>QWWL01000009.1:0-600000 GCA_003689335.1 Venturia asperata
GTGTGTGTGTGTGTGTGTGTGTGTGTGTTTGTATGCTATTAGCTTGCTGCCTCGCATGCTCTCTCGTCATCGAATCATCCATCCTCAATCGAGAAGATCATCGCCGGTTCTGGAAGCTACTCGATCGTCGGATTGTGATGCTGAGGCTTGTTGGGGGGATATGGAGAGGAAGGCATGGGGATTGCGGAGGCATGGGGTTTTGAGTGAGATTGCTGGGACGGCGGTGTTGGAGAGGATAGACGTGTAGATGGTGACGCGTGGGGAGGTGGAACGTGTTACTGATACCCCCTCCCAAAACATTCTCTAGGTATCGCCGTATCTACTTTCCACCTAATTTTCCCAATGTAAGATCCATAGCGATGAATTTCTGGCGACGATGAGAAATGATCTCGCCGGACATTTTAGCGATGTTGATGCTGCATTGTAGATGACGATCCGCGTTCAAGATATAGTAAACCCGCTGCAGACGGGAAGAAGAAATCGGTTCGCCGTCGCTGGATGATATTCTGCCTGGTTGGAAGAAAGGGACAGGGATCCTTGCGGAGAATGAAGATTTCGACGCAGATATGGGAATCATACTAGGAGAGCGTGGTAAATCTGCGGGAGCATGACAGACGTTGGAAGAAACTCGGTTGCTGCAGCCACGAAACTACATCGGTGGGAGCTGTCGTGCGCATTTCAAGCACATCAATCAAACATGACGGTCGTCAGACGATGCTTGGTGTTGGTAATCTCAAACTTTTCGGCGAAGACTTGAGATGCTGGATTTTGCTTAGGCTCGGTATCTTGGACCGAGTTTCGACGTGCCCCGTTGCGGCATTGCTGAGCTGTGTCATGATCGAAGATATGGCTTTCAGTCCGCTGCCTTCCCGACAGGAGAGGACAGAACTGGCCGTTCCCAGATCGATATCAATTTCAATCCAGGAGGATTAGAACTCGATTCCTCGGGGTTGAGTCTGGTCCCAAGCTGCTGCCTAGACCTTGGTGCTTGAAGGAGCTCGAATCATGATACAATTGATATCTGTACCGAGCTCTGGCCTTCCGAAATCCCCCAGCTCGAAAGACACTTCTTTCACGACCCGGAAGCCCAGCTTCTCGTATAGTGATCTTCCTTCGATACTGGATTCCAAATAGCACTCCATTCCTTGCTCATCTGCCAAGTCCGTACCCCACTTCACGAGCTTACCGCCTGCGCCTTTTCCTTGGTGATCCGGATGTGTCGCTAGTATGTTTAGATAGTAGTAGGCCCGGCGTCCCATCGTCTCTCTTCGCGATTCATGAAGATGCATGAAGATGGGGTCCCATGTCTGAGGAAAGGTTATTGGCGGCTTGAACATTTCGTCTAGATCTTCTGAGGTGTTTCCCCCTGTGTAGACGAGCCATTTGGCACAGGCAACGATTTTACCGGAGGGGTCTGTGGCTTTTATGAACCGGACGTGGGGATCTTTCTGCTCTGTTTCTACACACTTCCTTGTGAGCGTGGCGATGTTTTCGGGGGTAGCGGGGCCGGTGAGGAGATGTCCAAGGCCGCTTTGAAAGGCGAGTGTGGTTATCTTTGGGAATTGAGAGAGCTCTGAGGTTTTGAATGCGGAAACTTGGAGAGATGCCATGATGGAGAGGGATCTGTTGGGGGATGCTGCAGAGATGAGGGCATGTTGACCTTACCTTGTACTCTCAGGTTATGATGGATAAGACGATTCAGCCAGCTCGATTTCTGCAGGCCGCTTACTGTACGTCGGAGCGAAACCATTCGTCCAGCTAAAACGCTCTATTTGGCGTATTAGCAGGTCGTACGCGTTAGGTAGCCTTCTGCCTTCTATCCCCGTAGAAGATTCACTACTATTGTGTCCCGCGAAACCGGTTTATCATCTGTAATACATGATCAACAAACGATGATTTTATGGCGACGTTGAGGAATTTTCTCGACAGAAATTAACATCGTAGGACCTGGAGACTGAAGGACATTGGATACGTGAAGCCACTGTGCCTCCATTAGGTAGAGATCCATCACAGTGGGTGTCCCGATGTTGCCAGAATCAGGGAAAAATGAGTGTCGACACCTTCCGGGGTCCGCGAGGTCCTGTCTTTGTAGTAGAAAATGGCTACGCCTGCCGCGCGCTTGTGGTATATTGCTTCTTTTAATTAATTTTGTATCTGACCTCCCCCCCCCCAATTTCTACTTCAATACCATCAACTTAAAAATCCAAACATATCAAAAAGCTTTGTGTTATGGATTGCTCGTAGTCTGTTCTCTGTTGTAATGTGCCGACACCCATGCTCTACTGACATCTGTCCGACGCGTTGCCCTCCAAGTCACCCGCGCGACCAACGGAGGCCGTCCACAGGTACAATGTCAGTCTGGGAGCATGGCAAGAAAGCAGCCCTCAGCGAGTCTTTCTTCTCAGTATCCAGCTTTCAAAGAAGACCAGCGAGAATTGAGTTGTCATTGTCTCAGATATCAGGCAATCAGGAATGGGTTGGACGCTCAACTCTCTGAATCCTTCGTTAATGAGGAACTTATCAAACTGCTGAGAACTACCAAAGTGCTACATGCCAGCGACGCTCCGGAGCTTGTTTGGATACTTGCAAGAGAAAGAATTAGGCAAGCGAATCAGACAGCGTAAGTCTCCATATTGTGTAATTACTTCTGATAGCTAACAAATTTCGGTAGCATCTTCCGCCTGATCCAGAATAATGTCAGAAATTCGAGTTTTGTGGCTGATTTTCTTATTCTTCTTCAACGGAGTAATGTGATTGAACATGCGACTTTGCAAATGTTTTTCCAAGCGACTTCTACCTATTTTCTCACTCACTTACAGCTTTGTGCCGCATGAGCAAACGTTGAATCTCGGAATTAACTGCGAGCCTGACGGCGATCCTTGCGAAGAGGAGGAGAAACTCTTTGACGGATGGAAAACTGAGTGGGAGCATCTCGAGGAAGATACAGGACCTGAAGTCTCAGAGTCCAACCTAGCGATATTTTCATCACTACCTGATACCGCCATTGGTCGTCGACTTGGCAAGACCACGAACGGATTGCGATTGCGTTCGCTGCAAATCACTTAACAAATTTCTCGAAGATCCGAACTCACAAACGAAAGTCTTCGCCAATGACACACCCGCGCGGTATCAGCACCTTTCAAGGCAGGTCCAAAGCGCAAACTTTCGTTTGACTTGGACATACAGATATGGTCCCAAGAACTTCTTGAGTGGGGAGGCGAGAGAATGATTTCTCGATACATGGAGTCCAGAATTGCAAAGAAGGCGATCCCCAAAGCCTTGGGTTGCCCGCAAAAGCTACGTGTACACCACGAGGCAGAATCACCATGTCCAAGAGCTAAGGGTGACCAAGAAGGACCTGAGGCTGGATAAGCACCTGAAGAGACACGATAAAGCAGAAGAAATGAGAGCCAAACTCGCCGCAAGCAGGCTAGGAGACCGGTTGTGGACCGATGCAATGATGTCTGCGCGATCTGTTGATCGAATTGGGCTATTCCAATCTCAGTAGTTAGCATTGGCCGAGGATAAAGCAAAGAGGCTCGTTAAAGCTTCGCTCAGGAAGCTGCTCAGATGCAAACTCAGAACTTTGGTGCATCAGAGAAGCCTAGAACACCTCCAAGAAATGGCTCCGTTCCTCGCGCCGTACCAGTAGTATCAAGAGAAAGACTACCTGTTATCATTCAAAGATCAGATTCGTGCAATCTGTATCGACGCTTGCCAATACGGAAATGATTCACTCCGCAAAGACAACAGCCACCAGCATTCCACGGATTAGCTTCACATACATCTATACAACCAGAAAAGGCAATCTTTGAATCATGTAAAGACGATTTGGCCACAAGACGGACACCAAATAGCGACCGAGCCTCTTCGCAAGCCCCATCATCCAAGAAAGCAGGGAAAACTGTGCAGAGACAAGGGATCGAAAAAAAAGCTTTCTGAAGGAAATCCGGCCGTAAAAATGTTATGTCTCAGGCGCTGAACGACACGCAAAGGCCATAAAGGCACTCAAAGGCGTCGATGGCGCCCCAATTGCGGGAGTCTGGCGACAGCGCGAGCAGTCCACGGCATCAAGGACAACGAATTTTGTCTGCCCGGTCCGGCACTCAGACTGCGAAAAGCGCGAGTGTAACAAGAGAGAGCGCGATTCCAAATCGGCCAAAATCTGCAAGGTTGTCTCAGCCCAGCAAATGTATCATGACAAATAGACGAGCAATACCGGACTCAGCAAGCGATGGCGACGGCGATAGTCACAGTGACGATGAACCAAAATCACGCGCAAGAACGGGATTGAGTTCGAAGGATGCGCAACGAGATGATGTACGCGAATCAAATCCATCCGCGGATGGTCAAGGTCGCGGATACACATTCGCACTTCGTAGTCTGCAGTGCGGTGTCTGGAAGTTACGCGCTGAGCAAGTCCGCACTAATCTTGGGCCGTCAATTCTGCTTGATGATGACTTCCTTCTCGGACTGGACAAACTGAGCGAGGTCTCGAAAGTCTCCTGGAAGGAAGCACTGGCAATACTTAAGCAAGTCCAGAAAGAGCGAAAAGAAGAAGAAGAAAACACAGCAGTTATCTCAATGGATTGGACACTCTCGTCCGAGGATCTCTCCGCCGCGTTGGAGCGTATAGCCGTAAAGCAAATGGAACGTACAGATTTTTCTACGGATACTTCACCAGTTTCCTCACTTACACCAACGCCTGAAGTACAATCACCCCAGCTGACTGGAGACCCGCCACCGACTTCGAGTATCTTCGGACGACCCGCGCCTATTCCGACGGCCGAGCCCAGGAAGACCAATACGAACGAGGAGCACGTTCTTGACCGGACAAACCAGCTCCGTAACACATTTCCAGAAGCGTCTCATCGTCCTCGGAACATCATTGCGGGAGTATTAAGCGACAACGATCAAGGGATAATACCCGGTTCTGCCAAGTCTGAAAGACCTAGTCTTCAGTCAGCGAGGGTTGCAAGTGACAACGCAAAGTCTGACAACAGCCATTCCAAGGCCACCGAAGTCATTAGCCTGGATGGAACTGAAAGCGAAGACTGTGAAGACAGCAACGCTGGTCTGAGCACGAACTCTGTCCCGGCTCCGACTCTATGGAGCCCTCCTATCTTTCCTTCCAATCCGTCCTCTCAGCCTAATGAGTCCACACCCCAAACGAGACAAGCAATCTTAGGCCCGCATGGCCTTGAATTTATGGCGAGCATCGGTGCTTTCTTCGGCCACGCCGGACATACAGAATCTATACTTCAGAGTCTACTTTCCCCAAACCCGAAAGAGACGGGCTCGAGAGATGGGAATGCTCGCGTCCGTGCCGAGTCCCGCGACCATTCTAACAAACCTACTACGTCGGACCCGAAATCTTTCAGCACGCTCAAGTCTGATGTCCAATCCCACACCTTCTCAGCTGCCGTACCGCAGAGTTCCAAGAGCGTTGCAAAAACAGACAAGGGTGCTACACCAACTCAAATCACGACATTGGATACAACTACGACAGTGAACAGTCCTGCCACGGCCGTAGCTAAACGCTCTGGTATACCTATTGCTCAGACGGTACCCCTATTGGCAAGCGCGGCAAGAACAATCATCGTCAGGCTGCCGCCATCTGTCGTCCCTGTTGCGCAGAGTGCACCTGTGGTCACAAATGCTGGCAACAAAAGGAATGCTGAGTCTGCAGGCCTTTCGTCGAATGGCGGACCAGAGAGCAGGAGGAGGAAGACTGGTGCGCCAAAGGTTTCCGCGCGGGCTGAAGTCATTGATCTCCTTGATTCTGATGACGAATTCGAATTCGAAATGCCCGAGGCCCAGTTGCTTCCGGGGCACAAAGAAACACCCATCACTATTGATTGAAGAAAGGGAAAAGTATATTTCTTGGGTGTGAAACGGAGGTCTTGGGGGATTTGGGAGCTAGGGAATTGGGCATTGTTTCTGAAGATGGGTAAAGATTAGCGATCGCGAAGATGCATAGCAAATGATCGAATTCCTTTCGAGGATTGCGTGGGAGTTGGCATCGTTTTGCATTTGCATAGGTGTTTGCGCCCACCTATCACCTGAATGGTGGTGAATGGGAAATAGATGGTTCGGCTTTGTGCTCTTGTAATACCAATGGGACACTTCAAATCCTACACAGCAACGGTTACTTACGACCCTATGAACCACCCGCTCTGACACAAACACGTCTGCTGGATCTTTATATAACCACAGTGGTTTCATGGATATATTTCTGGCGACGTTAAGGAATAATCTCGCTAGAAAATTATCAGTATTGATCCTGAGTTGAAAATGATAATCCGCGTTGGAGTTCAATTCTATTTCGAGAGCCACAGAATCAGCAAGCTCGTAGTGGAAATATGTCTGCCGCAACCTTTTATAAACTCAAGATTTATCGTATCACAGCTCTGTTCGACACCAATATGCAGACAGCACAGGTTTAGATATTCAGGCGGGAAGTCTTTTAATTGTTGACTGTAGGTAGCCGGCCTCAGCAGTCAGACGGACGCGCGTTACGACCGGTAAACAGGCGGGCTGTTGAACGTATAGGCAAGCAATATGTGCAAGGCGCAGCAAGACTACTGGGATAATCATGGGAGGAGACAAGGTGGAGGTGGATCTCGGGTTTTTTATAGCCATCACGGGCGTATCGTAGTGCGATAGTTGACTTCAACAGCCGGACACAGTGGGCCAATTGGATTGCATATGGCAGGAGCTGAGCCGAACAAATACGTCGGAACAAATTGAATATGAATATTGCTCCAGGCAAGTAAGGGTCACCTGACTGTACTCTCAGCAGCCTGAGGCCGAAAGCCTACAGAAGACCTAACAGCACTACAGCACAACGCAGTTTTCGACCATAGACGGCCTCACAGGCTGAATGACCATACTCTACTGGCTGGCCATAGACTCACAACGCTACCATGAGCGGCGACATCAGCCTGTCTCAGTCTCTAGGTGGGTTGAGAATTGCGAATCCGGACGACGACCTCCACCACGCTCCCTCCTCTTCCCATTCTTCTTCTAGCACAGTCACAGCGGCGCCAGGCCCATCTCAACCATTGCCATCTCCCGTGGCTGAATCGGCGTCTTCTACTGCCTCAAATGGGATATCGCCGAGCCCGGTACTCTCCCGAACACCATCACAACCTCACTCTCCCTACGCAAACGAGCACGATCCTTACAACCCCCGCCTGAATCACCGGCAATCGATGCCTCTAGCACACCACGCACAACAGCAAATGCAGGTTCCTCAGTACTCGGGCTCGGTTGGTCCGAACCGTGGATACGCGCAGACCGCCGCACGGCCGATGTCCGGTCTATACAAACATTCAAATCACTCGGGAGGATCCCAAACTTCGAGCTATGCAGCATACAGATATGGGGAGGAGCCAATGCAAACATCAATGCCCACCGCAGCTATGGTGCAAAGAAGTAGCTCTAGGGCCGCGGCCGCACCAGGGGGGATGGCACGAGAACCTGGCCGAGGAGAACGGATCATACAACCTCAGCACATGTACGGCGGTAGCGGCGTAGCCCCTCCGCGGAGGAGCTCGAGGAGAATACCGCCCTCAACTTCGCCATACGGGATAGAAGGGGGACCATTGCCGAGCAGTGAAGAATGGAAAGAGAAGGGTGCAGCTGTGGCCATGCGGCAAGAGGTGGATGCGAACGGAAAGACCGTGCAGAAGGTTACGAAGAAAGGGGTAAAGGACTTTAGTTTTGGGCGGACGTTGGGTGAAGGGTCGTACAGTACGGTCATGGCTGCAACAGATCGGTCAACTCTGCGGGAGTACGCAATCAAAATTCTGGACAAAAGGCATATTATAAAAGAGAAGAAAGTCAAATACGTCAACATCGAGAAGGACACGCTGAATAGGCTGACGGATCACCCTGGAATCGTGCGTTTATACTATACATTCCAGGACGAACGGTCATTGTATTTCGTGCTGGATCTAGCTGGCCACGGAGAGTTGTTGGGCGTGCTCAAGAAGATGGGCACGTTCGACGAGGAGTGCACTCAATTCTACGGTGCACAGATACTGGACTCGATCGACTACATGCATTCACGCGGCGTGATACATCGGGATTTGAAACCAGAAAACGTCTTGTTGGATTCGCATATGCACGTCAAGATCACAGATTTTGGAACTGCAAAAATACTAGATCCTCCGAAACAGAATGGCTCCTCCGCTTCTGGTACGCCGATGGACGGAGCAGACGTCAACAGGGCAATGTCTTTTGTTGGAACTGCGGAATACGTCAGTCCTGAGCTACTCACGGACAAGAACGCGTGCAAAGCGAGTGATCTGTGGGCTTTTGGCTGCATAATATACCAGCTTCTTGCGGGTCGACCCCCATTTAAAGCTGGCAATGAATACCAAACCTTCCAGAAAATTGTTGGGCTCGACTACACGTTTCCGGACGGATTCCCCTCGGTCGCTCGAGATCTTGTCGAGAGACTGCTCGTGTTGGATCCTCAAAAGCGTTTGCCCATCGAGCATATCAAAAATCATGAATTCTTCAAAGGTGTGGCATGGGGAAAGGGCTTGTGGAAACAGAAGGCTCCACGACTAAAGAGTTACACTCCTCCATCGCAGGAGCCGATTCGACTGAATGGTATTTCTGCACGCAGCACATTGTTGTTCATTTCATGGCTAACTTTACAGGCAAAGGACCATTGGCTTCAATCCCGGCATCAAGCAGCCAACCACGACCGAATCCTCGAGTCATCACCGAATTACCTCCTCCTTCACAACTCGATATCGACTGGTCACCAGTATTGACCAGAAATAATGAGCGGATCCTGAAGCTTGGAAATCTCAACGTCACGGTAACTTCACAACCACATAGCCCGAACGGAAAGGGGGAGGTCGCCAGTGACGCGCCGAAGAAGTTTTCAAGATTCTTTGGAGGCAACACGTCGAAACGGAGACAGCGTCTTGTGATGATTACTTCGAGCGCTCGCATCGTCCTGGCAGCATCTGGAGGCGACGAAAAGAAAGCAAAGCTGGAAGTGCCACTCATCGGGCCAGGTGTAAGCTTCAAGAGCTTTAAAGATAGCAAAGGCATCACCGCTTGGTGTGTCGATACTGTAAGTTGGGCTTGCACCTGTCCATAAATGACGCATTCTGATCCCATACAGCCCTCCAAACACCTACTTTTCGAAGATCCAAAAGCCGTAACCAGCGATCCGGACGGTAGCATGTATGCAGCTCGAGAATGGATCGATACCATCGAACGAGCGAAAGATCTTGCCATTGGACAGTCGCTGACAAACTCGTATTCTGGCGATTCAACTTTCAATGACCTCAGCTCTGCGCTTTCGAGTCCAGCAAGTACGCTTGGCAACAACGAAGCGCTTGAAGGAGTCAATATACCTACCACTGGTAGGTTACGGAAAGGAGACGATGGTGAGTCGATCAAGGGGAGAAAAAGGTTCAGCAAACGGCATTCTAAGAATGGTCTTGCTGCTGTGTTTTGAGACGGTTTCCTCAACATCGTGTCCAGGGTTGTAGATGAGATAGTCGCAAGTAGCGTCTACATGTTCGCTTTCCTTTTATTTGTCTTCGTTCTTCGGTGGAAAACACATTCATGACCTAGCATCATCATCGTCATTGATCATCAAGCGCAAGGCGTTCCGGGTTGTTTCGATTTGGCTCTGGGAAGGGATTGCTGTCTGTTTGCACACGCTGGTGGGATTTGGGAATTCACAGGAAAGATCACACGTTTTTGGACAAGCAGGAGTGTGCGCTGTTTGCGTGGGTTATTCTTTTTTTGGTTGTTGTAATGATTGCGGAGGGGAGGGTTTCTACTTTTCGCCCCTTCTTTTTCGTCTATACCCTCCTCTGTTGATTTGCTGTTGGATTTTCATTTGCACGGTGGTGGAGTGTACTTAGTTGGAGAGCTGTCCGGGAAATGGGTTGGAAGCTTGCAGATTGGTCTGGCTGGCCTTCACGCATTGTGGCTGTTACTGTTGGGTCTGAGTAAATATTTGATGTGTACCGGCATACGAGCACGAGAGTGGTCGAAGAATGCAATCGGTCGTAACTACTTCAATGCTTTCAGACTTGTGTAAGTAATAAATGCTGGCATGATATGGTGATTCGACTCCATGTCCTTGTTGGGTTTGACCGAGATGGAATATCAGTTCCTGCGCGGCTTGATGCTCTGTGCCGAGAATATGATTATGGGATTAAATCATATAGACACAATCAAGGACAACCCGAAACGCAACATGCTCAGTCTATATGCGATGAACAGTGAATAGAAGAAGGATTGCTAGAAAAAGAGGATACAGGGGAGGTCTTTAAGCTTTCACCCACTCTCTTCCCAAAGTTGAGCCTCCGCCGACCCACGCGCCTTTCGCGTCTTGGACAGCTCTGTCACTTCCTTCCATCCAACATCGACATTTTGTAAGGCGTTCAAGTTGTTGTCGCTGCCCCCTTCCTAAATCACATCTACCGCCGTCATTATGCAGGCCAACAATCTCAATAGAAATTACCCACGAAAAGGTACCGGTTGCGATTTCCCATGATTTGCTGCACAGTCCTTTAGCTTCGTACCCAACACCACGAATAATACAAGTCTTCACTGCTTGCCCGAAGAATGAAGAGTCATCATGGACATCAGCGCACGTCGAGTATGATCAAATTTGCTGACTTGACCTCTTTGTTGGGCAAACCAGGTCCTGGTACTATACTACAACAACCACAATCGTACTCACACCCCAATCAGCAACCCGACCCGGCGCGAGAACGACAGAAGCTAGATCTACAGAAGAACAAATCGAAGAAGCCTACTGACCGAGACCTGCCCGAGGGGATCGAGTCGCTGGTCATTGGAGATGTCGCAGAGCGGTATCGCAAGTTGCGCGAGATTGAGAAGAGGCTGGATTCAACAATGATGAGGAAGAGATTGGACCTTCAGGACCAGACGACACAGAACTCGAAGCGCCCAAGGACCATGCGCATTTGGATATCGAATACGGCGGAAAATCAGCCGTGGCAGAATACCAGCATGGACGCGGACGCGTTTGACTTTGGCGACACGTCGCAAGCTTCGTACCGTGTCAAGATTGAAGGCAGGCTGCTAGACGAGGAGGATCCCTTGGATGAAGAGGACAAGAAGGATGGGACTGCGACTGCCGTGGCGGATGGAGGCGAGCCAATGGACACGGATGCAGCGAAACCTAGCCCGCCGAAACCTTCGTCGAGTACGCCGGTGCGCAGCAAGTTGTCACACTTCTTCAAGCAAATCACCATTGAATTCGATCGACCTGCTACCTTGCAGCCGGATGGTATGGCCATGATAGAGTGGAAGAGACCTGAGACGCGGCCTTCCCTCACTAATTGGAGCGCTGATGGGTCGAATTTTGACTGCTTACACTTTGAACGCAAGAGTGACGAGAATATCAACATCAAGATCAACCTGTTCAGGGACGAGAGTCCGGAACGATTCAGGCTTTCGCCAGATTTGTCTGAATTATGTGGTGGAATTACAGAAGGTGATCGCGCAGGCGTCATGCTCAATGTATGGAAATATATTCGTGCCAACAAGCTCTACGAGAACGAAGACGCTCGTGTGGTGCGATGTGATCCCCTCATGAAGAAGGTACGTGCTCGACCTTCTCCTCATCTTATGTACCAAACTAATGAATACAGATCTTCCGCCTAGATGTCATCCAATTCAACTACGTCCTCGACTATGTCCTCCCACACCTAACACCACTTCCACCGATAACCCTGGACTACACGATCCGCGTCGACGAAGCTTACATTAACGCCACTCCCAAGCCATCTCCTTACACAATCTACGACGTCTCCATCCTCGAAGACGACCCCATGCGCAGAATCGTCGCCGATACACTCCTCCACTCCAACAGCAACGTCGAAACCCTCACCACCCTCAGCAAACTGGATGAAAATATCGCGGTCGTGGTACAGGCTATTACACAGTCGAAGGCGAAACACGCCTTTTATGATGCTATGGCCAAGGATCCAGTCGCATTCTTGAAGAGGTGGATCAGTTCGCAGAAGAGGGATTTGGAGGTAATCATGGGAGAGGCGAGTAGGGGAATTGCGAGTCAGGATGATGGTGGATTGGGTGATGAATGGAGGAGAGGTGGGGAGGGGGGCGTTTGGAATGATCCCGTTGCCAAGGAGAGCGTCAGTTTGTTTTTGGCGAGGAAGCATCCTGGATGAGGTGGCATACCGCGGTCGGATATATGGCGTTTGATTTGGGCTTGACTTGATAAGTATGGGCACGGTTGGGAGGGTTTTGTACTGGAACGTACGGCATAGTCCTAGTATTGAAGTCCTCGGGTGGTGTGCTTCGCTTGGGTTTACATGTGTCTTGTCATTCCTCTAGGAGGAACAAGTATAGTTCGTTGTACCTAAACAATCGAAAGATCAGAGCGCTGCTGTAGAATTAAACCTTTCTTGGTCAGGTTTTCCTCGTAAATGTACATCTCATGACAACCCGCCGGTGAACCAGATAGATACAGAAGCAATTGACAATCCAGCTGTAAAGGTTTTGGACTCATGAAGGGGTTGGAATTGAAACCGAGTTGCATCTCAACAGCACTCTTGCTGGCTCTCCTGGAGAATTTCAGTGACAGGAAAGAAGAGGAAAGAGTGGGTGTGGAGGTTAGAAAAAGGAAAGCGGCCATGCATGACCTCGGTTTTCCGATCTCGCTACTCCATCAACAACTCGCTAATGCATCTTCGCATATCCTCACCTGACGCTCTCATGTTATAGGCTCTTCGCTTGATAATAATGATCATAGAGTTCAGCCTTCTCTTTATATCCTCACAGCTTGGCTCCACCCCAGGATCATCAAAATCATGGCGTTAGACTTCCTCAAGAAGAACGGGTTCGATCTTCAAGCCGAACTGGAAAAGGTCCAGCTTGGTGGGCAAGACGAGCCTGCACAAACGAAGCTTGAGGCAAATGAGCCGCAAGATCCTGATGCCATTCGGGTGATCACAGGGGCGAGACTTCCTCGTAGGCCATTACTTTGGGACGTCCACCTTAAGCATGGCAAGATAGCTTCCATTGAACCGCACCTCTTCAATGGACCAGATCGGTCCAAGGAAATCGGCCTATTGGAGGCGAATGGAAGACTGATTACTCCCTCTTTATGTCATGCCCACATTCATCTCGACAAATGCTTCCTCCTGCAAGACTCAAAGTTCAGCGACCTGCAAATCACAAAAGGTGATTTTGCCGAAGCGATGCAGTTGACGAACAAGGCAAAAGCTCGGTTCAGCAAGTCTGACCTTCTCCGAAGAGGACGTCAATTGATCGTCGAGAGCATTCATGCAGGGGTGACCGCTATGCGAGCTTTCGTCGAGGTTGATGGCGATGTCATGTTCAAGTGTCTGGACGCCGGGTTGATGTTGAAGAAAGAGTTTGCCGCCAGGTGTGACATACAAATTTGTGCTTTCGCTCAACTTCCACTATTCTCTGGAGAAGACGATGGAGACATGGTGAGGAAATTGATGCAAGAGGCTGTGGAAAGAGACGGCGTTGACGTGATTGGGAGCACGCCGTATGTTGAAGATGACACAGGCAAGGAGAAACAAAACATCGATTGGATCACAAGCCTCGCCTTGAAAGCTGGAAAGCATCTTGACTTGCATCTAGACTACCATCTCAATCCCCGTAAAGAGGCTTCGATCTGGACAGTTCTTGAAAGCATCAAATCTGAACGTTGGGTTGAAGAGAGGGGCAAGAACATAACGATAGGCCACTGTACTCGCTTGACCTACTTCAAGCCTGAAGAATGGAAGCAGCTAAAGGAAGTGGTTGGGTTGCTGCCAGTATCTTTCGTCGGTCTTCCAACATCTGATCTGGTAAGTGACCGTACTCTATTCTGGCGTACTATTCCTCGACCTTGACATCGATGTGCTGCAATAGCTAATTCTCCTTCGAAGTTCATGATGCGGACAGATGACCGGTACCGAGGGACGCTTCACATCCCCGAGATGATTGAAGTGTACGGTCTACAGGCAGCTATTGCGGTGAATAACGTTGGCAATGCATTTACACCACAAGGAAACTGTGACCCTCTCTCGGTTGCAAGTTTGGGCGTAGGATTATATTCTCGAGGCACACTCAGTGATATGGATCTTCTGTTTGTATGTGATCCGATAGTCCCAGAAGTGGCTGAACTAATCTGGCGTAGGAGTGCGTATCTTCCCGTGCAAAACAATCAATCGGTTGTTCCAGCACCTCTTTAGACTTGAAGATCGACGAGCCAGCAGACTTCGTCCTTTACGAGAAGGCGTTCTCGAAACTCAGAAGCCGCAAGACCATAGCGGAGCTTATTTACGATCCAAGTCCCAGACGTATCACCATAAAAGGTGGTAAGATCACGAATTCTTGAAGAGATGAAGTCAGCTGTGAAGAACAAAAAATGGAATGGAACTAGAAGATAAGCAGTATTCTAACAATATGCAAACACGACAAAGAAGATTGCACAAGCCTCGAAGAAATCTTTGGACCAGCTGTGGGAAAGGTCATTCGCACGAAGGGTACGTGAAGACGCTGTCGTCCAATATCGTGAGGATGAGGCAGAATCTTCTGGATCGGATTTGCTGTGTTCAGCCTATCGACTAGTGAGGTTCAGAGGTTTCTCGAACGGCTTCGGATCACACGACCACATAGCACTTGACCAATATCCTCGACGCGTCGCGAAAACATTTTGAACGCGTGGTATCGATAGGATGTCTTCCACTATTTGGAGGCGCGTACAACTTTGACTTGACAACATCATGGAACCGTTCGATACTGACAACACGCTTCGAGCTCACCGTCAACTACAAATGGGTCTCTGGATGCCTGATATGATACGATCAGTGAGGTACAGTCACGATCCCCAGATTGACGATCATTCCCACCAGTTCTAGCACCAGGTTCCGTCTCGGGTCACTTTTGGATTCGGTGCAAATTTATGTTATAACACTAACATCACGCAGTCATCGCCAGCAGGAAAGAGCCACGGCACAAGACCAAATAGGGGAGCTACGATCAAGGAAAGCTCAAACCCTCTCTGCCGCACAGAGACTCTTTGTCAGATTGAAAGCAAGTTGTTGGCATCGAGACCCAGGTACTTTTCTCCATCATCATCTAACCCGTCGCAGGATTCTATGGATGCTCAAACCTTTCACCACGTCCTTCAAGGAGTCGTAGACATTCACAGCGGCAAGAAGTCTACGTCTGCAGTTGTTGAAGAGCTTCGACCCTTAGTCGCTACCCGACAACCACAACTCTTTGAAGACTTCTTGGATTACATCGATCCCTCGAACGACCTCCAAAGACCGCAAGTAACCAACGAGCAGAAAGCTGCTTCAGGATCCTCACCTGGCCAGCTTCAGGGCGTCACCAATGTCACCACTATGGAGTCTAAATCATCGTTGCACCAGCTTGAGAACGAGACCCAGTCCGACGAACCTCACGGCAGTACCGGATCACTGCCTTCGATCATGAATTCAGACTCTATCGCACAACCCTATCAGGCTTTTTCACCGCTCCGTCGCGTCGCCAACTTCTCTCAGGTTCCGATCGATTCGGAGATTCCAGGTTCTGGCCGAGTAAACACTTATGAAAGCAGTCCCGGAATGGCTGGCTTTCCCACGCCACCTGAGTTCTACAGCCCGATCCCACCGACGTTCGCTCAGAGATTTCTGGACTATACCAATCAAGAGGTTCCTCTTCTGCGGTTCGCTGTGGAGACTCCCATGGTTTCTTATGGGTCGCCAATGCCTGCAATCGTCCCAAATGTTATGGATGGTATGTCAGGAAGCTGTCTCAGCGTGGTCGACCCAAAATTGTAAATGTTGCTGACTTTGTGTCTACAGTAAGACGTCTTCCACCTCTTGGTAGATTCGGTCCGGGCACGAATCCACACAGCCCATCCCCTCAATCACAAATGAGTCCTCTAAATGGTAAGTCACCTCACTGTATAGACCTAGTCACTGCTCAAAAAATGCAGTCGCGCATTCTGAGAGATGGGACCGGGATGCAATCTTCCAGGATCCAATCGCCCATCTTCTGCACATCGTCGTCCCATGCTAATTCCCATTGTAGCATTCCCGTCAATGCCACTGTTTCAGCAGCAATTTCTACCACCGAAGACTAGGCCCCATTCGTCTCTCTCCCGAACAGAACATATTATCGATAGCCGTCCCCAGTCCATGTCACCATATATTCAAGGAAACGTCAACTACTTGCCGCAAGCGGGCCTAGACTCGTACGAGGATCACTCCTTTCTTAGCTATGGATACGACGTTCAATTCAGTCCACCAAGTATCTATCCCGCCCAACCGAAGCTAGCGATGGATGACGACTCTTTTTCAACACTTGAACAGGAAGCCAACTACGCCGAACCAAACATGCCTAACATGTCAGCGAGCCGCCAGACACCACTTCAACGTAAGCGCGGCATATCAGACCTGCGATCGAGCACAGAGCACGCGCAGCCACGCAAAGTGTCTAAAACTGAAGCAAGAAGCCGAGACTCGCGTCCTAGAATGAGGAACACGCCCAGTCGCCATGGTACGCCACCAGATGATGTGACAGAGAAACCTTACGTACATCATATTTGTGGTCGGCGTTTCACTACACTTGAGGCTGTCAAGGGGCATCATCACAGTGAAGCGGATGGACTAGGATGTTGGATCCGATACGGAGGCAATGAGAAGGACAAAGCCTGGTAAGCTCTGCAAACTCATCTTACAACTCTTGGGGGGTCTAGTGCTAAACCACTTACCTCAGGAACTTGCATCCTTCCTGCAAGAGCGAAGTCGATGTTACCCAGCAAGCTACTGTCGAACCCTCTCGAGAACAATCGCCTCTGCCTGCTTCCCAGCCACGTGTGCGTAGAACGGCTCGTAAGGCCTCAAAGACCACTAGCGAGAAGGGCAAAGGCAAGGAAAAGTTCAAAGAGGAGCCCTCTTCTACGAGTCAGCACCACGTAGACAATAGCAGCGATGAGTATCTACCAGAATTGGGAATGACTCAGAAGCAGCTCAATGCGATACAAGGAGCAAGATCTAAGCGTGCTGCAAGAAAGACATCGGGTGCCAAGCGTGGTGCCAAAAAGAATTGACTCACCGTACTCGTTTGTCATTTGGGCCTTTCCCTGGCCTGTGCGAGTTTGTTCTTGAGCTGGTAGATTGCAGCTTAAATATGGCAGGATCGAATACTGTGTTGGAACTACTGGGTACGACAGTTGAATGAGACCTTGGGAGTCAGCGGTGTCTATGCTCTCCACGATGAGTCTTGCTGGGGAAGCTCTTATCATTTTGGTCGGATTGACGACCCCGATGAGTCATAGCCTGTGAAGAACAGGGATTGAAGAGTTCTATCTTGAGCTTGATCATGAAAGTGTTTTGAGATTTTTTGTCAGATCGGAGGGGCAAAGCCTAATTAGCTTTCCCCAACAACTTGAAATGGACTGCAGCAAGAATGCAAAACTGAAGCTAGCCTCCAAAGTCTAGTAGTGGAAAAGGAGTGGTGCATTGGCATTGATCGGAATCACACGCAGTCTATTCAATGCGTCATCCCTATCCTTGACCGCCCTGTCGAATATCTCCCGCGTTACCCATTTGCCGGGCTGCATACATGAACAGTCACAAGACCGGGGATACGACGAGGCCGCAGGAATGTTGTGTGCGTTGCCACTCGTGGCCGAGTTGTCAGAACGATGAGTCCCTCGAGACCGGTCAGTGCTACCATTTGTCCATTGTTTCCAGGGTCCCTGAGTCTACTTTCGTGTCGTAGTGGCTAAACCTGGTCAGAGAAGGGCAAAGAAGGATTGAATTTTGCAAGCGACGAAATAAAAATAACGGTTGAAGCCGAGAATCACGTGATGGTCCACGAAAATGCGCTAGCGAATGAATAAGTATCGCCAGCGAAATCTCAACTTTTTACCCTGCACCACTTCAAACCACACCCACAACCAAATCACCAAGCCACCCACTACCCAGATATCCTTTGATTCTCATACGGAGAATCCGGTATCTGTTTAAACACAACCTACTAATCACACAGGAAGGCGACCGGTTCTCCGCGCCTCACCCCACTACAAACTTTTCTCACGATCGCAGGACGACCTGTGATCCCCAAACAACACCGCAATCATGGCTGACAGCAAAGGTCTCGAGGAGGTCCCTGAGGGTATGTCAATCTTTCAGCAGAAGTAGCCGTCAGCGCATTTTCGACCATAGTTGCATTTTTGCGCCTCCTTATGCGCCGTGGACGGATTCTGGTTCTGCGAAACCGTTGAATACAACGCTGACCTCGCCACTTTTAGGCCAAATCGAATCCAATTATGATGAGACGGTCGACTCCTTCGACTCGATGAACCTCAAGGCCGAACTCCTCCGTGGAGTCTACGCCTACGGTTTCGAGCGCCCCTCTGCCATCCAGCAGCGTGCCATTATGCCTGTCATCAAGGGTGAGTTTGCCTTCCTTCCGAATCTCCTCCACCACCACCCACAAACTGACCACTCGTAGGACATGATGTGATCGCACAGGCGCAATCCGGAACCGGAAAGACTGCCACCTTCTCCATCTCCGTCCTCCAGAAGATCGACCCATCCCTCAAGGCCTGCCAGGCCCTCATTCTCGCGCCCACCCGTGAGCTTGCCCAACAAATTCAGAAGGTCGTTGTCGCCATCGGTGACTTCATGAGCATTGAGTGCCACGCCTGCATTGGTGGTACTAGCGTTCGTGACGACATGAAGGCCCTCGGAGATGGACCTCAGGTCGTTGTCGGAACACCTGGCCGTGTTCATGACATGATCCAGCGCCGTGTCCTTAAGACCGATAACATGAAGATGTTCGTTCTCGACGAGGCCGATGAGATGTTGTCGCGCGGTTTCACCGAGCAGATCTACGATATCTTCCAGCTGTTGCCACAGTCCACCCAGGTTGTCCTCCTTTCGGCGACCATGCCACAGGATGTGCTCGAGGTCACCACCAAGTTCATGCGCGACCCAGTCCGTATCCTTGTCAAGAAGGCCGAACTTACCCTCGAAGGTATCAAGCAGTTTTACATCGCTGTCGAGAAGGAAGATTGGAAGCTCGACACTCTCTCCGACTTGTACGAGACTGTTACCATCACCCAAGCCGTCATCTTCTGCAACACACGAAGAAAGGTCGATTGGCTCACGGACAAACTCACCGCCCGTGACTTCACCGTCTCCGCCATGCACGGTGACATGGACCAAGTTCAGCGTGATGTGATTATGAAGGAGTTCCGATCTGGTTCTTCCCGTGTTCTCATCGCCACCGATCTCCTCGCTCGTGGTATCGATGTCCAGCAGGTTTCCCTCGTCATCAACTACGACTTGCCCGCCAACCGTGAGAACTACATCCACAGAATCGGTCGCGGTGGTCGTTTCGGACGAAAGGGTGTTGCCATCAACTTCGTCACTGCTGACGATGTGCGCATGATGCGCGAAATCGAACAGTTTTACTCTACCCAAATTGAAGAGATGCCCATGAATGTGGCTGGTACGTTGTCTCCTAGATTCCCTTACATGGTCAAAGGCTAACTTCGTTTCAGATCTCATCTAAACGACCTCGACGACTATTCCATCTGCACCATCGTTCTCTTATTTTTCTGATATCCTAGAAGATAGTCGGGATACCCAGGAACCAGGAGGGCAGGTCGCATATTGTGTCAGAGCAGTCACAGGTGGCTGCTATATCAAAAGTACCAAGGAGTAACGACGAACATTCAGCTCTGCATTCGGGCGTTTACCTCCACTTCCTATTACACCTGTTCAAAAAATGCTGAACATACAATTGCTCTTTATTGTCTGGGAGGGTTTTAGACAGCAGGGACGGTTATTGCTTTCTGCTTTTCCTACGGTTGCTTTATCGGTGCTACATGCTGCGAATTTTTCGCGCTCATCTTCCACGTTTTCTTTCCTCTCCGGCTCATGGACATGCATGTCTTTTCTTGGTGACTTCTGGCCAAGGCTAGCTGTGCCTGTAATGCTTTGTACTTTGAGAATAAAGGGATGGAAGTTCAAGATTGTTGTGTGTAACGTGAGGTGTGATGTATTTTCCTTGACTGAGTCTTCCCCGATGCTCACTTCAAAACAGCTTGGAGCCGAGATGACCTTCTTACACTCCGACCCGGGTCACATTTTGATGACCAAATGACATCCAGTCTTGCAGCGGAGGGATTTTGAGTCCGGACTAGACACCTGGTAAGCAGATATCCTTATTGGGACTAGTGCCCGGTGCAACTTGACCCCGTAGCCTCCATGCCGAGGACCTAGGAGCTACTCATGTAGATTCAAGCGTCGGAGACTGCTTACACGGGTTTGTGCTTGGTAAGGTAACTAGAGCAGATATGGCTTTGTCACAATTAAACGCCGGTCAACCTCCGCTTAACTCCATCAACCCAACTTCATATGATAGGTTCAAGCAAGTACATATCTAGAGACTCCATTGCGCAGGATCAAGAGGGCAAAGCAACAAAGCAAGCCGTACCTCATCAACCACTGTCGACCAAAAACATAAAAGCAAGCAACTCGGCTAGCTATCCACAATGTCGGCTCCTTCGTTCAAATACATCAACAAACTCCAGGGGAAACGGGTGCTTGTCTTCGGCGGTACAAGCGGAATTGGCTTCGCTGTCGTTGAGGCCTGTATCGAACACGGCGCTACCGTCTTCATCACTGGATCTAATCCTGAGAAGCTTCAGAAGACGGTCCAGCGCTTGGAGAGCGCTTACCCCAATCTCGTGGCTCCAGGCAATGTCATCACCCACGCCTGCGATCTCGCAGACATCAACAACCTCGACAAGAACCTCGAATCTCTCCTCGCAAAGGTCACTGATAACGGAAGATCGAAACTCAACCACGTCGTCTTCACGGCTGGTGATGGATTGAACCTAACGCCGATTTCAAAACTCACAGTGGAGGATTGTAGGGAAACACCCTCTGTACGCCTGGTCGCGCCATTGCTGCTTTCGAAACACCTCTTCAATACTTACCTTGAGAGATCACCCGACAGCAGCTTCACCCTGACGATGGGGGTAAACAGTAGCATGCCCTCCAAAGGCTGGACCATGACGGCCTGGCGCGGCCAAGGCATCGAGGGACTTATGAGAGGTCTCGCCGTCGATATGGCGCCGATTAGGGTCAATGCCGTGTCTCCTGGTGCCATCAGGACGGAATTGCTTGCCAATGTGAAGGAGGAGATGTTGGATAGGTGGGTTGAGATGACGTTGGTGGGGAGGCTTGGACGGCCGGAGGATACGGCGGAGGCTTATCTTTATGTTATGAAGGATGGCTTTGTTACTGGGGCAAAGATTGATACAAGTGGGGGGAGGTTGTTGGTTTGATTGCACGCGTGGGCGGGGGGTTTTTTGCTTTTGGGTTATACTCTGTTCTCATTCCTTGTCTTCTTTCTTTCTTTCTTTGCTCCATTCTTCATCTCTATTCCTGGTACATGGTACATGAGTGATCTCCACACGCGGACAGGAAAACCCACAAGATGCTCAACGCATGCCAAAGCCGTCCGAAGCATCGGAAAAGTCTTGAAACACGGGTCCTCCCCGCAAAGCATGCAAAGCAGACACAAGAAGGTACTCGGAGAACTGATAATGACGAGTGATCGGCAGCAGGGTTTACATCGGACGGCCGGATGGGCCGACGCGACTTGGACCGGGAGAGGTGCCATTAAATACTTCAGGTACGTTATCCGAACCCAGACTGTTGTAGTGCCGTAGCAGTACATACAGTGCTTGTAAAATCGATGTGCAATCTGCAGCCTGCTTTTCGACGTTAACATTTCACTTAGGCGCTTCATTAGGCCGTAATAGATCCAGAGTCTTCGTTTAGACGGTCTGGGGAACTTGAGGTTCTAGGCGGTTAAACCTATTAGACTTGATATATATACAGTACCTCAGGCATCCAACCTAATGAGGCTAAGTTCATCATTGGAGTATATTGCGGCCCAGCTAAATCCCTAAGCAAAATCTACAAGGTCAAATCAGGAAAAGTGCTTTACAAAGGCACATTCGGAACAACGAACATCGACGATCTAGCAGCTCCCCAATTGACGGATACAACTCCAATCATCCTATGGTCATGCACAAAAATCTTCACCACAGTCGCGGCCCTCCAGCTCATGGAGCAGGACAAACTCCACCTCGACGACCCCGTCGAAAAATACCTCCCCAAAATCAAAAAAATACAGGTCCTACAAGGCTTCGATGAGCAGGGCGAACCCAAATACCGTGACCCCAAAACAAAGGCCACGATCCTAATGCTCATGACACACACAGCCGGATTCTCCTACGACGGCTTCGACGAGGCAACGTTGAGATGGAGGATCTGGTCAAAGAGACAACCAGCAACGTACGTCGTAACGGGCGCATACGCAGACGTCGAGACCCCACTCATCTCCGACCCAGGCTCGCGCTTCAAATACGGCTGCAGCACGGATTGGCTCGGTTTCGTCATCGAAGCCATCTCAGGCATGACATTGGACCGCTACATTGACCAAAACATCCTGCAACCTCTCGGTCTAAAACACACAGGCGCCCGTCACCACACCAGTCCGAAATTCCACGTCCATTTCTGAGGCGAGCATGCATCGCTCGTGGCCAACCCGGCCCTCGATCTCGCTCAATCACCTGAGTTTTACGGTGGTGGCCATTACCTCTCCTCCACGCTGAACGATTTCTCCCAGTTCCTCCTCACGCTGTTGAATCATGGCCAGCATCCTGTTTCTCAACCACATGTTTTACTGGAAAAAACGGTGCGCGAATGTCTCTTCACCGATCACATCCATAAAATCTGTTCGCCCGCGGGAGTCGGAGATGTAGTCTCGTATATCCAACAGGCCTCGCTCAACGGCGTGTTTTTGCCCGGCGTGAAAAAGGGCTGGTCTTGCGGGTTGATGTTGAATCACGAGGCGGCGCTGAAGGGACGGAGTGCCGGGAGTGGGTTCTGGGCTGGGGTGGGGAATTTGTATTATTGGATTGATCCCAAGGAGGGGAAGTTGGGCGTGGTTATGAGTTCGGTTATGCCGTTTATGGATACGCCGTTTCTGCACTTGTTTGATGAGTTGGAGAGAGCGGTTTACGGACATGAGAGTAGTAAGGAAGTTGGGGAGGTGGGATCCAATTTCGGGGCTTGGGAGATTGGGAAGCACACTTTGTGATATGATTATGAGATTTCACCTTTTCAGTTCGTGAATATAAAAGTGCCGGTGAAAATGAAACCATCACGATCAACAGAGGAGAAAACCGCGTCTCAATATCTTCGAACCTCCTCTCTTCCGAATACAATCTCGACAAACTCCCATCAAGATCGAAACTCATGAATCGCTAGAAACATAATCCGACTCATTCTCACAACACAACTCATCCCTCCGCTCATCAATCGCCCCCTCCATCATCTCAAAAGACCCACCTTCTACTGCATACTGCTCCATATCCGGACAATGCCGCATTTCCAACCCTCCAACCTCCAGAACCTCACACATCAACTTCGTCATCTCCCTCACCCACCCACCAAATTCCAATCCACCATCCCGCCAACCCGCTGGTAACTCCTCATACCCAAGGTACACACCCAGCAGAGCCCCTGCCACGCAGGAATTCGCATCTGCATCGCCGGCCTCCATGTTTAAATTCGTGATAAGGGTCTTGAAGATTTGACCGTCCTTTAACCTTTCCCTTTCAGGTTGCTCGTGCCATTCCATTGCCACGCGGAGGCAACGGATGGCTGCGCCTAAAGCTTTGAAAACATATCGTGATTCCCCCGCTTCATCGAGTTCCAGGGGTGCGAATGTGAAGTGGCGGTCCAGTACAAAAGTTGCAGCTTCTTCTATCGTCTCATCGAGTCTTGAGGATGGTCAGTTGGATCTTCTGCTTTTCCAAGCTTTTCCAAGCTTTTCCTCTCTTTTCTTTCCTCGAAGTCAAAGGAAGTTACGAAATGAAACATACCGATCAAAATACTCGGGTTTCCCGTCATCATCCTGCCGCGCGCACCAGCCCCCAAACCAAATCTTCGCCTTTGCGAAAACCTCATCTATATCCTCCTGCTCAGTAACCTCACCACGCAGCAACCCCCGGATCAAAGCCACATGGATAACACAAGCAAGCACGCATCGGGGATCTGCATGCGTGACTGTCGAATTCTCAGCCGTGATCTCAAAAGTCTCGTCGAGAGTGTCGAACATGCACATGGCGCCGAGTGGATGGATCCGCATCAGACTTCCATTCGACGCGTCGTTACCATCTGCTTGCCATACCTTGTAGGCGGTTTGAATGGGATCTTGCAGGAAAGTGGTCCACTGGAACACGGGATAGTCATTCGAGCGTGCAACAAGTGGCATCGTGTCCAAGATCGGTTTCCTCTCATCACGCCAATGCACCAAACGCGCTGCTACATCAATGGGATCGATTTCCCCTCGATTGTGCACGTACGGATCAAGAATACAGAGCGCATGGTCCGTGGCGTCGCCCCAATGGCGGAGTTCAAAGTGGCAGCGATACTCGTCCCTGTAAAACGGCGTGAAATCTTTCCGTTTGAACCTGAAGTCAGGTTTTGTCAAAGGTTTGGAGCTTGGGTATGCGTTTTGAGCTTCGTCTTTGGTGAGGAACTTGGTGTAGAGGCCGATTGCGTCGCCCAGGGTGCTGCCGGTCATCATGCCATGGATTCGGTCCTGGATGATGGCTTCCTGGGGCATGGCTGGACATTGGGAGTCTGGCATGGTTCTGCAGCGCTGCCAGTATCTTAAATTCTCGATATACAGATCGATGTTGACAAATTTCTGGCGAGACTCCGCCTTCAGAGTAACAGGAATTGGTCAATATCGATGCTGAGCTGAAAAAGCTCAAAACAAAAAGCAACCTACCTGAATATGGCACCTCCTGTCGGCTTGCGTTGATCGAATGTCGAAGACTTGGTTGACCTGTGAACGGGAACGAGGTAGAGGAAAGAAGTATCTGGTCCCCGTGTCACTTTATTTGTTCAGTATTAGGCGCGATAGACTTCCCTTTTGCTTGGTAAACGATTGCTCCCAATAGATCGCAAACGGTACTCCAGCATGTCGGTATCCGGCAGCGGATAGAATGCAATCGGTTTGCCAACAATCGAAGCTGCGTTCAGTACATTCCCACTACTCCTTTTCCATTCACAAAAACACAAAGCTAGTCCAACTCCATGAACAGGAGGCGATAGAATACAGCTAAGGGAGCCGACACGCGAATAACCATTGATGCCAGCTTGCTCTCAAACATCAGCATATATTCCTTCCACAGCCGCACATGACAAACTAACATCAACTCACTTATGCTTCATACCATCTTCTGCTCAGACATGGACTGGGTCTGTGGAGGCACCTCTGGCACCATCAATCTCAATCGAAGCAGCTGAATTCCCATAGAAAAGCTTCCAGCCACGATCAACGGATGCATAATCTTGGCATTGTTAGAAACAGAGTGTGCCAGGAAATATTACAGAACCGTGACTGTATTGACAGGCTGCTACGGCGGCGCAAGAGTTAGCATTAGCTTTGAATGGCGGACATGTCGTGTCGTTCATTGCGCTCGACTTTTATCGTCAAAGGAAAATCTCCTCATCAAAGTGACACGTCTGATCGACTTGCCTGATAGCCAACTCAATACAGCAATAAGAGGAGTAGACCCAGTGCTGTATTTGCTCCCGTAGTCACCAAAGAACTTGCGCGTTGCCCGATACGACGGTGAACTGCTTCGATGCATCAAACATGGCTCTCACTGATTGAGACGCTTATACAATACTTATACAATAGTTCAAGCGCCCTTGCGTTTCCCGGATTGCGAGCTTTTCGAAGAACCGTCTGCCGGCCACATCTTGGCAATGAAATCCACCATCGACTTGCCCTGAGTAGGAGAATATGTCTCGTTCAGCAGTACCGATCGTCGTAAATGTGCCATTGTCTTTTCCTGATCGCTTGCTCCAGCGCGTGCCAGTTCTCCCTCCACCATGGGTATTGTTGGATATATTCCTCGCATCGCCTTCCCAGCGAGCTCCTCTTTGGCTTTCTCGGGTACCGGCACAAAACCAACATCGATCTTGGGTTCCCACTCTCCCTTCTTCTTCATAATCCTATTTGCAGCATTGCTGGCAAATTCTTCTGCCATCCACATGACTCGCTTCTTCTCTTCAGCATCTCTAAATCTCACTACTTCTCCGCGGTAAAGTCGACTTGCGAGTGCCGCATCATACTGGTAGTCTATATCACCTCGTCGTCCCAGTCTTCCCATGACCTGTTTAGCGGCCGCTGCGACACCCAGTTCTCCAGCACCGGTAGTGATGAACGAAGTATGGAGCTCTTCTGCCTTCATGGATTTGGGGTTGTAGGCGGTCGGTCCTGGACCTATCTGTTCTCTCATGTGTTCCATGCCTTCGTAGGCTGATTGCACCCACTTATCCGGAGCCTCGATGTCCTCGCCAGAATATAAACGATCCATGTCATCTTCGGCTTCTTCATCGTTCTCTTCTTCTTCATCGTTTTGATCTTCACCTTCGTCGTCGTCCTCCTCTTCGTCTTCTATTTCATCCATGATATTTCCGTCTTCATCCATGACTTCCCATTCTTCTTGAGGCGGTGTTGCAAGACGTTCAAGACGTTCTGCCTTTTCTACCAAAGGTTGAAGGTCCACCTGTACCCACTCTTCCTCTGCTTGTTGCTCCTGCGCGGCAAGTGCCTCATCCCCACTCCCGTAGCTTCTGCTTACATCTCGGCCCCGTCCGCGCGGACTCGACGCGGAACCAAATCGACCGTCTCGGCGAGGAGGTCCTCCTGAAGAGGAAGCGTTTGAGGATCTTGGCGGGTTTCTTCGTTGTGACGAATAGTCGTTCCTTCGAGGTGTCGAACGATTAGATGCTTGATCTCTTTGGCCTGCTCGTGCTGAAGAGTCGTTCCTTTGAGGGGTAGAACGATTAGATCCTTGATCTTCTTGGCGTAACGAAAAGCCGTTCCTTCGTGGCGTAGAACGATCAACTGATTGATTTGGCCGAATGTTAGAGGTCCTTGGTGTATCGTAGTCCTTTACAACTTTCCGGATGTGCCTGTTCGGAACATCTGCCGTGCCTGTGCTCGCTTGATCGAAGTCCTTTACAACTTTCCGGAAATGCTTGTTCGGAACATCTACCGTGCCTGTGCTCGCCTGATCGTTGTCCTTTACAACTCTCCGGAAGTGCCTGTTCGGATTATCTGCCGTGCCTGTGCTCGCTCGATCATTGTAAGGCTTTAGGCCCCGGAGTCCAAATTGCGGGTCTCTCGCCCTTTGGGGAGCCTCTTTGGTGTTGAGATTGGCAATGAGACGGCCAGCTTTGGCAGAGGCCTGACGATTCGATCGCGGACGCTCATCGTCGATGCGGGACTGAGAAGTGCTAAAGGCGCAATGGGGAGGCGTCCGTAGAGGTCGTTGGATGGCGGAGCTAATTGGAGTCCGTATCCTCCATTTCTGCATCATGATAGCGTCGCATTGAGCAACAATGGCAAGATGATGGAGGACGTTGCCTACCCTCGATGATTTTTGGAGTCGAGTTCGAATCAAGACTAGCGTCCTCGTGATTCGTGACTGCCAACCTTTGAACGAAGTCCGGCGAATACATTCTCGCCCAAGAACAAACAAATACATCTTCCAAATTGTCCTTGTCCCTAGAGAGGCTTATTGCTATTGCATCAATCTCAAAATGCTTCGCCGCGAACCAACCAAGATCAAGCTCGACCAAAACGACATTGCGCGATACGATGAATCAAAGCAACAACGCGCGCAAGAACAACACCAGCATTCACAATTTTCGGAGGCATCATTCGAAGGATCTCGTGGTGGGCAACCAGCCGACCAGAACTCGCGCGGTACGAGGACGAAGGAACAGAGGATTCTAGGAAATGCGAGCGGAAGATGAAGGGTGATTGATCGACATTTTGAATACTACCCAGTGAGCAAGTGTTTGCCGAGACCTGGGGTACGATACTGATCTATCAATGGATTCATTCAAGCAATCCCTGGTTTGGTCCTCTTTCTTGGATCTCAGCTTCGGCAAATCTAGAAAGAGTATGATTAGATGGCAAAATGTCCGAGCAAGGCATGCAGGAGCATCTCAATTCTAGATTTGAACTCTTGGCTCTCGCGATGAATTCGGGTGTCTTGGGTCTCCGTCGACTCGATCACTTCAAGTCGAACTTTGGATCGATCTTGGTCGGCATTGACTTGGGAAAGACAGGGGAAGCCCGATAATCACTCTCACTTATGGATTATCCTGTAGTTGAGCGCTCATTGGAGACGCAGGAGCTTCCAGAAAATGCAGTGACAGCCCTAACTAGAGCCGCCTGAAGACTGAGCAGCAGCTTAAATTAATCAAAATTCGTCGGTTGATACTGAATGGCAAGAAGAAAATCAATACGTTAATCTATACACCAGATCTCCAGAAGTATGGGCAAAGACTGGGCTTTTACAACAGCTTAGCAAAATTAGGTCATACCAAAAGTCTAAGAACGTCAACAAAATCACGCAAAGTATGATATCCTATCCTCGTTCTACAATGATGATTTCCGAGATTTGGCCAATGAAGTGGAAGCCTTGGAAGAGAACAAGTCGGTCTTGTTGTTCTGGCATACTATTACATCGATGAGATATTACGTGAAAACATTAGGTTTATGCTTAGTTCAGGGAATGAGGGAATAATGTAGTTTACAGGCTATCCATTTATGGTCGGAGCAGCAGAACCCTGTGCACCGATGAGCTATGGCGGTTTGATTTACACGCGCTTTGATCGGTCGTTAGGAGGGAGCTAATCCTCAGCGTACGTAGTAGGGAGATACAAACGAGGCTGGCTCGTTTTCAGAGAGCGAAAGACTGTCCGTTTACCTATCTGCATCTGTATCTGCGATAGTTTCTCCTCACAAGTGCTTTCTACGTTTCCAAACGGACCCGCAGATCATCAATATGAGGATCGAGCATTCTTTCCACTCATGGTAATAGAACACCTCCAGTAAATAAAGGTTTTCTCTCAATGATTGAACATGGGATTCCGATGCTCTTTTCAACCACCAAATGCCGATTCGACAACTCTTTTGCCTTTCTCACCGCCTAGGTACTCTCCAGAGCCATCCATATCATCGTCCATGTCTAGACATGCTTCGTACGCCTTGACGACCATCTCTTCATCCACTCTCTTGCCAGCCTCAACCAGTGCTCGTATACAGCCCGCCACCCTCGCGATCTCCTTCCTCGTCTCCACACTGATATCCTCGTTCTGACTCGAATACACGTCCTGACTGACTGACTCTTCAATTCGCGTGATACCCACCTCCTGCTCCCGCTCCACGTGTTTCGCAATCCAGATGAAGCCATTGACTCCCAGAATAACATCTATTTCACCCCCACCACGTCCCGTCGTCAACGTGAACACCTGTCTCCTACTCCTCGCTATTCCACCTTTCCTCGCCAACCCACCCCCTCCAGCACCCGAAACAGACATGAAGAACCCATTCCTCAACTTTCCATACTTTGTGCTCCGCGTGTGTAAAGTAGCCTGTCCACTCTCATACACACTCTGCACCTCCGCAACCAACAAATCGCCCTCCGTGAAGAAATTCCTGATATTCAATTCATCCACCGCCGTTCGACGTCTGAGAATACCACCGGGTAAGTTAATTCCAGAAAGCGGCAGAGAGGCAAGAAGCGGTGCCGCGACCTCAACACGCCAACGTCGCTGCTGAACTTCTATTATGCGGCCAATGACCAAATCCCCGATTTCTGGTGTATATCGCGCGCGGAGAGGGATGACGGAGAGAAGTTTGTTCGTTTTGAGGATCGTACCGCATACGGAGCTGTGGATCGAGGTTGAATCTTGGGGGTGGTACGTTCCATGTCCTCTAGAATTATAGCTTTTATCAGGAAAATGTATATTTTGTACTACAAGAGCGACTTGTACCTCATCCACTGTGCATCGTCTGTGACTAGTTCTCCTGGTGTGACGACGTGCTTCTTGGAGATTCGCAGACGTTTTGCGCCTCTGGTTGTGCCATCCATATCAACGTCGCCTTCCAGATCGAGGTCGGAATCGCTGTCTTCATCGTCGTTGGATCTGGTATCATAGGCGATCGATGGAGGAGGCGCAGGAGGTAGTATGATTATAGGCATTGTGGACGTGTGAACGGGTTTAGAGGGGAGCGGAAGAAGTTTAGTTGTTGTTCACGGTTTTTCCTTAAAAGATTCAAGCTCAGAATCGCCAGGTCACGAATTCTATCAGTGACAAAGATAGTCCTCTTTTTCAGTCACAATTTCTCAAGACAATTCTGATCAGTCCGTCCATAATAACATTAGGTATATGGTAAGCCTGCTGGAGCAGCTTTTTGCAAGATAACAGAAACCATGAGGATTCATTCAACGCAGGTAACAAGCCATCTCAACACACGAAGTAACCTTCCGAGTCATTATATTGAAGACATGCGGAGGCAACCTTAGAAAACCCAAACCTTCAAACTCCGAATTCATGACATGACGACACCAAAAGATGTAAAGGATAGAGGAATAGGCACCAACGTCAACCATGTCCGGACTCCACATGCTGGAGTACTGACATGTAGCGCGTCCAAAGCAAAAGCATGCCAATGGTTCGATGCATTTTTAGAAAATGGAGTTCACAATGTTGGAACCAATAGTCGCGCCAGCACCGAAAACAGCAGCATTTCCGAGTTTCTTGCCAAACTTCTTGCCCATCTCTTGACCCTTTCCGGCCTTCCCAGGTTCAGAGGAACCGTTAGAAACATCCAAAGGCATATTTCCGTAGTTTGTAGGCGCTGGTGGCTCGGTATTCTTCTCCTCCACCTTCACATAGTTGCGAGGGAAGATGCCCTCTTGTTGGGTACGCTCATTGCGACCCTTCCACCATTCTGCGTTCATGTATTCGGTAACCGCGACACGGTCGTTGGCCTGCAGTGCAAGATCGCCTGGATCACTGGCATTGTATGCGTACAGGGCAGTTGCAAAGGTCAATGGAGGAGCAGTTGGAGGCGCAGGGGCGACTGGATATGCTGGAGGAGCAGGGCTTGGATTTGAATTGCCGTAGAAGCTATTCTTCTCGCTGGGAGTCTCCGCTTGACGTCCATATCCATTTACATTGAGGTTGTTCATAGCGGCGACAGGCGCAGGGCTGGCATTTCGGGTGCTGCCCCGTCCAGTAGTGGTCTCTGATGGGAGTTGGTTTAGGATAGTCGAAAGCTGTGTGGGAGTAATGAGATCATTGTCTGCTAGGAATTCGAGTTCCTATAACGAGAAGATCAGCAATTGCCGACCAGTAACAATTTACAGGAGTAGTACGTACTGCTTTGATCGTGCGAACCGACCGATTGGCCATTGCGACTGTGTACATCTCCATGTTGAAGACCTGTGGACAATTTCTGAAGGTATAGGAGATAGTTCGCTTGGGCGAAGTAGGAAGTAGTCAGGTCCTGTTGGGAACAAGGTTGATGTTGAGTTGTAGTCGTGCCGGTCGTAAGGTGGTGGTCGCCTTCTCAGCAGCCCTTGCACTGCCCCAAAGGGGTCCAGAATTTATTCCGATTCTGACCTAGGATACTCTGCGCCCCTGAGCGACACGATTGCCCGTGTAGCAGGAATCAAGGAATCTCGAGACGTCTTACAATAATCGAAATTTTTGTCCAAGCAGACATTTATCAAGGAATTGATTGTTTGCAGAAGAGGCTGATGAATAGTGAGCCTCTGAACAACCAATCAGGCCAGGCGAGGCTGTCTCAAACGCTTAAGGCTCGCCAATTGATCCGAGGCCCCTGAGTATGCAAGTCGGGGGGTTTCCAAGCTACATATTCAGTGGGGAATGGTCAATCTTCAGGGGCAATCTCTATGACGAACATCCAGTCACAGCAATATTGAGCGTAGATTCTCAAAACCGTGCTTGTATACAACATCTCTGGTAAGACTTCTATCCAAAAACCTTGAGGAAGCCCATGAGCCCAGCTCCACATAACACGGGTATCGTAAGGTTATCATCCCAGCCAAACAAATCTACTGCTTCGCTCGCACAAGCAATCAAACCAGTGACCAAGCTCATAACTCCTAACGCAAGATTTCCAGTAATCGAACCCTGATCTCTCCTCCACCCCAGTAGAATCTTCACCTGCGTAGGCAGGGAAAGTCGTCCTTGAAATGCAAAGACTTGTTCTTCGGTGATTGAATATCCATAAGGTGCTCCCCACTTGGGTGCAATATATCCCCAAAAAAGTACTGCTGTGCCAATTCCAACAAACATGGCCGCCAAAGTTCCAGCCAAACTCTTTCCCTTTCTGATCTGGGGTGTGTACCGCCCCCACAGCCTCCCAAAGGTGGAGGCTGCAGTATCACACCAACTGAGGAGCAGCACGCTCATGACTCCCACGTCTTTGGGGCAGTAACGGAGGACCGCCCATGCGCCTAGCAGGTACCAGATCACCCCGTTGTAGCCATCCACTTCGCTTTCCCGCATCAAAGCTCCATTTATGCGAATGTAGAATCGATTGAAAGGCTCGTAGTTGTGCCGTATGATATCAGCCGTCGCGATGGGAATTAATGCTGTGAGAAGGACAGGGTGGATCTGTGAAGCTTCTGCTCCCTTGATGTACAGGTAAGAGGTCAAGAAGCCAATGGACACATGTAAGACTTTGCGTGGGATCTCATGCCGATGTATCTAGCGCGAGGTTAGAATCACGAAGCCAGAAGAGGAACAGGCAAGACGTACGAATGATCTGAATTCTGAATGAATTGGGATTAATCCAGAAGGACTCGGACTTCGGCTTAATTCTCGCCAGTATTTATGTCCAGCGCTCATTTCAGGTGGTTGCAAATGGCCATTAGCTGCGCCCGTGGAATCGTGTCCGTCTGGCTTCCTCTTCGAGGCCTTGGACTTCGACACAGTTGCAGTACTTCCGGATGACATAGGCAGCACAACATTCTTTTCTAGCAATGGGCTTCTGCTCCTTGTCCGTGCTCTCTTCTCAGGATCTGAATTAGATCCATCGGTCTTGTCCTGAGCAACGGCTGGCGACGTGGCCTTGCCAGCGCGTGTGGCCGATCGAAGTGTCCTGCCGAAGTACTCCTCTCTAGGAGCGCCCTCGGTCGGTGAGGGCGAGATGACCTGTGGTGTTCTTGGTATGTGATTTTGTAGCAAAGACATGGTGTAAAAGCTGCGAGCCGGAAACTCTGGAAGACAGGGAGAGTGGATGAGGCCGCAGACTGCCCTTCTGATCGATGCGACGGTCGAAGAGGAGGCTAGCGAGAAGAGGGCTAGACCTAAGGGTTCTGCAAATCCGGCAGAGCTTCTCTTTCGTATCACGACGGGTGGAAATGTGCTGCCTGGAGTTGCTTCACTGTTCGGCTGGGCATCGTGTTTCTTGGGAGAGGCCACACTTGCGACGTAGCTGGTAGATGCGCAGTTGGCGGGAAGACCGGAGAGTTTGAGAATGGTCTCGTACCAAGTCAGCCTCGATGATGTGGTCTGCAGACGAACGGAACGGAACTTGCCGTCGCCAATTATTCTCACTTTTTCTTACTACTGAACTACAACTCCTCACGCCACAACTCTACGATCAAGTGCTGAGAGTAGATCCTTCAAACAACATAATGGCGCCCGTTGAACACAGACAAGTCACCAGGGAATGGGGTCAGTTCGATCCGCCACTTTCAGACTGGGTGCTCGAGGCAATAGCGAGTAATGGATATGAAAAGGCGACTCCTGTACAAGCCAATGTCGTGCCATTATTCGCTAAGAACAAGGACGTAGTGGTACTTGTTCTTTGTCCACGTCTGTATTTGGTTGCCGGCTAATGGGAGACCAGGTGGAGGCAGTCACTGGCTCTGGCAAAACTTTGTCATTTCTGCTGCCCATAGTAGAAAAGCTACTGAAACTACAAGATCCGATCAAAAAGCATCATGTTGGAGCAATCATAATATCACCTACTAGGTATGATCGCGCTGAGCCTTGTGACCGCATTTGGATACTGATACAAGACTAGAGAATTGGCCCAGCAAATAAACGCAGTGTTGATATCGCTTCTCAAATTCCACCCACCGTCGGCTGATGCTATGAAACCTCCGGATGAAGTCATAGACTCTTCTGTAAAGCCCAAATCTTCCAAAGTTCTAAAGATCGTTCCTCAATTGATATTTGGTGGCACCCGAACGCCAGCTCAAGATCTCAGTACCTTTCTCAAGACATCACCAAACGTCCTCATCGCCACACCGGGCAGACTCGTCGAGCTTCTGCGCTCTCCCCACGTCCACTGCTCACTTTCATTTGAAGTCCTCGTCCTCGACGAAGCAGATCGACTGCTCGATCTCGGTTTCAAAGATGATATAGGGCAGATCCTTCAACGAGTACCGAAACAGCGTCGAACGGGGCTCTTCAGTGCGAGTATGAGCGAAGCAGTTGAACAACTTGTTCGAGTGGGCCTGCGTAACCCTGTGCGCATTAATGTCAAAGTAAAGGGCGACCAGAAGACTCCTGTCAGCTTGCAAATGACATACATGGTTACACCTCCGACACACAAGCTACCAGCATTGTCAGCACTTCTAAGTTCGTTTGCTCCACAGAAATGTATTGTCTTTGTCACCACGGGTGCTGCGGTCAATTATCTACAACATGTACTACGCCTCCTTCTTCCTGGCCACTCTGTTGTCCCGCTTTCTGGAAAACATGAGCAGCATGTGCGTGCAAAAAATTACGAAAAATTTGCTGATTCCACACTTCCCTCGGTCCTACTTACTACTGAGGTCGCTGCTCGTGGATTGGATATTGCAAGTGTCGATCTGATTGTGCAGTTGGACCCCCCAACAGATCCGAAAGACTTTCTACATCGCTGCGGTCGCGCTGGAAGAGCAGGTAGAAAAGGGCTTGCGGTCATTATGCTGACACCTGGACGTGAAGAGGATTATATCGAATTTTTGAGGGTACGCAGGACACCTGTTTCGAAGCTTGTGGAACCTGAAATCACGATCAGTGATGAAGAGGCCCAGGATACCACGAACAAAATCCGAGAGATGGTTCTCCAGGACAGAGCTTTGCATGCTCTGGCTCAATGCGCTCTTCCTAGTTGGGTGCGAGCATATAGTAAGCATCAAGCTTCAAGTATTTTTCGCGTTGCAGACTTGCAATGGGATCAACTGGGGCACGCTTGGGGCCTGCTAAAATTACCCTCGATGCCGGAATTGAAGAAATGGGACGGCGATCGGAGACTGGGGCTCAAGATTGATTTCGAGAATTATCGATATAAAGACAAACTCCGCGAGAAGCACAGGATTGAAGAAAGCATAAAAAGGACAACAGAAGAAGCGGTCGTCAAGGAGGGATATAAAAAACAAAAGGGCAATGCATGGAGCCAAAAAGTGGATCAAAAGGAAGTTCGAGAGCAGAGGAGAGAGAAAAGGGTTTCCAAGAGAGATGCTGAGCGAAGGAAGAAGATGACTCCCGAAGAATTGGAAGAACAGAGGCGTTTGGACTCCATGCTTGCACAAGTGAGGAAAAATGTCTCTCAAGTGGAGGAAGAGTTTACCGGATTCGACGATTGATCAGTGCGTTTTTCCTGCAAAGTCCTGGCCAGGTATCGGAATGAAGTAGTCAAAAGGCAAAGCCAGCACAGAAACTACGCCGTTGGAGCCCTTCAAGACATATTAGATGGAGAAGCTTGGGACAAACTCAAGCACGAATGATTCAGGCAACGCCCGATTGTGAGTCTTGCTCCTCTGCCTACCTGGGCTGCATTTAGCCGTATCCCCGGGAACTTGCTGACCGTGGTCAAGGCCACTTCAATTACGTGAATTTCTCCACTTCTAAATCACGAAGACACGATCTCTCGAGAAACGAGCTACTGAACCAGAGAGCATGGACGTGTTAGACCGTCTTGAAACATGAAGCACCAGGGTTTTCCAGTGTTTTGCAAAGTGAATCTCTCCAATATCACTCGGAAATCACCTGTGCTTATCCGTAGTGAGCGTGTTGTTTACGTGACTTGCCTATGACAACAAACAGAAAGGGACAAGAAGTTCTTCGACTAAATCGAAGCAAAGTCTCACACAAACAATCACCAAGTCGCGAAATTCAAGTTTCATCCACAACTCCACAGACCACTCCTGCTTGTCAACAGCTATCAAGCTCTACAAGAAACCATGTCAGACCAGAGCCCTGCCAAGCTGTCACCAACCGCTGGCGCGTTCATGCCTGGAGCTGTTCAGTTTCCTCCCACCAACGAGAACGGCGAGCTCGAGTTCACACGCGCCGAGTTTTCAGCACAAGATTACGAAATCTCGAGCGCCCGCAGCATCTATGACGATAACGATACTGACCACTATGCCGGAACCAATTATGAAGAGAACTACCATCCGGTCGACAACCAGTACGACAACGGACGATACAGCGGCAACTACTACACCGATTACAGCAATGGTGGCGGCTATATGTACGGCGACAATGTTTCCAGCAACTACGCTACCAAAGTTTTTGGCGGCTATCTCAAGAACAACAAAGGCGACAAGGGCAAGAACAAGAATACGAAGAATCAACCACAGCACAGCAACCATACCGCGCCATACTATATGGGCGGCGAAGAGTCTGCGCAATTCTACATGGGCGGTGAACAGCCTGAATTGCACTACGTGAGCGAGCCGACACCGTACTCAGTCTCGTGTAAGGTCAAGCAGAAGGCTTTGGCTGATGGAATGACACTTGTCTGCGTTGGATGTGGTGCATTCGGTGGCAAGCTGGTCAATGGTCCCAAGGGACACAACTGGACTTCAATCCATGATGTGGAGTACAGAGCATATCTCAATGCTCCCATCTGCCCTCATGGCAAGGCATCCAAGAAGCAGTATGGTGGCGATCGTCCGATGGGAAAGAAGTAAGACTTACCCGCCTCATCCATAATTTTGAACGCGTGCTGATATTCTGTTTAGACACGACCAACCTGAAGCTCGCACAAAGAAGCAGTAAGAAGAATTTCACACGTACTATCTAGCGAAACCAAAATACTAACACCAACCCAGGCGCACTCACTCCAACAAATCCAACAATGTCTCCAAGCAAGATCACGAGGCTCGATCCATGGCTGCCAAAGTGAGCGATGGTGACAATCGCACCCAGACGGAGCACTCCAATCTCCACGATCGCGACACTCAAACCCAAGCCGAGCACAACGAGCGGGACAACGAGATCCAAACCTCTCCCACCAAAGAGACTGGCAAGACCCAGTCTCCCACCGCCATCCCAGCAGAGACCAAGAACCCAAAGTCCCGTCCCAACTCCCTCATGATCTCCGGCTGGTCCGCCACCATCCCTCTTCAACTCCAGAATGTGATCGACAATATCGCCGTCTCGCATCAAGGTGGCACGTATGATGCTCATGAACGCATTACGGCTACGATCGGTATGTTTGGCGAGTTCGTGCAGGAGTATGAGACTGTTGTTGCGGAGAACGAGATGCTGAAGCGTGCGCGTGTGGAGTCCACGGAGCTGGTTCTGGAGGAGAAGATGAGAGAGTTGAGTGTTGGCGAGGTCAAGGAGGGAGATGAGGAGAAAGGTGAGAAAGGTGAGAAGGAGTATCTTGGGTATGCCGTTGACAAGTAAGCGTGAACTTGCAAGCTGGGGATGTGAGAGTGCGATTGAGCATTGTTCGATTACTGATTCGATTGGAGTTGATTTGTGTCATCACTGCCGTGGCGTTTTTGGGGACTGTAGGTGTACTTGGACTTGACGGCTGATGTCCGTCCATACTGTAGATGACGAGACTTTTCAAACGAAAAGCAGGCGCGAGCGCGAAGCATTTCTGGCATTGTTTGGGCGGTGAGCAGGCGTTTGGCAATAATGTTTAACAAGGAACACAACTCAATTCAGTGTATACTTGTTCCCTCCATCCCTTCCAATGTCACTCTTCGTAATACTTGAATCCATCCTTTCCCAACAGCACCACTGCCATGAACCCCAGCTCGTCAATTCCAATCCCGCGTTCCCTTCCTCTTCACCATCCCATCCTTACAAACTTCACGACACGTCCTACCCACCCCTCCTCCAAACCCTCGCCGAACTCCCCAAAACACTCCGCCAAAAGGTCCTCCCACTAACCGTCATCTCTGTACTTGGTACCCCACCCCACGTCCTCGCCCGATCATCGACTTTCATCTTCTCTTTGATCGTTTCCCCCAAAGAGGTCGACCTCACTCTCACCGCTTCATTCTCATCGCCCTCGTTCTCATTGTCGCTGTAGTCGGGAGATTGTCGGTTTTTGGATTGGGCTCGAGATTGGTGGGATTGAGATTGCGGCAACGAACAAGATTGTGAGCGTCTCGATGAATCGATTCTGCGGATCGTGTTTTGGTCTTGGTCTTCTGACAATGCCGATGCTGAATTCTCTTGAGCTCCTCTGGCCGTGCCATCATGCATCGAATTAATTCTAGAAGAAGACGCGGGCAGAGATTCAGATGTCGAACATCTACCACCACCCCCGATACCAACGCCAAACGGTTTCGAAAAATTCCTATACTTGGGAATGACGAGTTTCTCAGCACCTATGTCATCTCGAACTTTTGACGGACTGCCCAGGTTCTCCGCGTCGGGGTGGTGGGTTGATGGTGTGCGAGACTGTTGAGAGGTTGAGGTAGAGCGTTTTGTGAAGTCGGGAGTGATGACGCCTAGGACCATGGTTGGTGTTGAGATGGTCGTGGACTTGTGTGCAGTTCTTTTGGGCTACGAGTGTGGTGATTGAGACGCCGGCAAGTGAAGTCGGCCGTGAAGGATGGGTTGAGGCTTGGTTTGTTCTGTGCCGCGATCAACGTTGCAATCATGAGACAGTGTCTATGTGAGCTTGTGACTGCAAGAGTGTAGAGTTGAGGTGACGAGACTTCCAGATCTCAGATCTCAGGGTCATGTGCGACCTTGTGTTACCCAGTCAAAGGAACCTTTTGATTTCGATGCTGCAATTTTCTTGTATTAAGAAGGAGAATAGATTGTTAAACGAGTACCTACGATGTATCTACATGCTCACCTAAGATCTTGCTTCATGTCCTAGCTCTTGATAGGCCAATCCCAAGTACCCAGAATTACCTCTCTCCAAAACAGAGTATTGTACAGCCTCGCTCAAACGCCATGCTCGACACTTCACTGCCAAGTGATCCGCGGCTTGCTCATGTAAAACTAGGCCCAGCGTCTGACTTTCCAGTGATTGCCCTTTCTATTTGCGGTCGCTTCCTAACTTGCGTGGCATTGACTTTCAAGCTCTGATGTCCATTCTCGTGTCCAGTTGACATTTCCGCCTTGATTGGCTCTTCTTCTCTCTTCTCCTCAACTTTCATGGTGCCCCACGGCGCTGGAAATCTCTTGCGGATGGTACCGATCATCTGCCTGATCCAGTACCAGTTCAACAAGTTCAGAGTTGTGTTGGAGATGCCGTAGCTCGCCAAAAGCCATATCGGAGCCTCGCGCTGAGCAGCGTAGGTCATGACGTTGTTTGGCGAGATTATTGGAGTAACTGGGTGGAGACCCTTCTGGTTGAACCTGAGAGCTTTGAAACAGTCACTGGAGACTTGGAAACTGGCGTAGGACCCCCAGACAAGCCTGCAAAGGATGAAGGAGCTGAGAAGGAAAATGCCGTTGATGAGCTGTACTAGCGAACCAGTCATGCCCACCTTGTCACAGAACCAGTGTATATTCAAGAAGGGGGACGACAGTTCGTACAGGACGAAGTTGGGCGCGTAGTAGTTGACGAAGGGTCTCTATGAGCCAAGTTTAGCACCGAGCCTCTCACATTCCAAGTCTTAGACACACTTACGAAGCCAAAGCTGAAGACTATGATGGCGGAAAACGCATGTGCCAGTGTGCCGAACCCATACATGCTGTAATTCGTAGCCGTGACTATGAGATCCCAAAGGAAGTATCCGCAGCCAAAAGCCTCGATCAAGCCTGTACCCCCAGTATATCCCCAAACACGTTCCTGCCAGTCCATCTGTTTCCTTTCCTCGTCATAGGCCATCTCATAAAGGGCCATGGTACAAATGAGCACCGCCTGGACGAAGGAGACTACATGGACGTCCCAATTGAATCTCGTGCGAGCCGGGTGCTGCGGGTAGTGGTTCGGGAATAGCTTCGTCGAGAGCCATGGCGACACCACTGTCTGGACGAAGGTGTAGAAAGCCGTAGCGAATATAACTTCGTGGATATGGTAGGGGAGTGTGTACAATCCCAGGCGCTGGCATGGCGGAGTTACAAGGGCAATGAGCCAGTTGGGCGCTTCGAAGGGGAACGGGTCCTTCATCGCGCAGAGGACTCGGTGGTGTGCAAGGTGGCCACAGCACGTGAGGACGATGGGAAAGGAGTCGAGAGTCCGAGAGTCAGAGAGATCCCGAGGGTTTTGGTGGACCTCTTCTTCTTTGCGCACACGAGCCTGAGGCTGGTTCTGGCGATGCTGGCCGCACTTTATCCCAACACTTTGGATGTCACCACGAGCTAGTAAGTGCCTTCCAAGACATTTCACCGTATAAACGTTCACACCTGATCAGATCCAGATTCATTGAGTCCATTCTTGCTCCCCTCGGCCCTGGCAAGATATCGCCAAAGACATCACGATTCAGCCCAGGTCATTCGTTCATTCAGCGGTCCATCCGAATTGTAAGGGCATCTGTTGGGTCTCAGACAGGTCCGCGTGACCGGCTGGTTTCTGACTGGAAGCTCTCGCTTCCTGGATATACATGGAACTCTAGCACATTTGCTACAATTCGAAGTCGACATAGCGTTCATATTCTGGACATTGGGGAAGAGTTTTACTGACATCATATTACAATCCCAGTTTGGCAGTGGAATGCTTTCTCGAGGAACTGACAGGAGCGAAGACTCGGGGTCGCTCGACCGACAACTTGGTGTGACAAGAACGTGTTGCTGATGTACCACACATAAGAGCTTGGAGCATTGGACATTGGCTCCAAGCATGAAGTATTTTGGCTTCATCAGACGGGACCGACGGAAAGAGGCGTCTGCGACAGTGACTGATTTGGAAAGTTTGTTCCCGAATCGAAGAGAGATTAAACCCAAATTGCTCGTAGCAGGTCCAGCAAGTCCCGTGGTAGCAATTTCTTCTGCGTTTGAGTTGGGCAACAGCGTGAACAATGACCAGAATCTGATCTCTCAGGCGCAAGTCGAGAGAAGACATCCGAACTCGTGTGCGAATTATAACCCAATTGTGCAAGATGAAGGCAAGATCACATGGAGTTTTCCGCTTCCAGGATCGCTTGTTTGCTCTGTTTGCACCAGGAATCACATAGGAAGCACTTCCACCTTAAATCGCCAGGTGTTCTGGAGTTTTCGGCACCTTCGTGTGAGCTATGCCGCGTGTCCCAGCTGCCTTATGATAGCGAATGCTATGGGAGATCTCTTACATACAGACGTTGAAGATGGGCTGGTATGTGGCAGGGTTGAGCATTTCGCTACCGATTGTCGAAGCCTTCATGAAGCACGGCGCTTATGGTTATTCACGATATCGATTGATCGATCTGGGAGTCATTCCAGGCAGAGTCTTGGTCCCAGATCATATTTGGAGCCAGAAAAGCCTACCTCGACAACTACCGTAGGCTGTATCCAATTGTTCGAGGGCGACAGCCCCAGCCTGTTCGCTGGACGGTATGTCAATCCCGATAATACAAATTTCGGCTTGATCTCTAGATGGCTATCGACCTGTGAATTGTCCCATAATGCCAAATGTGGCCGGGATGGTCATACCGGTAGAGGGGCTCCGACTCTTCGAGTCGTCGACGCCGTCGTGGGTTGCGTCGTCGTCGCTCCAATGAACTGCCGATATTTTGCTCTATCGTACGTCTAGTCTATACATATGTATCAAGAGACTGTAAAGTAACGTATAGGCAGTTATGTCTGGGGTAATTTTCGGCAGTTACAACTCAATTCCTCGACCTTGGATGATCTGTCCACCGCCGGAATCCTTTTCGAAGACGAACCAGAAGACGTGTACCAGACGCGCGAACAGAAAGGAAGAGGCACGGTACCTAAGACGATCCGTGATGCTATCAAACTTTGTCAGAAGTTAGGAGAGCGATACCTCTGGGTAAGCCGATACGACCACAGTTGTCTAGTCATTCCATGCTCGCTTCACAGTGTGGATAACGAAAATCGTGCCTTCAAAGCGCAACACTTCAATTCAAGATCGAGACTGTAAACTCCCTAGCAAACTTGATCTACACACAATGACCAGAAAGTTATTGCTGACAGTGATAGACTGGAGTCAATGGGTTCTTGGCGGGCATGAATTGATGAGACCACTGTGTTCCTCCATGGATCACACATGCTAACGGCTTACAGGTCGACAGTCTTTGCATTCTCCAAGATAGCGCCGACGACAAACACAATCAGATCTCCCATATGGATGCGGTCTACAGAGAAGCTGTGATGACAATTGTAGCTGCAGCAGGGGATGATTGTAACCATGGACTACCTGGTGTCCGCGAACGACAAGCAATCTCTTACATTGCTCATACTGGCGACGTGCCATTGATCACTACGGATCGAGATGTGATACAAACGATGCTCTCATCAAAGTGGAACAAAAGAGCCTGGACGTTGCAAGAGAAGATTTTGAGCCAACGACTTCTCGTGTTCACACCCCAGCTCGTGTTCTTCTACTGCCATACAGCTCTTTGGCGCGAGGATGTTATCCTAGAAGATCAACATGCAGAAATCTACCTCAATGAAAGAGAAGTGATTGACTCGCAGATTCTGGATCGCTCCGCAGCGTCACAGGGGCCTGTCAAAGCATTCACAGAGGGCTATGCTCCGCTCGTAACGACTTATGTGTGTCGTGAATTGTCAAGGGAAGAGGATGCTCTCAGTGCCTTTTCTGGGATTTGCAGATCGCTCGAAAATGCTCTTGGACTTTTTCGATGGGGCTTACCTAGTCGCTTGTTTGGCTTTTCGTTGCTCTGGCGGGTCTCGCTACCAGATTACAATACCGAAGTGGATGACCGGAGGTATGCCTCCTCATATGTGCGATCGGCTCCAATGCTCAGTCGCTCCCCTCGCCCCACCTCATTCGGACTTTATGAAGGAGCGCTGTTGTTCTTACAGTCTGACGAGGTACCGGGAACTGATCAGCGACAAACTTCGCCACTCGAAGTTGATCCTTATACCGATTTGATCGCATCAAGTATTCATCAAACATGGGACATGCGCTCGGGATTTCCAAGCTGGAGTTGGGTTGGCTGGAAACACGTTGAAGACACCCAAATCCTTTTTTACCAACCACTAGATATTAGATGCCTTCTCTCATTCTACGCTGTCACATTTTCCGACCCCATCGCACAGGGAAGGACAGGCTCCAAAGAACCCACAAACACAGGTCCTCTAGCCACTCTAACACTCTTCCACCGTTGTGGCCTGGATGTCTATCGCATACGAGAAGAACTTCAAGATCACCTGAGATCACCCGCCAACACCCCTTCACCCACCTTCTCCAAACCCCCTCGATATTTCCACCAAATCGTCAAAAATAATAGTGGACACGTCTTAAGCACAACACCAAGTTCAGACACCCTCCTCGCATTCTGGACAAGCACGTCACCAGCAAGCATTCGAGTTCGTCCTGACAACAAAACCTTGACGATCAGCACTTCATCTGGCCAAAGAATGGCCGAGCTGCAAGCGAATCGTCTTCTGGGAAAGCGTCTAGGCGGACTACTTGAGTTCATCGTGATAGCTTACACACTCGAAGGAGATCTATTACTGATGCTCATACAATGGAGTGGAGAGGGAATCGCGTACCGCGCACCAGTCCTAGACCTGGAATTCAGAATAGGCCAGGAGGATTGGTTAGCCACGAGACCGTATAAGAAGCGGATCATTCTTGGATGAGGGAAGAATCGAACCACCGCCCTTCATGATTTTGGCAAAAAACGTATGTATCCGGTTTAAGGATTTACCACACGGAAACAACCTTGCTCGCATTCAATGAGCGCTTAGGTGGTTTGCTTGACACTACTTGCGATACGACTGAGCCATATTGCTTTCGTTGGGCACATTGTTTGAATGTTTGTCTTATGACGTCTGGAAACGCTGAGCATAGTCCAAAATCTGGTTGCCAGGGCGGGTAGTTTGATAGATGGAAAGCGCTAGAAGCATCATTGCAGCTTCGTCATTCAACACTGAACACGGAACTCAACACACTGACAAACACGTGTGCTATCCAATTGGTGCATCATGGACGCGTCGGCCGGCGACAGAGACAAAGGTATACCGATTTTCGAGTTCATACGACTTCTCAAAGTCCTTCATTGATCAGTGGATAGGATGTCGCAAGGCCCATGACGCTGAAGTGGAAATCACGATGACGCATCGCAAAGGTACTGTTTGCGCAATTTCGATGAACCCGCCACACGTCAGTCTACTTGCTAATGGTACAAGAACCTACATCAAGTCCGACAGGATCTAACTCAGACAAATCTTCCTCGCCGCGTTCGACGACTAACTTCTTGGACCTGCCTCAAGGATCTGGGATAACTGTGAGAAGTCGACCCTTCTGACGCTCGAATGTTCGGGCACTCGGATTGCTAAGGCCCACTCCGCTTCCTCCCTTCCCTCGCTCTCTCGCTTCCTCAGGCATCTGGAATAATTGCAAGAGGTCGATCATAAGGAGAACTGCGCCAGATGATCCTTCTCGAATCATGGCGACCATATGTAAGGATCAGCAAGTCCACCTGCGACGAAGGCCATCTTGATCCGAAGATTGAGCTCCAGAGGATTTGGCCCATCAAGATATCGCGGGCAGTTCCAGCACTAGCAGAGGACGTGGAAAATGTGAAGAATCGCCTGGCGAAACAGACAATCGAAGGTTTCCTGGCTGAAAGGGCGTTAAATACACAGAGTGACTTTTAGCCTAACAGTTATAGAAGTAGGATGTGGTTATCATCTGAACGGAAGGAAAAATTCCAGGATGGTTTGATGTTGATGAAGAGGGGGTACCTGAGGACATCGACCGTTTGCAGATCCCTGGAGCCACTGTCGAGCTGAAGTGGTAGATGAAGAAAGAAGCCTAGCAGACTGAGCTATTTTGCGACGAGTTTGAAGACGGGATGATTTGACCCTTTTCGTCCACTGACAAAACAACCTGTCAAGATCCCGTCAGATTGGATTTTGATGGAAATACCCTACATAAGGTAGTTTGTGCTGAATGTAAAGAACAGTTTCAAACCGCCAGGCTTAGGATCCCGAGAACAGTTTTGTGCTCGTCACCCAACTGAGCTTAAAACGTCAGACCTCGCTGAGACTTTGACATCGATTGACCCGGTGGCCGGTGACAATCTAATGGGAAGGTGGGTTTTGCAATGGATCATAGAAAGGAAGTAGATGCCTTGACAGGACAGGATCCTGAGGAAAGGCGCGTTGTGGATGCTTCATGTCGGTGTACGAGAGAATTGCGTGAGCGGGCTCGATTGGCAGGGCTTGATTTCAGCAGTTGGTTGTGTGGGAACCTGTGATTCGCATATGGAGATGTAGGCTAGCACAACGATGGAGCTATATAGTGGAAAGAAGAATTAGAAACGTTATTGATGAGAAATTGGACAAAAAGATCGAATCAGCGAGGTCCTCGAAGCGAGATAGGGGGAGGTCCCAGTCAGCTGGGGGGTCTACCCCTAATCGGAGCTAATCCTCATGCCGCCTCCCAAGGGATTGGGTCGCGTCGTAACAATTCAGAGACCAACAGATAGACCTCCTCCATCCAACCAACAGCAACAATGCCCCAAAGAACATAACCCGCCCAATTCGCACTCTCGCCCATCATGCAGTGCTACACCGAGCTCACTCCGCCCACCGTTGTCACTCACGCCGTCAGCCTCCCACTCCTCTCGTCGAAAGCAACCAACCTCGTTGTCGCGAAGACTTCGGTCCTCCAGATCTTCAACCTCACTCAGATTTCCACCGAGGTTGGAGGTGCCGTGAACGATGGCGAAGATAACTCCCCCATGGACAATGCCGCCGAAACGCTCGATGGCTTCAACGCGGACATGGACCTCCATCGCCTGGAACACACAGCAAGACTGGTCTTGATTTCAGAGCATTCGTTGGCTGGCACCGTCACTTCATTACGGCGCGTGAAAACCATGAATACGAAATCTGGAGGAGAAGCTCTTCTTCTAGCGTTCGCTGATGCAAAGCTCAGTTTAGTAGAATGGGATCCTGAGAAGTTCACGCTGTCAACCATCTCTATACACTACTACGAAAGCGAAAGTCTGCAAGGCTGTCCTTGGACACCAGAGCTGAATCTTTGCCACAATTTCTTGACCGTGGATCCCACCAGCAGATGCGCTGCGCTCAAATTCGGCCATCGCCATCTGGCTATCCTGCCATTTCGTCAAATCGCTGGGGACTTGGGAGAGGTAGACTTCGACGAGGGTTTCGACGACCCGGCAGAGCGGCCACTGGAACGGAAGGCGACCAATGGCGATGTGCCAACAACTGGACAGACGCCGTACCATTCGTCCTTTGTCTTGTCGCTTACCACGTTAGATCCAACTCTGACCCATCCTGTGCATTTGGCTTTCCTTCACGAGTATCGCGAGCCTACATTTGGTGTCTTGTATTCGTCTCGTGCGCTGGGTTCGGCAATGCTTCAAGAGCGCAAGGATATTCTCAGTTATACAGTTTTCACTCTGGACATTGAACAGCGCGCGTCGACCACCATCTTATCTATCGCTGAGCTTCCCAACGATTTACACGAGGTGTTGCCACTCCCTCTACCAGTGGGCGGTGCTCTTCTCATTGGAAGCAATGACCTGGTGCATGTTGATGAGGCCGGCAAAACGAACGGAATAGCCGTGAATGAATTTTCCGCGCAAATATCTGCGTTCCCAATGGTCGATCAAGCAGAACTTGGCCTCCGCTTGGAGGGTTGCAAGATAGAGCAGCTGGGAGATGGCGGTGATATGTTGATCGTACTAACGAACGGACAGCTAGCGATAATTACCTTCACCATGGAGGGCCGGTCAGTATCAGGTTTGCGGATTCACAAAGTTACTCCAGATCGCGGCGGCTCTCTTCCGACAGGGGCTTCATGCGCCTGCTCTCTAGGGAAGGGAAAGATCTTTCTCGGCAGTGAAGACGGCGATGCTGTAGTTTTGGGCTGGACTCGAAAGACTTCCCAGCTCGTACGAAAGCGCTCGCATGCTGACATGCTTGACGATGAAGCCGAGCTCTCGTTTGACGACGTTGACTTTGACGAAGACGAAGATGACCTTTATGGTGCAGATGAGAACTCGACAAAGCAACAGACCAAGGCAACTTCTTCGGGCCCAACCAATCCAGTCGATTTTGTCTTTCGGGTGCATGACAAGCTTTCAAATTATGCTCCCATTGGCGACATTACCCTTGGCTCTGCGCGGGCTTCTTTGCCAACCGTCAAAGAAGACGCAGACTTGGATCCCATGGCTGAGCACGAGCTTGTGTATCCCGCGGGCAGGAAATTGGCCGGTGGTTTAGCAGTGTTGAGGCGTGAAATCGATCCTGCAGTCCACATTCGAAAGAAAATGCCACGTACCAAGGCCATCTGGGGCGTCCGACCCATCGTTGGATTAGCAGCCGGCGCAGAGTTTGACGAGTACTTCGTGGCATCATTATCTACAGAGGATGGTAGTGCCGAATCTGCGCTGTACAAAATCACCGCCAAAGGATTAGAGCCAACACAGAAGGATGACTTTGATCCCGAGGCTGGCGCTACTATAGAAGTTGGCACTGTTGCAGGTTCATCGAGGATCGTACAGGTCTTGAGCGATGAGGCGAAGTGCTATGATGCAGGTAAGCAGTTATATGCCTTTTTCCTAGTACCTTACCCCTGTGCGCATCGAACCCCAGATGGCATCTTTCGTGGAGCCTCTGCTCGTCTCGCTAGAAGAATTGTATCAACGGGTCATGGCTCGAGCGAGTGTTTGTATGGAAGTTGGATGGGCATTCTGTGTATATCAATGACTTGCGTATCCTTGGGGCTTGTGCAGCTGCACTTGCAACCGCACCACGTTACGAGCCTGACCACTGGTCGTCAAATAGCACAATATTATTCTGTTTGCCCATCTCAACTTCCAAACCTGATCGCACGTGTCTTTTGCTACCGCATCCCTTGCACAGATTCATGTGTTAACTTTGGTGCTCTCCAGAATTCAACATGGAACAGATCATCCCGGCAAGCGACGAAACCACAGAGGTTGAACTCAAGAACATTGGCGCTTGTTTCTGCGATCCTTACGTCCTCCTTCTCCGAGACGACTCGAGCATTGCCGTCCACCAAGCAGACAAGAATGGCGAGTTGGAGCCTTTGGAACGTGGGGATGGCATACTGGCGAGTCGCTGGCTGTCAGCCTGTTTGTACAAGTCGGCTGAGACTGACAACAAGACCCTGTTGTTCGGCCTCACAGGGGAGGGACAATTGAGGGTATGCGCATATACGCCTCCCGAATGTACATGGCTGACCTTTACGTGACCAGATCTATGAACTTCCCAATTTGGAGAAACACATTTACGCTGCCGATGGCCTCGCCTTACTCCCGCCGACCTTGGGAGATGTGGTACCACGGCGACAAACTGGTAAAGAGGTCTTGACTGAAATCCTGGTGGCTGACATTGGCGATGAAACATCAAAGTCCATGTACCTCGTTGTAAGTGGGCCTAACATCTTGCATCACCTTCGCTGACACTGAAAGGTTCGAACGGAAAATAATGACCTCATTCTATACGAACCATTCCATTATCCAGCAAAGAGCCAGTCGAAATCATTCACCACAAATCTGCAGTGGAAGAAGATTCCACAACCACGGATGGCAAAAACCAACGAGGACCCTGATCTCGAGGAGGATGACGTCCCACGAGAATCGACTCTGCAACTTCTTGAGAATGTGGGTGGCTATAGCACCGTCTTTCAGGCCGGGAGATCTCCATGCTTCATCCTGAAAGAGGCATCCACCGCACCGAGAGTTATAAATTTGAGAGGCGGCACAGTCCAAAGCTTAACGGGATTTCACACTGCAACTTGTGATCGGGGATTTGCCTACTTAGACGCTGAGGTGAGTAATGAACTCGGGACCATGGCATTTCCAAACGCTCACGGTGAACAGGAAGTGGTTCGGACTTGTCAACTACCACCGCAATGTCGGTACGGAGACACCGGTTGGGTGGCTCGCAAAGTCAATCTGCAAGAAGAAGTCCAAGCAACGTGCTACTTTGCGCGAAAAGAAGTCTACGCAGTAGCTACGAGTGAGCAATGCTTTTTCAAGCTTGAAGACGACAACTATCACCATGAATGGGCATATGAGGAGACCAGCTTCCTTCCAACGATAGATCAGGCGACTATCAAACTGCTTCATCCAAAAGACTGGTCAACCATTGACACGTAAGTGCGCCCCCAGACTCTTTGATTTGGGTCAGCTAATTTAGGAACCAGATTCGCTCTTGAGCCAGCTGAAGTGGTTCTGACCATGAAGGTCCTTAACCTCGTCACCTCTGAACACAACTCTACTAAGAAACCACTACTCTGCATCGGAACCGCAATCACTCACGGCGAAGATCTCCCCACCAAAGGCAACGTGTATATTTTCGATGTTATAGATGTAGTTCCACACCCTGATCGTCCAGAGACGGGTTCGAAACTGAAGCTGATCTGCAAAGAAGAGGTCAAGGGTGCTGTCAACGCCCTATCTGATATCGGAACGGAAGGATTCCTGCTCATGAACCAGGGACAGAAAGTCCTGGTCCGAGGACTGAAGGAGGACCAGACGCTACTGCCTGTTGCATTTATGGATGTGCAGGTCTACGTTAATGTCTTGAAGGCGTTGCCTGGGATGGGTATGTGTTTGGTTGGAGATGCGGTGAAGGGAGTTTGGTTCGCTGGGTACACGGTACGTCTTTTCTTTTCCAGCTTTTCGATTTGAACGGTACTGATGAATACACAGGAGGAGCCCTACAAGATGTTTCTTTTCGGCAAAGGGAGATCGAGGATGGAAGTCATTACTGCTGAATTCCTCCCGCATAATAAGGACTTGTTCATCCTTGTGGCAGATGCGGACTGTAACCTTCACGTGTATCAGTTTGACCCTGAGCGTGAGTCTTTCCACGCTTCCTAATGAAGTGGACAGCCGTGCTAACATAATCTAGACCCACAATCCCTCTCCGGCCAACGCCTCCTCCACAAATCAACCTTCCACCTCGGCCACTTCCCTATCAGCATGACTCTCCTCCCTGCCATCACCGCCGCACCCACGCCATCCCCAGACACAAACACGGACGCAATGGACACCGACACCACACCACCCGACCCATCCCAACCACCCAACCACGTCCTCCTAACCACCCAATCCGGCGCCATGGGCCTCCTAACCCCCATCAACGAAACCGTCTACCGCCGTCTCGGCGCTCTCCAGGCTTTCCTCACCAACTCGGTCGATCATGCTTGCGGACTCAATCCTAGAGGCTATCGGGCTGTGGAGACGGAGAGGTTCGGGTCTAGAGGCATTGTGGATGGGACTGTGCTTAGGAGGTGGAGCGAGCTGAGTTCTGGGAGGAGGATGGAGGCGGTTGCTAAGGTGGGGGTTGAGGAGGCGGAGTTGAGGGCGGATTTGGCGATGGTTGGGGAGGCGGGGTTGGGGTATTTTTAGGTGAGGTGGGAGAGCTGGATGTGCTATGGGAATGGTGTTGTGTTTTCCTTTTTTCCAACTATTTGATAACAATTTCATCGTGTTAGAATGCTGTGCGGTTGGTTCATCTGGATCCTGTACAGAGTTGCTGGGGATGATGCTCGTTGCCGTTTCTCAGACGCGTCCAGGTTAGAAGTCAAGACGAGGGAAGCTTCACGGAGCAGAACGTCGCGCTCGATGTTGAAGAAGAAAAGAGGGAGCGACTCCTATTGCAAGGTCCACTAACCCCATTAACCTCCCAAAATCCTTCTTCCATTAACCTCCCTCCCATCTCTCACCACCTACCGTCCCTCCTCCGCCTCCATCCCTCGAAAATGCAAAACATCAAACCCACACCCATACACCTCCCTCCAAACAAAACCCCTCCCCTCCCTGTTCTCCCTCGAAAACGCCTGGATCAACTTCTCCGTCTCAGCTTCAGCCCCGTTGACCACGTGCCTCGCCTCGTCTCTCGAGCGTCCCACAGCACCCTGTCCCCAAATCAATTTCTCCTCTCTGTCAAGGAAGGTCCCGATGTATCGAAAAGTGAGGGAGATGCGTTTACCATTGTACGCCAGTTCCTCCGGACTCCTTTCAGCGGGGAGGCGTTTATCCGGATTGATACCGTGGAGCCAGATTTTGTTCGTTAGCAGGCCGAGGGCGAAGAGGGAGTTGTGAGGTAGCGCGATGCGTTGGGTTTGTCGTAATGAATCTTCAGTTTCGAGTTCGCTTTTCTTGGTGCGGAGACGCATTGTGCGTTGGGCGCCGAAACTGGCGTTGACGATTTTGGAGCCGGGCATGATATCTAGTGTTTTGTCTGAGTGCTCTGAGATGAAGTCCTGACCGGAGCGGTAGAGTTGGATGAGGACGTGGTTTAGTTCGTGGCCGATGACTTTTTCTGCTTCTTTGCGGATGATGTTTACGTTTTTGGTGAAGGGGTGGAGGGGAGGGGATTGATCGCTTGGGTGTCGATAGATGGGTTTGTCGCCGTTGGCACTGATGGCGCCTTGGACTGCTACTAGACGCGGTACTTCGCCAGCTGCGTGATACATCTTCTGCCACTGTACCTCATGGTAGAGAGCAGTGAATATTGTATCGCTGAGCGGGATCGTGTCGTCAAGCTCGTCTCGAATGCTTTGGGGGAGCAATTCGTAGCGGATCGTGGAGTCGCCCTCTCCGATCTTGTCTCCTGGACCAAGGGTGGGCAGATTGGCAAGATCTTTAAGTTTGGCTTTCTTCTCAGACGATGCGGAATTTTGCGCTGCACCAGGATTTGACGCACCACTATCGGTAGGAATGGAGTCTTTGGCGACTGCGGGTTCTATTATGCTTGATTCCAGGACGTTGTTCGTTTTCTGAGATTCTTCAATTAATGCTGCTTTTCCTTTCGTGTGCTTCAAATGTTCTAATTGCTCTCCCAATCTCAACAAGGCGTCGTTGTCGCTTGCTTGCTGGTGCCTGGGGTCGTCAGGAACTGCTTCGGATACGCTTGCATGAGGACCAGACTGGCGCGGACTGGATTCATTTCGTAATGGTTCACTTGGTGTTGATACTTGCGGAGTATCTGATTGCTCTTTGACTGTTTTGGTGTTTTGGGAACTCGTGTCGCGCAGTGTTTCGAGCTGAGAGTCAAGTGAGTCAGAAGTGGGCTGAGTCGATGATGCAGGCGCTTCTTGGATATCCTTCGATTCTTCTAGCCTTGCCTCCATGAGACCTTCTCTTGATTTTGGCTTGGTTTTCTTCGACCTCGATCTTGACCGCGATTTTGCCCCAGGCGGCGGATTGGCGCTATCCTCCACTGATAATTGTCCCAGCGCCGCAAGGACCTGAGCTGAAGTGTCTGGTGATAGCATACGCTTTTCCAAATCCTGCTGATGCACTTTCTTTACATCATTTCTCGGCGCCGTAAGTGCTTTCGCTTGCTCATCGACAACCGACGTGGCTTTCGGTTGGGAACTGTCCTCTGCTGTCACCTCGTGCTTGTTTGTCGCGATGGGTGTTTCTTGCTGTAAATTTGCTCCAGATTTGGGTTTACCTCGAGGCCGCATGCGAACTTTGTTCGCTATGAGGCCAGGAGAAGGGTTCGGACTCCGAGCGGCAGTTTTTACGACAGCTTCTGCATTGTCTTCTTTCGATGCGATCGTCATGGCATTCATGGAGGACACAAGATCAGGCTGCGACTCTTCAGCTTCTAGCGGAGCATCTAGATCCTCGTGCATTTTTGAGCTCTCGATACCACCGACATCCGTCATTCGCTCGTCCAGCAAGTTGTTGAGTGAAGCCTCATGATCTTGAAGTGTTCGAAATCCCAGGCAATCTTCAATCACTTGAAGATCGAATGCACAACCCGTCATGTCTGTGAGAGTCGCGTGTATCGATAAATTTGAAAAACATCCACATATGTAAACCTCCTTCGCAAACTTGCTTTGCAGAAAGACCAACAAATTGGTTCCTTTTGTAGCCGAGTAATGAGATGTAGTGATTTGAGTATCGCCTGGTTGAATGATGTCCCTGATCTCTGGCACAAAATCAACGCCAGTGGTGCCGGGAACACATTTCCGGTCGAAGCCATAATTTGGTGCGAGGAACAGCTCTTCGGGAGGCGGCAGAGGCTTCGGGCTGATTGCTGGGACCTCAGGTTCAATCTGAGGAGTCTTTTCGTCCCTTGAGCCCCTTCTCGACTGCGTCATGTTCCGGATATTGAATGAGAACCTGGACCTCTTTTTCTTCAACTTCTTTCCGCCTGGAGACTCTGCTGCTGAGCTGGTACTGGGTATCGGAGATTCCTCAGGCACGGGAACTGCATCGATATTCTGGTGCTCGGAAAGGACCACCGTATCAGAACCCTCCAAGCCATTGTTCACCTGCCGCTCGCCCTCATACTCGGTGCGCACCCAAACAATACCTCCGACCTTTTCTCTAAACTTGGGGACAAGCTCTTTGATTCGATTGACAAAACTGAGATCGCTACACGGTAGCTTTCCGTCTGGTGAAGCAAATTCGTTCTGAAGATTAAGGATGATAAGAAACTGTGCTCGCTTGAGAGGCTTTTGACCTTTCGACTTTTCGAGGATGGTCTGCTCCAACGTAGTATTTCTCGGCATGATGATTTCGGGAAATGTAATCTTCCCAATCCTGACAGTGTTGATAGATGCTTTTATAACGTTTCCGGGGCACAATGCCTGCAAACTTGACCAACGGTTAGGCGCCGTTAGGGCTCTGCCGCGCAAGGCAAGACAGCAGTAGTTATTGAGGCTGGAGTCAGGTAAGAAGACAAGGTGATCGAGTTTCCAAACGGTGACAGGGCTGAATGAGGGTTGGGAGGTCTTGATCCCAGCGAAGTCTTGAACTTGCTGACGAGACCAGCTAGAGTGGGACCATGTCGACGGAGTTCTCTTCAGAGCCGCGCGTGATGAGACATTGCCACGGCAGGAAAGATTGCTTCTAAGATGATGCGGCCGAGCGACGGCGGTATGGCCGAGGATGGAAATGCGAGCAGATGGGATGACAGCGTGGTGGAAAGCATGACCTCGATGGTCACGGCCTTGCACGAGATGAAGCTGATGTTGGCCATCTTTTTAGCGCGCCAGAGGCGATACCTACCTACTACGCGAGTACGCGTTGCGCCCCTGGGCTTTTCCCTGGCAGGCTTTGACAGGGCAGTCTTCTTTTGTGTTTCCCTCGTTCAAGACTTGTGCACATATATCAAATACGTATCCCCATTTCTGCTCACTAGCTTGAAGATGCCAAGTTTAGCTCATGCGGTGGCGACACAAAGCTATAAATCCTTGCAACAAACATCAATCACCAGTCTCCGTCGTCATTGATCTCGTTGAATTCGCTGATTTAGAACAAGAAAGAGAATTCAGGTTTGGACGGGCAATTTGAGCGGATATCTACTCGTGCGAAATTGTTTTGATTTATCCCAGCGTCCTTTGTGGTAAGTAACACACAACACCAAAGCAGATTTTGGAGACAACCGAATCTATCTATCTTCTTGATGAAAGTACAAGTCTCAATACACAGTCCTAAATGCCTGCGACATCAACAGCTCAGATGGCATTTGTCGATGCGGCGATTTATTTACAATGCCAGTGCAGCAAAACCCAGAGCAGCAGCAACGATAGCCTGCCCAGCATTAGTTGGAGCGGCGGCGGCAGCCGACGAAGCCGACGAAGCCACCGAACTGGCACCTGCAGTCGCGCTCGACACAAGACTCGACAAGCGGTTGCTTGAGGTTGCGGTTCCTGTAGAGGTGCCGGATGTTGACATTGAGGAAGATCCAGTCATAGTCATGGACGATGAGCCAGAGCTTGTTCGTCCAAGTACTGAGGAGACATCCGAACGCAGGGAAGAAGCGAGTGAGCTTCCGACGGAGGCGGTCAAGCTGTTGATGATGCCGCCGTTCGAGGTGGTGGTTTGTGCATAGGCGACCTGTGCGGAGAGGACCGCGGCGAAGACAGTAAGTTTGATAGCGACCATTTTTAAGGATTGGAAGGGGTTTGTTGGGTGGATTTGATTGAATGATATGATATTTGATGAAATGGAGTGAAAGTTTGCCTGTCAAGAGAAAGACGTCTTACATGCACTTATAGGCACAATGCTCTCCTCACTTCTGCCGTCATTGGACCATCATTGACCCTGAGGAGAGGCTGAACGGTACTGGTTACTGCTTGCGCGTCACTAGAGTGTGAACCCGTGCAACAGTCTGGCCGTTTTCGCTGAAAAGAGATCAAGGAACGTCGCCGATTGGTGTTTGAGGTGCTGATGGCTTAATTTGTACTGCGCCTAAGATTAGGATGGCCCGCGAAGCTCTATTCAGCAGGCGGGACCTCAGGAACTGAAAGATCATGTCCCTTAGTTCCAAAGTACCTGAGGCGGGCTGATTTCATTAGTAAAGGGTTCCAGTGACGTCGGAGGCCTCGGAGTCGGAGGAAAAGAGTGCTGGGGGCTGCCGTGGAAACCAAATTTCGGGCATCTACATCTAGACCAACGTTCAAGAGCTAAAGCTTATGCTGTAAAAGACCATGGTGTACTTCTTTCTTTGGTCCTGGAAGCCCGTGTGAGAACTCGAAGTTGATGTGCTTCGCTTTGTGCTTCGCCGAGTGATAGGCTCGAGTATAATGACTGCATCTTTTGTTGTGACTCCACTGAAGATTGAATATTATTGTGCAGGCTTGACCAAATGCCTTAGGCGCCACTCGAGGTGGTGGATTGACGAGAAAGCATGATTGCTGACGGCGTGTGGACATAGCACGATGCCAGCCAGATATCTGCTGGAGCAACGCTATGAAGTTGGCGACACATCAAGAGACATGTCTCGCTGAGGATTGGAGGAACGGTGTCTCAAGCGTCTGACTAAGACCAGACATGAGGTGCATGTCCTTTTACTTCCCGTCCAGCGATTATCCATGCCCAGTAATCTTGATGCCCGGGTTCTCTCACGCGCCAGCTCAGCATTTACACGCGTACGTCATTCCATCGCGGAGACCAATCCTCGACCCAACTGCGCTCGAAACCAAAACTTCTAGACCATCGAATAGAACAACTTCACTTGCAAACAAGCCCGTTGTAGCCCAAGATAGTCGTCGGCACAGCAAAAGCTTCGCGAAATCTGGTTCAACACCCCACATCGACGTGCGCCCTGCCCAGTGAGGCAACAATCATGTCGAGCGCCGAACTGCCACCGGCTGCTGGCACGCATCGACCACGACATTTTCACGACGATACCAAGGAGCCCAGATTAAGAGATGCGTTCAAGCAGTTGATGGCTTCGCTGAAGCGTCTGGTCAACGAACATCCGCCTGAATCTGTGGAGCCCGGAGGCGGTCTTTATTACGGTCCAGGTGCGCATGATAAGATGGAGCCGACAATTGCAATCAGCGGACGCTAACCTCGATGCCACAGTCAGCATCGCTTACCTGTTCTTCGTACTCCAACGAGTGTATGAGGAACTGGAAATTGAAGGCTACAAGCTCGGCATCTGGGCCGCACAATATCTCAGGCATGCCCAACTCCACATGAAAGAATATCCGGGCCCGGACACGCAACGATGTGGTGTAAGCGACGATATCATGGCTATGATCGCTATCGATGCAGCTTCCACCCGCGACGCCGAGCTTGTCAAGGATCTTTGCGATTTTGCCGATATCACTGCTGACGAAGAGTCTGGAAATGAATGGCTTTACGGACGCGCAGGCTATCTCTATCTGCTACGATTTGTCAAAGTATGCTTTGCAGATGACGTCGAAGTGAAGCAACTCATTGACGATACGGCTGACGATGTTATCGACGCGATCATGGCGACACCACGGCCGTGGAAGTGGAACGGGAAGGCGTATTTGGGTGCAGTGCACGGCATGATCGGTATCATCACACAAGTCGTACTCACTGACTCTGGTCTGGCGTCGAAGCTGGAAGCAGATCTAAGTGCTTTACTGAGCTACCAGTACGACAGTGGAAACTGGCCGTCATCAATTCCTCCTGGACGAGACAGACTTGTGCAAGTATGCCACGGTGCTCCAGGAGTGATCAGCTCGCTGCTGTCTATCAAGCAATTTTTCCCAAAATTGGAGGAGAAAATTGACAGGTGCATCAGGAAAGGGAGAGAATGTATCAAGGAGCGAGGTCTTCTGACCAAGGAAGCGTGTCTATGTCACGGCGTGTCTGGGAATGCTCTGGCGTTGGAAGACGTAGATTTCGAGCATTTCTTATCATTCAGTGGGTTTGGAGACGATCCCTGTGTTTGAACATGTCTGCTAACATTCCAACAGCAACTGGGCATGAGATGAAGGCGCTTGAAAAGGATGGCTTGATGGAGCGATCCGAGGACCCTGCTTCGTTGTGGACAGGAGAGGCAGGTCGGGCGTGGGCGTGGGCAGTAGCTGATAAGGGTTTGGAGAAGCGGCTGCTCGGATACAACGATGTGTGACGATACCCTGGTCGATGAAGGAAACATCACGACGCTCACGAGTTCACGAAGTTTATGAGGCTCTATGGTGATCTGCCGTTTGGTTTGATGAGCAAAGTTTGTCGCGTCACACGGCCGGCCCACAAGGTGGCGCAAGGCGGGTACGGGGAGATTGGTCGCCTTGCAGCATGGCAGAGTCTTGGAGGGGAGGGGGACGTGTTTTGGAATCATCACAAACAGACTTGCAGCGTAAAACAAACGTCGTGACAATAGTGGCAGACGAACGGCCCTGACCAATCGAAACGCAGACGCGATATGAAGTCCGAAGACATTCTAGCGGCGATGGTCGAGGCCGAGATATGCAGCGTCTCATTGGGTGTGTGGCTAACGAGCGGCCCAATTCAATCTTAATTGCCATCCAGTTCACGGACGCGTTGTAGGACCTCCCGCCGTGGTAGCCCTGGGCCCTGGCGAGACTCACTTTCCCTCCCCCCAACACGACTGCACAGTACTGTGTCTTTCTCTCCCCAGCAGTCACTCTTTACGCTGCATTGTCGACTCCGCAATATTCCATATCCATATCCATCTCCATCTCCATCTCCATATCCATCTTTATCTCCCATATTGTTGCTGCACCGTCGATATCCCCTTCCAGTCGTTCGTTACTCCCTTCCCCTGGCTTGTTTGACGGGCCCGGCACTACAGCTCGAGGTGGCAGCGCCCTGACTTAGCGTCACGTCCACTTTCCTTCCACCATCTCCATTTCCAGCAGCCCTCGCTCCTTTGTCAACCACCTGCACCACCGGCACCACGCACACTCGCTCTTCCCCCCCAGGCGGAGCACCGCGCTCACTCCGATAATATCAACACTCCTTCTCCGCCTTCACCCACCATCACCGCCCTCGACTTCTCTATGCGATGAGGCATCTCTTCGCGTTGCTCAGTTCTACCGAGCTGGCAACCGTAATCCTTGCCGCATCCCATTACCTGAACACTGCGCGAGCCTTTTCATTCCAGCGAGTCCCGGCCGCCAATCTTGACATATCGCAATTGGGACATGTTGGAGTTGTTGGAGACTTTGAAGGCGTTTCACTATACCAGTTTGCCGGACAAACGCAAAATCCGGGTAATACCAATGGCTCCATGTCACTGCTTTCGCGCTATCCTACCGGCGCCTTCGCGACACTCCAATCCTCGGACGCCTCGATACAAGCAATGTGCCCATTCGTGCTGAAGAACGGGACACTGGCTGGAGTGGTGGTCGGAGGGAATTTCACGAGTTTGGGAGGAGTGCAGGCCAACGGCATCGCATTGTTCAACACTACGACTTCGCAGATTGTACCGCTTCCCGGACTCAGCGGAAGGGTAACTGCACTGTACTGTGACAGCAATTCGAGCACGGTCTATGTCGGCGGATCTTTCACGGGCGCCAACTCCCTGAATGCCGTTGCGTGGACAACTGGATGGACAACCATGCCGTTCCAAGGATTCAATGGACCGGTCAGCTCCATCACAAAGACTAGAAATGGAAACATCGTATTTGGAGGTAAATTCAACGGGCTTGGAAATTCTTCAACTGTTCCGACGGTGCGCGACATTCAGGTCATTCCTATCGGTTCGGGCAACATCACTTCTGTGGGAAGCACAACTGCAAATGGCTACAGCGACCCACGAAACATTATCTGTAAGACCGCGCAGCAGGACGGACCAGGCAATACTTGGGAGCTTCAGGATGACACCCCCGGTTCGTGGTCAGCAACCTTTCAATTTGGGTTCGTGCCCACGAAGCTGCGGCTCTACAACACCAACCGGGATGGACGTGGCACCAAAACGTGGCGCTACACCGCGCTCCCGCTCAATGGCATCATGAACTTCAGCTATGTCGATCCTAATGGACAATTGCAATACTGTGACGCTCGATGTCCTTTGCCGCAAAAGAACCAAACGGAACAGGACTTCACTTTCGTCAACGAGGTCGGAATGAACGCTTTCCGCTTGGACATCTCTGACTGGTATGGCGCTGGGGCTGGACTTGCTGGGATCGAGCTTTTTCAGAATGGTACGATCACTGGACTGCCTGACACGGAAAAAATACTGACCATTCGACAGACATTTACTCATTCGCGATCAACGACTTCAACGAGCAGGCCTGTAGTGGGGTCACCACCGGATCAGCTTCATCCACTCGGACAGGGCCATGGGCAGTCACTCCGTCTCACCAAAGCTCTTCGGAATACTTGACAGCCAACCTCACCGGCGGCACATCAACAGGAAGTGTTTCTGTAACATTCGTGCCAAACATCAAGCAAGCGGGAAATTACTCGATCTCCATGTATACGCCTGGCTGTATCCAAGACAACACTTGCGGTACGCGGGGACGTGTCAACGTCACTGGTGTAATGGCAAGCGGTAGCAATGGTGGATCTTCTCAGTCGTTCAGTGTGGAACTGTACCAGTCTAATTACTACGACAAATATGACGAAATCTACAACGGTCGCGTCGACACCGCAAGCGGTTCTTTTAAACCATCAATCACATTGTCACCAAGCTCAGGCCAAAATGGCCCGCTCACGATTGTTGCACAGCGCGTCCGAGCTGATCTCAGGAGCAATTCCACCGGTGGACTGAATGGCGTATATGAATACAACCCGAATCTGGCCACCGTTGAGACTGACTTTACCAAATCTGCTATCGATGTCGCTGGAAATGACCTGAATGAGGGAGCTACTGTAAATGCTGTCGTTGCAGACGGCAATACTGTTTACGTTGCAGGCAGCTTTTCGAGCTCGAAGACGTCTGCCTCGGGTGTTCTCTCCGTCAGTGACAGCGCCAAAGATCTTGGAGAGGGTGGCTTGAACGGGCCTGTGCAAGCGATGCATCTCAACAACTCTGTGCTTTATATGGGTGGGAGCTTCAATGCGACAACTCAAGGCATGACCCAAGGTTTGAAGGGTGTCGCGGCTTACAACATCTCCACAAGCAAGTGGTCCCCGCTCGGCGCCGGTATCAATGGTGTAGCTACCTACATGGTCCCCTTTGCCATCAACTTGACCGCATCAAACAAACCAGAGCTTGCGATCGCTGTCAGTGGGACTTTCGACTCCGTTCTCGCTTTTGGCAGCAACAAGGCTTTCACTGTCGCAAACTTTGCTGTCTGGATCCCCGGCAGAGCGAACTGGCTGCAAAATCTAAATATTCCAGGCATCTCTTTGAAGGGCTCACTCACTGCATCGACGCTTGTTCCAAACAATCCACCCCTACTTGCCGGCAGCGTTTCGTCTCAAGAATTAGGTGCGAGTGGTGCTGTGGAGCTCGCTGGGACTGGCACGTCTCTTCAGCAGTTCCCGATCAATATCCAGCAAACATCGACAACTGCCAGTCGCAAGAGAGCCGTTACTGATGCTAACACCAATGGAGTTGTGACTGGCTTATTCTACAATGCAAACCAGCTTAATTTAACCATTTACGGAGGACACTTCGCCTCAGCAGCATCAAATGGATCGGTGATCAACAATCTAGCCATCATCAACAACACTAACAATGGCGCAATCACTGGCCTTGCTGGTGGTGTTAGCAGCGATTCTGTTGTCCAAAGTTTGGGCTTCCAGGACACATTTCTCTTCACTGGCGGTAGGATCTCCGGGAGAGTCAATGGCAGAGATGTCAAAGGCCTCATCGTGTATGATCTCAAGGCTTCAGATTATGCTAGCACTCAGCCAGCTGCGCTACAAGGTAGCAATGTGGTTGTCAATGCCATTGCACCACAGCCTAGCACAACTCTTGTCTACGTTGGAGGTAGTTTCGAGTCCGCCGGATCGTTCAGTTGCCCTTCGCTCTGCGTGTACGACACTGGCCGCGGCCAATGGAACAGTCCCGGCAATGGCCTTTCAGGCGCAGTCGCTGCCATGATCTGGGTCGACAGCACTCATCTCGTTCTAGTCGGAAATCTTTCGGTCAATGGTAATGCCAGTACGGTTGTTAAGTACGACTCCAAAACCTCGTCTTTCACTGCGATAGGCGGACCTAGCGGAACTATTACGACACTCACGCCAGCAAGCCAGGACGGAACCCAACTCTGGGTCACTGGCTCTAACACTGATGGTACTCCATTGCTTCAAAAGTACGACGGGTCAAAATGGACCGCAATTCAACCGGCTCTTGGTGCTGGATCTACTATTCAAGGCCTGCAGGTCTTCACCACTACTCAAGACCATGCTGTCAGCACTTTGCTTGACAAGAACAACGCTCTTCTCGTACTCGGTCAACTCAATGTACCTAATTTTGGCAACGCATCTGGTGCACTATTCAATGGTACCAGTTGGACTCCTTATCTACTTTCCGTCAGCGGGACCAGATCCGGAAGCATGTCGCAGGTGTTTGTGGAAAAACCTTCCAACTTTTTCAAGAAGAGCGGTATGTCGCTGTCAGTCTAGCCTACCCATTTATCTGCTAACATCTCAAACAGGTCATAATCTTGCCGTTGGTCTTGTCGTTCTTGTGGCGCTCGCGATTGCCCTCGCGATCATCTTCCTTCTCGTAATTGTTGGTATCCTCTCAGAACGGTATCAACGCAACAAGGATGGATTCCAACAACTGTCTCAAGTGCCACCGAAAGGAAATGACAACATGAGTCGAATACCACCCGAGCATCTATTTGGGAGTATCGGGCCGGGTGGTAGAGGGGGAGGCGGAATATGATGCTTTTGTTGCCGCTGTTTGTTTAAGTAAATTCACAAAAGGTAGGTTCATAATTAAATATCCAGGATCCGGCAGACGTCGATGGGAGAGAGAGCACGAACCGAATCGAATCCGAACCTTCGGAATTCCTAGATACTTGGACCGGTAACCAGGTACACTTCCCTTCGAGAAGTCTCGCTAAACAGCGTGGGGCGCTTCTGGTCACTCGATTTGAAAGCATTATCGTGGAGTCTATTTTTATTTTCACGGCGGAAGGCATTGGAAGGTGTTTGAAATGAGATGGACACTATGGTGGACGTTCTAGGGTTTCGCGTCTTTGCATTCCTTGACACCCTAGCGACACTAGAATTTCCTTATTCTGTATTCCCATTCTGAGCAAGTTTTCTATTCAGCAGGATGGACGCAGGTGGCCTTCTTCTTTCGACAGTACTTTGCTATAGTTGCCGAACCATGGCATGCAGAGGAGGAACAAAAGACCGGCAACTCTAATGTATATTGTTTGTGGACTGGATATAAGCTCTGGTGGAAGGTGGACGTCTGGTGCGTTTGAGCGAGAAGAATTCTTCAAGATAGATAGGTGTGGTCCTCGGACAGGACGGCGATTGATACCCTATTTGAATACTCGCGGGAGAATACAACTGTTGATAATGCAAGATTCTGATTCTGATTTTGATGCCGATTCCATGTTCACGAGTGTTTGTGTACTGCTCGCGAAACAGAGTCAGCCTTGTCATGCCGACGACCCTTGACAAAAGGTTCGCGTGAGGCAATGTGGAAATCTGTCCACACGACTCAAACGGAGCCAACCTCATTCCCGTCGGGCACAACCAACACTCTTCGATCTCGCCGGCGCAGAATAGGAATAGAAAATCTCCCTCTTTATTGTTCTCTTCATGTCTTGCTTGTAGGAATTCGGCCTCGCAATTCCTCACGGCCATACAATTCCACTTCATCGCCTGCATTCTTTACCGCGAAACGGAGCCCTCTTCTCCAATCCTCGAGTCCAGCACTACTTTCCGCCCTCTCGATTTATCCACCACCGCTACTTGCCGTCTCGATTGATCCACCATCACTGCTTGCCCTCTCGATTAATCCACCACCACTGCTTGCCCTCTCGATTGGTACTCCCGCCGTGCTCAGCACGCGTTCCTCACCGAAATGTCCCTCAAACGCTTCACCCGCATCGATGCCTTCACGAAAACAGTCGAAGACGCACGCGTGCGCACCACTTCGGGCGGAATCGTCACAATCGTCTCTCTCCTCGTAATACTATGGCTCTCCCTGGGCGAGTGGACGGACTATCGCCGGGTCATTGTGAAACCGGAGCTCATGGTCGATAAAGGGCGTGGGGAGAAGATGGAGATACATATGAACGTGACGTTTCCGAGGGTACCCTGCGAGCTGTTGACGCTGGATGTCATGGATGTTAGTGGGGAGGTGCAGACGGGGGTTATGCACGGGGTTACGAAGACGAGGCTTGCGAATGAGGCTGAGGGGGGCCATGTTATTGAGGTTAAGAGTTTGGATTTGTGGGTGATGCCCTTTTCTCCCTTTTTTTGGTGTGCTGGGGTGTGGTTTGCTAATTTGTGGATTGAGTAGACATCAGGATGATGCGCAGCATCTTGATCCTAAGTACTGTGGTGAATGCTACGGTGCTCCTGCCCCTGACACGGCTGTCAAGAAGGGCTGCTGCAATACCTGCGACGAAGTCCGTGAAGCGTACGCCTCTATTTCCTGGTCGTTTGGTCGCGGCGAGGGTGTCGAACAGTGCCAGCGCGAACACTATGCCGAACACCTCGACGCCCAGCGCAAAGAAGGATGTCGCATTGAAGGCGGTATCCGCGTCAACAAGGTTGTGGGCAACTTCCATTTCGCGCCGGGCAAGAGTTTCTCGAACGGCAACATGCACGTCCACGATTTGGAGAACTACTTCAAAGATGAAGCAAAGCATGATTTTACGCACGAGATCCACCAGTTGAGATTTGGACCCGAAGTCCCTGAATCGGCGATCAAAGCTATGGGTGGTCTCGGAGGCGTGTGGACATCACACCATGTCAATCCCCTCGACGGAACAAGCCAGCATACCGATGAGAAGGCCTTCAATTACATGTACTTTGTCAAGGTCGTGTCGACAGCCTACCTACCGTTGGGCTGGGAGAAACTAAAGGGCAAGGGCAATATCGAGACCGGTGCCAATGCCCTACCGCACGAGTGGATCGGTCTCGGTGGACTCGGACACGGTGAACATGGCAGTATCGAGACGCACCAGTACTCCGTCACCAGCCACAAGAGGAGTGTCCACGGCGGCAACGACGAGAAGGACGGACACAAGGAGAGATTGCATGCACGAGGTGGTATCCCAGGCGTCTTCTTCAGCTACGTGAGTATTCCCTTCTCTCTCTCTCTTCACAACCGAGACGAGTCACTGACAAGAGTGTAGGACATCTCCCCCATGAAAGTCATCAACCGCGAGACGCGCGCAAAGACGTTTTCAGGCTTCTTGGTCGGTGTCTGCGCCGTCATTGGTGGTACGTTGACCGTCGCCGCGGCCGTGGATAGGGCACTGTACGAAGGTCACTCGAGGATCAGAAAGTTACACCAGGGTTAGAGCAAGTGGGAAGTGCTTGCGCCTGGAGTTTGGTAATTGTGTATTTTGGGCATGGCATTGGCGTCTTTGAGGGGCGTTCATACTGTGCTGACTTTGATGTTTACATAGCGGGGATGAAAAGAAAGCATTATTTAAGGTTGGTGGTTGTGGGGTGTATGTATGATCAGAGTTGTGGTTTGGAAGGGGGGGGGCCGGGGTTGTGTATTTAGAGAAAGAATTGGGAGGGGAGGGGAGGGGAGGTGTAGAGGCGTGAATAATATCCGTTTTCATCCTTCTATTTATCGTCTGACTTGTCCTTCATATTCAAATCGTGGAATGGTTCTTCGCCGTCTGTGTTCTGTCTTTCCCGTCTTTCTGGAGGATGGTTTGGATCTTTTTTGATGTGGGACATCTATTTCTTTCTAAGTCTCACTGTGGGTTCTCCAAAGGGGCTACTTTCCCATGTCTCTCCTATACCTCTATGTATCGGGACTTATGTTTTGGGAATATGTAAAATCTCTGATTACAGCGTCGATTCACCGACCTTTCTTTCTTTCTTTCCTTTCCTTTCCGTCCCATCTTGGGATCTGGAATCTCATCCACGTTATTCTTCGTTGTGGTTTCAAGAGGGAAATAGTGGGTATATATAAAAATTTCAATTTCAGATCCGGGGAAGGGAAGCAGGCACTCGGTGTGAGGTTGTGACGGGGATTGCAGGCGAACGCGGATGAATGTGTTGGATGGGGGTTTGGGGTGGATCTCCCGTCTTATGCGACTTCATCCTTACCCTTACTTGTTGTTATTAGCTTTTTTTCTCTCGCTAGAAGGATTTTTTCGTTCTCGATCGCTTCTTCTCTTGTGTTGGCGCTCCTAATACCGATTACCCCGTTCCTGTGGTGATTCATATCTCCTCTGCCCGAGATCACGAAGGTGTCAGCTGGGACAGACATGCTCTCAGTTTTGATTCTAGTGTCTGACTTGATAATAGCCAGTGCTGAGAATTGGCGACGCAATACCAAGGACGTTAGAGTCGATGTTCTGAAAATTGCTCTGGCCGCTCATTTGGTTACGGTTTTGCTCTTCACGACGAAGATCTGGCGAGCTTCAGCTGGAGGGCGAGTCGACGGTTCGAGGTCGACACGGTGCGGCTGAAGGATGGAAGCAAGGTTTGTTGCTGTAATCGCATCTTTCATTCTAATTTCGATGAATGACAATACTGCACGCAGATGCTGGCACTGTCTCCCAAGTATGAGCTCCAGATCTTGGAAATCGTGGACTTGAACCTCGAGACAAGGTCTGCTGTTGGCAAGAATTCGGTGGCTCCTCTAGACTCATTCTTCTCGCTGTTGCACCACTTTCGGCTGAAAGGATGGTAGATTCGGTGCATCTATCGCTTGGATGATTTCGCACCGAGTGTCGATGGCTACCCATTCTTTCAGGGGTGAGCTTTCTGAAAGCTGGAGGGTTTGTCTATGTTGCTTGCGATTTCGATTTTTTGTCTTTTTTTCGTGCCTTGGGCGTGTCTCCCCAGATACGAAATTCAAAGATTCCCAGGGAGCTGTCGAAGTATGACGGACACACCCAAGGGTTGAAGATCGAGCTGGAAATAGGGTACCAAATTTCCGTTTCTGAAGTTCGCGACTTAGCACTCAAATCTCATCCGTGATGGATAAGGACTGGTCGAGTTTGTCGATGCTGTCTCATATTTTGCCGGTTCAGGAGACGCAATCTCGTCTGCGTTGGCTGCCGATATTGCGCGCCTGGTTTAGTCAAATCTGCAGTCGGCTTGCCTGCACCGTCCGACGTCGAACAATTCTCAGAAAGATCATGCTTGTCACCTCTGCAAGATTACTCCGTCCATGCAGGGCACAGCGTCTTCCTTTTTACCAATTTGTTGGCCGAAATTGACCACGAAGGAGAAAGGCCAGGCATTGTACTTTCTCAAGGAGGGCTTTAACCCCTCTTTTACTCCCGTCATCCATCCCTTGAAGATCTCGTAGAGTGGGACACTTTCATCCTCACTCTGGTGGCCCCGATGAATGGTCAAGTGATGAAGGAGCACGTGTGCCGCCATGAAGTGACTCAAAAGCAGCTGAGAGACTCCATTCGATCGATCGACCATGCGCTGGAAATCGGCATGAGAGATCACGCCGACAATGCCATGTAGTGCGATGAAGGATTTATAAGCTGAGACTTGTAAGCGTCTGCCGCTCTCTTCAGAATTGGAACGCGTCCTTACCTGCTTTCGGTGACGTATAGGCGGAGGTAACGATGTTGGACAGTAACGTGTGATATCGCAGTTCCACTTCCGTCTCGCATAAAGGGAGAAGAGCTGTCAGCGAAGCCGCGGCCTCATCCAATGTTTTTACGTCCAATGTCACGAGTTGAGCGTCTGTGTACGTTTCGCTCATCTTTGAGAAATGACTTTGCTCGCCAAGGAAATCCGAGAATGCGGACTCAGACATTTGGAGGTGTTTGCCTTGGAAGACACAACCTCGTAGCATGGTCAAGAAGTCGAAGATACCGTCCACCATACAGCCGCTCTGAAATGCAAGAATCATGAAGGCTGCAAATCTGGCATCGGCTTCCTCTTTGGTGATAGCTGTACGAGCCAAGGCTTTGTTCAGCAAGTTCACAGCCTTGACTCGGTGTGCTAAAGCTTGAGAATTGAGATCTGCGTTGGTGGTGATGCTCAAGTGAGAAGCGCCTAAGGCCAGCATGGCTCGCATAAGGAATTCATACTGATTTCGTGGTTAGCGGGTGAACAACCGAGGGATCTGTTCTGCCATCACCTGCCTCTTGAGCAAAGCTAGGCACCTTGAGCGTCCATACGACATCCGCTCCGATAGGCAGGCGCGGATATGCTCTGACAATAAAATGGTGGAAAAAGCGCATGTCTGTCATAGTAAAGCCAGCATTTGTTGCTTGGGGTTGACGAATGATTGAGCTCTCTGCTAGTTGATATTGCTGGACAATTTTCGGATATTCGCACGTCAGTCCCGCTTTCTCGCAATTTCCACAGGCCGGTTGAATCTCCTGGCACTTGATCTTTCGTTTTTTGCAATTAAAGCAGCCTCTGCGCGACTTCGTGTGGCCTTTTCGCGGTATCGGTTTGTTTCGCACTCGAGCGACAGCGCTCTCTTGCTCGGAGATTGGTGTGGACGATGAGTTTGGAGATACTTTACAGTTGAATGTCTCCTCGATTGGGCATTGGTCGAAGTCTATGCCAGTATGCGGCTGCTCGAATATTTCCAAAATTGCGCCAGGGGTGTAATGGTTTGAATCGAAGTTGTCGGTGCCTTGGGGCCATATCCACTGCTCGGCAGTAAATTGGGCCATCCAGGGGCTCTCATGGAAGTCCATGGCAGACAGAGGGGATTAGGGTGATTTAGCGTGGAGTTTCATGGCTATGGATACTGGCGATGAGGTGTGCGGGTGCAAGTATGCGACACGGGGCGACTTGTAGTTTAAGAAGTAACTCAAGTCAGCAGAGGCAGACCAGGCAGGCAAAGCCAAGCTGCCAGGGTTGAGGTCAGTGATGTATTCTATTGTGATAGTGTGCAGCCTAGTGTGGAGAAGTTGTAGTGGTCTGGGGGGGAATGTCCAGACAATCATTATAATAGGTATGAAACACGAGTGCTGCTGACATAGAGGGCATCCGTCTCTTGCATAATTGCTGTAGTAAACGCAGTAGCCGTGGTAGATCCCTATTCTCTACACGAGACCCGATGGGAAGATGCCTACAGGCAAACCGCCGTCCATCTTTTCACGCAGCTATATAGAATGCTCGCCACTCGCGTGCAGCAGCCTGAGGCCTCTCGCTATTAAGTAAGGTTCAACGGACGACTGGCACTGCAGCTGGCATATCGGGCAAAGTTACTCCCGGGCCGTCCTTCGCATACAGGGTCATGTACTCATATCCCTGCCCCTGGCCATCTAGACCAACCATCGCCTCACAGTCATTACTCCAACAACAATAATAACACCACCTCCACCACTACTACATAGATGTTCAATCAGGTACATTCAGTCTTTGTCTTTACTTTAGATAGAAGTTGAGCAGTCCCCCTGACTCTAGACATCTCCGTTTCTTGGCTCCATCACTTGTTCTTCGTCGATACAGTATCATCACCAGCAAGCAACATCGCACTCGAGCCTGAGCGCCATCGAGATTTAACGCTTGAATCTCGGATCTAGTCCTGCAATAGAAGGATCAAACGAGCTTCAGACTCACGAATTCCAGCTCTGCAAGAATGGCCTCGCAGGAAACTGCTGCTTCCCGTGTTTTTGCCATCGACGAGCTTCTCGACGAGATTCTCCTCTACCTGTCCATTGATCGTGTCTTACTCGCAAAGAGGGTGTGCAGAAATTGGAATCGACTGATTGCCAGCTCTCCTAGTCTGCAACGCATTCTGTTCAAGCGCACCGATCTATCTCGGCCACTGCGAGCATACAATCCTCTGTTCGAAGACTTTTTCGAGGACATCGGGTGCAAAAACGACGCCGTTGGAGAGAACGGCAGATCGGTTCCTGCCTCACTAAAAATATCGCCTCAATCGATGCGGAAACTCATTCTACACTGCCCTAAAGAATGGAAGAGCATGACCATGTTTCAGCCGCCTTGTTCGTACTGGCTGACCATGCCATCAGCCTCCATCTTCCACGGCATCAACATTAAATTCCTGAATGAAGCCAACGTTCCCGTTATGAAAGCCGTTGAGAAAGCCAATTGGATAACGGAGACAGAGGCAGACAAAATTCGACTCGCGCGGACCAAGACTGGCAGGGTCCAGCTTGACCAGGTACTCAGTAGACGCAATGCAAGGGTTGCGAATGCGAGGCCCGCAAGCGCTGCTGTAAGCGATGTTTGAAAACATTCAATGGTGGTTATCATACTTTAGCCCGGTGTTTATGGGTTTTAGGCGCTACGCGTTCGAGCAATTCTGCTAGCTCTACGCTGCTAGACTTGGATAGGGTTTACAACACTGGCAATACAGATCTGTACTTTTCGCATGGGATAATAACCTGGAGCTCTCGAACTGGCATTCTCTGTCTTCGCTGGCTAACAATAAGTGAGCCCAATTTCAGGCTCCGATGGCGCCTATAAAGAGACCTGAAACTCATCGTCTATTCCCATGCTAGCCTTGAAATCAACAGTTAAGTTATAGAAAAATAGATGCAGCGATCAAGGGTACTAGCAGGAGCGATTCTTTGTAACCGCAGGGTTTCATCGATTTCCTTTTACAAGCTAATCCGTGTTGATTAAATCTTGTTCAATTCGATTGTATTAAGATTACTCCCTGCAATTGAACAGCTCACGTCTTTTTATTAGCCACATTTATCAGCCACAATAGTCAGGGAACCAATACATTATCACTCGTTCCTAAGTCTATTCTCTTTCTTTGCGTTGAACAGGACTTTATGCCCTACGAATGCGCTCAGGAGATCCCCGTCTAAGACCACGCTAACGAACCACCCACACTGGGCAAAAATGCACAATCTCGAAAATAGAAATGGTTTGTTCCTTAGTACTACCTCTTTGTCAGAGCCAAAAAGATTATGTTGGAAAATAATATTCACCTCTGTACCGACAATGACAGGACTCGAACCTGTGCTCCCGAAGGAAATAGATTTCTAGTCTATCGCGATAACCACTCCGCCACATTGCCGTTGGTGGCTTCAAAACTGCCAAAATGGGTTTAAAGCCTGTTCTCCAATTTCTCAGGAATCCACGCATTGTCCAGGATGGCATTGGTACAGGAAGACACTTCCTCCAACCTCATCCCGCGCTGTCCACTCCATCGCTAACACTTGTCCAGTCAACTTTATTGGAATTGGCGCATCCCAGCAATTATTCTTATTAATTAGTAACATCGGCTGCTGTACATTCTTGCATAATTCAGTATTAGAGCTGAGTGTGTGTTCAGCATCAAAACGGCAAACGAAGGTGCGGTGCCCGAATGTTCGGCATGGTAAGTAGGTCCGTCTCCTCGACCGGTGACATTCATAGGACGCTGTACTGTCCAAACATCTTTTTCTGGCTTTCGCAGACTAGAGATGATGTAGCGTTCGAATCTATTCAGGCCTTTGGTCGCCTAGGTCGCGTCTTCCAGCCATTCCTCAAGACTAGAAACAAGCAGAGTCTCGCTCCCGAGATCGGTTGTCCTATTCAATGCAGCTTCAACGAGGAGTCTCGGCCTGTGCATATCGTCGGCACATAAATCAGGATATCCCATCTTGTAAAGATCGTTGCCGCGGAGGATTATGTCATGGGATTGCAGGGCAGGCGCCATTGTTGATTTGTTATGTCCTGGATGATGGGAGAACAACCGTCAAGGTTCTAAGCAATAGTGTAAGATACAACAATCATTCGACGCGTAAACTGGAGAAGGAAGAGTCTACTTCTTTGTTAGGTCTCCTTCTTTGCCTGTGAAAACGCCATGGAGTCCAGTGTCTGATATTCCATGGCCCTTCCATCGTTGTTGTAGCGCAGATGTCTCCTCTTTTGCTTGCAAGTCGTTGGAGGAGTAAATAGTGTCAAGACAGACTGTACAATCGCGAGCCTCGTTTTACTTAAGAAGGGTAATATATTAATCGGCCCTATCATTATTCCAAGCGACAGGCGATGGATCAGTCCGCAGCAAGCGAGTGTAAACAGCTTACCATTCTGGGATAGACATGTGACCTAGGCCTCCTCGCACCATTCTGTAGATGCTTCCAACTTGACGAAAATCTCATACTGCTTCATGAAAAAGATGCTGAATTCAGTCGGAGAAGCTGTTTTTGTGGCGATTTGCAAATCATCATGTGACTTCTCAGACGGATGCAGTACCCCTCCAAAACGGCCAGCCTGCTTTTGGACCCTGATTTACATGAGTCCCAGTAAGGCTTTCTGCTACATAAAGTGCCAGGCAGGCCCGTCCGAATCACGATCTTCGTTCATGCTCTACTCCTTGCGCATCACCTTGCGACCTTTCTCCTCACGACTTCCAGCGGACTAGACATTTCGCTGCCTGGGGACGTCACGAATCCCATCGCGTCTTCAGCCTACTACCGGTCTAATATTCAGCCTAGCGGCCAAAGCTATATTAAGACACAGGCTTCCAAGAGAAACAGGAACATTCCGGTCTCAGCCTCACCTAGACGCCGTACATCTACTACCACAAGACGCGCCGCCCCCAAATTCTTGTTCCGTTTGACACGTCAACCCCGCCAGACCCAACACCACCTTCTGCTCACAGCCTCAACCCACCTCCAAACACCACATCCAACCCTCCACCCAACCCTCTCACTCTCTCAGATACAAGCCAACTCCCAGCACGCACAAAATGCCACCTCCAACCACCCCACCCACAACAACAAACCCAAACGCTGCCTCCGCAACCACAACCTCAACCTCAACCATCGACACCTCAATCCCAGCCATAAATTCCTTCGCCGTAGAACTCGACTCCACGCCCGTTTCTCCCGTACTGAGAAAACCGGATCACGCGAGTCACACCGATAACAGGACGGTCAAGGGAACAAGTCCCGAAGAGGAGGAGGAGGCTTATGAGGAGATGACGGGGGAGAAAGGGGAGGGCGGGTTAATCAGGGAGGTATGTCCTTGGTTTTCCATAAATACACTCACTATACCATCTTCACTGTACATTCTTTGCAACAGTAAACCAAGTCATGTCATCGTACATGTATCCTCAGAGTAAGGGTCGGCATAGGGAAATGCGAATTGTAGAGGCGTGATCTACCCATTTCCATCTCCATCTCCGTATACAAAATCACTAACCCCTCCTGTCTCTTCATCAGAAACGCAAACAACTCCTCGCCGACCGCGCAAAAGATCCAGCCGTGCTGGTGGATATACCGCCGACGCCGCGGGCCGAGGAGTACGAAGTCGCCGAGGAGGCGAAGATGGCGGGGACGACGGGGGCGGTCGCTGCGGCGAGGTTGAAGAGGGATGAGGCTGAGATTGTGGATAGGGGGTCTGGGAGTTGAGATTCTTGTTTGATAAGCTGGGAAGGATAGGCAGTGATGTTTTTGTTTGAGCGATTTCTGGGGTATGGTGTTTGTGAGGATTTTGGATGAAAGGTGACTCGAGGGTTGTAATGAAGAATGAGGATGTGGTGGACAGGGCGATTGATCCAGAGAGCTCGGTACTGAAAGTTTACAGCGGAAGTGATGATTTTGGACGATACCAATTTTAGGCACGATTGATGACACAAAATTTTATGGCAAAGACGTTAGGGGTATCAAACGGCACGTATCTGAATCGAGGGATCCAACCATGAGATTGGACAAAGAAGTCCGGCGCGTAATGATAGCGGACGATCGCGAAATCTTTTCATTGGACTATCGAGAATTGCCTGCACATCCATCTCGCTCATTAAACGTCAACGCTCAAAGAAGGTGAAGAAAGATCCAAAGAGACCAAAAAGAAAGGAGGAGTGCATGCCATTTATCAGTCATCAACATCAGCATCGTCATCATCATGATCATCATCATCCCATCCCAAACCACCCTCAATCCTCAAAAGCACTACTCATATTCACCGTCTCCACCACTCTAATCTTCTTCCTCAATTGGCCCCTCCGTCTCTCGCTCCGCTCATCCCCATCCCCATCCTCACCATCACCACCCTCCCTCTCCTTCCCCCTCCCCCGAAACTTGCCAAGGAACCCCGAAATCTCCTCCCGCGGCGACGGACTCTTCGCCCTCTTGAAAAGCTGAGACCAAGGACTCGTAGTCTTGGGACCGAAGGACGAGCCAGGGAAGGTGGGCGAGCTATTCGCTTCCTCGAATTCAGCGGGGGACATTGGCCTTGAGACGACTGGTGAGATGGTGGTGAAGTCGGCTTCTGGTTCTGGTGGAGGAGAGGGGGATGTGGTATCCTGTGGTTGATTTTCGTGTGGAACGGATGGGAGCGGATTTTGCATTGCTTCCATGCGGCGACGACGGCGGGTGCTGTATTGGCGGAGTGGCCTGACTGTTTTCGTTATTTTGCTTGGGCTCGATGGCTGAACGATGGCGGTGACGAGGGGCATCTTTTTGCGCTCAAGAGCTGTTGGTTCTTCGGTTAGGGGTTGGAGGATAGATGGCGATGGTGTTCGGAAAGGGAGAAAGTTCCCGTCTTTGCGGCGGCCGTTCGCGCTTCGGGCTGGTCGCAGGGGACTTCCGAGGGAGTCTTTTCTCTGTCGGATCTCCGATTCGTCCTGGGAGACAAGTGGGCTTTCGCTACAGACATCGGCTTCGCTGCCAGAGAGTGCTTCTGGAATCTGGCCCTGAGTCTCGAGTACTTCAGGCAGGGCTTTGACTAGTGGTGCCTTTCCGCGCTTGTGTCCCTTGGCTCGGGTCGAAGCAGTCCTCTTGACTCCTTTCTTGGAGAGACTGGTCAGTCTTTTCGGGATCGAGTCTTCGTCAAGCATCGTTTCTGAAATTTGCGACGTTGATTTCTGATCGGGATCGGATCTCAGAATGGCTGTAAAGAACTTGAGATCATTAACCAGTGGCGTATACACGCATGGAGAAGCTGGTGACAAGACGTAGTCGTCCGACGTTTGTCCTGGTATCTGTAGGTGTATACTGGTGCATTGATCAGCCTGACGACCCCTGGGTGTTGGGATGACGAGTCGTGGTACTGTCAATGGCCAATCCTGTTTCAAAGTGCATGATTCAGTGGAATCATTGTCGACAAAGAGATAGACGGGAAAGTCGATGGGTGATGATGGAGCTGAATATCGGTTCGGAGAAGCTGGCGATCGAGCAGATCCGATTCGGGTCACACATTCGTTTTTCTCCTGAACAGATAGAGAGCGGCGCAATTCCTCTCGTCTTACTGAACGAGTCTTTGACGTTGGAGAATTGTTGGGTCGTGTATAGAGACTCGGTGTACGTCGTGGAGGTATGATAACTTTCGGCGGTCTAGCCGCATTCTGGAAGACAATAGAGTCCATTGTAGACATTGGCTGATATGAGAATATCCTTGGTTGTCGAATGAAGCTTCAGACAATGTCTTTCTATATATTGAACAAACGACGTGGTGATGGACAGATCTCACGACGTGGTCTTCGGGAGTTACCACAGTAGAGTCTGATGATTGGGTCGAATTGGGGAGTCAAAAAAGTGTTTGGAATCCAACTGCAGTCTCTGATGAGGAGAAATCTTAAGCACCGCAAGGAGAAAAGGGAACTTTAATCCTAAGGAAATTGAGGGACTTTTACAGCAAGCACAGATCAGCGTGTGATACGGAATGCCCTCAAATGCAAGTATGCAGTTGACTGAAGGATTAGAGTGATTGGAATGGTGGGATGGCATTTGGAATAATCAGAGTGCAGAGTGAGAAGATGCTGCAAGGAAATACTGGTAGAACCTAACAATAGCTATTTGCGGTGATAGAGGATTCGACGAAGTCGACCTAAACCACAAATACTTTGCAGATTGCGGGGAGGATGCCACCGTGATCCTTGCGGTTGCGACTTGGACGAATCATGAAAGTTGGAAAGACCATTAAATGTCTTTAAGGTCGTTAAATGTTATCCCTTGGCTCCCTTGCATCGGCCAAGGGTGAGCCCACACGCCTAAGCGGCATAGGCCGTCTCGATTGGCATTCCTGAATTCGACTCCTTTCATTTGCTGCTGGTCACAGCCACCGACTCGGGCACGACCAGTCTCAACTCGTAATTGTTGATCGCCGCGCCAGGGGCCCTCCAACCCGAGGAGCATCTCACCTTGAAGCCTAATCATAGAAATGATTGGTGACAGCGGATGATACCAGAGAAGAGTAGCAAACGTTCATGGGTTGATTTTTTGAGAGAAGTCGCACTCAGAGGGTTTGCGAGAGCATTCGTCGACTTTAGTCGTAGTTGACATTTCTCTGTGCCCCGTGATGAAGGCTGTGCTGATTAATATAAGAGGGCACCGGCCTACTCGATTCCTGGTGTGATTGTGTGCACATGTTCAGATCCTGCTAAGAACTCCTTGATTCCCGACTGCATTTACCTGCATTGGTGTGCCCGAGGCCCTCGTCGTCAATGGCACAGCGGATCCAGTGCCAAGAGTGAATCGATCCAAGGACAGACGCTGAAACCGACGTGCACATGCCATAGGTAGGAGATGGATTGGACGCAGGATCAAAGGATCCTCGAACCGTGTTGTCCAACTTGCGGAAGCGGACTGGATCTGATATTCCTGCTTTGGCGGCTTGAATCCCTGGCAGCTTCGCCGGCTTGGAGTTGTCGTTCTTGCTGGGTTTAGAGGACATAGGAGTTTACATCGGAGTTAGACATCCGAATTAGACGTGGAACAGCAACTTCAACAGGAGCGGACGAGAGCGGCCATAGGTGAGGATGTCGAGAAGGACATGATTGTGGTATTATGGGTGGCCTGGGGTGATCATGTCTTCCCCCGTCTGCAAGTCCGCATCGGAGCAAAGATGAGCCGACTCCACTATCGCAACACTAACCACAGCTGCCAGCGACCTTTCGACCAATAGTAAATGCCCATCAGGTATAAGGCTTGAGTATTCCTCCGCCTGAACGCCTCTGCCATTAGTCTGTTCGTATCTTTTCCACTCAGCCCAAACGGAACGACAAACCGCTGCTCTCTCGGAGAGACTTTGTGCAGACGTGCACGATAATCGAATGAAAGCTGCCTGTATGAACGACAACTGTTTCCCTTTCTCGGAGAAACTTTGTGAAGAGATGCGTAGTAATCGAGGGGAAACTGCCTGTTTGAACGAGTATCCAATACTGCACCATCGCCAAACGAAGTGGTCGGATAGATTACTAGCTCCTGCCTTCAGCTCTACTGCCTTAGATCCCTATTCATACAAGAGAGATGAGTTCCTCAGCTTCGATGTGGCATCTCTCAACATCAGCTTTACCATCAAAGGACCCCTTTTCCTCGTTGTCTATTCCACCTTTCTCTACCTAATTCTAACCAATATTCCCGACTCATAATCAACTTGACATGGCAACAGCAAGTCCTCCCACCGAGGCACATCTCAGCCCGGATTACAATAAGGAAGCCATGGGCAAATCCCCTTCGAGACCGGCTTCACAGGTATCCGAGGGTGGATCTCCTCGTCTAGAAAACACCTTTAATCCGGATTGGAGATTTGTTGTCGCATTCAGCTCTTTGTCTGTCGTCACGTTGATGGCTGCACTTGACGCGACTTCAATCAGTGTAGCCTTGCCCATCATAGCTAGAGCATTACACGGCACCGCGATTGAGGCTTTCTGGGCCGGAACTTCATTTCTACTCACATCAACCGTTTTCCAGCCGGTGATAGGTAAGCTTTCCATGGTCGCCCCTTCTTCGAGCAATGGTTGACCGGAACAGGCCAATTCTCAAACATCTTTGGACGAAAGCCATTGCTGTTCTTCAGTCTGACCCTGTTTGGTATTGGCGCGATTGTGGCGGCGCTCGCGAAAGACTTTGCGACTCTCCTTGTTGGCCGTTCTTTCCAAGGTATTGGAGGAGGAGGAGTTATTGTTATGACTGAGATCATCGCTACCGACTTGGTCCCGCTTCGAGAAAGAGGCAAGTGGTTTGGATTCATAAGCTCCATGTGGGCTCTAGGCACTGTTGCTGGTCCACTGCTGGGCGGTGGATTTGCGCAGAACATTTCGTGGACTTGGATTTTCTGGATCAACCTGCCCTTCATTGGCATTGCAACTGCGATGATCATCCTGTTCTTGAAGCTGAACTATCAGACAAGTTCCTTTGTAGCCAAACTCAAGCGTGTCGACTGGATTGGTACCGTCGTGTTCATAGGCGCGACGACTGGCTTTCTCATCCCGGTAAGTTTACCCATGCGCAAAGCTCTTCATTTTAATTGACGCGTACAGATTACCTGGGGTGGTGTCATGTACCCTTGGGACTCTTGGAGAACCCTTGTTCCGTTGGTGCTCTGCGCTGTAGCACTGATCGCGTTCGTATTTTATGAAGGATGGCTGCAAAAGAAAGGTCTCGAGCCTGTCCTGAGACTCAGCGTGCTCAACAACGTGACTGCCGCTGTTACATTATTCACGACGTTTATCCACGGAATCATGCTGTGGTCAATCCTGTACTATCTGCCCCTGTACTATGAGGCAGTCAAGGGCTACTCACCAATTCTCGCCGGTGTCGCGCTCTTCCCTCTGACCTTCACGGTAGCGCCAGCCAGTGTGGTTGCTGGTGTTGTGATTGCCGTGACTGGGAAGTACACCTGGTTTACCTGGGGTGGATGGGCCGTCACGACTTTAGGCATGGGCCTGATGATTCTGTTGGACGTGGACACCTCTGTACCAGCCTGGATATTCATCAATCTCGTCCCAGGCCTTGGAACCGGAGTACTTTTCAGTGCCATGGCGATCACCGTGCAAGCATCTGCCTCGAACGAAGACCAAGCCCATGCTGTGACAAGTTTTGCCCTGTTCAGAGCCTTGGGTCAAACTGTCGGTGTCGCTGTTGGTGGCACAATGTAAGCAGCTTCCGTCCCTGATTCTTACTTTTGGACTACTTACTCATCCGATGTTCCAGATTCCAAAATCAAATGAAGAAGAAGTTGCTCACCTATCCCCTCCTCGCCGACAAAGCAACAGAGTATTCTAGAGATGCAAGTGGACTCGTTCAAATCATCAAGGAGATGCCCGAAGGTCTCGCCAAAGCCCAACTCAAGCTTGCTTATGTCGACGCAGCGAAATACATCTGGATCTTTTGTTGCGCCCTTGCAGGCGTCGCCTTCATTGCCAGTCTCTGGACAAAAGCACTGCCACTTGATCGCGAGCACGAGACGGAGCAAGGTTTCAAGCGTACCGCCAAGTCTGTCGACGAAGAGGCCAAGGTCATGGATGATGGAAAGGATGCCGATGCTGAGTAAATTGAGTGCTAATCTTATCCTTTCTGTAAGCAAGTCTAGATTATGGAGGACTGGACATCTCTGCATGGAAATAACAAAATGGTTAGACGGATACCTCTAGACTTTGGAAACTTTACCAGCTTGTACCTATATCAAGGAGCGAAACTAATGTAATAACCAATCGACAACACCTGCTTCCTCCATCCTCCACATCCACATACCCCGTCAGCCCCGCCGACATCGCTCGCTCAACGTCGTTATTCACTTTCATTTTGCGATTGGCACATCCGTGATCTGGGGTACTAGCTTAGCGCAAAAAGCCACATCCGGATCTAGATCTTGCTTCGGATCGCGGTCCGGGATCTAGACTTTAGTTGTTCGTTGCCCTTTACGATCTTGCTTGTTCTTTTGTTTTGGCTTTTGCTCGTAGGTGTGGGGTCGTGCGTCACGGGTCTAGGGAAGGGGTTTAAGGCTGGGTAGACGTGCGTTAGGATTTACTGGCGTGATGTTTTGGTGTATGCGCTGTGGTGTGTGTTGGCACGATGCAGTGGTTTGCCGGGTTGGACTTGGGATGTGTTGCGTGGGGTGCTTTTCAATTTGGATTTGGAGTGAATTGTTGTTGTGGGCACGTGAAGGGTTTGCGCATCTGAAATTTTCTCGTGCTTGGACGTTTTGTAACGACCTTGATCTGATATCGATGATATTTTTGGGGGAAATGTGTCACGCGATGGATTCCACAGATGTGGAGACTTGGAGGCTGGAAGTCGGGGAGGTTTTGATTCAATTCTCCGGGACATGTGTGTAGTCTGGGCTGATTCCTGTAGCTCGACCCAGTCTTGTCACTTCTAAAATGCCATCATGCCGCGCTTGCTTGTGCCTTTGGGGTATTTCGAAAACGGTAGTTTTGTGACTCCTACTGCCTCAGACGTAGTGGCTCAACCAGCGAATGCCTTCGCCGTAGCCTTGTCGCATCACGACCGAGCACATGAAGACCTCGATAGGCCGAATGTTCTCGAGATCGATCTTGCCTTTGCCCGTTGTCTGGTATATGCCGAGTACGTTTCTTAATTGCTCTTCTGAGACGGAATCCGGGTCTGGGTGGTTGATTAGCAGTTGTCCTGGATTGTAGAAATTCATCCACATACGATCAATCTTGTTTCCCAAGATAAGGAAGGGTGTTTTTGCCAGTGGCTCCATGGCAAGCAATGCATCCAGTTCTGCCCTGCTTTCTGCAAACCGCTCGTGATCCTTGCTATCGACTAGGAATACGATTCCGCTGACTTCAGGGAAGTACTATAACAACCTGTTAGAAAGTTTGTTGACAGCGTACATTTGTCTCCTACTAACATCTCTCCATAATCTCCGCGCCTGTGCGTGTCCGCCCAGATCAAATGTTGTGAACTTGACGTTGCCGATACTCAGTTCTTCTGAAGTTGGATGCAGGGTCGGTTGGAGCACGGCTACTCTGTCGTTCTTGAGCATGTGTAATAGGGTCGTTTTTCCTGCATTGTCTAGGCCTAGGAAGAGGAGTTTGGCGTTTTTGTTGGCGAGGCCGAGGGAAGCGAGGACATCTCATGATAAGTTAGCGATGTATACTTGATGTTCGACTATCCACAGCTCTTACCCCAGAACCAGTTGACGATCCACATCTTGTTGTGGTCTTCGTAGAATGAAGGGAGCCAGATAAGGGGGAGGGAATGGGTATTAGCAAGATCAGCAAGGTGTTCTATTCGATCATTGACCTGTTGCCTGACGAGATGTGTATAATTGACTTGAATCCAGGCAAACTGGCCTCATCCGCAATAGCAGGCAACTCGATTGGGTTCGCGCCCCCACGTGATCATGTTTTCCCTCAATCTGGCATGTGAGCAGGGAGCGTGGACGAGTCAGCAATGGGCAATTTCCAAAGCTTAACCGCCAACCCCAACGCTGCCCAGCGTGTGGGGATCGATGACCTTCACGATCCCCAGACATGTCTCACGTGCTGCATTACTAATGCCAGTCGCATCCTTGGGCCAAGTCACCGCAAACGGTTGTCTCCCGCATGGACCGCCCTGTCGAATTCATTACGTGGGGTCTCCTCCGCTGGCACTGCGATAGGAGTCCACATCACATCGGATGGCTGCACCCTACCACAGTACTCCGTAGACACGATAGCACTGCTCATGCTCATGCTCATGCTCATGCTCATGCTCATGCTCATGCGCATGCTCACCGAGAGACAAGCACAATCCGCAGGTACATGGTGCTCCCTATCCACGTCGATTGCCATCATCCGTCAGCAGCACGAGACGGCAAGTTGCTCTCACCAACGGCCCAGTACCCATGGACACGGCCTTGCCCCCGATGCTGTTGGGTAATATGACAGCCGCAGTGCCGCGTGCCAGCCATTCCTGGTGTAATTCACGGCGATTGTGGTACTGGTGTCGCAGGAAGATGTTGTTGCTGGACATGGTCCGCCGCTTTCGGATTAGCCGGGCATTTTCTTACGTTTAATATTTGGGGATGCCATGAATAACGATTCTAGGCTGGCTTTGTATTGGCGAGCATTTCTCTTATCTATCCTATTAAGTAATGGAAATCCAACCGTACCCTCTGCGCAGCAGACACCAGCCTCAATATCATTGCGCTTGCCGACGCTGCCTTCACTTTTAATACTACCACGGCGCTTTAATTCGCAGTCAAGTCCTCCATTGACCATTGTCATGCTCCTCTGATACCTATTCGCCGACCAGTCGTTCGACACGCCAGCTTTCGACTGTCTCTCCGACCCTCTCTGCAAGTCTGCAGTCGACTCAGAAACGGCAATTCAATGACCCCAAAGGCAGTCCACTACCTCATCCTCCTCCAGGCCCTCGCCGGTAGCATTGGCGGTCCCTAACCTCTATACCGTCTACCCATTCATACTCTTCCTCCGCATCATCGCAGCGCCCTCTCAGATCGACAATTGTCTTTATTTTGAGATTGATCGATGCGGCCCTGTTCTGGTGTAGGTTACTCGAATTCATCGACTCACCACCGGTAGTCTGATAAGCCCATCTCCCCTATCTCAGCCCTGCCGCATTTGGACCAATCCGCGTCGACCCTTTACTGGACTGCCTCCAAGATAGAGTGTCAGCCTCGACACGTCCAACGCCCACACGGACAACGGCAACGGCCTTCTTGCATAGACCTTGGACCGAACCAGGGTGCTCAACACCTGCAGCCTTCTATCTGAACCCATAGATCTGCCTGCTGTTATCTCGCACTAGTCACCCGCGGACTTGTCACGCTGTTCCCGCCCAGCAGCAAGTCCCACTGCGGCCTTTAGTCTCAGCCAATATGGCCGTTGCTATACAGCCGGCTATGCCTCATCACTCCGTCAGTCCCGTACCTATCGCTGCTGCCCGACCGCAACCTCCGAAGAGGCAAACGTCTGGGAAGGAAAATCTACCCCAGTCACTAAACAGATCTGCTTCTTTCCCTGTGACCACCGCTCGAAGCCGGAGGGAGAGACCGTGCGACGCGTGTCGTCGTCGAAAATCTCGCTGCGTGATTCACGAGGGAGCTGTCCTCTGCGTGCTTTGCGAATTTCATAAGCAGGAGTGCACTTTCGTTCAAGATCCTCAACCACGGAAGCGGAAGGTCGCGGGTGATGCCGAGAAGAAAGATTGCACCCCCAAGAAAAGGTATGTCGACGCAGCGCGCTCCGCAGAAAATTTATTCGCTGCGCGTGAGGCTAACGAACGTTGCAAAAGATCTGTAGATCCAGCTTGTGCGTCGCCACCAAAGCCTGTGCAAAGAGCTTCTACAAGGCTGTCGATTAGTCCAGCCCAGGGGCCTCAAGCTCAGATCGAGAACCATGTCCTCGGAGAAACATTGGGACTTCAGCGTAGCAAACACAGTCGATACATTGGCTTGACTTCTCCCTTTGATCCAGTCCTGGTTGGTCTGTCTCATTTCGACTCTCGTGGCGAGTCCAACCTCAACGTCGGCACCTTGAGAAGAGTGAATGACCATGAGACGTTCATCATGTTTTCTGACGACCACACCAACATCAACACCAACACCGACACCCCAGGACATGGGAGCGACTCCGAAGCCATTGACGAGATAAATCGAATTGTTGCACCCCATGGCGCCGCACTGGTTGATATTTACTTCCGCATCGTGCATCCCAGCTTTCCCATTATCCAGAAGCACATCTTTCTCGAACGTTTTCGCACCAGTGGACAAAACGTTTCACCACCCCTGATCGCAGGAATGTACATCCTGGCTCTGAACTGGTGGTCACATGATCCGGAACTCGCCCAACATCAGCGACCAGATATCAGTGCCCTAGATGCTATCGCTTCCAGGACCCTGGCTGCTGCCATGCAGAGGCCGAAGCTGTCAACAGTGCAAGCTGGTCTCTTGCTACTGCAGCGACCAGAAGCTGACTCGTGGAGTCTGACAACCCAACTCGTCGCCATCGGTCAGGAATTGGGACTGCATCTTGACTCGTCGGCCTGGTCGATACCTCTGTGGGAGAGGGGTCTTCGAAAACGCATTGCTTGGGCTCTCTACATGCAGGATAAATGGAGCTCACTCATTCATGGACGACCGTCCCATATTTTCGGCGCTAACTGGGCCGTCAAGGACATGTCTGCGGACGATATCACCGAGGAGGCACTTGTGAATCCCAACTACGCCTCTGAGACCGACGAGGAGAAAGAAGAGAGCGAAAAGGGTCAGATCATTTTCTCGCAGATGATCTCCCTCACTGGAATCATGTCTGAGATCATGGACACATTCTACACACAGACAGCCATTCAGGATTTTGCTGCTGCGGGTAAGAATTCGACGAGATTGATTTTGGAGCGAGCAAAACCGGTTCAAATCAAATTGAAAGAGTGGTTCTCAAAGCTGCCTGCATCAATCCGTATGGACAATGTGGTGCCTGATCAGCTTTCCTCCACTGGTACATATTCATCTTGTTTCCTGCCTTATCTATCAAAAACTGACTCGGTAACAGGCTTTCTTCATCTCGCCTACTTCGCTACAGAAATTACACTCCACAGACGCATCGTGCAGTCCCTGAACAACCCCTTGAACTCCTCCACCACACCCTCTTCCGCCACGCCCTCCTCCCCACCAGATCTTTACCTTCTCTACATTTGCCGCAGCGCTGCGAAAACTCGTCTCATCTCCGCAATGGACTTTGTCAACCGTTTGCGGCCTGAACACCTTCGCGCCTTCTGGTACTTTCCTTCGAAAACCAATTTCACTCTCATTGGCACCTTCGGCGGTCTCCTCTGGGCTACCGCGCCAGCAAAAGAAGAAGCAGAGTTTTATAGACTGAGACTGAGGGAGTACAGATGGACATTAGCAGTCTCCTCTGAGAGAGCTGGATTTCTGAGGTTTGCGGTTGAGATGTTGGACACCAGCAGGGATATGCTCAAGAACCTCGCCGAGAAACCCAGTCTGGCGGATACGAAGGTGTCCAGAGTTGGCGTTCCAGACTCGAGTCTAGCACACCACCGTGCCCCTTCCAACTCTTTTAATCAACCTCAACGGGGAACACAGCAAAGCTACAATGATGCAAAACCGATGGATCAAGATCCTGGTGAACCCATGGACATGGACATGGAAGATGTGCAATCGAACATCAGAGGAGGGGGAAATAATATCGGCCCGAGCACTCTGTCAAGGGTGACGAGCACGAGCGCGTTCTCGGGCTTCTCGAACGAGACGGAGTTGTTTGAAAATGGACAAAGGAGTCCGGGCACACCGCCGAGTAGTGTGGGCTAGTACCTTACCACATTACCTAATGCCCCAACTTGAACCAGGGGCGCAAGGCGCAAATTCCGTTACGACCGTGGCATATCATTGTTCGACGAACAGCAATTCAATGCTTAGGCGAAAGGACCCTCGAGCCACAAAAAAGCGAAGAAGACGACGAAACTACGATGGCGGACATTTCATGAATATTTTCTACTTCCAGCGATGATACACCTACAAGCAAGGTGAGGCCTTCTCACTTGCAGCCATTCTCAAAACTCCCTCACCTCATCGGTGGGAAAGGCCTAGAGACCGGAATTTCGTGATAGCTGGACTACCAGCGCGTAATTGGACGAAGAAGTGAATTTTATTGGAGCACTTCTACATGACCTGTCCTGATCCACCTCTATTAATACTGCCGATGAAATGGAGCCACGTGAAGAAACAGCAAACTCCCACCTTAATCACCCTTACCCTTAACCAAAGCGTTGACATCATTTCTATACCTTACAACCCTCTCTTTCCAAGCCGCCCCACATCTACAACCTATTCCCCGACTTAGATAAAACTCACTCACAGAAATAACCGACCAAGTGTACCCATCCACCGCAGACCAAATTCCAGATCCATAAGCGATGGGAGGGTCACTAGTAAACACGACCATCAGATCAACAACTCACCATCTCCGTATATTATCAATGCCAGAGGGAGGGGATGGCGTTTCATCGTGGCTCTGCCCTTGAAAAATTCACCATCTCCATCTCCATCTCTATCACCGACTCCTTCTCCATCCATCCATCCATCCATCGCGCCGAAAACGCACTTCTCTCGCTGGCAAGGATTGGTTTGGTCAATCTGCTTACTCTTCTTTATTAGTCGATTTACGAAGGATTGGTTTTAGAGATAGTTCGGATGGAGGGAGAGTTGGGGGGCGAAGTTTCTGCGGAACGGTTGCTGCTCGGTGGAACGTTGTTCTCGTTGGTTATAGAGTTATTGAGGGAGGAATACTCGACCGCAATATGATCTGGGTTGATTAGAGAGTCAAGAATAGGTATGATCCAGAATTGGAAGGTGATATAGGCACATCGAGCATCCATCTTGCATTCCTCTGCACAACAGGGGAGGCAGGGTATAAGTAGACTATATGGTTATACTCTACTCCTCTTCCTCTTCCTCCTCTTCTCCACCGTCCTCCTCCTCATCCTCACCATCCGAAACCATCTCACCAAGTTCCTTGAGTCGTTTCTATCATATAAGTCAGCAATGATCAATTATCTACTCTTCACGCATAAAAAGCTTACCTTGTCCCTCGCGCGCTTGTCCTCCAACTCGCCCAAAATCATCATGAAATCATCCAGCTCCGTCTGCGCCGCACTACGCGCTTCTTCTTTCTCCTTCAATGCCTTCTCCCCTCCCTTGATCTTCTCCTTGTGCTCCGCCAATGTCTTGTCAAAATCCGAGACCTCCTTTTCGAGCATGGTGACCTTGGTCTTCTCATCCTCCAAAGCCTCTCGCAGCTGAGTTTCCCTCGCTTCCAGCTCCGTGACTTGCTGATCTCGTTCTTTCAAGCTCTTTTCCAAGTCCTGGATTTTCTCTTTGGCGACCTCAAGTTCGTCCTGGCTTTCTTTCAACGACTTCTGTACCTTTGATATTTCCTGGCGTGAGGACTCGACGTTTCGCGTGGCTTCGGTTAGCCTGGTGTCCAATCCCGACTTGGCATTGCGTAGCTGATTGATGGTGCGCTCGAAGTATTCCTTCGTTCTACCTGCCTCGTCAGCGGCGGCTTTTTGAACACTCTCGACCTGTTTCTTCAGTTCCTGTATTTGCTGGGAGGTCATGGCTTCGAGTGACTTGTATGCCGTTGCATGGGTCTGTTCCAATCTTTGTGCCTCGAGTGCGTGTTCCTTCTGCAAAGCTTCATTGGCCTGTTTTATTCTGATCACCTCGGCGGAAGCTGTCTCCTGCTCTTTCCTGTGGGCGGCTTGATCATGATCGATTCGCCTTTCGAGATTCAGTCGCTCCGTCTCGATTTTTTGCAATGCTTGCACCTTGTCGTCGAGTTGAGCTCGAAGTGAGTCTACCAGATCTCGATCGATGCCTTCTTCTCGAGACGGTATCCGAGCTTCTATCCCTGGATCACGATCAATGGCTCTGCTTAAACGACTGAAATTGTCCTTCAAGAAATCAATGAACGTCGCATCGAAGAAAGCATAGGGAGGTAGCTCATGACCGGCAGCCACAGGAGGAGCTCCTGGCGAGACAACCTCAAAATCTCTCACCAGGGGATGTTGCCGCAGTTGCGTCAGTGCTAATAAATATCGCTCCCTACCCGCTCCAGCAGTGAGGATGGGTTTTATTTTGCTGCGAGGCACGGGTGAGTCTTTGGTGGAGTATTCGTAGAGAATGCCAAGCAACACAGCGCACAAACCCTTCACAAGTGTGTACTCCTGGCCACTGGTTGCCATAGTTTGCATCAGAACTTGGACGTTGCTACCTTCACCAAGAAAGTCGTTGACGGCTTCGAAGTCCTCAAACAGCCACCCACACAGTACAGTGAAATAGCCAATCAGCACTCGTTCATCCTCCTCTTTTTGGATGCCAGCAATGAGCATCTCGGCAATACTCTGAATGCAGGTTACCACTTCTTCTCCATTGCTTGCATCACCTTCTGAGACCTTGATCAGTAGACTTTTAGCTTCGGGATCTTCCCATATGAGATGGAACACAAGATCTGCGGCAAACCAGACCCTGTAAGGATCTCCAGTCTTCAGATCATCCCTCAGAAGTGTAGATAGTACATTGGCTGTTTCGTCCTCGCCTTCCAGATGACCCTCAATCGCTCTGTTCAAAAAGTGATGTCGAATCATTGTGTGTTTGTGATAGTACGCTTTGATACATTCGCACGCAGCCATGCGCAGTTCAAATGGTGTTTCCGCCGGCGCTGCGACCACCACGTCCAGAAGAGCTTCGATGATGTAGACTTTTTGGACACCGTTTGTCTGTCCATTCATATGGGGCGAGCCGTGATGAACGAGTGGTGTGACCTGCAGTCCTGCGAAGCTTGTCTGGATCCCTGGGTTCCCTCTGACCATATCCGCGCAAGTGTACAATGCCTGCAAAATTATTAGCATTACACGTACACTCTCTTATGTTGAACCGTACCTCAGCCTTGATAGGACTGTCCGCAGCCTCGTTGAAGACAAGTCCAAGCACCTGTTGTAACAAGCCATGTTTGAAGAAAGCCGCTTGGTTGTCCTGTGTTCCCAAGCTTCCTTCCGACAGAAATAACCTGATGATCGAGAGCAGGCCCCATATGTTCTTGTCTTTCTGTGGACTTGACCATGATTCCTCATCCCCTTCTGCCGACTCTTTCTGGTGGACTTCCTGTAAGAGCTGCGCCAGCTGTGACACACCACCACTTTCTCGAAAATCGGATTGATTCGAAGGATTGTGACGAACAAGGTTTGCCAGAAGTTCTAGACAGTCCTGAACGACATTGCCTCCTTGGCTCAAAGAACCCTCCTGGCGGATCACGTCGAACACACGATCGAACCCTTTCTCAAAGGCCACCAGCTTTTGTAGATTGGTGGACGATTGCACCAGTTCCCTGAGCAATTCTACTCCAGCATTGCGAACTGCGTCTCGTGTATCTTCCAGCGTCGCAGCAATCCTCGATGTGCCTGACGGCTCACTTAGTATGCATTCTTGTGTTCGCTCGGGCCGTGATGTGAATATGCAGGTCAAAAGTCGGAGGGAGTATACGCGGGAGTAAAGGTCGGCCGTGTCAAGGAGATCAAGGAGGATTTTGATATTGTCTTGCCTCTACATAAGCTCAGTACATGTTTTCCTGTTTCACAAAATCCGACGTACTTGAGTAAATTCATCCGCAAGCCATAATGCGATATCTTCCGATGCTTCAGGCTATATGTCCACAGTCAATGGTCCTTCCTCTTCTATGCGCCAGCTCAGTCCACTCACGCTTTGCGGACTTGGATTGAAGAGTCCGAGAAGGGTTTCCAAGACGGGCTTGACAGTATCTATGTCGTCGACATCATTGGCCAGACATGCTATGAGAGGACGGAGCGAGCCAGATGCCACAGAAGCAGGGTACTCCTTCGCAAATGCTCGCAGTCCGTGTATGGCAGCGCGTCGGTCCTCCAGCAAAGTGGCACTGCTGAGTCGGCTGCTGAGTGTATCTATTGTGGCACCGGCTGTTTGTTTGGCCGGAGCCTGAGCTTCCAGCATGCGCATCATGGCGGGCTATAGCTCATGGGAGAGGTGTGCTGTAAGGCGTCAGGAAAGGAGGCTGATGAGGTTCAAGCGGAAAGCTTTCTGTGTTGATGGAGAGAGGAATTATGGCTTTCGCTGGTTGGAATTATGTCCATGTTCTAGGAGGGTACGACTACGTGGTGAAAGAATCAATTGCCATGTATCTTATATACGTAAATAGTCGACGATGCTTGAGGCCAGAATTGTTCAAAGCGAGAGACCACAGGGTCCCGTCTGACCCCGTGATTACGCTCCGAATATAATGACGAGTGGCAATCTGCACGCGCCCGTCTTTCGAAGACCATCCAAACCAATGTAAAATTCATCATGTGTGGCCGTTATGCGTTCTTTCAGGTATGCAATCAATTATGCTGACGCGAATCTGGTGCTTACAACGTCTAGCGACCATCTGAAGTCCGGCGACAATTCGCGGAGGCTGGAATGCCCGCTGACGATTGTCCTGGCGACGATGAGTGTAGACAGACATACAACTTTCCACCTGGAACATTCGGTCTAGTTTATCGAGCAGACGTGCCTGATTATGGAGCTGGTCTGAAAAAGACCGATCAGAAAGACAAGGATGAGAGTGATGATAAGGCTGAGAATCAAGAGCCTACAGCATCTCAAACTGAGGAGACCGACAAATCGTCTGAAGAGCCACAAGAAACACACTACAAATTCCAGGCTATGAAGTGGGGTCTAATCCCAGCTTGGACGAAGCGGAATCCTGATTATGGTTCCATGATGAAGACGATCAATTGCCGTGACGACTCCTTGATGGAGAACAGGGGTATGTGGAACGTTGTCAAACGGAAGAAGAGATGTATTGTGATCTGTCAAGGCTTCTATGAATGGCTGAAGAAGGGGAAAGAGAAGATCCCGCATTACATTAAACGCAAGGACGGGCAGTTGATGTGTATGGCTGGATTATGGGACTGTGCTAAGTACGAAGGTAGAACTACATTATTTGAGATCTCTATAATTTTACGCTTGCTAACACCATTGAAGGGTCTGATGAGAAGCACTATACATACACCGTCATAACAACAAGCTCCAACAAACAGCTCAGCTTCCTCCATGATCGAATGCCTGTCATCCTTGATAACGGCTCGGATGCCATTCGTATCTGGCTAGATCCAGGAAGATATGAGTGGAACAAAGAACTTCAGTCTCTCGTAAAGCCATACGAAGGCAAATTAGACATCTATCCAGTTAGCAAAGACGTCGGTAAAGTGGGCAACAACTCTCCATCTTTCATCATTCCCATCGACAGTACCGAGAATAAAAGCAACATCGCAAATTTCTTTGGCAACCAAAAGAAGAAAGCCAAGGATGGCGAGGCCAAGCAGAACATCATTAAAGCAGAACAAGACGTCGAAAATACGGGGGTCAAGGTCGAGCATGAGGCTGAAGAAACGCGTACAACGACGAATGAAAAAGGGCTCGAGAGCAACGCCCCTTTACCATCATCTCCACGGGGCATCAAAAGAGAGCACAGCAAGGATGACGAGGAAGAAGAAGAGGAATCGAAGGTGCGAAAAACATCTCCGGGAGATAATCCTATACCGAGCAAGACACCCACGAAGCCTGGTCGGAAAACGAGGAGTGCAACGAGCAACGGTAGCGCACCCCGCGCAACTCCGAAAGGCGAGAAGGGAACGCAGAGAATTACGAACTTTTTCGGGAAGTAGAATGCGATCTCAAAGCAAAATACAAATTCATTGCAATGGCGCTGTTTGATTAGTGTTGGCGTCCGGGGCAATACCACCTGTGTTCACACGATCATCGGTTTGCGACTTCCAAAGCCATTTCGCTTGCGGTCAATATGGAACCCTGCCTCCTAGCAGGAAGAATGAGAAGGTCCTTCTTTGACACAACACTCGAAAGACAAGATTAACATGACCAGATTTCTTGGAGAGGAGAGTTACAGATGTGTGCATGATGCAACCAATATTGAAGAGAAAGTCCGAGACCGGTGCGTCGTGCCTTTCCGGAGATACGGTTTCAAAGGCTTGGAAAAGTTCATCAATGTCGTTTGGTGGTTCCCACTTGGATGAAAAAAAGGTCTAGCGCGGAAGGAAAACTGCACTTTATGTTCCTCATCAAGTCAGAATTGAAGTTATTGTGGATATGCGGAGAATGGATAGACAACCTTGCTTTGCGATCAAGCTTTTCTTCTTCGTTTGACTGTCCTTTTCTTCTCCTCTTTGACCTCTGAAAGCAGATTGTCGCTATCTTCTGGTTCCAGTTTGACCCTTTTTATTTTAGTTGCTTTCACCTCATGGACCTGGTCGCCCTCTTCTTCCTTGATGACTGCCTTCACTTTGACAGTCTCCACTTTTGTAACTAGTCTCTCCGAGAAGGCCTTGAGATCTGCCGTGAAGAGCACAGAGTGTGCCCAGCCAGCCTCCTTGCCCCATAAAGCTCGGAAGTGATTGGCTATTGCATCATATGTAGCTTTCGTCAAACTTGAATACTTGCTCTTCCCGAACTTGTAGTCTCGCTGAGCGATTTGCCACACTGTGATACGGTTAGCAAGACTGCGCATCCAATCCAGGAAGATATAGAGGCTCACCATGCGTGTCGATAGGGACTGATTCGCCCCAGCCTAGTCCGAAAAGACACACGCAATCTGCTACTTTTGGGCCAACGCCTTGTAGCAAAAGTAGTTGCTCGTGGGCATGCCTGTATCCTTCCCGTCCGCCTTCAACCATCTCTCCAGCCAGGGATGGTTTCTGTCCTAGCAATGGACTCTCCGGGTTTCTCAACCCTTGCAGCCAAGCAATGCCCTTTTCATCGACCATCTGAGCAGTCCGGTGTAGATATTTCGCGCGATATCCAAAACCCAATTCCCGTAAATGCTGCTCAACCTTTGGTCCTACGAGTGCCTGGGGTTGTGGGAAGTCATGGTATGGCTGGGAATTGATATCTCCAAGATATGGTCCATAGTGAAGACATAACTTCTCCACCATTTGTGATATGCGAGAGATGTTGTTGTTGGAAGAGCATATAAATCCAATCAAGGCCTCCCATGCATCTTGATTCATTATACGCACACCTGTGAACTTAGGCGCCTTCTTCTTGAAGTTCGAGTCTCCCGACGCCCATTGCTCATATAGCCGTCCGAGATTTGGTTCGAGGTTGAAGTAGTGCTTGATCAGGTCAAGAGTATCGTCTTCTTCGACGGTGAGCGGAGGAGGTGAAGGAAGTGGACTGGACGTTGGAACTATGGTTCGATAGTGCAGGGCTTCTGGATCTTGCTTGAGGGACAGTATACGACCGTGGAGAGCCAGAGACCACTCGTCTTCGCCAGATCTTCTCCATCTACAATTGTTGTCAGGGGTACTGATCCGAGTACTGGAGTTGGCGATTCTAACCGGAACGACTGACCGCATCGAAGAGTTGTATTTATGCATAGTTCAGTCAGACTGACAGGCAACTTCTTCCAATCGGCCATTTTCAGTGTATTCATCGGTGAATGAGAGATTGGATTGTGTTGTAGGATACATCAATTGCATTCGCCTCAATGGTGCGGCTCAACTCTCTTAACCCTATGGAAAAGGCCGAGCCGAACCTTGCTGAAAGCTTCGGCTGAGATTCGAGAACTCAAAACATTCACCTGTTTCCTCCGTCGCGCCAACACTCCACCCAGCCGTCTGTCATCAATTCCGGTCATTGAAATCATCATCTTCGCAATCACAAGGAGCATCAGTCGACCATCAACTTCGCGCGAGTCACTTCCATTGCCGCATCGCATCGACAACCGCAAAGATGAACGGCGACGGACACAGAGGTAAATTGAAACTGGGATGCGCACATTCTGCTCTAATCGCTTCTTCTTCAACTGAATAACATGCTAATACAATCTCGCTCAGGTAGCGATAGGCACCATTCTTCGCGCGATTATCATGTATGCTAAGTATTACCCATAGATTCAGCAAGCAGGCCCAAGAGGGAGGACAAGATCAAGAGTGAGTTTGTTAACCCAGGGTCACAGGGCGGCAGTCGAGGAGACCGAGAGCGAGACCGAGGCGATGATCGGCGACGAGACGACCGACGCCGCGAGGACAGACGCGGAGACGATCGCGGCTCAAGGAGACACGAGGACGACTCCTATTCTTCTAGTCGGAACCACCGAGAACGCGAGCGCGAGGATAGGTACGGTGGTAGAGACAGACGCGAAGATAGAGGTGGATGGGCCGACAGACCCCCTCGCGAGGACCGCCGTAGATCCAGATCACCAAGAGGAGGTCGGCGTGATAGAGATGGTGGTGACGATAGACGACGCGACCGCGGTGATGTTTTTGGTGATCGTCGAGGAGGTGGTGGCGGCGGTGGCAGAGATCGCAACGACCGTGGAGGAGGAGACAATAGAAAGAAGAGCGCTTCGCCACCCCCCAAGAAGCGCGAACCAACACCAGACCTCACCAATGTGGTCTCCGTCCTCGATCGAGTCCGCAGCTTGACGCAGTGGGACATCAAGCCTCCTGGGTACGAGAATGTCACCTCTGAACAGGCGAAGATGTCTGGCATGTTCCCGCTTCCAGGCGCACCCCGCCAGCAACAGATGGACCCTCAACGTCTACAAGCCTTCATCAACCAGCCAGGCAACCAAGCTGCAGCCTCTGCGCTCAAGCCATCTCAAGCTCGCCAGTCGAAACGTCTATTTGTGTACAACGTCCCAGCCGCTGCGACCAACGACAGTCTCGTGGAGTTCTTCAACTTGCAGTTGAATGGTCTCAATGTTATTGCTGGTAACGATCCATGCTTGTCCGCAGCCATTTCTACAGACCGCAGCTATGCTCTTTTGGAGTTCAAGAACCCCAACGATGCAACCGTGGCTCTCGCGCTGAACGGCATCACCATGGAACCTACAGATGGTGGTGCGGACACGGATATGGCTGATGCATCAGGACTCTCCATTCGTCGTCCCAAAGACTACATTTCGCCAACAGCTGTTGCCGATCCAGATGCGATGGAGGGCGTTATCTCACATGTTGTCAAGGATTCTCCAAATAAGCTGTGCATCTCTCACATCCCAATTCACATGACAGAAGAGCAGATCAAGGAGATTCTCGAGGCAATGGGCCCGCTGAGCGCACTTGTCCTTGTTATGGATGTTGGCAGCGAACAATCACGCGTAGGTCTCTAATGGTCTTTGACGTACAATAACTAACATCTTCAGGGCTTCGCATTCTGTGAGTACGCCGATCCTTCGAAGACTGAGATCGCTCTTGAAGGGCTCAACGGCCTGGAGCTGGGTGACGATCATCTCAAGGTTGAGCGCGCCAGTGTCGGCCATGAACAGGCACAGGATCTGCAGATGAATGTCGGCGCCATGTCCATTCTTGCTGGCTCTAATACCGGAGACTTGGAGAAGGGGCGCGTTCTCGAGCTCATGAACATGGTAACTATAGAGGAACTCATGGACGGTGAAGAGTATGATGGTAGGTCACCTCATTCGACTGCTTTCATGCACAATTTCTGACCGCTTTCTAGATATCAAACTCGAGGTCCAGGATGAGTGCGACAAATTCGGCAAGGTTATCGAGATCAAAATCCCACGACCAGCTGGCGCGCGTTCATCTCCTGGTGTCGGCAAAATTTACGTAAAGTTTGAGCAGCCCGAGTCGGCTGCAAAAGCTCTTGCGGCCATGTCTGGCAGGAAATTCTCAGACAGGACCGTTGTCGTGACCTATTTTGGCGAGGTCAGTGAAGTACTAACTGCCAGAGAACAGCAAGCTGATCAATGTCCCAGGAATACTTCGATACTAATGCGTGGTAAAAAGTTAGGCTGGACAACTTTGTTGCACTAATGTCAGGTTTTGCACGTGGAATTTCTGACAGGACAGAGCAGGCGGATGATTGGGATAGCGCTATACACTATTGACATGCAGCATCCCCTTTGTTATCTGGCTTCTTATCCCCTTGTACCATCAATTCATGAAGAACTGGGCTGAGGATATCGCAGGAGCCCCATCAGGACAGCCTGAATCCTCGCCCACGACTCTCATGAGACACAAATCGAAAACAAAAAGCGTCGGCGCACGATCAAGTCGAAATCAACTCATTGCACTCACAATCAGGTAGTTTTAGCGACTCACATAAAATCCTTGCAGCATTGGCAGCTCTGGAAGAGGTAACTCATTGGCCTGATTGATATTCATGTGTGCTTATAGTGATAGTTCTCTTCCATGCGATTCGTGACGATATAATTGGTTGAGGTAAGAGTATTCGAAACAGACTTTGGCTATAGAGGCACATCAGCTACATCTGAGCTCGGTGTGGACGTTTCCTCGCACTGGACGACGAGCAGAACGCTCGGATCGAAGAAACTCAATCGTACGTTCGAGAGAGCGTCGAAACGATCGCAACCTCCCCGATGAGCGGATCGTGTAGCTAGTCTCGCTGAATGAGACATGTGCTTGGCTACTGCTAGGGACAGGGGAATTCGACGGGATAGGGGCTGGTACCTTAATATTCCTGGAGAGCTTGGCAGTGACGCAAGTTGGGCAGCAAGTCCCCATCTCGGCTATACACGAGCGCTTTAGACAGCAATTCTGAGAAACCGTAGCAATAGTAAATCTCAGCTGAAATCTACTGTCCACGAATGCGTGGCTGAATGTGTATTTTCGCTGGCTCAGCCTCTCGCGCGGCAGAACCCTTGCATGCCATCATTGCCCCTCTGAGCCTTAAATCTCCCCTTCACCACCAAACAATACACGTAAGAACTGCCGCGCCATATTACTCGCAGAGATCCTTGACACCTCTTCCCGCTCGCGAATACTTCACAATCGATACTTCCTGACGGCTTCGAACGTTCCTTGCCTCGTTCCAATAAACAATAAGCAAAAGCAACCAACAGTCCACTTCTCGATCTTTACACCGCACGTCTCACTACGAGCCCAGCTAAACTTAACAACTCACCAACAAACGACAGCCAAATTAATCACAATGAAGAAATTCGGTCTCAAACGCAACAAGGACAAGGGCGACTCGTCGCGCTCCGAGTCCCCTGCGAATTCAAATCCCTATGCTCAAGAGCCCGCTTCGGACCCATACACTCACAACAACACGCCTCCTCCCGCTTACAATGGCCCTTCGTCTGGAAGTTATAGACAGGATAAGAGTGCGGGAAATGCTAGTGGGTATGGCGCGCCGAGTCCACCTGTGAGTGAGGGCAGGTACAAGGCGCCTGCTGCTGGAGGAGCAGGGTACGGGGGGTATGGACAGGGTGGAAGTCGATACGGGAGCTCTGAGGGTGATAATGCGGCTCCTACGGGGAGCAGATATGGGGGTGGAGGGTATTTTAATCCCATAGTGATATCCAGACAAATGGCTAATCGGCTACAGGTACGGAGGATTTGGCGGTGCTCCACAGGCTGGTGCTGGGCCAGCTCCTACCTCGAGATATGGAGGAGGCGCTCCAGCTGCTGCTCCTACTTCAAGATACGGTGGTGGGGCTCCTGACGCTGGACAAAGCCGCTATGGCGCAGCTCCAGCTGAACAGACTTCACGATATGGAGGCGGTGCACCCGGACCGGCTGGAGAGCAATACGGTTATGGCGCACCTGCAGGAGGACGATATGGAGGCTCTGCTGCTGCGAACGGCGCGGAACAAGACCGTGCTGGTGCAAGCGAATGGGAGACTGGACGTGGCAATGTATGTGAACTGAAGGTGTCTGCTTTGGATCGCCAAAATTAATCATATACAGGGAGAGCCCAAAGGCTACGGAGCATACGAAGACCGAGTTCTTACCGCCGAAGAGCAAGAGGAGGAAGACATCCAGGCAACCAAGAACGAAATCAAATTTATCAAGCAGAGCGATGTCTCGTCGACACGAAATGCCCTTCGGATCGCCGCTCAGGCGGAAGAAACTGGTCGAGCTACGCTGGAGAGACTAGGAGCTCAGGGAGAGCGCATTCACAACACCGAGAGGAACTTGGATCTTGCGTCGAACCAAAACAGATTGGCAGCTGAGAAAGCTAGAGAGATCAAGACTCTGAACAGATCTATGTTCGCTGTCGTAGGTGCCCTCCTCAGATTGAATCGCACATGATTTAACAACCATCTAGCACGTTGCCAATCCCTTCACCTCAGCCAAACGCACTCGCGAACGAGAAGAAGAAGTCCTCCGTATCGCTCGCGACGATCGTGAACGCCGCGATCAAACCCGCGCCGCAGCTTGGGACTCACAAGCCCGCCAAGCAGAAGCTCAACGTGATCTCAATCGACAGGGTGGACCAAAGCAAATCGGCAAGCAAAGTCTTGCTGATCGAGCTAAATTTCAATTCGAGGCTGATAGCGAGGACGAAGAGATGGAGGGCGAGATTGATCAGAACATCGATCTTTTACATGGAGCTACTACGAGGCTTAAGAATCTGGGTCTTGCAATGGGTCAAGAGGTGGATTCTCAAAATAAGCATATTGAACGGATTGGAGGCAAGGTTGACAAGGTCGATGACGAGATTGCTCTCAACAGAAGCAGGCTAGATCGCATCAAGTAGATATGGATCGGGTTTTGGAAAATTGCATGATGGGGATTGTGGACGCTTTGTAACTTTGTACCTACGTAGCAGGTATTGGACTTCCGAGACATGGATGGCGTTATTGGGTATCCGATATGCATGTCTCGAATAATGATGGTCTGCTCCTTGAGCTTTACTGACATATCGATAGGCCGAAATTATTCTTTTGCTTGCTGTAATCGGAGGCCATTCACCATCTGCGTTTGAATACATGTTCTATGCTGAGCTTAAAAACTGGCGGCAAGTTGAGAATTTCTGACCGTCAATTAGACTGTCTTTTCTCTAGTGGTTGCCTTTTTGAAAGGGCTAAAGCCGTCAAATCGAGGGTCAGTACTGCTCGAGTCCTGGGGACATTCATCCTGCACAATTTTGTCTCTTCGTTGCAGTAACTGGAAGCAGAGTCGTAGTGGTGCACTTGTGTGAGACAGAGGCGTTCTCGATGTCTTGTTGCCTCTCAGTTGCTGGCTTCTTTGTGCTTGCTGTAGTTCGTGCTTAAACATGACCACCTTGTTCAATTTCTTTCTCGGATCGTCCTCGTAATCGGAAAAGGTGTCTCGATGAGACAAATGGTTGTCTAGGTCTTCCCGTGAATCTTCTTGTTGCTGTTGTGCTACTTGCTAAAGTGTTCTCCTAGCTCAGAGGAAATCACTTCTTTGGAGTCAAGACGCGATCAGTCAGCCCTCTTGTGCAAATATCTCTCTTGCCCGGTCGATTGTCGCGACACGAGCCTAAGATATTGAAAATTGTTCCCGCTTGGCTGCTTAGATTTGCCCTCTGCCAACTACCTACAGCTAGGCACTTTCGAAGATCATGCGGTGCCTGCTCGAAGAAGGAACCCTAATTGGCTTGTAAACATCATAGTTCGTCGGGCGCGTTGTCCATTTAACCACTTTCGTCGGAACTCTTACGAAAAGACAGAGACATCCACAAGACTCGACAAGTTACCAGGCTAGTGCCACCCGTTTATTGACTATTGTTACCATAAAGACTCGTTCTTTTCAAGGCCGATATTTTCGTGTCGGTTCTAGAGGAGTACGTGGAATTTCAGCATGCAGGAACCGATGCTGATAATGCAGAATCGCTCTTCTTACCATACACAATGCCGTGGCGAGGATATTCTCAGAGTTCGACCTAAAGACAGATTTGGATATGGAGACTATGAATCGTAGCGCTGTTTTGCATTTTTTCCCTTCGCGGTCCTGCGGGGATTTGAGAGTAAAGGTGGAAATGCTGTACCTCTATTGGATTCTGTGGGCTAATGACCTGGTGGGAATTGTCAAGGAATCAATTGGCAATTTGCAGCTTGGTGAGGGGATGGTTTGACGAGGGAGACTGAGAACGGCCATCAGACAAAAACTCTCGCCACCTCGTCCATTTCACAATCTATGATTGTCAAACGGTCTCCAAACTCTTTCAGAATCCTCAACCTCTCATTTGTCTCCTCGGCTTTTGTCTCCGACAATTCGATAAACCATGTTGCACGAAATTGGGTTATACCCTTGTCTCATGGCAAGCTGACGGCAGGTAATTGGGTGATGCAGTTTTGAATATTCACTACACTATGTTCATGTTCTATGACAGCAACTCTCGGCCATCATATTTTTATCGCAATGTGAGCTCACGACTGCACCTTGAATGTTCGTCCACTAGCAGTCTTTCTCTCGACCTTCTCCTCATTCTCTGGCCGAGCACGACGCAAGACCTGCAAGAAGTCCGCCGTACGTCTCCTCATTCGTGAGTGAATATACGCCTTTGACGCCTTGATGTGATAGTGGAAGTAGTCACGGAAAGTCTGGATGTGAGAGATGACCTCCTCTCTGCGCTGTCTGGTCAAGTGACGTGGGAAAAGCACTGCTTGCTGTTAGTAGTTTCCGATGTCCACGACATTCATATCACCTACCGAAAGTAACGTATCCAACATCTCCCTTGCCAGCTGTAACGCCGGGCAGCCCCTGCAATTCCAGTGGGGGCTCGTCTCTAAACAGCACCTGCGGCGCATTCTGGATAGCCCGCCGCCTAGCATCTACAAACTCCTGTAAGAAGACCTTTCCAAATACTCTATCCGTCTCATCCGTGAAGATGGTGCTGAAGATGACTGTGACTCTGTCGTGGCTGGCCTTGATAAAGATTGCCTCTGATTCTCTGTAGTGGATTGCGCGGACTGTCCCGCCCTCTCGAACACCTTGTGGTGCTGATTCTGACGTGTACTTTGCCGCCTCCTCTTTCAATGCCTCGAATTCGTCGAATGCTTGCTCGAATGGTGCCGCCATGGCATTGCGCTTGAGCAGGGATATCCTTCGGACGAGATCATCTTTGGCATCTAATTCGATTTGTCAGTATGCCACAGAGATGCATGTTCAGCTGTCCGTACCCTGCTCTTCTGGGAGACTCTCCAAATCAACTTGAATGGAGAAGTCGTAGCCTTGTTCGGGAGCTATGATGTATGGACCGTATTCGCGCTCCAGCACGGATTGAGCTCCATATTGTACCAGCTCATTGAAGCACTTGATCGCTATTGAGATGACGATTTTGGTCTTCCCTTCGGGGGTAGATATATGGAAGGTCACTCCGTCAAAGTCGGACACGACCTGGTCGATTGAAACGGGGGAGGCGCCGGCCGAGAATCTCTCCGTGAGCAGCGACTCGATCAAGATGTTCTGGTAGTCGAGCAGCAACATGTTGCATTCATGTGAGGCTTGTTGATAGCTGTAGGGAGTATTTGGCGGGGACTGGTGGTGGAGGTCATATCGGAGGTGCCTTGAGTCGCCGCTTAGCGTTCGTCTGTGGGCAACTTTTTTTCAGAGTAGAGATTCTCGAAACAATAGCACAATTCCTTCCCCGCAATGGTCAAGACATACAACAAGTATGAGGCCGAGCAAACCTTCGGCTTAGTCAATTCTGCCCTTTCAAACGTTCTCTCCGCTTCGGATAGCATTACTAGGACCTCCGGCGCAGGAATTGCCATAGTTGGCGCATGCGAACATGTCTATCGGTGGGACCTGAAGAAGGGAGAATTGCTGAGCAAATGGACGGACAGCTCGAGTAATTCCCAGGTCACAGCTATTGCGCGGAGTGCTACGGACGTAGACCTATATGCGGTTGGGTATGGAGCTTGAATCATCTACAACGCGAAAATATTCCATTTTCGTGACGGTACTAACGTTTGACTTGATAGCTACGACGATGGAACGATACGAATATGGGATTCCAGAATTGATACCCTAGTAATAAGCTTCAATGGACACAAAACCGCAATCACAACCCTAGCATTCGACAACACGGGAGCAAGACTCGCAAGCGGTGCCAAAGACACAGATATCATTGTGTGGGACCTCGTGGCGGAAGTTGGACTTTTCAAACTGCGTGGACACAAGGATCAGGTGGTTTCGCTACATTGGTTATATCAAAAGCCTGAGGAAGATGGGAGGACGGATAGCGCAAACTCGGACGACGCATTCTTACTCTCTGCGAGCAAAGATGCGCTGATCAAGATCTGGGACGTGTCGGCACAGCATTGCATTGAGACGCATATTGCTCAGACGAACGGAGAATGCTGGGCAATGGGAGTCACGCCAGAATTGGATGGATGCATAACGGCTGGCAGTGACGGAGAGCTAAAGGTTTGGGCCATCGAGTTGAAAGGACTGTTGACTTCAGGGCACACATTTGGAGAGGAGTCGGACAAGCGATATTTACACGACAGAGGCGTGCTTCAGCGACAAGGCAAAGACAGGACGATCGGGGTCAGCTTCCATCCGCAGGCCGACTACTTTGTTGTTCATGGATCAGAGAAGGCTGCGGAAATATGGCGGATACGATCTGAGGGAGAAGTACAGAAAAGCTTGGCTAGAAAACGGAAGAGAAGGAGAGAAAAGGAGAGCGAGGCCAACGGAAATGCAGATGTTGAGATGAATGGAGCAGAGGAAATATCTGTCCCAGCGATCAGTGACGTTTTCGTGCCCTACACCATTGTAAGGACTGGCGGAAAAGTGCGATCGGTGGACTGGATCAACAAGCGAGCACACAAGAAACTACAACTTCTGATATCGTGCACGAATAATGAGATGGAGGTATACGATGTGCCGGCGAAGGATCCGAAGAAGAAATCGAAATTAGAAGATACGGACTATACGCGAACGTATTCTATCGAGCTCCCAGGACATCGCACGGATGTTCGGTCGGTGGCTCTCAGTTCAGATGATCGAATGCTGGCAACTGCCTCAAGTGGCTCACTCAAGATCTGGAACGTCAAGACGGGGACGTGTCTGCGAACGCTTGAGTGTGGATATGCGCTATGCTGCTCATTTTTGCCGGGAGATAGGATAGTAGTGGTGGGAACGAAGACCGGAGAGCTTGAACTGTTCGATATCGCATCATCGACTCTGATAGAAAGTGTCGCGGCGCACGAGGGAGCCATCATGTCCCTTCAGATTCACCCTGACGGAAAGTCATTAGCCACTGGAAGTGCAGACAAATCTGCCAAGTTCTGGAAGTTCGAGGTCGTCAACGAAGATATTGCGGGAACCAAACGATCGACTTCGAGGTTACGACTCACACAAATCCGAACCTTGAAGGTCAGCGATGACATCTTGAGTCTCTGCTTCACGCCTGATGGGCGATTACTGGCAGTTTCGACCCTTGATAACACCGTCAAAGTCTTCTTCGATGACAGTCTCAAGCTGTTCCTCACGCTTTACGGTCACAAGCTTCCCGTACTCGACATGTCCATCTCCTCTGACAGCAAACTCATTGCGACTTGTAGTGCCGACAAAAACGTGCGACTCTGGGGACTCGACTTCGGTGACTGTCACCGAGCGCTCTTCGCCCACAACGACAGTATCATGCAGGTCTCTTTTATTGCAGCACCACCGTCACGAGAGGAAGGCCACCACTTCTTCAGCGCGAGTAGAGATCGCTCTCTCAAATCTTGGGACGGCGACAAATTCGAGCAAGTGCAAAAACTCTCTGGTCATCACGGCGAAGTCTGGGCTATGGCTGTGAGTCGCGCGGGTGATTTCATTGTCTCCGCCTCGCACGACAAGAGCATCCGTGTATGGAACCTGACAGACGAACCCATCTTCCTGGAAGAGGAGCGAGAAAAAGAAATGGAGGAACTGTATGAGCAAACGCTTCAAACTTCCCTAGAAGCAGACGGCGACATCCTCGACCAAAACCAAGAAGCCACCGCCGCATCGAAACAAACCACCGCCACGCTCACTGCCGGCGAAAAAATAGTCGAGGCCCTCGAACTAGGAATAGAAGACCTAGCGGTCGTCCGGGAATGGCAGACACGCAAAGCCTCCAACCCGAACATCGCGCCTCCGACACGCGATCCGCATTTCATCGCCAACAGAGACATCTCGGCAGAACGATACGTCCTAAACACCATCCAACGTATCCCCGCTTCCCAACTCCACGACGCCCTCCTCGTCCTCCCCTTCTCCGTCCTACCCTCTCTCTTCACATTCATCAACATCTGGATCCAAAGGCAATGGGACGTCACCCTCGTCTGCCGCGTCCTCTTCTTCATGCTCAAAACGCATCAGAGACAGATTGTGGCGAGCAAGGAGCTCAAGACCGTGCTCGAAGGTATGAGGCGGGATTTGAGAAGGACACTCGGCGAGGTCAAGGATATCTTCGGCTACAACCTCGCTGCCATTAAGTTTGTGGAGGACAAGGTCAGGGAGAGGGGGATTGTCGTTTTGGAGGATGTGGAGAAGGAGGAGGAGAGGATGAAAAATGGGGGGAAGAAGAGGGCGTTTGTTGATGTTGCGTAGGGTTGGATGGGGTTCTTGGGGGTTGGGAGCACATGGGTGAGTAGTATAAATCGCATCTGTATCGCTGTAACAATGTCTTTTGTAACAGCTGAATTATGTGATGGCGGGTCTCACTTTTCGTTAGTCGTGAAGTACCGCCCTTCCTATTATTCACTACTATATTCACCATCTCCAGGGCTCGACACGCTTTGCCCAGGACGCAGCCCCCCTCCCCGTCTCAAAAGAAACTCAAGAACCTCAGTGGGTTCATCAAGCAAAAGTAAAGCATCTTGTCACTTCCAATCAAACGTCTGGACACCTAAAACGTATATCTTACGAACCCCGTTCTTTCCCAGTAATATAGTATCCATCACACGTAGATCGATCTACTAAGCTTTCGCCTCCAGATCTAGTGTTCTCCAGTCATCCCAATAATTGCAGTAAAGCAACCCTCGGCACCTAAATAAATCCTTTGCCCTTCTCCCGAGGGAGCGGGGGACGGGAGAATACCGTACCACTCTCGATGACTTTGTAAGGCGATACTATGAATATTAATCTATTTGTTCAGGCTATGACTCTAGTGTTGTTGGATAGGTATAGAAGACACTCGACATATCCAATTTCCCGGTATCTATCTATCTATCTTTCTTTTAAAAAACCATGGGTTATGTGTGGTATAGAGAAGCGCCGGGTGTCGAAGGGTCCATCTCCAGTCGGTTCGGCACTGCCACCATCCCCGGCAGCAAATGATCCGTAGTANCGGTGAGCTCTTTGGATCTCGGCATTGAAATCCGTATCCTCGCCTCATTATCGTGCGAATTACGAGGCCTCCACGTTAGGCTTTCCTTTTGGTGGTTCCTTTTGGTAGTGCTACGTCGATCTTTACTAACTTGCTCGGGAGTTCCCGAGGGTAGGGGTTGCTATACTGTGTAGTGTACATATGTACTTATTAGCCTCGCCCGCCTTATGCCTTCCTCAACGGTCACTGGACAACGCAGTACCCCCCCCGCGCAGATATCCCAGTCCGTTTGATGGCTCGTCGTAATTCTCAATGGGTTCTTCGAAAAAGCCGATCGGGACCCCCAGGTTCGGGGTTTTCGCATTGGAAGTGGGAGGTATCCATTCCGATATCATTCTCCTATACTGCTGACTTTACCGGGACGAGGGTAGTGCGATTTTTTGTTTGATATTCCGTGTGTCTGAAGGTTGGAGTGCAGACAGCTGAGTGTTGGAACCTGCCATCGCGTGGTTCTTAGCACTGCTACCATCGAGTAAGGGGAATGAGTTCGAGGTACTATTCTGGAAACTGGCGCTATATGCGGCAACCCAGGATTGGAAGTGTTCACGTGACCGGACCGCTGTTGAAAACTCGTAGTACCTATCAGTGTTATGTGATCGAAAGGTCTTGATTAGAACACGAGGTAAAGACCTGTTACGTGTTTGAATCTCGCATGGCCGATTGGGCACAATCTCGAGGCTTATCACATCCAGTCGATGGGATAAGATGGCGTTGTCAAACACCCTCTCTCAAGGCTCTCCATGAATCAAATCTTGCGCACCACCAGGCAGGCCTCGAGGCCGTGCCCTTTCACCGCCATATCAGGGTCTGCATTGCATGAAACGACGAATGAGATGAGCGTTTAGAGATGGCAGATGGCTATGGTGTGGAATCTAGCGGGACGATCAATCCAAGCAGTTTCTACTGAGTGTCGAGTGAGGTGTGAGCTTGGCCGTCGCCCTGCAGTGGTGGCTTGCAGCTGTGGGGCCTCTCTTGAGGAAGCGGGAAGATCGACGTTCGTCGATGGCTTGCCGTGGAGTCATGCTTGATTGAAGCCTCCTTTGTGTTGTTGATACTTGTATTTCGAGTATCATGTCCTTTGAGCAATGCTGGATGGAGATGCAGCTTGCCATACTATGCTGCTGGCTCAACCTCCATGCGCGTCCTCGACTGGGGAATGCGCCATTAGTAGGAGCAGAGGCATACGCGTCAAGCAAAAGGACTCGTCTTCTTTCAACAACATAAGGCCTCTGATGCCAACGGCCCGCCAGCCACATTCGGAGCCGTCTTTCGGGACAGCGACGCGCCGATGTCGAGATCCCGTACCAGCGCGCCGCTAAAGATGGCAAGTCACCGGTCGCTACCCGTCTTTGCTTATTCCCGCCACGGACCTCCACCCATCACAAGCGCACTCGCGCAGCGGAGGGGGAAGAGTGAGGCGGAGGATCCACTTTCCATCCCTGGCCCTCGACCCTCGATTCGCCCCATTGGCGACACCGAGTGGAGCGGATTGGGTAAGCGAGTCTATGTGGAGGGAGGGGGGGGGGCTTCGAAGGCGCTCAACACCGCCTCTGTGCCGGGGTTGGTCTTCATTCGAGAAGCCGAAGTCGCGGGCGCAGAATGTTTCTGGAAAAACTCAGATTCGAGCGCCTGTTCGAATGCAGAAGGGAGCCTGTTCCCTGTGGAAATGGCAAAAGCACGTTCGTACCACCATTGCAGAGTCAGCCTCAGGAACAGTCTCAGGCTAGGGGCAGACTCCGGGCGTCTGTTCTGTTGTAGCAATACAAAGTTACATCGGCTTGTATGGCCCGTGAGTCGTGCCCCTGTCCCCCTCAGCCGTCAAAAACTCAGGCCCGTGTGAGGACCGCCATCATTGGTGGAGACAGGCAAGATTCCACAGAGGGCGTCCAGCACGCATCAGGCCTAGCTTGATTCCGCCATTATCAGATCCCAGGCGCCTTTGGAGGACCCTGAGATGTACGATCCACGATCTGACGTAGGTGGCGTTTCACCCCGGCCCTGCATCGACTTCGTTACAGAAGCCATCCTAGCATGTCTGAGATTATGACATCGATGCCCAGATAGCCGTCTCACGAATGACTTCATATCGTGGTAGATGGTCTGTTTCAGAGCCCAGGGCCGATGCGTTGTGGGTATATTGCCTCGTTTGATCATCTGTCGTCATACCAAGTGGAGGGGAGCGGAGGGGAGCAAATAGCTGTACGAAAATACAATCAGGCGTACCGTGTCAGAGACTGAGATGATGAGGAGGATGAAAGCATGAGCATTGTTCCGCAGAAATGGCATCGATCATTGAATGCGCTGTATGGGGTCCAAATTGTTCATTTCGTCTCCTCGAGATCGCCAGTTTTTTGTTTCCATCGAGCGAGTCATAACGAGTTCTAATCGTACATCAAAAATAGATCCAAACGCTGCTCATCTACGTTGAACACAGGAACTGGTAACACGCGAACGCTCATGACCGATATCGTAGCCAAGCGCAGTACAACCCTAATAGTACAAGAATTAATGGGTATCGCTAGCTTTTTGGGCTGCTGAGAAAGGATAATGTGTCAAAACCAACGCCAATCATGATGGATCGCCGAGAGCACATCCTGGGTATCTGTAGCGATTGTGTAAACCGGGTTCGGCGTTTCATGCCGAAAATGTGTTGAGCAGCCACATCTACTCAGGGGAATCTAAAAGTGAAAGCGAACGGAATATGCAAATAGTCGGTGAAGGCCATTGCGGGATATCTTTGGAAGCCAACAAAATTGAAAGATCGTTGCCGAAGTGAAGATGTGCTATTCATTCCTCATCAGGTGAAGGGTGGTCGCGACCTTCGCCCTTGTGGACTTTGCGGTGTCTTCGCAGGTTCGAAACGACCGAGAAGTGTCGACCACAACCTTCGACTTCACAAGCAAATGCTACCGAACTTGTTAGTAATGTGCATATTGGTCTACTAAGTAATAACTCACGCTTTTCGCCAGTGTGGCTGTACATATGAGTTTGAAGCGAGCTTGGTCTGGTGAAACGCTTGTCGCAGATTTTGCACTTGTGCTTCTTCTGTGAACTGGACGACACTTTGGAGCTGAATTGGCCCATCATGGATTGTGGCGCCGGTGGCAGGCCTGGTCCCAACAAATTTGCTGGCGCAGGGAGGCGACGTGTGTTCAAATCGACAGACTCTGATGCGGAGCTATAGTCAGTTCCGGCATCCGAAACTGATCCGGCTGTGGATCCTTGGTGAGAGTGAGCGTAGCTGCCGTATGACGACGGGTATGTACTAGCCGACGAAATGGACGAGGCGTTGGAGTGCGTTTGCGGGAAGCCGTACGAATCTGCAGAAGATGTCCTGCTACCCCCTTGGGCCTCATAAATGTTGCGCGGTGTCATATCATTAACAGAGTTGCTCAAATGAAGCATCCCACGGCTGGCATCGATAGCGTCACTGATGCTTGAACGTTGCGCTTGCGACGTTGTCTGATTGAATCTGTTGATGTCAATAAGAGAGTTCCGGCGAGATGGGCCAAGCTGAGGGTCCAGCAGGACGGTGGAGTTTACTGACGCGTGAGATGGACGTCTGTCAAAGGTTTGCTGGGTCGGAAATGGGCTTCTGCTTGTCGCATATTCCATGTTGTAACCAGCTGCCGAAGTTGGCGCATAGGGATTGCTTGGACCTGCAGTCGAGTACTGCTGAGCGCCATAACCTTGGGACATGTCAATTGAGTTTTGGGGATCGAAGAGGCCGCCTGGGAGAGAGCTACCTGGTCCCAGTCCTGAAGCCGTCACCGGAAGTCCGAATGATGGGATAGACATTGATGTTGGTCTTTGCATCGAGGCATCAATGCCGGCCGACGTTGGCACACTCGATGCATATTGCTGTGTGGATGGTGCGCTGGACGTGTTGTTTGCCCACGGGTTGGTAAACTGAGGTTGAGGATAACGGATGCCGTTGTAGGCGAGCCCGTTGATCTGGGACTGTTGTCGGTTGTCGACTGCCATGGCCATATCGGATAATAGTAAAAATAGTAGGATCAAAGGGTCGTATTGGCGACGCCGGTATCGAGCAGAGTTGCAATTGTTTGACGCTTGCGGAACTCTGAATAACGTGGGGAAAGACGATCGAGTAGGAGATGGGCGGGATCAGCGCTCTTAAGGATTTCGTTCCCGAAAATGCTGACTGTCTCCCGATCTCGAAGACCTGCCAGTTGTACTGTGGCTTGTCGATCGCTGTAGCCCTTGAAGCTGCAGGAAGCGTGTCTTTTTGGAATTGCCAAAGCTTCCAGGTTAACCAGCTAACGAACCAGAGAGTGGGTGACGCGGTTGATCTTTGGATATTGCTAGCGTTTCAAGTAGCCGGCGCGCGTGGTTTACAGCTCGCCTAGAAGATGTGTGCCTGGTTGGGGGATGCTCAGACTGTGTCTTTTTGACAGGCTGGAAAACTGGGGACGGCGGGCGCGACTTGTGGTAGAGGTGGTCAAACAGAGTAATGATGCGAGGCCCTTGGATGTAACAAGCAGTGATGTTCAGATGAAATAATATGGGCTGTGTAAAGCTTCGCTGAAACGGCGTTAAAGGTCTGTGAGGCGAATTGGGGAGTGAAGATCAGTGACGGATCAGAATTGATGAGCGGGGATTGCAGATGATAAAGGGCGATGGGTATGCGGTCTGCTGGTGCTGGTGCTGGCAGGCCAGCGCAGACAGCAGTGTCATTAGGGAATTGGGGTGGAGAGGGGCTATGTCATGGCTTGGCGTTCCGACGCAGGGTGCCTGCCGGGGGGGAGGGCCAATTTCGACGTTGAGAAGCCGCCTGGAGATCCAAGCGCAAGCCACATCCTGGAGTCCTTTTCACTGGCTGCGGCCCATCTCAGTGCGCTGTACTTAGTGGTGCTGGTGCTGGTGCTGGTGCTGGCTGGTGCTGGTGCTGGCTGGTGTTGGTGCTGGCTGGTGTTGGTGCTGGTGCTGGTGCAGTCGCAACGGGCAGCTTGCACGAAAAAGCACTGGTGCTGCGAGGCCAGGGGACCAGGCAAGCCTTCGAGACAGGGACTAGGGCTAACTCTCCCCACACACATATCCCGTGGCGTCTACTTGTTGCGGTCGGGATGGCTTGAATACCGTCCCAAGGCCCACGACGCCAGTGTCNCCGTCAGGCATCCCGGCTTCCATTCTCTTCTTCTTCAGGAAGCCGTTCTTCGGCTTGCCTGATTCCCGAACCAAGCTTGGACCCGCACCGGTAATAACGTCTGCTGCCACCTTGCCAAACGAGGCCGGCTAAGAGTCTGTCGAGTGAGGTCTCCTCGAATCGAAGCTTTCCGTTGCACTGTGCCTTTCCCTTCCTAGACATCCTCTCAGCCAAAGTAGCATTTGGCCCCCTCCTGCTCTCGTTTGGGTCTGTCTACACTGTCCCAAAGATTGAGTTGAATGCCCACTAGTCATTAAGTACTCCACTCGTCCCTATCCCTATCCAGCTCTCCAATCATGCAATCGCCTTGGCATTGGAATCTGGTGACGGCGAAGCTTTCTTTTCTTTTTTATCAATAGTCGCAGTCGGTGCCAAGTGTTTGAGATCTGAGTACGACGACATATCCGTCTGCGATGCTTATGTCTCGGCGACATATGGGCGATATTGATAGCCAAGGGACTTGTCAGCACTTTGATATCACCAATTTCAGCCTTGCTCCAGGCCTTTTTGGTTCGCCAAGAAAGAGTTCAGTTCATCACGACATTGCATGCAATCTCGCTGCAACCACTAAACATTGGTTCGCAATGCAAAGATGGCTGCTGCGTGTTCCCGATAATTGGACTTCCAAACTAGATTGTCGAAGTGCGAAAAAAATGAAAGCAGGGTCCAGGTCAGGATTGTTTCCCGGAATGGACAATTGACCAATCTCTGTAGGGACTGGTCGGGTGAGGGCACCAGGGCACGAGATTAACCACGCAAGCCTGTGCGGTCCACCTCGAGCTTCTGCTTTTGCTCGCGCGACGTGCTGAAATCTGCTCAAGGTCGGTGTTGTAGTAACCTTAGCGTGTCTCCATCCTCGTATTTCACTGAGCGGTGTAGATTTGGTTGTTCTATTGTCTCTATGCGACGCATGCTCGATGCAGAAATCGTCGCGCAACCGGGATTAACAGTGTTCGGTCAATGGTCAAGACCTTCAACACGCCCATAGCAAGAGATTTCGGCGCGATTCTCGGGAACGCAACAGCTAGACAGACTGTACTGTGTAGTAAGCTTGACTCTGGAGAGCCGTTAGGGTTGTTCTCTCTAGTACTTCAACTGGCGCCGGTAGATGACTGGCCGGGACGATTGGGTTTATGCTTAGATTCGTTAGTCGAACTTTTCAACAGGCGCCAAAGCATAGAGGTCCACATGCGGTCCGCATCCTCGAACAGGTCGATCAACAGGCTGTAGTCACTGTCTCCTTCATATTGTACAGCCTCGCAGCAACAATTCTATCCTTCAATATAATCGTAATCTCTGGCCAACCTCAGTGATGTTGGCTTAAGATAATGCCACCCATCCCTGATATTGCTTCCGTCAGTCTGCGTCATTGTACAGAGTCGTAACCATACCATCGGGACAATTTCGGGCAGGGCGGCAACTTTTTGTGCTTGCGAGTTGCAACGCGATTCCAAGAGCCGACGCCTCACAATTATTTTCTCATGTGGGGGCTGGGTATCACTTTTTTCCCCTGGTCGTCGATTGTCTATATCTATCGAGGCCTGTAGGTAGCAAACAGAGGCCAGGACATTAAGATTGCGCGAACAGGCCCTCATGGTTCTGCGCAATCTCATTTGAGGCCGACCAGTTCCAGACAGACCGCGGCGGCAGTGGACCGACTCTTCAGAACTGGTCGGGATGCTGTTGCAACATGTCAAGCTAGTCCTTAGCACGACCGTTTTGCGGATCTTCGATGAGGCGTACTAAGAATGGGGTTCCGCAAACTCTTGATGAATCTTGTCCCCCTTCCGTCTTGAGGTGTGCCAAGCAAGTTTAAGGCCCCCTTTAAAGGCCAAGATCAAGGTGCAAGGAGGCCAGGTCGGCGAGCTCGTCGAGAATACCCCCGGATCCCAGAGTTGCGCACATTCAACCAGGTGCTGAGCAGCTGATGGCCCGAAGCGCGAAGCACCGTACGCTGCCACATCATTTGCGCCGTGCAAGAGTCTCCTTCTGGATGAATCCTGTCTCAAGCTTGGATTGAGCGTGAATGCTGTCCTCACCGCCAAACATCCAGCGCCTCCAAGCAGTTTCTTGCGTCGTTCCGACGCCCACAGCGGAGCGGGAGGCAAGTGAACGACTTTTGCTTGCGCTCGCGCGATGCGAGACCGCTTAGCGTTTGGAAACCTTCCGAACCAGAACAGTGAGCGGGAAGAGGAGCACAACGTCGGTTGCTCCAGTGTCGCAATTGGATGTGGAAGACAACATCTTCGTCCTCCGTCGTCATTGATTCCGGCGGTCTCGAAGACCGGATCCCCGCAGCTTCTCGTTGGATATGAACGAGTTGAGTGTGACCAAGTCGGCATCGTGCTCCCGGATTACTAGTACTGTAGTGGCGACTGCAGCGGCGAAGCTGCTGCAATCCCTTGCGCTATCGAGCGACGAGCATCATTGCTGGCTGCATGCACCAAGATCGTGCGTCGTTGCATTGAGGGCGTGATGGAAGGACTGGGGGCGCGATTCGTGACGGCTACCAGCGACTCCTGCGCTCTCTGCTTTCCCCAAGCACGGAAATAGAGAGCAGCACCGCTGGCAGAGCCTCAGCGGAAGCACTGGCAGAGTCGGAGAAGCTGCTACGGGGACACACATGGCTGATGAGACTCTCATGCCGAGGAGGGCACATCAGGCGCGATTGTCCTGGTGGGTCGATTTATGGTCTGATGGACTGTTTCCAGAATCCAAACCTTGGAAGATCGACATTTCCGGCTGAACCCTAAACTCTCTTTCAACGTCAAGTCTGCGGCCTCCCTTCTTCCCCCTCACAACCTCAGATCTTGTCTCATCCACCTCCAAATCGTCTAATCGTCTTCTTCAAAGCCAAACTACTCCAAGTTCCATCCAGCCCGTCTCCAGGGAGCGCGACGCCTCCCATTATATGCAGGGAAACGATACCATAGCAACAATACTGACGTAAGTCGAGAATAACGGCGACAAATAGCACTACTTCCCGGCGCGACATCGATGCCAATGCGATTTCCATCAGTCTGGCACATACTCAAACGAGGAGAGGCATGATTACATTGCAGACGATGTAAAGCAAGTCCGCCGTCACTTGAACTGGCTTCTTTAACAATGGTGTGCTCCTGAAATTTTCAAGATTCGACAAGGCGAGTTCAACTCCACGCGGGTTCTCGAATTCTTCCCCCGGATGAATCGAGAATCCGAGATGCGAACATAACCGCTCGCCTCTTCAGCGACCTTGGAGGCGAATCGTTTTAAATCACTTGATATAGTGGCTTCATCAGCTGAATGAGCTTGCGACTTGAATGGCGGAAAGAAACTACAAAAACCGCACATCCACCGCATCAACCCTTCGTGACGAGCGGACCGTGGAAAGATGTCGCTGAAAAATTGTGATGAAATGTGGATTCCCATCGTAGACATTTTACCGTTTCCTCGGAGATCTTGAACTTGATAAGAACGTGGCTACTCTTGGGGTTGGCTAGATGGTGCAGTGGACTGGAAGTTTGTCTCGGGAAAGGCTCGGCCGACCACACTTCAACGTAGGATGACTATAGTTCACCTATTTTACTAATGAGCAAGTCCGTGCTTTGCCTGACGATACTCCATCCCTGGGTTTAAGAGTACTGGACGGGACGGGACAAGGAGGATTGTATAGGAGAAGAAGGGTCGGTAGTGGCGTGCAGTCGGTAGTCGATTACTGATTTTCAGAAATCTCGATCAATTGGTTTGGCAAACTTCTAGAATTTGTTTGTCGTAGGATTATGCATCTTGGCTGCTTGTCCGAGTGCGAAAGGGTCTTTCAGCCCGATGGAGCAGCTGGGATTTCTTGTGATTTCTGATTTGATGGATTGAGTGGCCTCGCGTCGTTTTGTGGGTTTTTAGCCTATCAAATCGATCATGTAGCCTTTTCGATGACTTCTCGAGATCGTGTTATTCGATCTTATTTCAAATGCTGGAGAAAACGAAGCTGTATTGCGTGTCCCAACACCTCTCCCTTCTTCCCTGTCCGAAATCCTGCATGGTCCATATTCGAGGTGAGAGTATAAGTTGCATGGGAATATTCAAATCTCCTGAATTCAAAAATATGCACAAATTCGTAAGATGGAAGACCATCTTCAAACAACCTCGTCACTCATCTGCACCCCTTCTCCAACACCAGCATTAACACCCGTCCTTTCCCTCTTCAAGATCCTCAGTCTCGGCTCCAATTTCAACGTCACCCACCAGCCCTTCGTAAGCTTGCCCCTTACCAAAACACCGATAACGTCCCAATATTGCAGGACAGCACTCTCCGTCTTGCCCAGTCCCAGATCATCTCCAGGTTTCACCACTTGCACGCCCGCAAAGGAATGGATGGTATCGACGACCTCCCACTTCCCAATCGTGCGTTCGATATTCTCGACGATGGCGTAATCGAATTGATCCCAGAAGGGTGGAGACAGCAGCACCGTCTGATTCTCCGTTTTGTCGAATATCCATTTCCGGTCTCCCAGATCCGAGAGTATCGATCTTGATTCTAGGAATCTCGTTACGCCGGTCTGACAGGCGAGGTTGTCCACGTAGATTCTTTGGGAGCCTGTTTGAGCATGGGTGAGACCTCGCAAGCGGACCATCGCGTCTCCACCTGGATAGTTGACACTCGAGATTAGTGAAAAGGCTATTGAAGCGGTGAAACTTGCCGCGATGGAGGAAACGAGAACGAGGTTGAGCGAGCGGTGGAGCAACGATTTTACGCGACGGGTCCAGATCCAGGATGCACCGATAGCTGATATATTGGTCAAGGCGGGAACGATGTAGATGATGAACCGCCATTCCTTGTGCGGAAGGATGGAGTAAACTGCCACGAACCCGAGCGAAGGGAGCAAAAGAGCCAAGCTCCGCGAGCGGGATGCAGGTTGTGCCAGGGCGAGCGGGATCAGCAGTAAATAGGCCAATGGATTCAGCAAGAGACGTGGGAGGGCGTTTGTGAAGTAAAAGTGCCATGGGCTAACACCCCAGTCTGAAGATTTCCCGAGAATGGTGTTGTAATAGAAACTGCTCCATTCAGGCCAAACAGGGAAGTGGTTCCAGAAATAGGAATCGACGGAAACGGTTGTGATGAGGCCCAGGATCGCACCTCCGATTCCCGGCGGGATGATGATACCTGGAGGGTCAAAAACGGAGGTTAGAGATTTTGGACCGTGTATGGCGAAAACGAATGCGGAGATGGTGAAGACCAAGACTGCGAGTTCAGAGCGGAAAATCACGCCTGCAAATGTCACGAGGAAGATAGTCCGGCTGTGGAACAGCTTCGACTGTTGTTGCGGAGGATTCATGGCCAGCACGAACCCTCCAAACGCCAGATTTGCTGTAAAATATCAGTGAGGGCGTCTGACCATCAGTCAACAGCATACATACTCAAAGCAAAAGCAAACATATTCGGCAGTGTCCTCGAGGCATAGTACATGACATGGAACTGACTTGCCAAAAGCAAGATAAACCAATTCCCCGTCGTCGTCCCAAAAGTCTTCGCAATCGCATTTCTCAAGGATAGCAGCGAAGCAGCATTGACGAGTCCCAAAATCCCTCTCACTACACATCAATTAGCCATCCCCATTCTCAAGGGCCCCAAAGTGAAGAAAATTACTGACCCAAAAACTGCGAATCCTCCCCATCCCTCACAGTCGCGACAAAGCGCAACACTTTCGCAACCCCAGCCAGAAAAACAGCACCGACAAACGTCCTCGGCACAGACCCCGGGAACTCGACATGATCGTAGTTCGTCTTGAGGAACTCGGTTCTGTTTGAAAAGGAGATGCCGGAAGTGATGATATCATGCGTGGCCTGGATATTGAACGATTCCTCGACTTTGGTGAAAGGGGCGAGGGTGAGATGGAGGAGAATGGTGCCTATAAGAAGGCCGGTCAAGGCGCTGTCTTCGTTTTGTTAGTTCAGTGTTATTTTTGGCACGGAAAGCTTGTAATTACCAACTGGGGATTTCATTCTGCTCCATGGATGCACATTGATGATGGGTGATAAGCTGAGATGATGGAATAAGGGATTCATATATACACGTCACATGATATATATTCGTTCACTTGACAGTGATTCTGAAACTTGGTCTCGTTTTGCTCTCAAAATTGTTCCATAACAGACTCAGCCTGGGGAACTCTGGCGTGCCGTCCCGATAGACTTCCTGAAATAGTCCATCCGTCCAATCCTTCAGTTTCTCTGTCATTCCACCTTGTGACTCCAAGCTAATTCCGCAAGGTCGACCAACTCGGTCTCAATATGTGAAAGGAAGCATGATGGTCTGTGGACCATAGACAAACAGACATCGATACAGAGAGAGGTCCTCCAAAATAATTCCACACACGCCCGAACACCAGGTATCTTCCTCTCTCAAGAACGCCCACTCCATGCCAGCGCCCATCGCACATCGCAGCAGATACTCAAGAGAACTTCCAGCGATTGCCGCAGTTCTGACACGTGCAGAATGTTGTCATCGGCTCATCGGCAGATCTGGTCTGCGCTTGCTTGTAGCTGACCTTCTTTTGCTTGCACTTGCCGCACGTGAATTCCGGACTGATACTGAATTCTTCCTGTGCCACCATAGCATTATTCATGTTCTCCTTCATGATAGCTTTGTCTTCCTCTTTCTGTTTCTGAGACCTCAGGTCCTCGGTTGACATGAGCACAAATTCTTCAGGCTTGATCTCGCCCGAGTACACGCGTTGTCTGAGCTCGGGATTATTTTTGTTCTTGAGGTTTTGGAAGAGGGAACGGATTTTGGCTTTGTAAGCCTCCGAAGTTTCGGGACCAAGAGCTTTGAAGGCTGCTTGTTCGACATCGCGAGCTTTGGCAAGGATGTCTTCTGATACTGTGTCCATACAATTAGCGTTAATGACGAGTATATGTACTGTGGGGCATCCTCACACTCCGAAGACAAGAATGCCAATCCATTGTACATGAGCTTCAAGCAGTTGTCGCGTGTCGTATTTCCCGTTATGTCGATGTTGACTTTGTCGCTCTTCGTGTCCCTCTTCGTGATATCGCCCGTGTACTTCTTTTTCTCCGGTTTGACCTCCACACTCTCTGTCTCCTTCTTCTTCTGGGGACTCACACTCGATCCAGCAGCCGGCGCAGGACTAGCAGATCCGTTGGTCGCGTTCGCAAGTTTCGGGGTCGAGCCTCCGGCCGATTTCGACTTCTGCATAGCAGTGCGCCATCCGTTGACAATCTCGGTGCTCAATTTCGCGACACTTGGATCCTTGAATTGCCGTAGTTTGTTTACTGCCACGCCGATCTTCGTTTCTCGCAGAAGCTTTTCTGAGGGCACGACACCAGTCTTCAAATCGTTCAAGATGCCGATGATTGTGGATGCCGGGGCGGCATCTTTGACAGCCTTGTCGAGATCAGCTCGTTTGCTGTCAACAGCTCGGGCATCAAGAGCCATAGTGGTTTGACGGCCGGCGCACGATTCTTTGCAGGCGCAGATTGACCTTTTTCTCTTGGATGACCTGGTGGAAGTGGACCGGAGGATCAAATTGGCTTTCTGGGATGTTTGTGGGTTGTCGTGTGAGGTTGTTGGTGTGGGAATGGGGGGTGGTTGTCGTCTTGCCAGTGGATATGAAGAGATCGGCACTTGCTCGTTTGCGGAGAGTTGCCGTCTTTCTCTCACAATATAAACCCTCCACCGCATTAAGGATATCTCCAACTACAAACCTGGTCCAAACAATTGAATCATCCGTTCAATCTGTGAACAATCACGCGACTCAGTGTACGAGAAATAGAATCTCAACAATCAAGAAGTTCACCAGGCTGCGCGCTTCACTCACCACCATGGCCGAAAACGCGACGACCGACTCCTCGCGCGGTATGCCCTTCTACGAAAAGCTCCGACGCGACCTCCGAGAGACTCTGCAAAAGAAACGGATACTAGATCAATCGATAGTGCGTCAATCCTTTGATATCCTCCATTTCAGAAACACCAGCTAAGACACCTTCGCACCAGGCCTCCCTCGAAGAGACCATCTACAGGGTAGAGACATCATACCTCGAAGACACGTCAGCCGGCAACATAATCAAGGGCTTCGACAATTACATCAAAGGGGCAGCAGGAACGACGGCAGATTCAAGAGGGACAGTTACAAGGAGAAAAGGCGGGATCACAGATGCGGACAGGATATTTAGTAGGAGTTCGGCCAACTTTGTAAGGGTATGTCATTGATGCCTCAAGGCTCAATGATTGCACGAAAACTCCGGCTAATTGTTATGCTCTGTCAGGAGAATTCGTTACCAGCGTCTGGAACACCAACTTCCAGCCACGCACCTACACCCAACAGTTTCCCCCTCTCAGCGCGCGAAAGCAATAATCCCACGCCCACAAGTACAGGCGGCAGGAACGGATTGGTGAACAAGAAGAAGAGAGCTCCAGACGACGATGAAGACGCGAAGAGCACGAAGAGGGGGAAGATAAGTTATGGAAGGGACTAAAAGGAAATGAGAGCTGGGCTCTGGAGTACTGGAACAGAGCATGATACCCAATAACTTTCTCGCTTGCGACAATTAGATGGTGCCAAAAAGATGAGCTAGATGCAGAATAAGTTTCGCATCCTCGTATCGGGGGTGGTGGAATACCTGGCATTTCAACATTCTGATATCGCTAAGAGTGTACTGGCTTCTTGGCCACAGCCCTAAGCCTAACATACCCAAGATACTGACTCCCGTTTTCCCTCGTAATACTGTCCTTCACAGCCTCACAAACAAACTTTACAATCTCATCCTGCAACTCCCTACTCAGCCCCTCCAAAAACTGCGCCCCCATCAACCTTAGCCACCCCTCCAGCCCACCCTTCCCTTCAGCATCCATCCGCGTCATCTCGGTAGGTCTATACTCGCTCTCCGAAATCTCAACTTCAAAACCAATGGAAGTGAGTGTTTCCCTCATCCAACTCGCATCGGGAAAGAACCAGGGCGATTTCTCGCGCGCTGCTTGCGGGGATAGATTGGCAAAAGCGATGAGCGCAGCCGTGAGCGTCGAAAGAACTTCCCCTACGTTCCCGTGCCCGCCCATTTCAAACACGAGTTTACCGCCTGGTTTGAGAGCTGCGTATGCTGATTCAAAGACGCCCTTCCTCGTAGCAGGGTCACGGAGAATCCAATGCAACGCGGCATTCGAGAATATCTTGTCGTACATGGCGACCGGGAAACCCGTCACGTTCGACGGCGAAAAGGTCGTCACGTCCTGGATCTGGAAAGAACAATTCGGAGATTGGTACTTTGCTGTTGCGGTGGAGATGAAGGAGGGGGAGGCGTCGATGCCTTTTATGTTTCCGGATGGGAGGATGGAGGTGGCGATTTGGGATGTCAATATCCCGTCGCCGCAGCCTAGGTCGAGGATTTGGTCGCCAGGTTGCGGGTCTAGGTATTGGACAACCTTTGTGGTGAGTTTGGGGACGAATGAAGCGGCGGATTTGTAGGCTGACTCGGACCAGTGGTCTGGTTTTGGGGTTGTGGACATGGTGGACGGGTGTAACTTGGGGTAATTTTGATCCGGGATGGAGGAACTGTTTGTTGTTATTTTGAGCATTGTATAAACGGAGTTTCCGTGTCTTTTATGTTCTTGACAGCCTTGAAAGCAATTCCGGTGGACGGAGGTGAAGGCTGAACTATTGATCGCGATATCGGACAGCTGCACAAGCGAGGTGGGGTTAGGCGATCAAACTGCTGTATCAAAGTGCATGTGGATGGCGATGGCCCCAAGTTGTTGTGCCGGCGCCTGCTCCCTGCATTGGAATCTTTCCAGAAACTTTCCTCCTTTGAATCAATTCAGCCAATGGAATGTTTTCCTCGTCGTAGAACTCCACGTCTTCATCAACACCCCAGTCTGCGAGTCTTTCCCCTTCTGCGTTCCTCCAGGACTCCTCACCTTCTTCTCCTGGCTCGAGTTCTTTTTCTACAGCTTGCCCATTCGGATCATCATTGTAGCGTTGGTGGAACTGCTGTCGCTTTCGCATCTCATAATCAATCTGGTTGAACCTTTTTAAATCTTCTTGCTGCCGGAGTCTGAAAGCTACGATATCACCATCGTCGTAATCCGATCGAGGCTGGGTGGATTTTGTGTTGTTATACTTCCTGCCGGAACGAGGCATTCGATCAGGATCCGGCGGGGGCCAGCCAATTACCGGATCTTCGAATCCATTCGTTTCATAATGAATAGCACTCTGGATACTTGGAGTTGCAGCGAAGGGCCAGAACCAGGCCAGAACCTGAATGATAGTTAGCATGCTAATGTAAGAGAACGGAAGTTTCGTCCCACATTCCACGTGCCCATGCCTTGTACAACGTTTGACCATAAGCCAATATCGTAAGGATATTCCTGGTGCTGAATGCGGATCCGAGAACCATCAGGACCGTCCAGCCAGCCACCAAATACCCGAGCGCGGCGAAGAAGTGTCGAGTGGCGTTCCTGTTCCCAGCCTTCAATGGTGAATTGATTTGCGAAAAGTGACCAGACTGAACGGATCCATAATATCGACAACATGAACAGTGTGAACGAGTTGGCCATAAGGAGAGCAAAGATATGTACAAGCTGGACGACGGTAGGCCCGAAGTTCTGTGCATGTTAGTCTGGACTACGTGACCGGACACAAGTGGCACCGACGCTTGACATGTCCTTGTTCTCCCAGATGACAGCGACTCGGATGTACAAGAAGTACTCCAAATACGCCATTGCAACTGAAGCATATCCAACAAAACGCAGGAAATGAGGAAATGTGAGGTGGGATACACAGTTTGCCGTCCATGGACAGTGCTGCTAGTGTTAGCACATGATCAAAGAAGTCGGAGATAGAAATTACATGATCCATCTTTGGTATACATCTGTAAGCGAACGTTAGAACTCAATTTGAAGAGGAAGACCTGGGAACGGACCTCTTGCATATTTTACAGTGATGGGCTCGAGGAGGCTTCACGGCCTCGCATTTTCGACACCATCTTGGTTTTCCTCCCGAAAGTGCTGATTTGTCTGACTCCAGAGCCCAATTTGGAGGAATCCGTCCTGGGTCGGTCAAGACACTTCGAGCATAGCATATCAGCAGCGCAACAACCAAGAGATTGAAAGTTATGGACTCGTCCCTGGTCAGGGGCTCTGGGTCGAGATGGTGGAACAGATACTGCGAAGAGAAGGCCAAGAAGGATATCAAGGTCAAGACACCAGGGACAGCCAGATGGCGATAGGCGTCCATGGCGACGATCCCGTTGTCGTTGTAATATGGACGGGGACGGGAGCGGGATTGTGGTCGCTATCGACGGCAGGGTCTTCCAACAGGGGCATGAGGGATGGGGATGGGGATGTGGACGGCATGGGCTCAGATCCAGACCGGAGAAGACTCCTATGGCACTCCAAGACTTCAATCATCATGACCATCATCCTCCAAGCACAACGCGTGTCCCCAAAGCAGAAATGCATCGAGACACGCGATTTGCACACGTCCGGATCCGGCCTGGGGCATCCAGAAGAGGCCCTCTGCTGACTGCAGCGAAAGGCCCGAGATGTGAAGGCCAGCGTCTGCTACCTCTACGTCATCCATGGCATCTGCTCTCTGCTTCTGGCCCGCAGTCGCTCGAGTATGCCTATGGCTAGAGAATAACTCTGCCTATGCCTCTGCCTATGCCTCTGCCTATGCCTCTGCCTATGCCTCTGCCTATGCCTCTGCCTCTGCCTATACCTCATGCCTCCGCACTCAGTCCCTACTTGATGCTGCTCTCTCTCGCCCCCAGCTCAACAACAATCCCTCGATTCTCACCCCTCGTCTTTCCCAGCCTCTGCCACCAACCCTGCTCAGCCGAGATCATCGCCGCCCTACAGGCAGACTAGAGTCTTAGCTATCCGATCTAGACCTTCCTGTACCGACCAATAAACCCCCAACCTCCAATTTCTTCCCTCTGCTACCTCCTCCCTCTGACGCGCTTCTCCATATTGCCAGCCCCGATCCTCACCGCTTCGCCCTCACCATCCTGCTCTCCGAATCTGCTGGACATTTCTCGCCTCGTCTCGACGCTGCCCGCGCGCATATTCCCATGAAGCGGTCCACATTGGCGACGTGCGGACTCCCGTTTTACCATGCCAAAGGGCCCAATTCGGGAAGCTCCACACGGCGACACGCCTGGCCATAACCAGTCTCCAAACCCGTCACCTTTCAATACCAGCGACGTTGGAGATCAAGATGGCTACTTTGATATTCGGCCAGATGGTGCTCAATCACCGGCCTCGATCCGCAGCGAAGCTCTCTCTGTCGGCATCCCCACCACCCCTACTTCCACAGCTGCCGCACTGGCGGCCTTGCAATATTTACCAGTCCCAGTCGTCGTGCTGTCGTCCCTCAAAACTGTCGTCGTAGCAAATGAGGCCATGGGAAGGCTCCTCAGCATTGACGTCAATGCTTTGCAGGATCCTAGCGAAGGCTCGGACGGCATCTTTTCTATCACCGATGTTCTACACGGCCAGAGTGTCGCTAACCTTGGCGTGGATATTTTGCAGCACGGCTCCCCAATATGGATTAGTTGGGATGACTTTCTGGACAGCATTGTGGACGAAGGAGGTCGAGGGGCTGGCTTGGATGACTCGAAGCGGAACAAAGAGAAGGACATTCCAGAAAGCGGCGAAACCACACCAACCAACGTCGACGAGGAGAGACGAGGACCCAAGATCAAAACCGCGTCACTGAGCAGGGCAAATCTTGGATCCACGACGGTAGTCGATGCATCGGTGGATGTCATCATTTCTCAGCCCACCACCAACGGTAAATCCGCGCAGTCTCAAGCACCTCTCCAGGCAACTATGATAATATCAACGTGGGCTATCGAAGATTCTGAATACTTCACATTGACTTTCACAAGCGCGTCTCCTCGCGCACCAACTACGGCGCCAAAACCCTCCAGTCGCACCGTTGCGAGAACCACAACGTCCTTGGGAAAGCCATACACGTCCTCAAATTCCAGTTCTTCAGGACGACGGTCAATAACTGGCAGTCTTTTAAGTGGTTCCGGCTCCTCAGTTACCTCACCGATAATCCATACTCCCACTTTCCCTCCCTCTGGTCCACCTTCGAATGTCTCAAGTTCGTCTCGGTCTGTCTTTCAAAAGGCTTCTCAGCTCAAAGATGCAATTCTGAATTCCGTTAGCATGCCAGCTTATGCAATGTGGAAAGATGAAAGTTTTGGCATTCCCAATAAGGCTTTGATGAAGCTGCTACCAGACGAGGATAATCACATTCCAGGCGACCAGCGCGAATTCTTGGGTCAATTTAAGGTGTGGACAGAAGATTTCAAGTCTATGATTGGCGTGGATGACTTTCCCATCTTGAAACTTGTTCGTGGTGAAACCCGTTTTGAAGGCATGAGGCTTGGGCTGCGAAATCCGAAGACGAAGGCGCCGATTGTCTACGAGGTTAGCGGAGAGCCCATCTACGATGAATCGACCGGGGAATTCATTGGAGGAATCGTGCTTTTTAAGGATGTCACTGAATATACCAAACGCATTGCTGAGCAGATTGAGGAGAATGAACGGCAATTCGAGTATATTGCAAACTTAATTCCTATCATGGTGTGGCGGACGACTCCTGAGGGTGCTCACGACTGGTTTTCTCAGCGTTGGTATGACTATACGGGCATGACGGAAGAGGAGTCTCTTGGTGCAGGGTGGCGAAATCCATTCCATGAGGACGACATGCCGATGACAACGAAACGATGGCTTCATTCTTTGGCCACTGGTGAGGAATATATCACGGAGTACCGTTGTCTACGCCATGATGGCATGTGGAGGTGGATGCTAGGACGCGCAGTACCTTTTCATGACGACCGGGGGAAAATTGTGAAATGGTTCGGCACCTGTACAGACATCCATGAGCTGGTCGAGGCTCGGCAAGCAGCTAAAGATACCCGCGAACAGCTGCAGCGTGTGATCGAACACGCGGAAGTGACTTTGTGGGCAGTTAACAAGGAACGCGAGATCACTTTGTTAGAGGGTAACCTTTTGAGGCCCTGCGCCACGGGAGGGATGGACTGTTATGTCGGACGGAACGTTTTCGACGTCTTTGGAGATACAGCATTAACAGCGCCCATGGAGAGAATACTTAACGGAGGAAAGAGAGAGGAGCTCATTGAAATGGTAGGAACCAAAGAGTTTGCGAAGGAATCAACACTAATGGATTGACAGCAAATGGAAGAGACAGATCGTTGGTATCGAACACGACTGCTACCCTTATACGTCAAGTCAAGAGCAGGTGGAGTCGAAGGCGAAGCCTACGTTGATGGTGTGATCTCAGTCAGCATGGATGTCACTGGTATTTGATCTTAGGCCTCGCCACTTGATCAGTACTGACCGACCGACTTAGAACTTCGCCTACGCGAACAAGAACTTCAAAACCAATTCAAGGAAAATTCCAAGCTCCTTGCGAACGAGCAGGCTGCGAAAGAAGCCAGCAAAATGAAGAGTCAATTCCTAGCAAATGTGAGATGGTCGTGCAACACTTTACAGAGCCACTGCAGCTAACACATCTAGATGTCTCACGAGATTCGCACGCCAATTGCCGGAGTTATAGGCATGGCCGAATTGATCCTTGACACAGATTTGACTCTGGAGCAGAGAGATTTCGCTGATAATATCCAACGCTCTGCCAATGGGCTACTGACGGTGATCAACGACATCCTCGATTTTTCAAAGGTCGAATCGGGTCGACTCGATGTTGAAGAGGTGCAATTCAATCTTTCCGTCGTCATCCGCGATGTCAACAAGATGGTGGACTTCGGGGCGACCAGAAAAGGACTTGCGTTCGAAAGTTACGTGCAACCAGAGATTGAGAACGACTTCAAAGTCATGGGGGATCCGGGAAGGCTACGGCAGATCATCCAAAACCTGCTCACAAATGCACTCAAATTCACCACGGAAGGATACCTCAAACTGTCCGTCATAATCTTACAGGAGACCGAGGAAGCATATCACGTCCAATTTGAAGTGGCAGATACTGGCATCGGCATTGAGGAAGACGTGAGGAAGAGGCTGTTCAAACCTTTCAGTCAAGCCGATTCATCGACCGCCCGAAGATTTGGTGGAACGGGCCTGGGTCTGACCATCAGCAAGAACGTAAGTGGAGCCACTCGCGTACCGGGAAGTCCAACTCGTGCTAATCATAACAGCTCGTCGAACTAATGCACGGGAGCATTGAGCTCGAGTCGAAATTGGGTTCTGGCACCAAGGCTCGATTTTGGCTGCCAATGAAGAAGGTGCCCGAGCAAAATGACGGCTCACCGCTGGTCGATCTTTCAGCCATCCCGGATAGATTACAGTCTGAAGTTTCGGTGACTCACGGCTCTAGTGCAGATTTGGAAGCTACTCCTCCAGGAACGCCTCCTACTCGAACCGGTGTGCTTACCAGAGCCGTTTCCGTGACGCGTCCAGATGGCACGCTGCCAGCTATGTCATCAATACCAGACACCTACATGAACTTGCCCATGGAAGAGAGAGCGAAGATCCATGTATTAGTGGTTGAGGACAACCATGTCAATCAACAGATTGCGCTGAAGACAATTCAGAAGCTTGGATTCTCAGTGAATGCTGTATGGAATGGGCAAGAGGCATTGGATTATCTGCTGAAGGAGCCGACAAAGGAACATCCGAAGCCCAACATCATTTTGATGGATGTTCAGATGCCTGTCATGGACGGCTATCGAGCGACACACACAATCAGGACAGCTAATCCGTTCAAGGAGATGATCAACGATATTCCCATTGTTGCCATGACGGCTTCGGCTATTCAAGGCGACAAAGAAAAGTGTAAAAGAGCTGGGATGGATGACTATCTTTCGAAACCTGTGAAAGGCAAAGTCCTTGAAAAGATGCTCCTCAAATGGGCTGTAGATGGTCGGCGTAAGGAACGACAATTGGTTCGGAACGAGAGTATCGGTCTAGACTCAGAGTATAGCATCGATGGAACAAATGAGTACGAGGACAACACTGGGGCTAAATCCTCGTTCAAAACGGCAACAGCACAAGCATTTGCAGCAAAACCGACCAACGGCGCCGATCCGTCACGGACGCGACCGCAGAATCAGCAGACAAACGTGTCAACGGAGCTAAGCGGCAGCGATCTCGAAACTCAGCTGAATCGTCTCGACTACGCCGATGTTAATTCACTGACTAAGGCCTCAGAAACGACATCCCAGCGCCACGACCGGCGACTGAAGATTGAAGAAAAAGCATCTTCGCTACGCGATGACAAGTTCCTCTCCGTCAGTATATCACCCGAACTGCAACACCAGCCAGGCTCGGGCAACAGTTCTCTCAGCCCCAGCGACAAGGAATCCAAAAGAGCCGCGTACAGAGCCGACCACGCAAGCCACCCCCTCACCCTAGGAAACCTCGAAAAACATAGCAGCCAGCAACGAATCGACGGTGCAGGAGTGCCCAGTGGCGATTCCAGACAGAAGGACAAGGCAAGGAAGAGCTCTCTACTAGCTCAAGAGAGCAGTTCCACGAGCAATGAAGGGAATAGGAGGAATCCGCCGAGCCCTGGTCCGACGAAGCAACGACCTGATTTTCGAGGTATGCGGAAGAACGAGAGTGAATCGACGTTGAAGAACATGTCGTCGAATGAGTAGCTGCCAACAGATCCTGATAATGTGTCGTCGAAATGATGGCCTCTCCGGTTTCAAAGGCACCCGGGTAATGATGTTGTGTGTGTGGTCACCTTTGCATGTACAATATGGATAGGCACCGGACCTGGGCACAAATGGATGTTGGATTTCGTCCTCGTTATTAGCGAGTTTGATGGGTTTCGTGGCTGTGGGTGGCGAGCGGAAGTTTTCGGTGCATCTTTGATGGAAAGCTTAAACTTGTACCTCATCACCAGAGAGAGGTGCTTAATACATTGCTGCGCTCCGGAAGGGCGCTTTTACCGTGCCATACCGATTGTCGCAATCACCTTCATCGTGCCAACCACAATGTGGTGACTGACTCTTTCAAAGCCGCAATGCAAAAGTTGGACCGATGCGCTGACCAAAATTGTATTTTCGGTTTGTTCATCTGCGACGCAATACGGCGTGGGATCAAAGATAGTTATGCTACTGAAAACTACACTGGAGCATCGATTTGATTTGATGACGGAATAAATGTAATACTGATGGGATGAGGAGGGAGAGGGGAGATGAGTGTGGTCCCTTGATAGAAAGGAGTAGATTTAATTGACGTCTGATGTGCTGAGGTGGTGGAGAGGGAAAAGACTCCACCCCTTGCTTCCAGCCCTGTCTGTGATGTGGGAGACACGGACATGAGCGAGCCTTGCCTCGCTTCGATGTCGATGGCCATTGCTTGATCGGTATTTGCATTCGAATTGAAGACAGCGGTGTGATTCGATGGAAGTTGTGATGGCCATTGATGATTCAGCTGGGAGGAGGTCGGAGTCGATGCGATGGGGACTTTCGGACGGCACTCTGCAACATTTATTTCGAATCGTGTACTCACCTGTCATGATGCTAGAATTGCCTTGATACAGAATGCTGGATTTCATGCACTTGCTTCCAATAATACATAGGTGTGCTTGCTTGCAACGAGGACCCTGCAGCGTTCAAGAGCCTCACCAAGCACCACTGATGACCGTTGGCAGTTTCGTGGAATACGCGACGTTTTTCTTCCCGAACCTAAAAACAAAAATGGCATGAAACGTCTTCTGGAAAGCGTACCAGACGGCTGGCCGCTGGGAAAAATGACGTTCCCGGCCCAATCCCACTCCCTCCCCAGATTCTGTGATATCTATCCGTGCTTCAGATGGCTGTGGGACACTTGCATGAGAGTGGTATTTTTAGATACACCGCCCCACACAGGCACACACCTCTTCAACACACAGAAAAGCTCTCTCGAGGACGCTCAATGTTGGAGAGTATCGTCCACAGAGTGCGATGGATTATGGAGCCTGGTATGGCACGGCCGGGCGCGCTTCTCCTCACGGATGACCCGCGATCGGGACACGTTGGCCGCGGTGCGCTCCGGCAGCTGGCGGGAAACTGGAGGGCAAAAAAAGATGGTAAGATACTCAAGTTGAACGAGCTGTTCAAATATCCCTTGGGCGCGCCTGCAGCAAGAGCTTTCCCTTGTCTATGGCGTCGTGAGAATTACCTCTGCAGCTCCATGCACAAACATGACAGTTTCTCATAATTAATTATGCATCTTCCTCTTGCTCGTGCTCTCGCTCGGCTAGAAGCTCGAGAAAGTCAGCAAGGCACGCACAAGCGATCATTACAAATGTCCGATCTCAGACCTATCACACGGTGCGAGCCGGGATGGAAATTTACAACCATCGCAAATTAGGAGACGCCTTGCTTGCATCAACGCTCTGTTCGGACAGACGCCCTGGCCAACGTGGTGCAGCAGCTGCGCTTGTGTTGTGTTTGCGGGGAGTACAGAATTTCCCGAGGTGCCCAAGCAGTCCACGATTTTGCTGTATGGGCTTGAGGTCGTGGGGAGGGAAGAGCCCTGCCACTGGCCATGTGCTGGAGAATCGCCTGGAAGGCCGTCAAATAAACGTCTCCCGTGTGTAGCACAATTCTAAATGGCTCCGGCTGTCGGCGAAGGAGAGAGGAGAAGGGCCTCTAAATGTCATCTATCAACGACGCGCCAAGGCCCACTAGCCATAAGGGGAAGAAAAGGCCCGAAAATAGCATGCTTGGAGAGCAAAGGTCAGCAAATTGAGTCGAGTCGGGCTTAGCCTGCGTTATTGGCTCAAGATCAAGACGATTGCCTCTCCCCATTCGTTTCCAGCCACACACAGCGAGCGTGGTGGGCTCATCGACCTAACCTTCCTTTGCTGCCTATATTTAGAATCGCAACTCCACGACCCAGAGGCCATCACTCGCCATTATCCTATGCGCAAGTCGCTGTGACCCGTGTACGTGTTGCTGAGCACCGCGAGCACCCTCTATATCCTCCGAGCCCTTGCCCACCACAGCATTGCTTCCGAAACGCCCGAGCAACCTCGTCTGACACCAGACTGATTACCGCCCTCGCCCGTTGAACGACTCTCCAGAGCCGGACGACTGTCTGCTGCTTCGACTTTGCAATCACCAACTTCAAAAGAGACGCATGCGCGTAGGAACTTGAGACCGCTGCTTCACCATGGGTCGGAGAAAGATTGAGATCAAGGCCATCAAGGATGACAGGAATCGCTCAGTGTAGGTGCCAGGCGCGCCTCGCCTCGCCTCACTGCTGGGAACTGACTGACTGACCTGCTATAGCACGTTCCTCAAGCGGAAAGGGGGCCTTTTCAAGAAGGCGCATGAGTTGTCCGTTCTCTGCTCTGTAGACGTGGCTGTCATCATCTTCGGTCATAACAAAAAGCTGTACGAATTCTCCTCGGGCGACATTAACGAGACGATCGGACGGTATCAATATGTACGTTGTGTCTGGTATCTTTCCTTTCATGGCAATCACCGCTCTCTACGAAGTTGCGCGAACCATTGCCACAAGCGGCAATGGTTCTTGAGCCCTGTTCTGAATTAAGGCTGACAAGATGACAGTACGGCGGTGCACACGAACACAAAGGTCCCGAAGACTTCATGGGCAAAAAGGATGCCGACGACGACGACGACGATGAAGACATGGGAGAAGACCCAAGGCCAGAATCGCGCTCACCTCCGCAACCGCATATGATGGCCCAGCACCTGCAAAATCAACCACATTTTGGCCAGCCGATGGGATCGGCTTCGCCGCCCATGGGCAATGGCAGCTTCCAGCATCCACACCGAGGCCCCTCTCCACAACCGCCACACAGCATCTCGAGACCTGGATCACGGGCACACATACGGCATCCAAGCTCAAATCTGGCTGTTTCAATGCAAGGCCAGCATGGGCAAGTCTCTCAGCCTCCTCAACAGCCTCACTCCAACTATGCCTACATGCCGAATCCTCCCATCTACAATCCCAATGCTGCTGGAATGCAAATGCGACAGCCTCCCCATCCTGGACAACCACAACCCCCGCCATTTCCACAACACCAATACCCCCCTGGGTCGCATCCTCAGCAACATCCTCCACAGCATGCTCAAGTCCAGCAAGTCTATCAACAAGAGCAACGTAGGTCGATGCCTCCCAATTTTCCGCCCCAGGGGACCCCGCCACAGCATCCACAGAGTCTGCCGCAACAACATCAGGCTCAGCAACATGCACAGCAACAAGAACATCAAAGACAGCAGCAGCATCAGGCGCAAGCCCAGGCACAAGCACAAGCTCAAGCACAAGCACATCAGGATCATCAACGACAACAGCAAGCTCAGCAGCAGGCGCAACAACATCAGCAAAATCAGCAACAAGCTCAGCAAGATCAACAAATGCTACGACCGCCTCAACATTCTCCTCCACCGCAACATGCACATTTCAACAGTCCTCCAATGCCTCAGCCAAAGCCACTGTCCAACGCTGCCCGAAACCACAGCATATTCACGCCAATTGATGATAGCCGCTCGCTACTAGCACAGCACTGGGGCAGCTCGAGCACCGCTGAATCAGTGACCTCACAGCCTGCGGTGGCGATCAAGACCGAGAACGTACCACGCGCTTCATCAATTGATACATCATCTATTGGCCGACCAAATGGTGTGAACGGCGCACCACCTGGTCCGCCGCAAGCCCCTCCACCTACTAGTCAACCACAGCGTACAGCGTCAACTCCACTAATACCTAACATACATCCACCCATCCCACCAAGCAGGGCGAATAGTATGCAATCCGATCCACGACGCCCTCGACTGAAGGTGCAGATCCCGAGTGAAGATTCTGGAGATGAAAAGACGGCCGGGTCCTCGCCTCTAGCAAATGCTGCTGCGACCATGACTCCGATACGAGAAGGCCACACGGGTGTTGTGCTACCGCCTCCATCACCAAGTGCTGGGGCATTACTGAGTGCAGGCGCAACAGGGCCACCTAACCCGTTTGCACGTCCGCCTCCGCCGCAGGTGAATGGACAGTACGGGGCCAGAAATGAACTCGAAACGCCCATATCTGCGCTTCCGAGCAGATTTGTTTCTGATCAACTGTTACCTTCGCCGTCGAGCTTTTACGCCCAGTGGGGATTTGGAGGGCGTGATGATAACATGTTACCAAGTCCGCTAGCCTTTCCGACACCCCTAGCAGCGAATGGACCCAGCTTCAGAGATAACGAGGACGCGACGGCTGCTGCGGAGAAGAAGAGAAAGGGAGAGGGAGAGAACGGCAGTACTCCACCAGAAAAGAGGCTCAAGACTTGAGGAAGCTTGTCCTTGGGCGTCTGCTACGAGTCTACGTTCATGCTTGGTTCTTATGAATGTTGCGCGGTGATTTTTACTTCTACTTGGCAGCCTATTTTTGGGCATTGTTACTTTTCTTCGAAGGATATCTGTTTGTATGGATACCCGATAGAGAGCTGTTGTACTCACTCTCGTTTTCTGTTTCATTCTACTTTACTACCACTTTGTTTTTCCTAGCTCTCGCATCAGACATGTGTTCATGAGAGTACCAATTTCATACTTTGGCAGGCGTGTCATGAATCTTCTTGGACTATGGGTTTATCCCGGGCTGCATGGTGTTTGGAGCATTCATATTGCAAGTGAGAGAATATCAGATCTTTCTTGAACCCACTAGGCAGACTCGGAAGGGCGAGTCCATTTCAGAATTCTATTTGACGTGAATGTATGGTGAATGGTCTAGGGTTATCGTTGTTTGGGAAGTACAGGGTTTTCAGTAACGCATGTGAGATTATCGGCCGCTCTTCGTTTCGGCATATTTGAAAATTCAGTAGAGAACCAGCTCGAGTGCCGACATCGTTATATTCGAACATACCGTTAGTTATGAGTGATAGAATGAAGATTACGAGCTGAGACCCTCGACGCCTCGGGAATCACAATTCAGCCCCACTGGCCATGCATGCCCAACAAGGCTGTGCTGCTGCATCCTCTTACGCCAACTCCATGACTTTGTCGCCTAGCCTTACGTTCCTATGACATCCTTTCCCACTGATCATCCTCTGCTCCTCACTTTTAATTCACCATGGCATACCACCGCAAATACAATCCCGACGCGCTCCCCGCGCATGTCGAGCCAGAACAGGTTTGCTACCACTGATGCGCCTGTATACATGCTTGACTGGCTAATACGCTGAACCATAGGCCGCGGCTCTGATGAACCCAGGCCCATCAGGTCCCCAACCACCAGGCAAAGTGCAAAAACCCCAACCTCCACTTCCTCCTCAAAATCTGCGTCCTCAAGATCCCCACCACGGCTCATACTCCTCCGGGCATCCAGGCTCAGGAGGTCATAACGGTGGAGGAAATAGTCCGCGGTACAACGACTCCAGGTACAACGATGGCAGACCTCCTGGTGCCAATTATGGTCAATCCCCAGCTCCGGGACCGCGTTATGACAGTCGACCGGATCCGCGACATGACCCCAGGTACCAGCTTGGGAGCCCTCCGCCGCAGAATTATGGACAGGGACGGGGAGGACCACCGCCTGGTCCTCATGGGAGACCTCCTTTAAGTACAAGGCCGCCGCCCACGCCAGCGCCGCCGAGAGATGGGAATGATCGCGATGCTCTGTGGCCGCTTTTCAAGGCTGTGGATAAAGATGGTACGTACCCTTCCAGTCGTTCTCTCGGTCTTACTGCTCCGCATGTAGGGACTTGCTCCGTTCCATCCTCGCCATCACATAATCACCCTGCACTGCACCCAGCCAAAGAGAAGAAGGAAGAAATGAAAGCTAAACAAATCACTCTTCACAGGAAGCGGCCAACTTTCCGAACGAGAACTGAAAGCGGCCCTCGTAAATGGCGACTGGTCCTCGTTCGATCCGCACACGGTAAAAATGATGATCCGAATGTTCGACGCCGACCGCAACGGCTCCATCAATTTCGACGAGTTCTGCGGGCTCTGGGGGTTCTTGGCGGCATGGCGGAACCTCTTTGACCGATTCGACGTCGATCGCTCAGGCAACATCTCCTACAACGAGTTCACCGAGGCGCTGGTGGCGTTCGGGTACAGACTCAGCAGCGGCTTCGTCGGACTGTTGTTCAAGACGTACGACAGGAGAGGCGAGGGGGCCATGAGTTTCGATCTTTTCGTGCAGGCTTGCATCAGTTTGAAGAGGATGACGGATGTGTTCAAGAAATACGATGACGATCGGGACGGCTACATTACGTTGAGTTTGTGAGTTTTTTGCACCCATTTCCTCTTCCCGCCGTCCCCCCCGCCCTTTTTTTTTTCGGTGTATGTGCTGATTTTGCGTTAGCGAGGAGTTCCTGTCAGGTGCGCAATCCCTCTTTCTTATGAATAGCATCAGTGCGACGACTGATACCGGTTTGTACTAGAAATCTTGAAGCAAATGGATTGATTGGTTTCACCACCGCTTTTCTCTCTCTCATCTTGACGAACGGGTATTCGAGAGATTGCATTTCGCAGGCGGGAGGGTATGGGTCATGATTGGAGGGTTGGGTGGGCGGGATAAATGGGATATGGATATGGGTATGGATTTGGATTTGGATTTGGATATGGATTTGGATATGGATATGATGGACAGGACCTGGAAAGAAAGAGTAAAGACATTATTTGGTGCAGAGCAGAATATTGATACCCGTTCCCTTTTCACGATAAAGATAAAGATAAACAGGTCGACGAGAAAATATATTGCATACATACATTATATTGTGAAGGATTTGACTTTTGGTATCTATAAAGGAAAGGGATTTGATCGCGATGCACCCACCGTCAGTACTGTGACGAATGCTGATGCTTTTGAGAACTCGACCCAAAGGGGAAATCTTCTACCCTACTACGTCGTCGTCGCTGGACGATCATTTTCACCGGCAACAACAACACCACCACCACTATTCCTATTCCCCCGCACCTCAATAGCACTATCATTCACATCCCCCTTTTCCAAATCCCTGAGAGAAGACTCCATATTCGCATTCGCATTCGCATGCGCCTTTTCCACATCCCCCGACTCAGCCTCCGTCGTCGCCTTCCCATCAGCACTCCCGCCCCGACTCGTCCCCTTGGTCCCCCTCCTCTTCTCCACCCTCTCCTGCCTCTTCATCTCCTCCTCCTCCAGCCCCGTCCGCGTCGTCTCATGCTCCCTCTTCAACGCTTGCTTCGTGATCAGGAGACTGACCAGCAACCCGGTAGCCGCGACGCAGACATACATGATCCACAGATCGTGCAGCGAAGCGGCAAAGATGTCACGGACGGCGGATTTCTGGTCGGCGGGCAGGGAGTCGATGAGGCCTACGTTTGCGACGGCGGCGAAACCGCTGAGGCGGTGGGCGAGGCCGGGACCGAGGATGGAGGTTAGACGGGTAGATTGGGAGGAGACTTTGTTTTGGAAGACGACGCCGCCGATGACGACGGAGATGGAGGTGGCGAGGTTGCGGGTGAATTGGAAGGTGGCCGTTCCCGCGGCGATGTCTTTGGGTGGGATGAGGCTCTGCAGCGCGATGAGGGGGGCTTGGAAGAGGGGACCGATGCCGATGCCGGCGACGATTTGGTAGAGGATGATCTTGGCCCAGGAGGAGTGGGCATCAAGGTTTGTGAAGAGGCCGTAGCCGAGGGTAATGACGGATAGGCCGGCGTAGATGGGGGGAAGGTATTGGCCTGTTTTTCGGATGGAGATGCCCGTGGCCATGGAGGCCAAGGAGAGGGAGAGGGCCGTTGCTAGGGTGTAGACGCCGCTTAGGAGGGGGGTGGCGCCGAGGCAGGCTTGGAAGTAGAGGGGCAGGTAGTATGATCCGCCTATGAAGACAAAGCCGTGGCAGAAGCAGACGAGCAGGCAGGCGATGTTCGAGCGTTTGCTGAAGATGTGGAGGGGGATTATGGGGTATTTTGCTAGACGCCATTCGTTTACTACGAAAAGGGCGATGGTTAGGAGTCCGAAGGCTATTAGGCAGATTACTGTTGCTGATTTCCAGGGGAATGCTTCGCCGCCGAACTGGAGACCGAGGAGGAGCATGAGGGTTCCACCGACAATGGTCAGGCATCCGGCCCAGTCTATGGCTTTGAGACCGGTGGCGATGGGTGTCCTTGGAGTGTGGAGGTTGTTGAGGAAAAATAGGATTATGAAGAAGGCGGCACCGTCGAGAGGAAGGTTGATATAGAAACACCAGCGCCAGGATGCTTTCTCCGCGAATACACCGCCCAGTAACGGACCGATGGCGCTGGCCAGAGCCCATGTACCGCCGACCATTCCGTAATAGGCCCCCCGTGTTCTGCAGTCGTTAATTTTGGGAATCTCGGAATTTCGAGGGTGCAAACGTACCTCATGCTGAAGAGATCTCCAATACATATATTGACCAAGACGATCAGACCGCCACCACCGCAGCCCTGCACAGCTCTCGCGGCAATTAACATAGGGATATTAACGGCGACACCTGCGATTACAGATCCGACGAAGAAAACAACATTAGCAATTAGAAGAATTGGTTTGCGTCCAAAAATATCGCTGAATTTTCCCCATAATCTTGAAAAGAGTGAGTAATTTGCTCGAATAATGCTTTGCATGCTACTCACGGAGTTGACGCTGCTGCACCCAGTAAATATGCTGATCCTATCCAAGTGTATCCTGCTGAAGAATGAAAGTGCTCTGAAATGCTTGGCAAGGCTGTGGTAATAATGGTCTGTGTAATATGTTAGAAGCCTGTTTTGGCTTAGCTACTGCACAAAGGATGGAATTACCGTGTCAAGTGCTGCTAGAAAGACTGCCATCTGTAGTACAACATTAGCCATCATTCTCTCGTGTCGCGTAGGGTTGAAGCCTTACACAAAGTGCCGACATGATCAAAGCGGTCCGCCCTTTGCTTCTGGTTTCCTCTGGAGCGGAGCCTGGTCGCGAACCTCCTGGAAGAGATTCTGGCGGACTTTTCGGAAGAGACTCTGGCCGCGGACTCTTCGGAGGAGACTCTGGCCGCGGACTCTTCGGAGGAGACTCTAGCCGCGGACTCTCTGGAATGGAAAAGAACCTTTCTTGAGGAGACTCTGACCGCGCACTTGCCGGTGGCAAAGGAGGTGCTTCTGCATCCGCCGTCGGTATTCGCTCCTCTTCGACCGCTGTGGTAGCGATCGAATCCTGATCGCGGGCGCCATCGTCGTGGTCAATGGAAATCTTCTTTGGAGGCAGCAGGTCAATATACGCGACAGCTGCTGTCTCTGCCTCGTCTGGCTCCTCTCGTTGGACGCGATGATGTGATGTCAGTGTTTCGAGCGACGCGAACGCGGGATCGGCCTTCGAATCCATGACGCGCATCAATATAGATTAAAATTTAGATGGTAATTAGATGAAAAGCCAGATGGCTCACAACGAGCGTACAGAAAAGAAGAATGCTAATGTAGTAGAGAACGAATAAACATGTAGTAGGTAGGCGGGCGACGGGCGACGGGCGACGGAAAGGTGCAGCGGGAAAGACGGCAAGTAGAGGATGTCGCAACCAGTCAGAGAAAAAGGAAAAAGAGTTCCCTGCCCCTCGCCTTCTTGTATTCCCAGGTCCTGACTCTTGACTCCTGCAATTAGTGACGGCTACATGTTTAGCTCCCCCATCGTCACAACCACCATCGAATGCTCGGATCGCTGAGAAATCCCACGTCTGAGCTTCGAAGTCCGACCCGGAATTTGCAGCGCGGCCGGCTCGTGTTGGGGCGGGGGGAGCCCGTTTCTCAGTGAGGCGACTCGGCCGTCTGTTTGTTGGCAAAACGCTCTACAGTCATGGGTGTCGACGGCCGCTTTGATCACGTCCATGGTTGCAGCCTGACTTCGGGTGGGAGCTCGGGCATCGATTTCTAAATCCCCGGCCGTTGCTTCGGCGACAGCGACCTTTGAGGTCGTGAGCAGCTTGTCGGCCGAGCATCCATCCTTGTCACGAGCTTACCACAGTACTGTGGTAGAAGGAAATGCTCATCGGCGTAGGGATCTTTGTAGGGATCTTTGCAGGGCTTTGCAGGGCTTTGCAGGGCAAGTCTCTGCGTTGTAAATGGAAGCCCGCTTTGCGCCTAAGTTTCTTTGATCGCCCGACTTGTGGCTTCACGATGCTGTTGCCCATGAACGGTTGTGAAACATGTAGCAAGGCCTTCTGGCATCTCGTTGGTAGCAAGGCCTTCTGGCATCTCGTTGGCAACAGGCCGTCACAAAGGGAACGTCTTCGCCAATCGTGTGCTCCACGCATCCGGCGGCCTCATCTACATTTCTTGGTTGATCGACTCCCGCTTTGACCATGACCATGATGTGGATCGTCTAATCCCAGCTGCAGTACATGGTGATCCTTCTTGGCTGTTGCAATAAGAACTGGAATCACCTTTCGGGGCATGTGATCGGTCATGATCAAGTCGTCTCCGGGGTCATGGATAGACGGCAGAGGATTACATTATATTATACATTATATTATATATGGAATCCTATCCTGAAATCAGGTTTCGTCATCTTCGGGCGAGAAGAGACCTTCCTCTATCCCCATCTGCACAGTCTTCCAAGTGGCAAGCGCAAAATTGGAGTCCCGCTCCAGAATGTACTTCACAGTCACGCCGTTGTATCCCTTGGTCTCATGTCCTCTATATTTGAACGCATGTAAGAAGTACGAATTGCTGAAATCGTGTTCCCACTCCCTACTCCGAGCCTTGTTGTTCCACCTCTCATACGGGTCCAGCGCGACATCATTGACCTGTGGGAACGAAGGAACAGGTGCCTCGTTATGCGGGCCCATGAGTTCATCCATATCGCCCGACAGCCAATTGTACGGAGCGAAAGCTGATGCTTCCATGATCAATACTTCCCCAGGCGATCCTGCAAGTCTTTCAGCCACGGGATTGAGAAGGTCGACCGAATGTGCTCCCCAACTGTTATCGAAGACGATGTACTGTTCCCGCTTCATAACTCCCGCCATGGCAGATCCCTTCTGTGACATGAAGCAACCGGTGTTGACAGGACCATCCGGTTGTCTTCCCACTACATTTTGAAACCCTGCCTCGCGTAGGATCTTGACATCGCGAAGCGTGTGGACGTCCCAATCTAGGTAAATGCCGCCCTTGTCATAGACCTCTTCCCATCTGACAAAGTCTGATTTTGCCTCCACATTGTTGATCTTCATTCCATTGACTTGCTCTGCTACTTGGACTTGATTGACCGTGACTTCTTTGAAAGTCGTGAGCATCATCCGTGTCCATTTTGACCCGGTTTGCGCAGCTGTCTCCAGCATGCTTTCGTTGAAGTTCGTGTGTATGTAGATCTTCTCCGGCTTGAGGATACGCAACGCTCCATAAAGGGAGAGGAAGGCCTCGAAAGAAAAGTGAAGCTCGGACTGCTCGGTCTTCTGCAGCTGTGTGAAATGGACTATATTGGGAATCGGACGAGGACGAGCTGCGTCCTTGGGTGCGCGATCGGCATAGAAAGGAAAGGTCGACTTTTGCGCGATAAAAAGCAAGACGGTAATTGCGAGGAAGAGAGCGACGGCAACCCGTATGGCCGAGGCTCTGGGAATGGTAGAAAGCGACGGCATGATGAAAGGAGGGACTTTTGAGCTGGACAATTTCCCATAAGACTCGAGAAGGATCGATAGAAGAGGTTCGGAGCATGGCAAGAGGATAGGAACGCCCCTATACCGATTCTTCAAACTGTTTCGCAACCCCTTTGAGCCTTATCGGAAGTACGCGATACGCTAATTCACCAAGATATGTCCGGGTGTCGACTGGTGGCTGACGGACTGCTAGTTCTCGTTAGCAGCGATCTGGAATCCTGAATTCCCTGATTGGTATGGCCGCCATCAGAAGCTCGTTCAGATGAAGTCGATATTTCAGTTGCCTCGGGTTGCATATCGATCTGCTCCTCAGGGATGATCGATCCATTGCAGGGTTCAAAGTTAACCAATTCCAATCTTCAGAGAAAGACTCTCGGAAAATATGTAGGTACATGCCAAAATCGGGACATTGTTCGCTAGTCACCTGGGCGACACCAGCTTGCGCAGGGCAGCGGGTGTGAGCGTCTGCAGTAGCGACAGACCCACTGAATTAGCTCTGGAACAATACAGAGCAGATTAACATGGCCCCTGCGCTAAGGATGACACGCTCAATTAAAGAGATCCTACATTTTGATATTATCCTTCATCGTAGGATATGGGTTTCAAGGACACTACGAATTGCAGTCTTTTGGCAAGAATGGAAGGCAAGTGGGCGAGGTGGAGACTGAGAACGAAATGCAATTCTATGGACGAATAAGTTGTACTTCAATTATATACAATTACAGTTTCCTAAGCACGTCTTAGTAACCCAGCATATACTTTGACGTCGAGAGCTGGCAGTCGGCACACTCGCGAATCAGAAGTGTCACATTGGAAAACCTTTGCAGAGGACTTCCTCCGCTGATCAGCGATTCCTACTCGCCACGTATTTGGCCAACCCTTGGAAGCCATTCGATGTCGCCACATCTGGATCAGGATAGTACCATGCGGCGACTGCTATGATAAGATACACAATCTGGGATTGTTAGAATGCATGGGAGGGAGCTTAATGGGGAACACCAGCTTATACTTACAACGAGCAGTGCGCCTTCCAGGTAATTGCATTCCCCATCTCGAAGGAAGTTTCCAACAACGATTATCGATATCAGGAGCAGGATAGCCATGAAGATCTCGAAATTGAGATCCATTGGCTTTCCAAGAGCCCATCCAACGAGGACTACTACAGGTGCGTTGAAGAGTGCGGTTTGGATCGAGGGTCCGAGACAATGGAAGAGAGCGAAGTTCTATAGAATGTCAATGGAGGCCAAGATTTGTAGTTGACCTGCCTGCTACATACCATCTGCCCATCCCAAGCCTCATCAATTGCGGTTAGATGCTCAGCAGCCTTTTCTGCGAGTGGAAGTAGAATCAGACCGAGAAACTGATCTGGTAGACCGGCCTCGACAACATCATCTATTTGCTCAACGAGGAATACGGCCAAGAGGGTGACCAAGATGAGAGACGCTACAATAGCGACCATGCACTCTGTGAAAGTGAATTTCGGCTTTGAGACGTCGTATTCGTGATCCAGGTCTCGGTGTTCGTCGTGCTCGAGGACTTCGTCGAATATGCTGTGATGGGAACGGGCGTTGAACCACATGTATCTTTGAAAATGTTAGTTTCGTCGCTGATCATTGAATTTTTAGAATACTGACATAACGAATGCGACGATAAGTAGTATCGAGGTGATCTGGCTGAGACGAAGAACATTGTGCTGCAGTTTCTCATTCGTGAACTGGTGGTGCTTAGATCCATCAGGCTTGAGAACTGCAGCGCCTTTCAATGCCGAATAGAAAGCACTCGGAACAAGCAACCCGAAGCCTGCTACCAGCAGAATTCCGCTGCCGACTTCGCTGATCACGGCATGAAATGTCGCTATCTGTTGTCGTATTCCCCCAACAAAGAAGCACAAGCCCAAGCAGAGAAGCAGGTTGGTGAGGATGGACCCTAGGATTGCCGCCTGTATGATTGGAATGAAATTCCCCTGCTCAGCAGATCCATCGGTAGAGGTGTGCTTGACAATCAAAATGACAAATAATACGATCTCGACAACAGACCCGAAAGCCGTCTCAAGCAGGATTCCCGAAACCTTTGGCATCTTTCTGGCAAACTCTTGGCCAGCAAATCCCAGAAGATTGGCGACCGGAATCATAGAAATGTAACTCAAAGCAAAGATCCAGAGATGCAGTCTGGGCGCAACGAAATGGAGAATGATGGCAACGGGTACAAAAGGCCACAGGACATTCACCGCCATCGAGACCGCATTGGAACTTCTCCAAAGCACCTTAAGGAAATGAGCCGCTTGAAAGCCGCTCCTCCCACTTTCGCCATCTGGATGGATTTGGTGACGGGTGAGGCGTCCTAAGAGTGGTTGAGACTCGCTTGCTTCGGTACCATTATGGTGGTGGTTGGATGGAGTCATGGTATTTACCCTCGAGGTCCAGAGAGGGTGTAATGCTTGCTAAATGCGCGACTGATGAGACTTTGCATCGAATGAGGAGCACCAGCTTTTTAACAAATGGCTCAAGCGCGGGGAGGCAATGCCCAGGCTTGGCTCTCGCGCGATGTCCGTTCTGCCAGTGTCGTGTTACGAAGATGTGCACGGCTCAGGGCTCTGATATTTGTTTCGCATTGAGTCAACATACGAATGATCTTTTGGACATAAATACAACGTCTTCTTGAGTTGAATTGACATGTGTTGGGTTGGTACGGAGGTAGAGATTTGAAAATTCGGTGACGCGATGTCAGAGCCACATCACGTGCGAATTTTTATGATTATTTGGAACCTTTGAACCTTTCGATAAGCCAGTGGGGTGCAACCATTTCTAATCCCATGCATGATACAAGCCGTGGCCAGACCAGAGCTAAAGCACTCAGCATCCTTGTTGGCATGTGTATACACCTGTTTCAAGCACTACATGAGTGCTCGTATAACCCTCTTCTACCATAATATATATGTGGTTTCGCTTCCAAAGACCCACAGTTGAGATCCCTATCACAATCCTTCAAGGTCCCTCTGCCAAATCCTTGTTTTGCCAGAGTCGGAACTCCAATTGACGCCGTGGGATGTGTTGCCGACTTTTGGGATAGCTCCGCGAGTTGTGAATTACACCAACAGCACTGCATTGATGCAGCCGTCATTCTCAGGATTGTTCGTTATCTACAAGATGAGTCATTTTTGGCTCAATCGAGAAAAAGAACAGAGAACCATACCTGGGCCCAGCGGCCCCAAACGACCTTTCCTCCAGCAGTGACAAGCCCCAATTCCGACACTTGGTTCAATGGTTAGTTTCTGAAACACAGGAATAGTGAGCTCGAGACAGTTACCATTTACTTCTATGATTGTACTAATCCATGGTTAGTAGAGGCGGCGTGAAAACAGGAGCATGTAGCAATTTTCTGGGACTTACCCTCTGGTAAGGACTCCTAATTGTGTGTAGAGCGGATTTTGGGGGTTCTTCTTGACAGATATCTACGCGAGGTCAGCATGCCAACGACACCAGGAGTGCTTTAATAAGAGCTCACAATTGGTAGTTGTACTGTGACTCCCAGCTCTTGGTGAGTGACATTGGCCTGCAAAAAAGGTAAGCTTACGAAGACAATTGGAAACATTGCCTCCAACCTTCTTGTACCTGGAGAAATGAAGTTAGCTAAAGCTTAGCAGTTGCGAAGATGGGCAGCAGGGTCTCACCTCAATCCCATTGGCCTAATGAATCGCTCGTACTAAGTATATCGTTAGTAAATAGTCGAATTGTGAAGTTTGAATAAAGATAAGGTACCTTGACTGGACGGCGTGTGAAATCTCTTTATGGATCCTAAAGTCAGTCGTCTTTTCTTTATCGTTCATGAGACAAACTTACCCGCCGACGAACGTTGGCTTGGCGATCATCCCTATAGGAAACCTATTAGCAATGTCTCTAAGGTGCAAAGAGTGACAAGTGAGTACAGAGATATGTGTCAGTAGCCCGTGGTATCTAATGAGGTAAGACATGGAGAAAATCGAAAATCTCGTGCAAGATTTTCGATTTTCTCCAACTCCTAGTGATACTTATCTAAGCTACGTGTGCGGCATTCATTGTGACCTTTTCCATTACCAACTCTTACAGAGCGCAAAGGATTCAAAGGGTTGGAGCCATTCTTTTGAACCTCTCGAGGACGATGGGGGTTTGCTAATGGGGCCTTACTTTTCCAACTCTTTTTGTGAGTTTTCTTTCCCGACTTGATAACTTTGAACACCTCTTCTTCGCTAATACCTCTTACCTTGGGCAAGGGTACGCTGAATTTGGCAGCCTTCTCTTTCCTCTTCTCTTTGATCTGTGACGACAAGGCTTTAGCATCCTGACCCTTCGTCCTATCCAACAAAAACTGCGGCAACGCCTCCTTATTGTCTTCCTTGGGTCCAGCCGATTTGACATTCCGCTCCTCGTGTGCCTTGATCTTCTGCTTCATCTGAATCTTCTCTTTTCTGCGCTTCTCGGCAAACTGCTTAGCTGCAAGACCTCTCAGGTTTTGCGCCTTCTCAGACACCTTCTTTCCTTCTCTGGCCTCCTTCTTTCTCGTTCTCTCCTCATGGTCGAAGCGGCGACCATGCAGCTTCGTGAAGCGTTCCATGTACTCATTTTGAGGCATATTGGGAAAGATTGGGGAGCGTGGAGCTCAAGCTTGGTATGAGTGGAGGGTGGTAGAGCGATCGGTGGCGGTTGGTCGGCTTAGTTATTCTATCGAGGTTTTGTGTCGCAAAGCAATGGTGGCGGTCGATCGTCGACCGAACGAATGTTTTGTTGGCTCCAGATAATCCTATCGGACTTGGTGTCTAGTCGCAGATTTGGGACCAGTTTATGAGGGACAGAGCAATTCGTGGGGCTCTGCTGTGTTATCGGCGGACTTGAATGGAGGTTTGACATGGAGGTTTGACGAAAAATCGTTGGACCCTGAATACGATTCGACCAATCACGATTTGCATCCGCTCAAGGTACATTTAATTCGTTATCCCAGGGATCGACTGGTTCCTAGATTTTCTCGACAAGCAGCGCTCTTATAAGTCTGTCCATACAGGCACATTCCGACCGAGAATGGTCAGAGTTGCGCCAGAACAGGATGTCTATCAATGCATGAACCACAATTGGCTATTGTAACCCCATTTGAGCTCAATCTCCAAGTTGCGGACGTTCTCCTTTCCTTTTTTGTACTCCACACTGCCCTCAATCTTTGTTCCCGCCTTCAATGGCTCCCCCCTTGTCTTGCTTCTGTCAACAAGCATAACTCCAGATCTCCAATGGGTTTCCTTCCCTCCTGGCCCTGTTGTAAAAGCCACACCATTCGTGGTACTAGATTGCCAGGTCTCCGCTCTCGCATCCTCTGGTAGCACAGCATCCCGCCTTGTCAAGAAGAACGTATCGAACCAGATTACCCACCCATCGAGAGCATCAATGTCTCTCGAGGTTTCGACCGAGAAAGACTTTACGAACGACAGGTCGGGCGTTGTGATGGTGTGTAAAGGTAGGGTCAAGAAAGGTGCAGATTTTGCAGCAAGATTCTTAGAGGGTAGGTGTCGCACGAGAATATCATCGTAGATCTTCTCCATCATAGTTGTCATGTTGAATCCATATACGTCGCGCCAGAAGTCAACGTTCTCAACAAGATAGTCCTGATCCTCGATAGGCGCCACTTGCAATACGCAATGCGATGGGACCATCAATCCATCTGGTGCGAGATACTTGTCTCGTGCCCATAGAACAGAATCAAGCATGGCTTCGAACAAGAGACAGTAGCCCATCCACTCGGAGACAATGATATCAACTTTCTGGACAGGGAGACTGACCTCTTCGATCTTTCCACGTAGACAAGTGATGACGTCGGAGAGACCGTTGGCGTAAATGTTCGTTCTAGCTTTATCGATGATACTGGAGTTGTCGACAGCGATGACTTTGGCTGCTCCTGCCCGAGCACAGAACATGGACAGAATACCTGTGCCACAGCCCACATCGAGAACTGTCTTGCCTGCGAAGAGATGTTTGTTCTCGTAGATAAAGTCCCGATAAGCATCTGTGCGAACTGTGTCTTTGAGCATGGTCTCGTGAATATCTAGCATGGTTAACTACTGATTATTGCCCCGTGTCAACTGGCTTCAAATACCATTGTAGGAGTAAGAATCGAAATAGTTTCCGTCGTAGTCTGGTTTTCCTGACTGTGCGTCAACACTCGTCGACGCTTTTCCGGTGCTGTCATCACCCCATCTCTTCTCCAAGGTCTCTTCTACTTGATGGCGATACTCTTTGTATTGGGACTGAACACTCTGTAATTGTCTCTCAAGTTCTGCGATTTTTGCTTCTGGAGAAGAGCTAGCATATGTTGTTTCCCCGCTCATATCAATGCCATCGCCCTGCTGAATTGGTGGGGAAATATCATCGAGTGAGTACAGTAGAGCGTCATCTTCGAGTACAGGTTGTAGGAATTTGTCGTCTTCGAATTCGGCTGCAGATTTGATCTCGAGCTTTGTAATTCCTTCCCTGGCCTGTTGTCGGATGTAGTTTACGAGTTTGATACTGGCTAAGAAATCGAGGCCTAAAATTTATGGTCAAAATGCTGCTATGATACAGTGACGGGGACGTTAGACGGACCGTATTCCCTCTGAAATGAGACGAAGTCAAACTGATACCTTTCTTTGCTGTACTCCAGCATAGAATTTGCATCAGGAAAAGTTTTCTCGTCGAAAAAGCTTACAAAGGACAGCTCTTCATTGTCCGGCTCAGCGTCTTCCCATCCATCTTCTTCGCGCAAATCTGAAGTTTCCGAGCTCGAAGAACTCGCTGCTTGTTGCGAGACCATCGACATTGAACTCCTGACAACCAGGTGGAGACTTTGTGAGGTTTGAAAGTCGGAGCGCTGGTCTTGATTCGATTTTACCTCTGGTTGTATCTATGTCAGCCGGTCAACCAATTTTTCCAATAATGGCAATGTTTGTGAATTCGCGTGAAAACAAAAGAGGAGTAGGATGCAAGACTAGCAGGGATTGCTGGTCGAGATTGTCGTGCATGAGGTTTGCATGAAATGTGCGTGGGATACGATGTTCTTGATCGATACTAGTAATCGATATCGCCCTCATGCGCCAGATTGTCATTGATAGGTAGTCCCAGCCAGACGAACGCTGGAGTTAGATATCGAGAGATGCTGATATGATTGCAATACTACTCCATCTGGACTCTGGAATCTTGACACATTGGATATAGAGAGCCTGATGGTGTTGTGGTCGAGCCCTAGAACTACCTGCCAGGTAGCTACCTAACCCCAGGAGACGCGAACACCCCATGGTAAATTGAAGCTCATGACGGCGACAAATATCTAATCACCCGACTCGCGTGCCATAGCTACTCCGGACCCTGTCTCAGGCTACGATTGCCGTGCACCACAGCAGTTGATGACCATCTTGCATCTCTCTTACTCTCTCCCTAGGCGTCACATACTCTTACTCCTCAGCTTGCCCGGATGCATGCTCCTTCGCTCACACAACTCGAGCATTATCTCTCAGCTCGATGAGAGCTATACTTCCCGGCAGACTGCAAGCTAGGCTTCAAGCTGTAACCACAGGATCCTGGGAGGGCAAGCAGGTCATCGTGAGATAACTGACACCCCTGAACGCGAATCGCGTAGAAGGACTAACTCATGTGCGTGACTGTAGGCTTATGTCTCTGGCAATACGCTCGTTGTCCTTGACGGTCCCAACCATGTCCTCCAAACCACATATCTCGAGCGTCCGGACGAGCTTGTTGCAATCGTGTTCGACGAATTATCTGGAAAGATAGCAACGGCATCGACAACGACTATTCACATTTACAAGCCATATGGCCGCGACGAGGGGGAGCTTAGGGTTGGTGCTATGATTGACTTTGCGACTGGACGGCACGGTGGCTGACCATGAGAACAGTGGTCACTACAATGCCATCTGGAGGCAGAACAAGGCGACAGCATCGAAACTCTCTCCTGGGGATTGGACGAAGAAATACTCGTGGGAAGCTCATCCCTGACCTTATATTCTACCTACCACAACCTGGGCGAGCTGGTGTGGAGTAAAAAGCTTGCAAACGCTGCAAAATATGCCCAATTTTCATATGACACGAGTCTGATTGCATCCGTTGGCAAATACGACCGTCTCGTCAAAGTCTGGCGCAGACTGTCTTTGGCAGACCAACGATTTGACTATGCGTACCTCCCACACCCTGCTTTAGTCACTGGCATACATTGGAGACGGCCGGTTCACAGAGACCAGGCCTTTGACAACGTGCTTTATACGATCTGTGCCGACAACAAGTTAAGAATTTGGTCCCCTGGGGATTCTCATGGTCTTTCAATTTTGCAGCTTTGGGCAGAGATAGATCTGTCCGAGTCGATACAACCCCGTGTCTTAAGCCCTGAACGATCTTCCAAGCGGTTCGCGTTCATTATCGACTCTCGAGACTTCACAACAGCTACAGAACGTCTTGTTCAACAGGCATCTAGCGATGAGCAATCTGAGCTTGGCATGGCCCATCTTATTGAAATCGCAAACAGAAGCCCGGACGTCTGCATTGTCCTCGATGATGAAGGGAATATGTCTGCATGGGGCCTCGAAAGCGTAGGCTGTAAGGTCCGGAAACCTGGAGACATTTTCAACATTGCGCACATCGAAGGCATGAAACTTCATTTCAACTCGGCAGCCAGCGGCATCGATAATAATGTTCAATTCTATCCATTCTGTCATGAAGCTACAGGTGGATTCTGTGTTTTGATGCATCACTTTGATGGGCGATTGGAATGGTTTGATTCGCGTTTGGATCAACTCTTCAACCCAGGCCCTCAGCAGCACCGAATGAACCTCAACACGGTCTGGACGGGTCATTCTAGTGCTATCAAGAAGATTGTGCGCTCAGCGACTGGTAAAGCTTTGATATCCAGAACAGGAGACAGCGAAAGCATCATTTGGACGCGCTTACATACCAAGCTCGGAGACACAATAGAAAGAAGGAGCTCAATAACAACATCAGAACATATCCATCGTGTTTGGCTACTCCAAGAAGGCAAATTTGTGGCGTTTCTACACCATGAGAGCTTATCAGTTTGGGATACCCGCCATCTGAAAGCCAGAGAGGTAGCTCGTCAAAGATTCACACTGCAGGGCAAGCCAATCGCTCTGCTCTGTATACCCGAGGAGCATGAGGATAAATCACATGTGTACCTTGCAACCATCAGCACAGAAATGAAAGGAATTGCCTGGGAGATTAGGTTGCCGGCCAGCAGCAGCTCTGTGGAGGACGAAGCTGTCGTCTTGAAGGATTTTGGGACATTTGACCTCGGGAACGATAAAGACCTGGCATATGTTCTACCAGTTGATCCAGCCGGTACAGCACCAGTAATGTCCGGGTTTCTTGATTTATTTGCAAGAGACGTAGCAATCTCGTACTCCACATCCGGGGTCTTGAAGTCATGGACTGCAAGACCGGACCATGAAGAGCGAAAACTGGAATGGCTGTTGACTTCCACAGTCGAAACCTCGATCAAGGATCCATCTCTTGGAAGCGGGACATCTATTAGGAAGGCAGCGCTGATCAGCTCCGACAAGACACTGCTCACGATCTGGAATACCAGGAGCAAGCAACTCGAACATGAAGAACAGTTCCAAGACCATGATACAATACAAGACCTTGATTGGCTATCAACACCTGACAACCAATCCATTCTCGCTGTTGGGTTCTCATATCGCGTCGTCATTTATGCTCAGCTTCGGTACGACTATATTGATGCTCGCCCATCTTGGGCGCCTTTGCGAGAGTTTCACATCCGAGACTTTACTTCACACCCTATCGGTGATTCTGTCTGGCTCGGATCGGGCTGCTTCGCTATTGGGGCTGGAAATCAGCTCTTCATTCAGGACCACAAAGTCGACGTTTCGGAACGTCTGTTCCCAGATCTACGTCTCTCATCAGCCGACAAGGTTGGACTCGACATCTTCACAGTTGTTAGTCGTTTGAATGGTCCTCTCCCTGTGTTCCATCCCCAATTTCTGGCTCAGTGCATCTTGAGTGGTAAGTTGTTGATTGCTCAGCACATTCTTCTCAAGCTATGGAAGACTCTCAAGTTCTACAATGATGGAGATCCGTTCGACACCTTACTGGGCTTCTCCCCAGGTCAATTTTCTCAAGCGGACCAGGAGGTCCATCTGATCAACTCGAAGAAGGAGATGCAGTCATCATACGCAGACTTTGTTGACGAAGAACCCGAGGTTGTTACTGAAGAAGTTGCGGCGTCGCTTAATGAGCTTTTGGCGGCTCGTGCAGTGCCATTTCTCTCTAGCAGGGAGCAGATGCATCTCGTCGACATTGTCGAATGTGTTGGTATCGTCGAAAAGCACCGACGCTCGATTGACGCCAATGGATGCCGTTTCCTCTTGTTCTTCAGGCAGCACGCTCTGAGGGTCAGCCAACATTCGGCCGACGATCAACTTCCATGGCGAGAGATTCTATGGGCCTTCTATAGTGGCAGTCAAGACATTTTGACAGACCTGGTGTCGCGCCACTTCCAAGGGAAGATGCTTTGGAAACATGCTAGAGCAAGCGGTACTTTCATGTGGATGACGGATCTGAGTGCATTGGTATGATGCGCGCTGCTAATCGAGTACTTGGGCTAATGACACCACAGAGGGCACAATTTGAGAACGTCGGTCGCAATGAATACACCAAGACGGATGACAAGAACCCTGTCGATTGCAGTCTATACTACATTGCTCTGAAGAAGAAAGCTGTTCTCACAGGTCTTTGGCGGATGGCGACTTGGAGCCGCGAACAAGGAGCTACCCAAAAGTTCCTGTCAAACAACTTCGATGAGCCACGATGGCGGACTGCTGCTTTGAAAAATGCCTACGCCCTCATGGGCAAAAGACGATTTGGTAAGTCATGCGCATGTCAGACGCGAGAAGTAATCCGCTGATAGGAGTCGATAGAGTACGCTGCGGCCTTCTTCCTCCTTGGTGGCAACCTCAAAGACGCAGTAACCATCCTCTCCAACCAGTTAGGTGATATCCAACTCGCCATAGCAGTAGCTCGCGTTTACGAAGGTGACGACGGCCCTGTCCTCGCCGAGTTTTTGAGCGAAAAGATTCTTCCACAAGCTGCTGAAGAAGGTAATCGCTGGCTTGCCACGTGGGCATTATGGATGCTCGGGAAACGTGATAAAGCTGTTCGAGCGATCATCTCACCTCTTAGCAACATCATTTCTCCGCCGGAAACACCCAATCTGCAGTCGAAATCCTTTCTAACCGATGATCCCGCCCTGGTAGTGCTGTACAAACAACTTCGCGACAAATCGCTACAAACCCTTCGTGGGGCTCTTTCCCTGGACCCGCGCGCGGAATGGGATTTTGTATTGCACACCGCTGGTCTCTACGAACGTATGGGTTGTGATATCCTCGCTCTCGATCTCGTCAAATCTTGGGAGTTCTTGACACCGCCGTCGCATCCATCGTCTATGACGACATCTTCGAGAATCATGGAAGGCGGACCTGTGAAGTCTCTGAGCAATCTGCAAGACGTGCCGAGCGCGTTGGAAGGGTACGACATTGACCCTAGGAAAGTGCTCAGGAGAAGAAGTAGTCTTGTCGTTGCTGATTTACCTGTTTTGACCCATGTGAATCGGGAGGGACATGAGAAGGCGATTGAGGAGAAGGGGAGTGACAGTGATGAGGAAGAGGAGAGGAATGGAAAGGAAGAAGTGGCGAAGAAGAAACCGCCGCCTACGCAGTTCCAAGAACCGGATGCTAATAGTTTGCTTGATTCTTTTGGGTTTTAGATTGGTAATGATTGGGAGAAGACGAGTGTATGATTGTAGTGCAAGGTAGTGTGGAAGATTGCTTAATATGTCACGATGGAAGAGATTTCTTGGAAGTATGTCTCACGGGTCTTGCTGACGCGAGGTGACTCTATACTTGTTCTAAACTGGTATGGTTCGATACTGCTTCCGGAGTATAGCCTGCCTAGAACACGTTGAATATTTCTTGGGAAAGAAGTCTTGAATCCGCCTGCCATAATTGATCGTTTGTAAATCCCGCTGAACCCAATCGCTCACTCCGCTGAACGCCATCGCTATGCAAACATGTGTTTTCTCAAAGGGGAAGCTCAATTGACCATTGTTTTGGCATAGAAATCCGGGTAAGAGTTCTGCACCATTGTCGTGACTTTCTCCACCTCCTCTGCCAGACCTTGAACATTGGCGTCCCATTTGCGCATCTCCCTGCCGACAACAGCGTCCTTGTGGGCTGTCAGTTTGTCGCCGGTTCCCTCACCCTCGAAGAAGATGAAGCGATCGATTTGATCAATGTATCCTGCCAATCGACCCTGTTCCACCATCTTTGCGGCGTACTCTTCGGCCTTGTCACCTTCTACGCCGAGGAGGAGACCCAGCTGATCAATGCCAATGTTGCTATATAGCTTTGATGCGGCCAGCAGATTGTGTTCCAGGACAGCCTTGTCAAGCACTGTCGACCCATCAGAAGTTTTGGCAAGTTGATGTGGGGCCAGTTTCTCGCGGAACTCAGTGACCTCCTCTGGTGACAAGAGACGATCCAGGAAGATCTTCTCGAGAATGCTGTACTCCTCCACCGAGTCTGCTCGGTCATCCTTGTACAGTTTGGCTAGTGTTCGACCCCGGAGCGGACCTGCTGGGGCAAGGACGGCGCATTTCATAGCCTCGCTTAACGCCTTGAGACGTTCATCCTCATCGACAGTGGTCTCTTGGCTAATGGCGTGATATGCAGCACTGGCGTCCAGGAAGGATCGTTGCGAGTCCAAGATTTTGGCCTGGTTGAGCTGGAAGTGTAGTATGGTCTCTTTGTCTGTGACTTCGTAGATGACGTTCTTGATGCGATTGAGGTAGCTAAGGGCGCTTGTTGCGTCATCTTCTTCGACGTAGCAGCGTACAATGCGGATCCATAGCTTTGCCTTGTCGTCTGCTGAAACGGTGCGTTGTGAGGAGTCGAGAGAGATCTTTTGGAGGATTTTGGCTGATTCAGAGTACTCTTGCTCTTCCTCGTAGGCCTCGGCTACCACATATTTAAGGGCTGTATCCTGCTCTTCATACGAGACTACTTTTGGGGCCAGTAGTTCGATCGTGTGCCTGCCCACCTCCGTCTTTATCTCGTTATTTGGGATGCTTTTGAATTGGGAGACGAAGGTAGAGAGGATAGGACGTGCAGCCACGACATTGAGTGAGTCTCCAAGCACAGAATCGACCCAGGCAATCAAATTGGCGGAGAGGGAGTTGCCCGAATGTACTAGGATATTCGTGAGGAGATCAGTGTAGTTGGCGGCTTTCTTGGAGGCAGAACCATCCTCGATTTCGAGCAGCTTCTCACTGACTTGGGACGTGTCTAAGGCCATGGCTATGGTTATACTGATTATTTGGACAGGGAGTTGAAGCTGTAAAGCTCTCGCGGATCGCGGAGTACGAAAGCGGCGAAGTCCAAGCTCCAGGCTTCTCCGCAAGTGACATATGAGGCTCTTCTGCAAACACTCAGGACCGAACCAACCAATAACACGATCACCACCATTCGATCCAGATATAATCACCCGACAGTCGCTTCCGCAGGCAAAACAACACGCGCCCTACTTAACAACACCCAGCAAGCACCATCATCATGGCCAACGGGATGAAGATGGAGCCTGAAGACTTCAGCAACATCAAGATGGATCCCGACCACCCATCACCCTCAATGGCCGACATCGACGAGTTTGAAGACACGGGGGAGCTCATCATGCCGAAAATCGGGCCCAATTGGCGAGGAGATGGACACATGTCCCTACCGCAGGGATGGTTACTGCGCATACCGAAAGAACTCTGGGCAGGACTGGCTGATCTTCCTATGGACGAAGAGATACGTATCGGCGATGTGAAGATGTGGAACATACAAGGGAAAGAGAAGTGGCGCCTTGAATTCAATCAGAACCTTCCTGGTTGGGAAGAGATACCAAAGCAATACGACATGAATATGACTGATGTAACGGTTAAGAAGGGTGTGGATCCGACCTTGAAGAACACCTTCATTTTCAGTGAAAAGAACATGCCTGGTTTCAAGCGTAACAATGGTGTTGACACAAAGACGGGCGGCCCAGTTAAGGTTGAGAAACCATACAAGAAAGGTCCAAGAACGATACCCAGTAGGAACCCACCCTTCTTGTGCCCTCTCACCATGTACTGACCATTTCAGAACATACCGAAATGCTCTGCCAGCTAGACGCAGAATTTACCTGCTCGCCTCGCGACAACGAAGAATTCCGCCGACTTCAAGCCGCCAAAGAAGAGAAGATCCAAGCACTGAGCAAAGGTTTCACTTTAGCCGGCCAAGAGGAAGCTGCAGAACTTCACAGGGCAGCCATGATGATAGGTGAAAGGGGCAATATCGTCACCTCCGGCCTGGGCACCAAAAACAAGAAGAAATCGCAAGAAGACAAATTTGTCAGGATGGAGGAGAACGAGCTCATCACTGCGATTGCAGATCTGTTCCGCAAATACAGATACTATACTATGGACACTATGAGGGTTCAGCTCAAGCAACCGAAGGCGTACTTGGTGGAAGTAATGAAAAAAATTGGCAAACGGGTAGAGGGGGGCCAGGCGAACAACTACTGGGGATTGAACGATACGTACCAAGATGCCATTGACGGGGAATTTGGTCAAGATGTCAAGGCTGAGGAAATGGCGCCTGTCTTGAAATTGGAGGATGGAGAAGATGAGGATGGGGATGGGGACCAGAACATGGGCGAAGGTGGAGGGGAAGATGATGAGGGCAGCGAAGACGACGTTTTCGAAGAGGCATGATCTACTTCCATTGCAGTCTACTCATTGCTCGGTTCCGTCGGCGTCTAAAAGAGGGCGTTCGTAATGACATTGAGAACGCGGAGATACCCGATCCCATGGCGAGGCTGTCAATCTGCTGCTATTGGGGCCTTATAGAATTCAACCATGAGCATTGCTTATACATTCGAGATGGATGGTCAGACAATTCTGGCTACCCGGGAACTCAAAGAGCTGGGATTTGGCTGGTTTCGTCTTTGTGTTCTCGGATCACAGGGGTTCTTCGAAGTTCAGAGCATCGCCGAAGCTACAAGATCTTCGCAAGAGCTTGAAAGGACAAAGTCAAGGTATCTTTGAGAAGGTTCGTCAAATTCAGCAGGCTTATTTGCGTGAAACCCTCATCTTTGGATATAGATGGCTAGTACTGAAGAATATGCTTCCTTCTCGATTTCTGTCTCATCTTCTGTCGGATGGTGCAACAGGCGCGTTGAGCGGTCTGTCGGACCATCACTTCACTGTCATATCAACCGACAGCTTGGACCATTCGCTCGGGTTCTACGGATATGTCTGCGGCAGATTTGTCCGGCAAAACGACAGAATTTCCTGAACTCTGCATGGAGGATAGTGGAAGCTCATGGATAACGACCTCAAAGCAGGGGTGGAAAGAAGCAAGAAGCGATAATTCAAGCATTTTGTTAAATTTGACGTTCCAAGTAAAACTCGGCACTTGTGAGGACGTAACAAGATCTATGCGAAGAAATTTGTAGCAGCGCTGCTTTGTTGATCGGGAATTATCGAGCAAATAAAAGGATATCACGCTTCTCCCTTCGAGTGACGTTATTCCTCCTGATAGCCCAGAAACAATTCATCATATTTACTTTGGAATCGATATTGATAATATTCTGGCAAACATAAAAGCGCCTGAAAACCATCAATTTCGATCTGAGATTGAGAGACTCTGTCTTGAATACAACGTCGAATGCAGGGCGGGTAGGAATTGATATGGTTATGGTCCCACCGTGGAACTTAGACCCTCCCTTTGCCTGAGTGAGACGAGAGCAAGATATTTCCCCCCCCCCCGATTGTCTCGACTAAAGATTTACTGTGACTTTTGCTCCTTATGAGGAGACATGGTTTGGTTTACGCACAGAGAGAGCTGATATCAATGCTCTCGTCGTCTATCTATCCGTTTGACCGAGTGCATTTTTACCGCTACATTAGACTGGCTGTACCACGTCGTTGACTTGCATGAAGGCCTGCATCTGAGAAGATGGAACGTTCGAAGCCACGGTCGTGGCATGTTCGGGGCAGTGCAAGGGGACGAAAGAGGAGAAAGATCATGAGTAATTAAAGTATTCGCAGGGATGGAAACCGGGTAAGATAGGGATCGATGATGAAGCTCAGGCTGCGCTCGAGTGTCCACATCGATTTTTTCAGATCTGGTCACGGAGGCTGTTAATCGTTCGATGGGCTGAGGCTAGTATGTTGAAGCACTATACAGGGCCGTGATGAGCATTTTTCCTGGAGAGGTGATTGGTGAGATCGCAACCGTCTCTTGGGAATCGACTACTGGCAGAAAGAGATAATGGAAAGATCTAAAAAGTGTTTCCCTCAGCATGATTTCGGAAATTGTGGCAACATCTTACTTAGTCCACCTCAGACTTCATAACCCAAGATCCACCCCCTCTACTAGTTCTACAGTGCGTCGGGACCGGCGTATACTCGATTCTAAGCATCCAGTTTCTCCTCAAGCTCAGCTAATGCCACCTCGCCTGAACCAATACTTCCTTCCTTCAATGCGTCCAAATCATTTACAGTCAACTCGCTTATCCTCACCACCGTGTATCGATGTTTGCTGTGTATTTTCCTAACGTGCCTTTGCCTCCTCTTCGTTTTCTCCTTGACCCTCATCGGCTCGCTCTCCACTCCTAATACAGTAGCGCGACAGGTAAACAGTCTCTCATCCAGCCACGCCTGTTTCTCGGCTTTGTTGCCAGCTCCTTGTGCTCCTGGCTTCACAGCGGCATCGTCTCTTGCGTCTCCCGCCTTGAGGGTGTAATCTCTGGATCCCAGAAGAGTTGCGCGGTTTAAACGTAATGTGTCTCCGGGCACAACTCCATGCATAAGGAAGGGGAACCGGATCTTGTCGCCCTGAACTACCATGTAAGGCCTTCCATGGATATGAGCAGTAATGTAGAATGGCGGTTGCGATTTCAGCAGCGGTAAGAGAGAGACTATCGAGGGATCGATCGTTTTGTCGAATACTGTCCGCGATGGCATTGAAGGCGCCGAGCGCGGTTCATAGCTTGTCGGTATTGGGGCGAGTGGAGGACCCCGTTTCCATCCTGGGTACTTCTTCCTGTTGGGCAGACCAGAGTTTGGAGCTGGATTCGTGTGCGATTTGTAGGGTACTGCTCGTTTCTTTGAAGGAGCTCGAGACGTGAATGGTGGAGGGTTGTAGTTGGAGGTGGGAGTCGAGCTTTGGGCTACCGTGGCTAGACATCGTATCGGGAGGGACAGTGTCGTCCTCGACTCTGCGATTGCCCTCTTTGCTGATCGGCAGAGCTGCGCTGCTACTGGTGACTTTGATAGTGAGGCCATGTTCGCGAATGTGAGGAGAGCTCTATCTTTTGCGCCAGGGTAATATCGTGGACGCTCACTTCGACTGTGATCCTCGTTATACTCCCGAGTATCAATGGAAGGAAAGCGATGGATTGACCTTGCTATGTCCAATAATTGGCGTATTCATGGGTTGAAAATGTCGACATGCACTGGCCCCGGCATATTGTGTGGTTCCGAGAATTATCTAGGAGCACAAATTCGAAGTCTCACGTAGGCGTAGATTTAATCCAAGCACGCGCGTTATTGAGAACGAGCCTGCACGTGACGTGGGTCGCCTGTCAGTCGCCGCTTCAAGTTTCGTCCATTCTGCACACTCGACACTCCAACTACCTCCTTCCCTCTGGTTTTTGCACAGACTCCTCCCACGAAACAAGGTCGTCATCGAGAAATTGAAACACTGATCTCACTCGGAGCTGGAACTTAAATTTACTTATCCACAACCAGCCATTGCTTCTCATCAGTCACACACCTTCTCCCACAACTACCGAGCACTAGTACGCAAAGTTCATATGGAGAACCGTCCTTTCAGAGCCCCAGGCTTCGACGCTTCTCGTGGCCGCGGCGCTTTCAAATTTGGCTTCCAACCATATCCAGCGCCACGGGGCAGAGGACGTCAAGATGCACGGCAAGCACCACGAGGTCGAGGATTCGTGGCAGGACCCGGACCTGGAGGTTTACAATCTCGCAATCTGAATACTGCAGTGGCGAACGCTGCGTCTGCGCCCTCTCAACCACGTCAAATTCGAATCAACGACATCGTATTCGAATTGGACGCGAAAGGAAGCAAACTCACCAGAATTACTCGTAAGTGTCTTGCGAAATACACAAGGAGGGAACGAGTGCTGACGAAATACAGCCCTTAACGAAGGTGCTGAGACACCGGCTGAACACACGATCGCGAGCGTCAAGTTCTACAGGACGAAGAACGGCAACCTCTACCGCTCCGATCGCTACCTGCAGATGCAGCACAAGAAGTTTGTTCACAACCTTACACCCTGCACAGCTGTCGTCAATCCATGCCCATCAAGAATACACCCAGACAACACTCTCAAACCAGGTCGAAATCGGTTTGTTTCTGGAAAACTGCAACTTAGGACTGCCTGTAATTCATCGATTTTGATCTGGAGTTGAAAGATCGGTTTATCATCGCGAAATCCGGTGATCGAGGCAGAAGAAAAATTCGACGAGACTGCTGTGCCTGAACAATCGCTGACATTCTGGTAGGCAAACAAAACCCAAGAAACTTGCGGAGCTTTGCCCCAGGTTTAACCTCACTGGTACCACGCATTTGTCCCTTCCTATCGCACAATATTGGCCCCAATCGAATTCCGTGGACAGGCTTGTCTCTCCCGGACTGACCACTAACCTTTGCTTAGGTCAATGTTCTCGAGAATGTGTATTCACCCACGATGTCGACAAGGTTGCCGTGTGCAAGACACTCCTTCACCAAGGTATATGCCCTGCTGGATCTGCTTGTGCCCTTTCGCATGACCTTACGCCCAATCGAACACCCGCCTGCATTCACTTCGTCCGTGGTAGCTGCACAAAACCCGACTGCCGCTATTCTCACGTGAAGGTGAACCTGGATGCCCCAATCTGCAGTCCCTTCGCCAAGTTGGGCTATTGCGAGGCAGGCGCTGGTTGCCCCAATCAACACTCCTTCGAATGCCCCGATTATGCTAACCTAGGTCGTTGCATTGACAAAAAGTGTCGCCTTCCTCACATTGATCGAGCGGGCCAGCTTCGAAGGTTTGCCGGTGTGCAGAACGAGCCTATCACAGGACCGAAAAATCCTTCGAGTTCTGATGAAAGCGAGATCAAGGTTGAAGGTGGCATGGATCTCGATTCCGACGATGTCGACGACGGTCTCTTGATTCGACCTTCAAGTTGCGGTGACTCAATTAAAGTTGAGAACAGCGCCTTCAGTCAACAGGACGACTATGTTGGCTTTCCAGACGTGTAAGTTCAGCAAGGGTTCTAACCAAGCTGTGTTTCGACTACCTCGTTTTACTCTGTCTATGGTTTTGCATCTTTTGGCGCTGGCATGATACCCTGGGAATAGCATGGCGTCTTTGCTTTCTGGAAAACGCCTAGTGAAGTGGAACTGGAAGCAATATGGAGAAAATGGGGATCACTTTAGGCAGAAAACATAATTCAAAACTAAAAATAATCAAGATAAGAAGATATGAACTTAACTCCCGTTTGATTGTGAATGCGCGACTCAAATTCTCTACTACGAAAGGCCGTAAACTCTGCCCTGAGATACTCAATCACTGTTGAAGTAACACCATTTATTATGTTTGAGAGTCGAATACAGGGCAAACATATCGATATCGGTCTAGAGTACAAGATTTTGAGCATAAAGTTCGGTGTGCTGACGGTGGGAAGAAGATCACTCAACTGACAGCTGGCATCTCCAAATTCTCCGACCTCAAACCCAAACTCACAACACTCTGGTATTGTTTGCCTCTTACGCACGACTTTATTGTCGCAATAACGCAGGCATGAGATCAAATGTAGCTCTTTCTGCCAACCAAGTCAGCTAAATATAGCCACAATCTGGTGAGGATAGGTACCCGGATGATGGATTAGGAGGCTGAGCTACTTGGCCGCCATCTTGTCATAATCTCACTGGACAACGATATTAATTGAGGGCTTAAGATCTGAATGCGCTTTCATCGAGCGTCGCGACCCTTAAGAAGATTCAAGTCCTTTCATAGGGACAAGTAGCTGTTCTTCCCGCAATATCATCTTTCCGTTGCTCACAGACTTTGCTGAGCGCATCTCTAATAACGAACAGCCATGACGCTCAAAGATCTACTGAAAAAAAAAGACAAGGTCGAGGCCGAATCTTCATCCGCACAGCATCTGGCTCCTCCTCCAGCTTTCACCTTCATACGCACAACTACAGACACACAAGAAATCATTGATCCTCCCACTTTTCCTGGCGATCAACCTCCTGCGAGTCCTCCTCAACGCTCACTTAGCCATCGACTAGGCCGCTTTCGAAGACATTCTAACGCAACGCCATTGGAGGATCAAAATGAAAAGTTGGACATCCGGCCCAAGAGCGAGAGGAGGCTGAGTGAAATGCTGCATATAGGGTCAAGAGATCGCGCTGCCAGTACGAGCTCTGTGAATATACCTGCAGACCTTCCCGAGATTAAAGGGGAAGAGGGCGAGGACGTTTGGGAGAAAAGAGCAACTTTGCTGGCAAAGAGCAACCCCAACACGCCCGAAGAAGGGAAGAAAAGCAGCGATACTCCTGTAGTGGATAAAAGCGGTGATGTACGAGCAGGAACACATTATTGTTGGGAATAGGCTGATGGCATGACAGGTTAATATACAGACGGCTATAGATCTTCACGAAGCTGGAGGTGTGTTCTTTTCGCGAGCAGAGTTTAGAATGTGAGAGCTAATGCGCTGCAGATTTTACAAAGGCATCGGAGATGTTTGGTCAATTGGCAGATCCTCATGGCGCAAACAATGCTCTTAGCCAAGTTCTGTATGGCTTAGCTCTCAGGTCAGTATTACTCCCAGGTCCACATTTAAAATTATTGTAAATATCGTTACGATCATAAGTGAACCAAGTTAACAGCCACCAGACACGGTTGGGGCATTCCAAAAGATGAGAGTCGCGCAGTCACATACCTGTCTTACGCGGCATCGAATAGTGCAGACATCGAAGCCCTTGCGCTTCAGGCGGGAATGAAGAAAGGAGGAGCTGCTAAAGGCGAACTGACTCTTGCGATTTTCGAGCTGGCGAATTGCTTCCGGAATGGCTGGGGTGTACAGAAGGATCCCGTAGCTGCAAAGCAGTATTATGAGACAGCTGCTAACATGGGCGATACTGATGCTATGAATGAGGCAGCCTGGTGCTATCTTGAGGGCTTTGGCTGCAAGAAAGACAAGGTAAGCAAGCTCCTGACCTTGATCGTGCCTGTGATGCACGGGCAGCTTGCATTCAGAGAAAGGAGTCATCTCGCGAATTCCCATGTCTGTGGAGATATTCAATGCTGCAATCGTCATCACGGAAAACATTTGACAACAAGTGCTTGCATTGCATGAACACTTTCTCATCCTGCTGCCTTACGAGTTGGGCGTCGTTCGACGAGGCTGACTAGCATTTACCAGTTCCGGGCTGCTCAATTACTACGCTTGGCTGAGGAAAAGGGGGTCAAGACATTGGGAAATACATGGTACGTGAACCTCCTCTATTCTTCCTCTCCAAATCTCCCCGGGATTCGTGCAACAAATCCGGTGAGATCCATCAGGCGCGACATTCTAATCAGATGGCTGGTCCGGAGTGCAACCGCGAGATATCCACGTTCACAAACCAGCATCACACGGCAGCCGTTCGCATCCAGTAAGTCCGTCGTCACGGAGCATTTTGGATCTACACTGTCTTGTTCCTGCTTCTGCTAGAGTTCTTCCTAGTTGATGGGTTTCATCGCGATCCTTGGCAGAATAAATCGTTGGATGAGAAGCTCCAATTCTGAACACACCAACTTAAGCGAACTGCACCTCTCAGCAAGCAACGACACCACTATCAACTCACCGTCAGCGCCAGCGCTCCCTCGGAGAGAAAGAAACTTGCTTGAAGGCTGGTGTACTGCTACCCCTCTCCACAAACGCATCAGCTACTATACGACCACCCGCCACAATCTTCGGCTCGAGGGGAGCTCCTTACCGGCCTCGTCTGCCAGGAGGTACACGTGGCGGCGCACCTGTGGGCTCACTGAATCCCACCAAAGGAAAGTCTCACATGACACGTGGTATCTGAGAAAGCTGAGGGAGGACCTATCCTGGTATCCACTCTCAAAACTTTCGTTCACCTTGGCGACGTATATTGGCTCTAAACGGCAATGCCATTATTATTTTCGTATCACCCTTGCCTGCGGATGGAGGACTTCGGATTAGAGAGCTGTTCGCGTAAGCAGCAGGAGCCACTTCGTCTTACGACATTTACCAATATCGGGTGCCTAACCAATAGGAATTATTGGATCGATTGCTACGGCCTTTCTCTCACTGGTTGCAAGACTTTTGCCTTAATTTCAGCAACTCCGATCACGGAGTTGACCAAGTTGGAGTCACCCACCGCTCTTCGTTCCAGCCTTTTGGGAAGGGATCCATTTCCGTCAACAAAGGACTTTCCATTAGCTCGAGGCCTGAGGCCTATCAGGATCCCTCGGTCTCCACTTCTTTTACTATTGAGGCAGGTCGATTGTTCGCTGGCTAACTCGTTCCATTCTAGGATATACAAAGATAAATACGGAGGACCGATGAACTCGAAGTGATTGACTCAGTCATTCGGTCGGACCTCTTTTGGAGATTGTGCATTGCCGTTTCGGGTGATACTTCCGGACCGGCAAATCCTTCGATTGCGCGGTTGATTGCGGATTGGGACTGTGGGCGGTTATTGATCCACTCTCTGCAAAAAGAGGTGCTCGTGAGTCATACTTGACTTTGCGCTGTCGATATATGTAGGGAATAAAAATAATTCGCTGTTTATTCTGGACAGGGTTCATTGACCCTCGGGGACTTTGTGTACGTCCCAGGGAAAGCGAGGGAAGATTCTTCTGCCGGGTCTTGGAAGTCGGATTGATGGACGATTGTGTGTGGAATCCATGTGGTCCTAAGGAGCGGTGATGGTTTCGAGTCACGGAATAAGCGGAGGCATCCCCACATTCTTCACACAAATACCTCCACAGCAAGACCTCTACAATTACCCCCCAAAAATGAATCTGTATTGATTATGACAGTAGGCTTCATACTCGCTCCCTCTTCACCCCAAAAAGCTAGTTAGTATCCTCCACCACCAAAAAACTCAAAATGAAGAAGAAAAACCCTCGCCATCAAAAAAAAAACCACGCCGGTGACTCCTCCTCCCCACCCACCGTATCGGTATACACACCCATGCCTTCTCTCCCTTATCCCTTATCCCTCATCCCTCATCCCCCGTCCCCCGTCCCGCACTGGCGCGGTGCATGTACATAGATATGTATTTCCAAGGAAGGGCCCCCCACAAATGTGGATTCGACGCGCGACGGGCGGGAGGGAAGTGGATGGGGAGGGGGAGGGTTGAGGAAACGAAGAGAGAGGGAAAACCGCAGACCGATCGACCGTGTGAGAATGTCTGTATAGTATCCCTTGTACGACCTACGCGCAGGGGTGGGAGGGCGGGGTTGGATCATGAGTCAAGAAACGAGTGGGGTTTGTTGTGTATGGAGGAAGGTTGGGCGGTGATTGCGATGGAGGTGCTACTGTGTTTACAAATTTCTGTTCTTGGGGCTCTGTCGCGGGTAGCGGTCAGAGGAGAGACGGTGTGATACAGGTGGAGATGGATCTCTCTCGTCGTGCTGCGTGTATCGAAACGGGGAGTACTGTTTAGACTACGCGAGTGAAAACGTCTGGCAGAGCGTGGAGCATCGAAGAATGAATCGCGATCGCTTCCCTCTCTTGACGCGAGAGAGTGAAAAACAATAATATCCAATCGACTTTATGTGTGCTTTAGTCTGTAGATACATTATGCAATAACCCTTCATCCACACCTTCAACAAAGGTACCTTGTGCAGACAACAAATAGTTCCGAAAGTGTAGTACCACAACAGACAAAGTGAAGAGATAGCTTGCTGGTGAGCCGACTAAATCGATAGATCCGCTGTGACAAAAGAAATTGAGGTTCCGCGATGGGAAGGTTTGGTAGACGCAAAGGAAGTGAAACAGCAGAGAAATAGAGTGTGTCCTTCCGCCCAAGCCATCCCGAAATGCTGTGATGAGTAGTCAACAGTTTGTGTATGATACCTCCTCTTGCCCATGGGTATCGTTTCCGTCGTTATCGTGATTCCCACATCCCTATCCCATGTTAGAACCAAGGAAAATCGTTTACCAGAGAACCCCCTTCGCAATGCAAATGGTGACAACAGAAGAGAAGAAAGATCAAAAACGCCCAAATCGCTCGCTATCGCTCGCTAGATACTGTCAAATTTGAGAAGAAATCAAAATCAAAAAGCCAGGAACACGCTTTAGACACTAGATACAAATTGGTATTGGCCGTGAGTTGGTGGTTCATTTCTGATCATCATTGTCATTTTCGCTCCTTAATCGTGATCATGACGATTGGTGATATGAGAAAGACAAATCACGGACAAAGAAAAAATGGTAAGGAAATTCGTTTAGTCGTCGGCGCTGCCGCCGCCTCCTTCACCAGAAGAAGAGACACTCGCGTCGACGATTTGCTTGAACTGTTGTACGATGTCGCTTGGAATGCGGTCCCAAAGTAGGCTTCGTGTGTAGACATTCGACGTGGATTCACCTTTGGCATCGTCGCGCATGGCTTTAAGGGTATCGGCGAGATTGCGACGGTGGCTGGAAGTGCTGGTACTAGGCGTAATGGCTTCGTCATCGCTCGAGCTGCTATACGACGGTCGCTTGAAGTCTTGAGTGAGGCTGTCATACTGGCTGACGGACATGGAGAAGGCGGCATCGGCTTCTTGAGCTTTGCTTGGTGTGATGAGTTTGCTGTGGACAGCGTCCAGTCGATTGTTTCGCGAATTCGTGTCGGCCATGTGGAAAGGCAATTGCCGAGCAGCTCCTAAAGGTGATGGGTTGCTCAGACCAGAGAATGCTTGGGAAGGGTCAGAGACACCTGCGTCTTTCATGACACTCTCGAGAACAACGGCAGAAGCAGCGCGAACGTCGTCAGACATGGTGGGCATGGTGGGCATTGATGATCCAGAAGTCTTGCTGGCAACCCAGGCTCCACACAAGAGTAGAAGCATGAGCAGTCCGGAGGCGGCAGGTTGCTCTTCCTCGAGGAGAGCGTCCTTCTTCTTGGGTGCCAGGGTGAGCGCGTTTTGTTGTGGCTTCTGGTCAATTGGTTCGGATTCCATAACATAGTCGTTGACGAGGAAGTCCCAGTCGTTGGGGTGCACGTTGAGTCCGTTCATGTCGTTGGTGAAGTCGCTGTACTCGCCAGAGCTCGACCGCTCAGGCATGGCACTGGCAGCGATCTCGAGTTGTTCGGTGAGGACAGCAATCTTGGCGCGGAGGTCACCAGTTTCGTTGGTATGTCTCTCCAGCATCATCACCTTCTCCTCGGTCAGGTCTTGGATCTGTTCTTGGAACTGAGCTCGCTCGAGCATGAGCTGGTCTTTCTCGTGCAGATGATGATCGTTCTGCACGTGGAGCTTCTGGATCTCCTCCTCAAGCAGAGATATCTGGTTCGTCCATTTTTTGTTCTCCTCTTCGAGCTCTTCGGCTCTTTGCTTCTTGCGTTGCCGAGAATCAAGACTGCGGAGAGGTTAGCAAGGGGATCTAATGAACCAAAACAGTGGACGAGGTTGGCCAGTGGAGAACCAGTAAACCAATATCGTCCGGAAGGGTGGAATCATACGCGGCTTGTCTGTTTCTTAGCAGACGCTTTTGTTGCTTGAGCTCCTTGATCTCGTCATCGTTGGTAGAGCTGGCGATGAGCTGGTCAACGGTCTCCAGGGTCCGCTCGGGTGGTATGTTGAACTTGGCATTCTTCTTTCTGATGCCGCCATCTCTTCTAGGGAAAGGAGAGTACGGTCGGGGAGGGGAGTTTTGACGCATGCGCTTTGGGTATGGTCGGGAGTCCGTTTGTTGTTCAGCCATCGCCATCCAGTCCTTGCCAGTATGTGGTGACGTTGGCATCGACACAGGGGTTGCAACTGGAGGGAATACTGATTGCGGCCGCACACCGCCAAAGGCTGCGACTGTAGGTGCTGCATGAGGGAAACCTGATGAATGAGCTCCGTCGAAGTCTGCGGTGAAGGACTCGAAAACAGCTGAGCCGACTGGATTCCGCGAGTCGGTAGGCTGGTCGAACATGCCTGGCCATTGCGGGTTATGTTGGCCAAAGGCGGAGGGCTCCTGCTGCAAGAATGGATTGTTGTTGTGGAAGGGGTTTGCGGATTGGAAATGCGATTGGGGTCGTTCAGTCATGGTCGCGGTGGTGTAGTGATCTTCCCAGCCATTGCTCTGCGGGGAGAAGACAGCAGCGGTACTGTTGCCAAACGAGTCCCTCCGATCGTCGGTGGAAGTTGGCGAAATCATGTCGGACTCCAGCAGCAGATCGTCAGAAAAGTCTTGGTCGTCAAAGTGCGAAAAGGTCGAGGGCTTCCGGTCAATTGAGAGTTGGGAAGAGGGGTGTGGGAAATCTGGAAATGCCATGTTTTTGGAGCTTTGCAAGAAGACCAAAGTGGAGTGGGTAATATAGCGGTGAGAAGTACTAAACGGGGATTCTCCGCCAAAACCTGCCTGTGCCGGCGGGGAGAGCAAACGGATTCTGTCGGGAGGGCTATAGCAGCGCGTTACTAAGCCTCGGCCTGGTATGGAAAGTTGCGGCCGGGAGAGCGCGCGGAAAATGGGAGGGCAGGACGACCGGCAGCGATGATGCTTTGTGAACAGTGGAGAGGCAGATGGGAGCGAGAAGCTGTGGGCGTCTTGGAGATACAGCGGGATGCTTGCTTGTTTTAATCAGACGCTGATGAGGAGATGTGGGTGGGGGGCTCAGACACGGCGAGCATGGATGGGGCCTCTGGAGGGGGGAGGGGGGAGGGGGGAGGGGGGGACTCTGTTCGGTGCCCAGTACAGAGCATCCCACGAGACCGCTGGGGAGACCTGCCGCAAAGCCTGCCCATGCATGGAACCACCAGCTTCCATTCGGCGCCCCGGCTGGGCTAGATGCCTTTCAGTTGGGTACCAATGCAGTCCCAGACCGTCGGCATCACGCTTCACACACATCCAATCGCCTCGCAAACCTGCGCCCAGCCTGCAGCGAGCCTTGTCCTTCGTTGGACAGAGCAGGCCCCGCGAGCGCTCTCAGGAAACACGCCTTAGGCCTTCCCTCAGAGTCCAGAGCTATCCATCAGGAACAGGGCGAGACTGTTCCCCGCCATGGCGCGAGCTGCCGTTTGTTCGCCTGGCTGTGAGCTGAGAAGTGGGAGCCAGTCTGTGGTGGGATGGGGAAGCGGCTTGGTCTTGGTGGAGCGAGCAGCGACACCCAAGAGCTTCCCTCTAGAGATAGAATCCATCCACAGCGTCGACCTCTCTGTCGTCCCCTTCCACAACAGGCTGGCGCGAGATGCCGCGTACTCCCGACGGCTTCGGCTCGTGCCATAGTATCGACGGACCAGTGACGACGCCTCCCCAGCCCAGTCCATCTAGTGTGAGCTCCCTCCATCCCTGTAAGAGCACTGTGTCCTGCCTGTATGCCTGTATGCCTGTATGCCTGTATGCCTGTATGCCTGTATGCCTGCTGCCTGCCTGCCTGCCTGTCTGCTGCAAATGTCGCACCCAAACCAAGCGTGAGCCTCGTGGAGGGCAGTCATCGACGGCCCGCTCTTGTTTCAAACGCATCAGGCGACCTCCAAACCGATACGGAAAGCATCCGTTCGGCTGGTATGCTCGGCCTCCCAAAGCAGCTTCACGACGGCTTGTGCCAGCGTGCGGAGGTGGAAATAGCCCGCTCATGAGTCGGACCAACGTCCCATCCCAGCATCGCAAACTCGTGCTATTATTGAAGGGATGCGGCCAGTGTGTGAGATGAGAGAGCCCTGTGTTCCACCATCTTAGTTTTGGACTCCAGATCTCTGACAAACCCAACCGAGGGGCCAAGAGCGATTGGCTGAAGGGAAGCCGCGCGGGAGCTACTGTGGATGTGGATGCGGATGGGAATGTGAAAGCGGCGGCAAGAGTGGCTTGTGACCTCTGGCTTCCGTTGCTAGAATTTGCTAGACGGCCGAAACCGCTTGAGAGGACTTGAGAGGACTTGAGAGAAGACGACATGATTGTGTGAGACAGAAGCAGTCGGCGCTTCTCTCGTCCAGTCCCATCTACCGCCATGCTCGCGTGAGACTGCCGGAAAGCCTGAACGTGCTGCATCTCGGCAAGAACGAAAGCGACAGCCCAAACACGATGGAGATTGTCGAATCTGGGAAAATGAAGCATAACGATAGCCGAGTAGGCAAGATGGAGATCAAGCAGGTAGCAGGTGCAGGGTACGGCCCGCGGATAAATTGCAGCAGAGGAGATCTAACGCACGGGAGAGCACGGAAAGGAAGAAATCCATGACGAAAGAAATGCAGCCCAGCCTCCAGCCTCTCGTGCCCGATCCGAATCTCGCCTCGTAAGGCGAGGGTCTGCTCCCCGTTCATTTTTAGGTCGGAATGAGTCTCGTCTTTGGACTGATGTTTTGTGTTGACGAATCCATTGGGCAAGCGGTGCTGAAATAATCCGGTCAGGGCCCGGGCCATGGGAGTTTGGGCTGGGAAGGCGAACCGTGCTGCGTTCGTCTTCTGGGATATCGATCCAGAGAGCTGGCTGTTGCAGACCACAGACTGTGATGGGCCTCAGGGTTGGTGAGTTGATCGGATCCGCCTCATCTATCGGCGCTGTACCCTCCCTCATTCCCTCATTCCCATGCCTGGTCCAAACAATCAGAGAATAGCCGCGAAGCGACCCTCAGCTCGAAACGGAAAATGCTCGCTCAAGATGAGAGGATATCGGATCGCCGCATCGTAAAAGACTTCAATTCAACTTTCGCTTATACGAGACTAACTCCATATCCGTAGCTCAATCACGCAGATTATTTGAGTGGATTTTCATTCGGTCTATCTACCGAACGCCTGACTATGGGCAAGGGGCGCCTATAAGAGAGGAAAAAGTCCGTCCAACGGTCCAAGGAACGAGTAAACAAACTCTGAATCTCCGATTCCCACACCAGGCTCCCACATTTCTCACGCTGTGACTGGCTAACGAATTGCATAGCCTCCAGCCTCCATATATACACCCTTCCAAGCCTCTCCACAGAAAACGCGTGTTCTCAAGCGATCAACGTTTCTAGAAATCTGCAAACTTGCGATCCAACCTCCCCGATGGCTCGGATTGCGGATCTAGATTTCAAGGTACAGCCTCCGCAAGTTTCACCCAGCCCAAACAATGACAAAAACCGTCCTCGAAAAAACATTCTAAACGAGAAAGCCTCCTTCATCACACTGCCGTAGCCTCTGTTCCGCACAGGATGTATCCCAGAAACCGGGTCCCCGAAGCCCATGCCCTAACCGCTGACAGGGGCATGCCCGTGAATCAACAGTATATGACCACCCAGTCCAGGATCATGTACCTGGCTGAAATCTATCAAGCATCGCCTCGACTTGCTGCCGGAAGATCTTCGCACTGGGAAAGTCAATTGGAACTTCTGAGAGCGAATGCAATCTGAATAGGTGAAGATAGCGATCAAACATCGGGACAAGAAATTGGCATTGGATTTGACGATGACGTCTTCAACAACAAAAGAGATTGGATCAGCTATAACGGCTCTATTATTGCTTTGCCATGGACGTTACCTCCTCAGCTTCGATCCCAATCGTGCGGGTGGGAAAGCGAGGCGGAAGATGGGATGTTGCTTGTCCCTCTCGCATGACCGTTGAGAAGAGACGAGGTTGGCATGTCTAATTCTTTAATCCCTCGTGGGATGGACGTAATCACCACTGCATGTAAGGTTGATCACCACACTTGATCCTACACAGTAGATCCCCAGAAAGTTCGTCACAAGCCGCTGTGAACAAGGCCGCGGAGAGCGATCATGGGAGCACTGCCAATTTTCGATGACGTTAGCATACCTTGGGTGTACTGGGCATCTTATTGGCTACACGACGTTGACCGTGAGAAGAAAAGGAGGTGGGGAGGATTACACTATTGGAGAATCGACCTCGAATTTTCTCGAAGCCCGGAAAGGAAGCAGCAATTTGCTTTCTTTCGATTCCTTGGGAGCAAGAGCTTGGTCCACACTCGAGTAAGATGAGTGTAGGGAACACCACACTCTCACCAAATCTGGGATCTACGTATCGACGTCGGTCTCGCAGGAGAAGTTTCAAACGCTATGGTGTTTAGAGTCCAGACTGCATATACCATCCGTTACCTAACTCACTACGCGGCCCTAATCGTCAAGATAGTGGCGGAAAGAACCGTTATAGAAATCCCACTCCCCGATGCGAGTGCTTCTCGCGAATGCTTTGCAGGAGTGACATCAAAGTGCTGGAAATTGCAGACATCCGCATAGGCGCTACCTGCGGACCTAGCGGTGACATTAGGGAAGGATGAAGCGGGAGAAACCTTCAACGCCAGAGATCAAATCGACGATTGGAATGCGCGCGTGAACTGCGATGTACTGTTGCAAAAGCATCAGGCAAGCACAGACAGCCTTTTCCAAGCACAGACAGCTTTTTCCTACATCCACCTTGCTTTCGTAGGATATCATTCACGACAAACGATCAGCAGGTATAGCCAATATTTCGTCAAGCCACTACAGTCCAAAATGCCGAAGATGAAAGTGACTACAGGTAGCATTTTTCGAGAGTGATAGCAGATTAGCTCCGTCAATTCCCTGCCTTTCAACAGCGCCCCAACCCGAAGCAACGCATTAGTCGAAGATCGAGATTAGCAGATCTCTGGTGAGGTCATCTCTTGGGATCGCTAGGAATACATCGATATCGTTTTTTCATTTGGGAAGCTTGGAGGCTAGGCTACTATTTTATGCCTGCAGGCTTGTGGGATGCGGAATCAACAAAGCCACTGTGCCGTTACCAACCTGCACGCGCAAATGCCTCTCTCCTGCGTTGGCTACGCCGACTTTTTTGACATCGATTGACGACGAGTGAATACCGGGTAAAGTCATTGCTCCGCCGAGACATACAGATCTGGAGGGTCGTTGATGGAGATGGCTCCGGTTGGCACTTCTTCAGAGCGCTGCCCAAGATCTGACCATACCCATGAGAATATCAAGAATGGGACTGTAGGACGCAAATTGTACCTTCGTATCGAGGCGAGTCGGGATTGCACTCCCTCTCCCATCGACCATTCTCTCCTTGCCCTTTGATGGAATTCTATGCTACTACTTTCATGTGAAGGTAGAGAGTTTTCCTTGCTCGGAGTCGCATGTTCCACGAATGTCTTTCCCAACAATTCATCTTGGGAAGCTGAATATTTCAGCTTAAACAGATGGCATAACTCACCCCCCAAGAATCTTATCCAAACAAAGGCAAATCTCTATTTGCCCATACCTTTATCCTTGCGCAATTAAAAAGTTAAAAAGTTGATCCAAATCTGTCCCATCCAAGAAAAACATCCAAAACCTCACCGTTTCGCAATACCGAACTTTTCATGCAAAAACTCCGTAACTTGCTGGTTACCACCGCCCCTCCACTTCGCCAGCCCCTCCACCTTCAAACCATGCAAGGTCCTCGCTCTCGACAGCGCGACATACATCTGTCCCTCCTCGAAACTCTTGGACAAATCGACAATCACCTTGTTCAGCGTCATGCCTTGGCTCTTGTGCACCGTCATGGCCCACCCGGCAATCAGGGGAATCTGCGTCCTCGATATGACGCTGTAAGGTGCCTCATCCCCCATCTCATTGAGCACGCAGTCGGCGAAGATGGTTTTCTGGACACCGTTATCGAAATTGACAATCGGCCATTCCTTGACCGGAGCCTGTTCCATGAAAAGCTTGATGTTTTCCTCCCTCAGTGCTGCGTGATCGCCGACGATTGGATTTCTGGGTTGCGGAGCCGTGGATTTTGCGTCCCTGTCGACGTGTTTGGGCATGTCTGCCGGGTCGTAGTTTTCCCATCCGACGATGACGCCTTGGCTTCCGTTGACGAGGCCCTCTTCGATGCTGAGGTTGACTTGTAGCACGACTAGCATGCCCTCTTTCAACTCGATTTGCGATTCGAATTTGTGCTCGCGCAGCGCGGCGAGGGAACCGTCTTGATCCCTGGTATGTTTCCAGTTGAGATGCGGATGGTTTGGCCTCTGGAGGAAGTGATCGAAACATTTGAAGACGTGCTTCTGGTGAGGGATCTTGTTGAATTCTGCCGTATTGACGGCGCGGACTTCGTTGCGTGTGGGGAACAGCTGTACGGCATTGGCGACATTCGTCTTGTGGTTCAGCAAGAGGTTGGTCTCCTTGTCAGTCAACTGTCTGCCCATGCGACATTTCTCGAGGATGTCGATGAATTTTCGATCCTTCTGTCGATGGATAGTTGTAAGGTTGACGTGGTGGAACTCAGCTTGTCGCCAAGCGAGGCTTCTAAACGCCCATTTGTCGGTGTCATGGAACTCACCGTGCTGAGGACATTTATAAATCGTCTCTTTGACCCTCTGCGATGTCTCGCGCCCACACTCCATGCAATGCTGGAATGGTTTGACGGGTGGCAGCTGACAAAAGTCGCCAGACACAACCAGCTGGCAGCCTCCAAATGCTTCATGCTTGCCGCGTGCCTCCTTCATAACCTCGTTCAACCTCTCCAGCGCGAAATTCTCCATCATGCTGATCTCGTCAATGACCAGAACATCCACCTCTTTCATCTTTTTGCGCACGAACTTGCCATGAGCACCTTCCCTTAATTTCTTCAACGGTTTCTTGAAGTGACTCGGCGTCCAACCTGCGAAGGTCCAGAAAGTGCACCCATTGACTTCCAAAGCCGCCTTACCCGTAGGAGCACATACAACCACATTTTGCTTTCTCGCCTTGAGCTCTTTGACGAAGGCTTTCAAGACTGTAGATTTTCCGCAACCAGCCGACCCGGTGTAAAAAACGTTATTCCCACTCAAGATCAGGTCCACCAAATTGCGCTGCTCCTCGCACAATGGAGGTTCGACCTTTGCCTGCTTGGCTCTTGGTTTTCGTGGCTTGGAAACTCCTGGTTGCTCTTGCTCAACTGCTGCTTGTGAGGACGCGTAGCTACCCAAGTCAATTGATGGGTCGTATGAGAAACTACTCATGTCAAAAGGCATTGATGGTCCTTTGTGCGGTGGGAGATTGATAGCAGAACAATTCTCGGTCCTGTCCAGTATTCGAGAAGCAATTGTTGCCGGCTTCGAGAAGCGCTTTTCAACTTCGCTGTTGCTTATATGCTGTTTGACTGTGTAAGATGGAACGTTCAGAGGGCCATTTCGAATACCCCGAGCGGATTGCAATGCCATCTGGGCGTCAAGAGCTTCTTCTTCACGCAGGGCAGCAGCCAAGCGCTCTTTGAGAGCATTCTTCGCACTCAGTTTCCGATTCTCAGCTTTTAGCAAGTGTTGAGTGCTGTGATACGGGTTGTGGTCCGCAAAGGCGCTCTCGTTCTGAGTAGTTCGCGCCCTGTTTATCTCAACAATCCGGTCCCCATAATCGACTTGAAATTTCGCAGGAGCAACGTGCGCATTGAAAATCTCGTCGTCATCATCAGCCGTCAAATCTACCACTTCCGACTTCTTCAGTTTCGATTTCTTTCTCGTCGGTCCAGCCTCGCCCGGAGCGATCGGCGGTCCGTCGTTCGAAGCTCCATGCTGGCTTCCATAAGATCGTTTTTTGCCATTGCGATCCATATGAGAGGCACAATTGGACGAGTAGGTAGTTCCTGTGGTGAGTCCCGCTCGCGGAATTTGTGTTCTGCGGCTCAATTGGAATGGTCTGCTCTCTTCGTGTCATACACGAAGAGCAAGAAGGTAAAGATAATGACGCGCTTCGAGTTGCTCCAGCACCCATTGGCTTCTGTTATGGTAAAAATCGTGAGTTATGCAGTAAAGAATGCTCAAGGTGATTATGATGTTATCTAGACGTGAAGTGGTGATGTTGGTTGGACGCGACGCTTCACAAGCGCGTTAATTACCGAAATGGAGGTGGACGCTAACAGGGCGGAATTTACCCGGAAGCACGAATCGCGAAAATGGATGATTTATGAACTCGATGTGTTGATCGTGGTTAGTGGAGAAAAAAGCATCTAGATAATGGTAATGCCCAAGCAAGAATTGATGTTGTGTCCGAAAGCCAGGTCTCCGAATCTGTAAAGACCAGACAAGGCTCAGCCTTATTCCCAGGAGAAGAAGGGGGGGGGAGAGAGTATCGCAACAGACTAGCATATCGCGAACAAGTGCCTTTAATTTCCTTAAATGGTACCGGATCCCATATAATTCAACGAGGCTTAATGATAAACTCGGGCTAATCCCCCAACCATCACAAATCGATGTTCTGTATAACTCTTCCAATCATCGTTTCCTCAATCAGCTCATCCTTCCCATCCCTTCCTGCATGGCTAGCCAATTGTTGCCATCGGACAAAAATTTGAACTACAGTCAGTGACCGCTTTGGAATAAGGTTGACCAATGAGGTGCTGAGTAACGAGTGGTTTGAGAGCTAAACATGACTCCTGGCAACCTGCTCGTCTTGAATTCCTGTGCAGCTTCTTCGAATTATCAAAGAGTCACTGGCTCACTTTATATCATTGTGTATGCCTTCGAGAATATATGCAACTAAGCCAGATCACCAGTTATTCTCCTCTAGCGCCACGAGTGGGTATAGCAGTAGCTGTGCAAGTTGGGCAATGCCCTGAGCAGCGTCTCGAAGAGATCAAGGGCATCGCCGATCACGAATGTAGAAGGGTCTCCGGAAATATCAGTCCACCGAATACGACTGCCAGAGATGCAGATAACGGAGATCTGCTTAGCGATTAGTGCTCCACTTTTCAATCTGCGTATCTTTTTGGCGATTACCTTGTTGGGTATCTCGTTTTCGACGTTGTTAAGCACCCTGAACAGGCTTTCAAGTTCCCCACAAGATATTGTGCAATGAATTTCACCTAAATTTTTATGTGAAGTCTGTCTTTTCAATGCTGCTCTGTTATATCCTACCGAGAGGGATATGGGTAACTCAAAAGTGGAGATTGATATGAAGCCGGACATGCGTGCCATTAGCCTGCTAGTAATGATCTTGGGTTTTCCAAAATTTAAGTCGTCCTTGGTGACATGGCGAGGATCTGGCGGTACACGAACTGATCTGTTGTATGTCTACTTTGTAATTGATACCAGAGAGGTAGAGTAGAGGAGATGAGTCGGGGGAGACAGATCCAATTCCAAGGGTATTAGGCATGCTTGGATCGCAGTTCAATGATCCCCCAGTCCAATATCACTTCACCATGCCATGTCTTTCTTGCTGCCATTCTGAGCACCGTAGACTCGGGTAACATATCTTTCACTCATTCGTTCATCCCGCCATGTATCATATCTTCGCAGCCGCAGCCGCATCCCCATCCTCGTGATCTCCCGGCCTCTTCCTCAGCAGTGGCCCCAGCCTTCCCTCTTTCAACATCGCCCCTATCATATCCTCGTCACCCAGATGTGGCGTACGTTCAAACTCCGGATCATGCCCATAAGCCACTGTCGCAACATCCACCATGATCCTCCCAGTCATGCCAAACACCCTGAACCTCTTTGTCGTCTCCTCTGCCTCTTTCGCCGCCACCCTCGCAGACCTCGGGATATCTCTGTATGGCAAACTCGTGCTCCCAACAGCGGGCGAAGAAGTGGACGTGGGCGCCGCCCAAGCAACCCTCTGTCCAGCGACCGGGACGTAGAAATTGTGAAAGCGCCAACGGGTATCATTCCATTCTATCCAGGAGCCGTCGTACCAACGCTCCCCATTCGTATCGCTATCCAATTTCTCTTTCAGGAAGTCATGAAGTGGTGCTGTGAAGACGGCTGCGACTTCTCTGGCATCCAATCTAGGGATCAACGTCTCTTCGACATTCGGAACAGGTTTGTCCTTGGGCCAGTCGGGGTTGGGCGATAGAAATGCCACGCAAGGACGGACGCCCAACTCCGTCCTCGCCAGGTTCGTCGGCAGTTGGCAAAGATGTTCGATGCGAAAAGGCTTCGGCAGTTTGTCGTCTGACAGCGGCAATCCGATCTCTTCAAAGGCTTCGCGGCGGGCAGTTTGGAAGGGTGTCTCAGTGAGGTCGTCTGACTTGCCTCCAGGAAGCGCCGCTTGTCCAGCATCTACCCAATTTCACCATGAGCATGTGTACAATGGAGGGGCCTCGGGGGTTGTCTGTTTACAAGAACTCAACGTCGTCGCCCTCATGGTCAAGACGACCCTCAACTCCCCCGCTGCATTCGCGTAGAGTAGAATCAGAACAGCCGCTCTCCTGCTTACAGGCAGAGAGTAGTAATGTGTTGGAGGTGGAACATATCTTCGTAAACGTTCAATGGCAGCCTTCGGATCCTGTCAGCATGTTCACTCGATTCCAAAAGCTGCTGTGCCGACAACCATGATTAGATGGAAAGTGTATTGAAGAGCCGAGATTGGACATACTGCGTGAATCGGCTTCAAGGAGGCCATCTTATCCTGCTCTGAAAAAAAATCGGCCACCAGCGCATCCCTCCAGGTCGCTTGTGAGCGGATGAAGGGGGAGGCCCAGACATATATCGATGCGGGAAGGCCTATATGTGGTCATCCGAGGTTACTGGTGCAGGGTTCCAAATGACCAACACACAGGTTGTCTCGTCCTTACATACTCATCCTTACAAACAAAACCATGCTGGCGATGTCAATTCAAGACCGCTTTCCAAGATCACAACTGCATAGTAGGAACAAGTTTTTAGAAATAAATTCCGCTTTGACTTCGAGCAGAATTGAGTTTTTGCGTATGACTATCGACTTCCTCCACCATGAGAGTATCGCTTGTGCCAGTGCCATTTCTTGAGCACAGCTGGGTATCTAAACAGGTTGCCATCCTTTCGTTTCCATAACGCCCTTCGATGCCTTTGTACGTAAATCAATCGCCTGTTGCAAATGCTGCCAAAAATACGTAAGTGTGTGTCGTAAAAGTGTTGCGCTTGCTTGCTTCCACCTGTTTTCCTGCACCATATAGAGATCCTCCATACAGAGCCTTGCAAGTACCACCTGCACGACTTTGCAGCCGTCCAAATCCTATCTGAAGAGTGCTTGCTCAGAAGTGATACGATTGGTTCCTTAACCTGCGGAGTGCAGGTGTCAGAACCTCTATGATCGTCCTCGTCATAGCAAGCGAGTTTCTGTGGGCTAGCGTTGTCGTTTAGTTAGTCATGCTGTAATCATGGTCCAGTCCCTTGCTTCCAACACCAATTTGTTCCATTTCCAATTCCATCCTGTAAGTAAGCCCATCCCGTTCCTTTTCACGGCGCGAAAACCTCCGCTGGCAGTTCCCCCTTTTGGTTCTTGTCGTTGAAGCTCGCCAGGGCGTCGGTAGGTATCCACCCGCACTGCTCCATGCAGATTTCGGAGTACTTCAGGTTCATCCCAGTGATCTGGGAGAGCTCGATTACCCAAAGTTTCTTCTGTTCTTCCTCGCTAAGAGCCGGGGCTTCCTGGACGACCTGCGGTTGCACCGCCGGTTCCGGTGCTTCTGCCTGGAAAGCGTCACAGCCGCCATAGCCACGAATGGTCATCATGTCGTTGACTACTCGAACCTCGTTCGGGCCAGGTGCCAAGATAAATGTCCGGTCGAAACTTCTGCTCTTGCCGGTCTCAACTTCCTGGAATTCGCCATGGAGGAGGATGCGAAGACCGTTAACACCTCCTTTTGTGCCAACCAGGTCTGGAACGCCTGGGACCATGCTGCACTCGACAAGCCAATTCTCAGGGTAGCCTAGGTGTCTTGTGGCTGGGAAGTCGCTGAATGCCTTCTTGATGTCCTCAACGCCCCGGTGAAGGCGCTGGATCTTGGTGTGTGGGTTGTTGAGGATGTACAGATTTCGGCTGTTGCGTGTGTACGCGCTCCATTCGCCTTTCTGCAGGACTTTGGGTTCTGAAGGTGCACGCAGACTCTTCATGTTTACACAAAAGGAGAATTTCGAGTTCGCATCGTAGTAGTGTGGCACCAGGTCAGCCCGCTGGTTGTCGAAGCCTTGGTAAAAATTTGTGAGGAATCTATTAGCCACGCCGCCATCTTGGTCGAAAATGGGCGGTAGCACCTTTGGCGGCGTAGGCTTGATGTAGAGTTCGGCTGGAATAGGCATATTATTGATAGTGATGAGCGCCGGGAATTGCTGCACAAGGGCGCGTGCGACTGTGGAGTCGGTCTGAATTGGATTACCGTTGAGGACAATATGCGCAAGCTTCTTGAGTTTGTAATTCCACCTTGAGAGATCTGCTACCTTTGAAATTTGGTTGCCGGAAAGGTCGATGGCGCTGAGGTCTGGGAAGAACCTCAAGTCTGCCAGCAGCATGACTGGTGTTATATCCTTGAGACCATTGTTCGAGAGTGTGATGCCTACGACTTGAGTCTCCTTCTCTTCCCGCGACTTGAAAAAGCCGTCGCATACGGTCAAGATGCATCGGAAAAACTTGGATGAATAATTCTCCATCAGTCCATAAAAGCCAGCGTTGTTCAGGTCGGGGTCCTGTCCGAGATTGCTCAGGTCGAGGATCTTGGTATCTCTGTTGAAGCGTCGATTCATGGAAGCCAAGATGCTTTCCTTGATTTTGGGCGTTTCGCTGAGTTCGGTAGTGTCACGATCGCCGAAGGAGACTGGTCCTGATCCGCCGAGAACTTCGATTCTGATGTTGATCCCGCCAAATTCATATCCTTGTGCGCTGAGGATGGAGCGCACATCCTCAGTCGGTACCGAGAGGATAAGTGCGTCGCCTTCGACTTTTGACTGCGGGGTGGTTAGCAAGTTTTATGATACGGTTGGTCGATGTGTCGCTAGGTATCGGGGCCGGTGCTTGACTTGAGGTTTGATGGCATCCCAGTATCCGGAGCCGTGGAAGAACAAGTTGATTTGATAGCCGCGACGTCTTCATCCTGGGGTGGTGAACGTACTTTTCGAGCCCGCACTTGGGTGTCCTTTCTGATTCCCCTAGATCTAGCATGTTTGTCCTGCGCGATGTTGGCCCTGCGCTCGATGAATTTGATAAGCTTCGAAACGCCGTTGTCTTCGTCGTCGGTGTGCCGGAAGTTTCGATTTCTCCAGCCGGTGATCTTCAGCTGTGCGAGGCTGCTGGCGGAGCGGTCCTTTGGACGGTTGTTGGAGGCACCGCCAGCTGGGCGGCGATCAGCTGCTGGTCTCATGGGAGCGTCGCGCATGGTGAGGTCGCGCGCTGAGCGTGGTCCCCGTTGTGGCGTATTGTTGCGACGGGAGGCTGTGATAGCCATTGCGTGTATGTGTGCTTTGAGAAGCTGTGACTGTGGGTGTGTTTTAGCAGCTTTGAGCAGCTTTGAGAGTGGTATGAGTGCTTTGAGCAGCTTTGACTGTGTGGTATGTGTGCTTGGAGCAGCTTTGAATATTGGAAGCGGGTGAATGGGTGTATGTATATAGGGTGTGGGCGAGTGTGGCAGAGGGCTGGAGAGGTTCTCTGTGATGTAGAAAGTAGAAAGCGGTGTTGCGCGGGAAGGGACTAGGCAGGCCGAGAATGTGGGAAATATACTAGTAGTAGTTCTAGGGCCGCCGAACCTGACCTGACTCGCGCCAAATAACGGGCCTGATAAAGCGTTACATGTATGTCTTTGCCCGTACTAACACAGACTTATCGACATCTTGTGCTACACATTCTAGAACAACAACTTCCGATACACAAACAAAATCCAATTTCTCCTTCCCTTTTTCTGGCGAATCTAGTCAGAGACCAATGTTGGTATGTCAGGCAACAGCTGTGATATCCAAGATATCCCTTCCTTTTCCCGTCGATTCAGTGGTCACCAGTCTCGAATTCAAATGATGAGTAACACGAATGAATGAAGCATATTCCGACTATAAACACAGGCTGGCTGAATTACAGTGGCCGAAAGGAAATAGACCCCCAAGAGTAACATGCACAAGTTCGAGCTCACTCGACAACGCCAATCTTACCAATCCTTTTCCTTGTCGAGCCCTCGCAACTCACACCAATACTCAGACGAATCGCACAGTCTTCTTTGCCGCAAACCGCACAGTTTTCTTGGTACCCAAGGAGATGTTCGCGCCGTTTCCGCAATATTCGTGACAGATCGTTCCCTTCTTCAGTATACTTTTGAAAATCGATTGAGCCGGTTCGTGTGCCGAATCGCTGGACGCTGTTTTGCTTCTCGCCGTTTTCTCTGATACCGACTCGCTCGATGGCGACTCGCTTGATGCTGCTTTCGATCCTGTAGCAGATACCTTGCGCTGAGCATGGCAGTTTTCCAGGAAATTCTCCAAGAACGCAAACTGATCATGGGCACTGGGCCGGGGCCGTGCAGCTCCATGGCTTTTAAGAGGCAAAGACTCATGAGCCTTGAGCTGTGACGAGTCATAGACATGGACATCATCCAGGCATTCAAGGTCTGCTACCTCCATTTGCTCTTCCACACGTGGGCGTTTGGCTCTCTTCTCGCCCTGTAATCCCTCCTCATTCTCTTCTTTGTGTGCTTCCGTCCAGGCACGTTTCAGCACCGTACTGGTTGGTGTGCTCGTTGTTGAGAAGGTTTCAGTTGTGGACTCTTTGCGTCCTGAAGAAGTGGGAGGCATTAAGTGATCGGCCATGGAGTTGAGCGCCAAAGAGGCAACACAGCTTAAGAGTGCGATGAAGCAAGCCAAGGTGCCCGCGTAAAGCCACAAAGCTTGGATGTACGAGAGAAGTTCCTTTGCGTCCTCCATCTTGCGCGAGTTCGGTATGGTAGTACGGGGATAGTCCTCCTGATATTTCGAGACTGCAATTAGATCTGGAACTTTGAGAACAAAATATGCAGTTCGCGATTTGAAATATTTGTATCCATCGATATCGTTCAAAGCGATCAGTACGTTGATGCTACCAAAGAACCAAATTTTCAGTCGCTTTGCACCTGGAAGTCGCTCTGATATTTTCCAGGATGACCTCACCGGACTGGTAAGTCAGGCAATGTGTAAATGTCAGGCCTCGAGAAACACCGAGTGATCTGCTTCATTCTTTATTTCTTCCTGGTACGCTTCGACATGCCTTCCGGTGTGTCCCATGTCATATCTCTCCACCCTTTGACCAGGCAACGCGGTGTCCTGCTCAGTCCAAGATCTCACTCGGCAAGGTTTTGGGCGTACAACCCTGAAAATTGCGGGACTCTTATTGACATCGAATCTGACTTCCTGAATCACGTTCCAGGATGCATCTTGAGCTTCTAGGGGACACGAAGTATCAGTCCACCTGGAATTTCCCAGCAATCCCGCCAGGGCTGAGAGTGTTGTTTTGACCGCGAGCACCGCCTTGGTGCATCATGGAGCTTGAAGAACGCTTGGTTCACATGATCATAATCATCCAATTGCTCCATAGCGGCTTCGTCGTCTCAGGGGTCTCCAATACTCGACTCCTCCTGATCTTAGTCTGCCAAGTTGTGAATTCCTCCTCTTTGCTCTGCAGTTTTTGCTCCATCTCTGTCAGTTCCGCTTTCGTTTTCCTGCTATCACTAGGCCCAAACACTGATTTCCACGACCTAGGATTTGGCTCTGCCAATCCCGCTTTCTCATAAGCGACCTCTTGTCTCATCTTCTCAAGCATGAGCTCCCAATTCTCGTAGGCCACACCGAGGCACTTGACACATTTCTTCCTCCCTTCAGGCGTCGACCTCGGGTTCTGACTTTCCAGCTCCGCCATGTCTAGCGCATCCCTAGTCCATGACCAACCAAGCTCTCGTTGTGAAGTTGATGTGGAAAATAGTATTTCGCCGACATAGGACATCAGGCCTGCTTCCTCGCATACATTGTCCGCTGTGCGTGTAGCAGGCTCATCACCCGTGGGAGGAGGTTTCGGATATTCTACAGCTTTCATGAGTTCGTAGATTTGATCGAAAGTGGCTTTGATGACACCAAAGTCTGTTTGAGGCTTCTCCCCTTTGGAAGTTGTATGAGCGATTTGCTTCTTCGCTACGAAAGGCGAGGCACGTCGAGCTCGGAGCACGGACAAGAATGTTGGTAAAGCAGATGCCGTGTCCCCTGCCTGGGCTCGATGAATGGCCATAGCAGTTGCAGCAGCAAGTATATTCTCCGTCACCAGAGGCGCCTCTGCCTTAAGTGTAGCTGTTTTCAAATCTATTGAAGATGCAGCAGCAGGTATGCCTTCCACAGCAAGCTCGAGAGCATACCGAATCATATCCTCAGCCTCGGCATACTGCTCCTTGAAATCAAACCAATCTCCACACGCAAGCGCAGCATCAAAACGTTGTTTCCTCGTCAAACCTTTCGTCGTTAAGATCTTGTGATAGAATTCTTCGGGCGGCTTTTCAGCAGGAATACAATTTTCTTCTAGCGGAGCCGAGTATCGCCAGGGAGGACAGGGTTTGGGATTTGGATTCGACGGTCCGATCATATATTCCTTCTCGAAGATATGGTGTCTGGAGATATCCTGCACCTTGCCGTCCAAGTGCTCGGCACATTTGGCCCAGCCCATGAGACTCTCATAATATCCCCTTTTCCAAGCATAGCTCTTACTCGATACATCGTACCCCACAGGCCCCTCAAAGGGAACAGATACATTGCTACTAGCTTGCTCGACTAACCCTCCTCCATCAATCTCTGGGTCTTCCAGTCGCAGCAGTAGTTTTCTATGCGCGTTCGCCGTGATTCCCCACTCCGTAATGTTATGTCGATGTGATTCAGGACGCTCTAATCCCTTTGCGCTGTGAAACTTGAGCCTTGTGATCTGTGACCACTCCGCTGGGGTAGGGAACTCGTGCTCGGCAAGTTCGTGAGTGAATAGAAAGCACCATGTCATTCCCAGGACAGATATAATGGTGCCGTAGAAGGTCCATTTCCCACCCATCCAAGCCTGCTCTTTCAGAAAGCGTTTATGTTCGGTCGTCAAAAGCCTGGATAATTGGAATTGACCGGCGCGGTAGGGCCCTCGTCGAGTGCCATTGCCTAGGTAGCCGAGTTGGGGTCGCGGTATTCCTGGAGCTAGCCGAAGGAGTTGGGTGTTGCGTGTGAAGAAACGGGCGCGAACGGCGTACTCGGGTTGGAGCGGAGGTCGAAGAGGGCGTAATTGAGGTCTTATGCCGTATGGGATTCTTATTGTGTTCATTGCGGGATCTCAAAGACTTCTGGGTTGCACTGAGACCTCAAGGTTTTTCATGCACTTCCAGCGCCAGATTGAAATGCACGTGCACAAGTCGAAGAGACAAATCTCTTCACATTGCCATTATCAGTGCAGTATTGGTATATGAAGAGCACTACAACGTCGAGTATGTTGGTTCTCTATCGAAGCAGTGGATACTCGATTTCTTGACGATCCTGACGATCCTAAATTCGTCTATCCAATAGTTGCTACATAAGTCTACCACTCCTTCATCTTTACACGTCCATGCCTTGTAACACATAAGTTCCTCTCCTCATGACAATCCATGCCTACATTCCAAAACAAACAGCAGGACATCCACTGCATCCACAATGCAAACACCGACATCCCTGGTGCTCTGCAAGATGGGAATTTGACGCCTCATGAAATGCTAACCAATGCCTTCCTGCTCCTAGAACTCCATGCAGAAATATCGACTCCAAAACGATGATATAAACAAAACGAATGTCTGTTAGACTTTCCTAGCTCCAAAAAGACTCAGACTGATCGAGGTGTCGTTGCCTCCAGTCGTACTACCTTGGTCAGGCAAAAGTTCCCATCTCCGAAGCGGAAAGAGCGCCGGGGGATTAAAAGATTTTGGCTGTCCAGCTTGAGCGCCGGGTCTTTGTGGAGGAGGCTGTGGTCGAGCCGGAAGCTGCGCTCTTCCACCAATTTGCGGTTGGCCAGCTCCCAAACGTGCTGCATTTGGAGTCGGAGTGCCCGCTTGGGTTATCGAGGGTTGGGTGAAATTTGTTGTGACCAGTCCCAACCAGCCGTCGGTCTGCTGAACTGGACCCAGCAGAAAGGCTATTCGTGTGTCGGCCTTGTACTTGAGCAATTCGCTCCTGAGCAAATGCACCCGCATCTCATCGGGAAGATCATCCGCGAATTGTGCGGAGACATCACATATAAGCTCGGCTGTTTTTGGGAAGGACTCCAGCAAGGGATGGTGAAGTAGAGCGAAGAGGATAGACAGCACCAGAGCAGAATCAGCGCTGCTTGTTTTCGCTGCGACTCCAGCTTTCTTGTGTACCGCCAGAAGATGAAGAAGAGCGGTGAAGTAAGGACACACGCCGCAGCCGACTGGTCTGGCTTGCAAGGCATCGTTGGTCTCTGCCTCGCTCATCGGCAGCTGGTTCGCGGCAAGAATGTCGCGTATCAAAGACAGCGTCTCACTCACTGTGTTTGCGTTCTCTGTTGATGGTTGTGTTGGGACAGCTACAAGGGTGCAGTCCACAACACAAAGAAGCTTCCGTAGCAAAGACCGGCTGTCCATATTCTGTTCGCGATCTTCTTTGGCCTTTGAAATAGACAGCTGCTCGCTGGCAAGTTTCAAAATCCGGCCTTCAGCAAGCGTGCGAAGTCTAGAAAGAACGGTCTTGTCCAAGAAATTTATAAGCTCCAGCCACACGGGTTGATCGCCATCCTGCGCGGGTAAGATTGCTTCAAAGAGAACCAATGCTAGCTTCTCAGTCGTCTCACGATTTGATGTCGAGCCAGCACGTAACAAATATTGCGCTTCGACTTGACAGAACGGCAAGGAAAGATCGTCCACGATCTGGACAAGCTGAGCCAGCTCCTGTCGCGGTGCCAAAGCCGAAAGTCCGAGGCCCCCAGTCGGATCCAAAAGAGATACGAGCAGCGAACGGAGCACGCCAGTGCTAGACACGGTGGGTTTGAGGAGGAACTCCATTTCGCGAGACAAGGCCTGACCGGCATGCACCGCAGCCTCTCTAAGAAAAGACGCCGTCTCGGGCGCCAGGATCATTTGCTGTAGAGCTTCAGATATGTTGCCGGTGATTTCGCCACCAGCCAGTGCAACAGCGCGGCCCAGGTGCTTCAAAATGAAGTCCCGAGATTGGTGGCAAGCCTTTCTCTGCTCAAGTCGATATTTATAGACCTCCGCTATAGTCGCCGGCAACTTCTCGTTGTCAAATGGCAGAAGTGCATAAAGGACAGCTGCCTCGACGCTTGGAGAGACACTACTGTCCGGAGTTGTCGATTGCACACGTTCATCAGCGATTTGAATGATTGTTGACAATGACAAACATGAGGATCCGACCAGGGAGGGAAAGATTTGGCGATAACTGTCCACAGGAACATCGCCTATTATTGAGGCTACCCATTGTCGCATCAGGCCGTCGAATGTAGTCTCGTCGAAATTTCTGAGACGTGAGAACCATCTACCACAATGCCCACTGCAATCTGTCGGGCGTTCCAACAAACGAGTGGTCAATCGATTGAATACACGGCTCATGCTTTGCTCGTCCATCGTGGTCCCACTGGACAAGATTCGCTCGATCTCCTCGTCAGACTCCATCGGCGTGGTGCTAAGCATGTCTACCGCATTGTCGGAAGCAGGTGAGCATATTGTCATGGCATTCCGCTGGTCACACCTGGCAATGTCGTAATTGAGCTGTTGGATTATGTTGCCTTGATCGCCGACAGAAATGCAGAGCGCGATGAGTGACTGCAAAAACGACCTTTCCAGAAGCATTTCGGTTCGAAGAGTTTGATAGCGCTCTACCAATTGGTTAGATAGAGGCTTTAGTGCCCCGATCGTGGCGAAACAACGACTGTTGTGGCATATTGTGTCCGTGACAGAAGTGAGGACCTCGACGTGGTCGTGGAGAAGACAGATTCCAACGACATCAGCAAGGACAGAGAAGTCCTCCATGCGCTCTAGTAAATCTCGCGTTACGTAAAAGGCCCAAATAAATGACGATTCATTGGATTGTGGTCTTGATGAATAGCTCATAGCATCTTTGGCAGCGTTCATACGGTTGAGCATTTCCTGGCGCACCCACAAGGAGATTTCCAATTTTTGAGAAAGCTCCATGGAGTCTAGCCGAGCAAGCTCGCCTTTCAGCTCGAAGCGAAGCGTGGGCGCTGCAGACATGGCTTCACTGATTGCATCTTGCATAAGTTCCATAGTGTCTTCGCGATTTGTAGGGCCGACTTCGAGACCTGAATTGTCCAGTATAATTTGGCGAAGATCAACAACATGTCTAGGCAGGTCATGGGTAGGGATGCCCAGTACGAGCTTCAATAGCCTTTGCGCATGCTATCTCGGCGTCAGTCAGGTCAGATGGCATCATGTTCAAGTGTGACTTACAGGCGAGTCTCGGTCATTACCACATGTCAGATCTCTTGCGATCATAGAGTGAAGAAGCCGGCCAACAGCAAAGTGCCGCGATCGAACAAGCTCCGCCACCACTCTAGCAACCTTCGACTCATGGATAGCAGAATTCATTGGAAGGCTCGTGATAAATTCGAGCACACCCATCTCAACATCGGCACCCATCGCTTTGAACCGGCGAAGCACTCGCGCTGCAACGTACGTTCGATGAGCTCCCTGTCTGTAAACTGTAGAGCTCCACTGCAGCACGATAGGAACTGCGTATTGTACAGAATCAAAAAGTTCCGACAAGTGTGAAGCTGTCTGAGTCACAGAAAAGTACAGGTCCACGGCATCGAGAGCTGCGAAAGCTTGCCTGCGAGAAGAAGAAGGCGACGTGGATTCTTGCTCCCACGATGGTTTCGATAGTCGGTTATTGCGCCTGGCAATCGCTTTCAAGGCCTCTTGAACAGCCGGTTTTGTACAGCGCTTAGCTATTGATTGCAAAACACCCTCGTACCGAGTCCAAGTCTTGGGAAGAATCAAACAATCCCTGTGAGAAACCGCCAAGTTTGCGACCAAGAGCTCCATCCTCCGACGCGCAGGCAACAGCAGGTCGCTATCTTCCGTGGTCGATCCCGCTTCTAGATGAGAGCAGAGTCCTTCGGCTAGCCGTCGGCCACGCTTGCGATTCGACACCAGGAAATTCCAGTATAGTTGAATGTGTACAAGCCACATGGGCATACGTTCTGCGCTGCTGCTTTCAAAGGTTGAGAGGATCCAGTCCAGGTAATGCTCTTGGTCCAAAAGTTGTTCAGAGAATAAATGGAATACGAGGCGCAGAACATACTGCATCTTTTCTTTCCAAGATTCCCCACCACAATTGTTAATAGTGGCGTCCACAAACTGCTCGACGTGCATGGTCCATTCCCGAATCCATTTGAGTTCTCCACTAATACCGGGAGTACCTGTAACGCCTTTCCTTTTCAGAGTTCGTAGCTCGTTTGCGCCAATACATTTTGTCAGCCAGACTGCTCGGGCAGTCGGTATCTCTTTGCCTAAGCATTGCTCCAGCAGTATCTTACCATTGATGCCATATGGTATAGTGCGGTTGAGCCGGCGCAGAGGAAAAGCAGGATTTGCAAGTTCCGTCAGCCATGCCTCTCGCTTCGTATTTGTAAGGGTAACTCGAGGTGGCGGTTTGAACGTCGAAGGCCCCGTGAGACGACCCAGTGTTTGCCTTTTTTCGAGGACGGTCACAAATAGCGAAGAGAGTGTATTTAGCCCGGGCTTGTTTTTGAAATACATCCATAGACTGGGCCGGGCAGTATTCGTCTCGTTTGTGACAGGAGGCTTATTCTGAAAGCCAGACTTAACGGTCTGCTCCGTGAGACTGTCCTCGATGTGACTGCCATTCCATGGGTGGTAGTCGGCTGGTTCTGTCGCCCAAGTTAGCCTTGCGTCCCATCGGGTTTAGTCGGCCAGGAATACATACTGCCTCCCGGATATAGAAGCGAGACCGCGGGGGGCTCAAATGACGCCGACTTCACCGTGGACTTGGATGTGATTATGGGCCCAGTTACAGCTGAAGATGGAGGCTGTTCCCTTTGCGGAGCGTTCAACCCAGGTCTTGGAGGGAAGCCTATCTGCGCAAGTGGCGGTCGCTCGCTCGCTATTCCGTGCGAATTGGGAGCCTCGGTAGTATTTGTCTGCTGCTGTCTTCCCCCTCTTGCGCCGTTTGCTGAGCGATTGGGCGAGTCTATGTTAGAAGCTGCTGGCGATGGCCGCGCACTCCCATTATCGCTTGATCCTACACCTCTTTGTCCCCCGAGAGGATCAACAGACAGGCCCGGATTCCGCGCGCTGCTGACATTGGCTCTGCTGGCCTGGCTGGAAGTCCGCGAGTGCGGTGTCGCATGCGGCTGCGCCCGCTGTTGAGGAGGAGGCTGTATCCCCAGTGTGGGATTTGAAGTCATCACCTAGGTCGGGAGTGGCATGATAGACGTCGTTTCTGTGGGAAAAGCGATGCTTGGTAGAGTATGCTGGACATTCACACTCGTCAATCGAATGCAGTGCAGTGGTGGATGGTGTGACTGAGGCAAAAGCTCACGGCACCGTTGCGCAAGACTCAGCGGGAGGTCAAAGGGTATGCGCCCCGGCTGCAGCAGTACCACAGTAGTCGGAGTCCTATATTGCTAGATACAGGTTCGAGGTGGATGCATCGACAGGGTACTGGGAACTAGGTACGAGGCTAGAGAAGAGTGCAAAAGCCCGTCCCGCTTCGGCTGCCGGAAATCTTCAATCCTGTCGATAAAGGGCCCGGCCCCGTGCCAGTGAGCTGTGCCAATGCCCATCGCGATTGTGGCGCTGCGAGTCTCGTTCGAGCTGGGAGAAACAAAGAAACGGGGCTACGGATGCTCCGTAGATTGGTCAGGCTTGTCCTCCGCAGACCCATCAAATAACGCTGTCCCTCAACCGTTATCCGTCTTCAGTCGGCGTGGTGACATAAGCTGTTTCCTCCGGGCTCGATGGATCCCGCATCCCACATCCGAATATCGTTGTTCCTGGTCTAGCTTGCAAATCATCGCTCCCACCCGCGCTCGGGCAAGCAGACTTTTACCACTACGGGTACGATCTGGCTAACGCGGGATCTCACAGACGTGCAACCACCACCATCCATTGACATCCCATCAAGTCGGTAACAAATGGCTTCCAAGAAGGACATGCGAAGGGCGGATCTCAGTACGTGTCGTCTGTCATACCACCGGAACTTGAGTTGCCCTAATCCGACCTCCAGCCATCCCCTATGTGGAACCCCCAGCAGACAAGGAACAGACAGATATGGCCGGTACGCATCGCCATGGCCGCAGCTCATCACGAGTGCATTGAGGGCTGACTTGAAGATTCGCCAGGAACCATGGCCAGTACTATGCCCATGGTAGCGGTGAGTTGCATTATGGACTCCTTTTCTGCCACGAGTTACTGATCCCCGTCCAGATAGTCACTCGGAGCAAGTGAGTTGTCAAGTGTGGGTATTTTAATGGTTCCTAGGCACTAATCTTGATTCACCAAAGGATGCTTGGATGGTACGACCACTTTGACGACGCTCCAAGTTTTGTCGTGATAGGACTGACTGCCGCCCCAGGACAGCTCTAGTCTTCGCTATACAGTCTTGGCTTGCTGAAACCCCCGCTAAGAGAGCGAAGTCTCCAACTCCCGGATACTTCACCGTTTTAATGGGCTGTAAGTTGAATTTCGGCCATTGAGATTGTTCAAATGTTAATGAATGGTGTAGTCATGTCACTTGCCGTCGTAAGATATCCTCGGGGCTGCTGTTTCGTGACATCGGATCTTAATTATTGCTAGTCATATATGCCACTCTTCCTCCCACCATTACCAAGTCAGCAAGGCACAGGGACCGGACCACCACCAGCAGCACCGCCAGCGTAAAGGACGTTATCGATCAAAATCGTCAATCGACGAAAGAAAGGGCATTAACGTTGCAGCATGTGGTCGCCGACCGTGCATCTAGGGGAGTTTAAGAGACCAGAAGTAATTAGGAGGATTCACTAAGAAAAATGATGCCAGTTGTATAAATTAGCATTGGGCGAATTTGTAGGATAAACGATAGTAGTATTGACGATACAAGACTACCAATTGCACACGGACTACTCACCATTTCTCCTCCCACCAGGGGGCCGAGTTACCCTAACGCGGTCTTCTTAAAACACTATAATAAATATTAAACTTCTTGCAGAATTCTATCCAGCCTTCAAGGATCGTCGGCCTCGACGCCTTCATCAAGTTCACAGGGACCTTTAACCAACTAAAGAGAGTGTGGCAGATCCGATCAGTCCACTGTACATGCGTGGTTGGACGAATTACCCTCCACAATCCGTAGTCGTGGCTTGGATATCATTAAGTGCGCAGACGATGCTAACGATCACTTGGCGTCCAACGCCTACCACAAGGGAAAAGCCTGAAGCCCCTCTGAAATGCCTATTCACAACATCCATTCCTATAAGACAGGACGGTGTACCTAAACATCTAGCACAGCCAAAATTGAGTGGGACTCGCCCAAAACACCACGAAATGCGTGCGCATTATCGCGGGGAGTCTTGCGGCCTATCGCCCCAGGAATCTGGAATTTCAGTTCGAGCCTGAGACGTGTCATTGCCGATCGAATGTGGTGAGGATATGCTGCTCTTTGCAGAGTGAGGTATATTTACAAAAGCCAAATGCTCTGCTTGCCTGCCTCGTATATCACAAGTATAACCTACAATTGAGGTGCCCTCATCATGGCATGTCGAGGATTCTCCTTGAGACAGATGTTCCGTCCCAACATGTACGGGAGCTTGATCATGACCTGACTATAAGCCAAATTGGCAACCTGCTATTTCTTCTTTATCTAGGTGTGAACACCCCACTCTCGCTTAGAATCCTTCTCTCCTCCTTCAGAGTCTCGTCTTTCTTCCTTCTCTCCGCTGCAGTGTCCAGCTCCTTGACAAATCCCCAAGCCTTCCACGGCTCGTATTTGCCTGCCAATAAACGTCTCTGGATGACAAAATATTCCGTGACGACCTTCTCTTTCGGTTCCTTCCAGACGATAGGCGCTTTTGCTCCCATTTCGGTCCCTATTGTCAATCTCTGCATCGATTTTATCCTCACAACAGCTTGTTGAATACCAATAGGGATATTGTTAAGCTCTATAGGCGCAGCTCCGGCCTTCATAGAACATAACTTCGCTCTGCCTTTATATGAGACAAGTTCCCAGTTCATTACTTCCGAATTGCCAATTCTCTTTTCAATTTTCGTGAGAAAAGTTTCTCTCACTCCTTCAGTGCAAATGTCTTCCAGCGCTTTTCTGTCCCCCATCGCGTACGCAGTGTACATTTGTTTGTGTAGTCTGAGAGCCGCAGGCTTGATGGTCAGGATGTTAATTTTCGGTCGATCGGGCCTTGGAATGTCCGGGCGCATGTTTGAGTATATTCTCCATTTGAAAATGAGAAAGGCGATAAGTGTGTCCAGAACACGGCGTTTCGTGCGTCTCCACTCCAACGATAGGCGAAATTTGGGCTCGGTAAAGATAGAGGGAAGATTTTTGCCTGTGGGCATTATAAATGTGTCTATTGCGAGTGTCAGAGGAGATTTCAACATTCGATTTGCGGTTGGTCTGGTCGTACCTGGCATTAAGCCTAAGTCGGCTGGTATCTTTGAGGCATCTTTCAGGCCCCGGACTCCCTTCTTCTGCTGCACTTTTGGCGACTCTTGAATATTCTGTCGCTTGTTGGGCAGGAAGTCCATTTTCTGTCCCACGCCTGCCTTACTGGCCTGGTTGGGATGATGGACGGCGAAAGCGCGGCGGGCTTCGTGGACACATAGCGGAGCTCGCCATACAGGCCTCCGGCGAGCTATGAGGTCTGGTCGTAGCTTGGGAACAAACTTGATCATCGGAGAGGTTACGGGCATGGCTGAGGGCGAGTCGTGATTTCAATGGTGGATAGTCTGGAGATGGGGAATTGGAGATCGACAGGCGTCACGTTATTTGTCCGGAAACCGTTAGCAGTAGGCAAAGACGGTTAAGGTTAGATTCAAGCGTAATACACTTCCAAGGTTCCTGAGCTCCAAGCACGCACAGAGACCGTCACCGACTCAGCAAGAATTGCCTTGTCATTCTGCAGGCACTTGACTTGGGATTCAGGACTCGTTTGTTCCTTCACCACCCCTCTCAGGCTCGTCCTTGGCTCGTAATGTAGGTGGAGGTGCTTCAGCTGCCGCGTGCCTTACTTGGATCAGAACTCGGAAGTACTACCTCCGTACATAGCTCAAGAAGCTCCAAGGAGCTCGCGTGACAATCATGCTGTAGCTCTGCATCTCGTTCCACATCCCACTTTCTCGCCAACCGTCATTGTTCTTGTTCCGACGAGGACGGGGCTGCATTCAGTTCGCTTCAATCTGTCCTCACGAGCTCTGGAGCCTCGTCGGGAAACAGGATTGTCCACAGAGTATCAATGATACCACTTGCTTCTGGGTAGAAAAGAGCTTGGAAATTCCCAGAATGCTATACGGCAGCAATACGCCGTACCCATTCCCTCACTGGCAAACTCCATCCGTCGCTCAGCTGACGAGTTCGCCGACAACCACATCGAATCCGTATCTTCCGCGACCCTCGCAAATCGAGGCTCCATACCAATTGCATTTCCAAACTCGGATCCACCGCCATACTCGGCAACACCACCACCACCACCACCACCAGCCTACCCGCCCAGCCCATCTGTCTATGAGCCTACAACGTTAGGGCTGGATGACCCAGCTTTGTGGTCCAACGCTGAGCCCCCACCAACCGCAACGGGCAGCTTCCATCCTCGCGCGGCTGTCATTCTGGGACTAAATAATCATTGGCATAAATGGTTGTATTTCTGCCGATTGCTCTCGGTGTTCCCGGAGTTGAGGTTCGGGATTCCCATCTTGTGGACCCTGCTATGGTTCATTCTGGGAGATCAGGAACTGCGAGCGAGCTTGGAGGCAAGAGAAGAACTGATCGTAGTTTTCACAGAGGTGTTTCTCGCCGCTGTCTGGGTCAGTCGAAATCATGAATTTGTCCCTCGGAAATATGTTGGGAGACTAATTCATCGCGCAGTGTGCCGTGTCCGGATATCTCTCTTTCTTCTCCATGGATTGTTTGATGATGCGATGGTACATTTCGAAAACTCCACTCCACATCGCATTTTCGGCACTGATAAACGATCGCAGGCTTCTCATTTACTCCCCGATTGCGTCGATCGTCCGCCTCATAACAGCAAGTTTCATTTACTACGTTGGCACAAATTTTATCTTGCAATACTCGGGAAGTCATCTCGACCCCAGTCTCCTTCTCCCAGCCTGGATATTGATTGCAGCGGTTAGTCCTCCTCAATCATTGTCATCCTGTTCTCGACTAACGTACCGCAAGATCCTTGCCATAGTCTACATGTCTATGCACAATCGAACCACAATCAAACGGCAAGGTGACAACTCGATGTATGTTCTTGGTGCTGCTTCTTTTTTCACGATGTGTATTCTTTTAGCGCCTTTGTATATAGGCCGCAGGCCTATTACTGTTTGTCTTCGCTGAAGACCTGATTGATCAGGCACTACTGGGTGCTTTCGCATAGTCTTTCGGACTGTGTTCTTTACGCTGTATCTGTATACCCTGGAAGAGTGGAAAGGTGGGAATTGGGATGAAGTTGGTGGTGGGATCGAGCTACACCAGGAAAGCTAGGCATTGAGAAGCATGGAATACTCAGCGAGTTTTCTTGGACTTGACGCTTTGTCTCTGCATGCTGTGCAATATGCCGTCCTGCACTAGAACGCAGCATGCTGCTACTTCCCACATCCGGAGAAAATAAGACGATGGCCATAGGTGAATCATGCTACAAATCAGGTCTTTCGTTATCTTACTCCACCGCATCGTAGACTTGGCTCAATACTCCATGCTTCCAAAAGCAAAGATTCAGACTCCAGAAGCTGAACAACACCCGAAAGTGTAAAGAGAAATCATTCGACCACCAGACTGTTCAGATGCATAGTCGCACCAGTATTACGCACATCTATCTTTCTCACCGCTGTCTCAAAACTTCTCTAACAGCTCTTACAACAGACTGGTATATTGATATTACTCTGGTCACCATTTATCCTGCCCACATCTCTCCTGGGCCTACCTCCAGGATCCATTCTAAATCCCACTCCCTCACCTTCGCCGAAATCTTCTCCTCGATTGGAACGTCGTAGTTCCGGGGGAATACCGTTTGGTGGTGTGAGGGAGTGCGGGGAAAGTCGTGCGGCAGTTATGTTGTCGAAGGAGAAGAGGGTCGTTAGGTAGAGGGTCGTGAATCGTTGGAGGGTGACTAGGAAGGGTTCTGAGCTGCATTGATGTTAGTATCGGGAGTCTAGTAGAAGAGGACAGGAAGCTCTTACGGGAGAGGTTGCGGTTGCGATTGTGGTTGTGATTGCGCTTCGGAGGCTGAGACTTGGGGGAGCTGTGATAGCTCCTCCTCTGAGGTTGTCGAGGATGGGGTATTTGCTCGTTGGACCATGGTGTATGTATCACCTAGACTCTGTAGCGTGGAGGAGAAGACCTTTCTAGTCTAATTAGCCAGAAGGCAGCGGAATAGTATAAATGAACAAAGGATCAGTCCGGAGGATGTTGGAGAGCGCCTGGCTAGCTGCTGAACTATCTATAACCAAATATAGATGCGGAACAATGACAGGGATTATGAATCGCCGTGTGGACGATCTCTTGGCTTGGATTTTTTCTTACTCCAAACATCTTGTCTCAATCTCCACATAATCCCAATGGGCGACAGAGTAGGCCTCGCGATATCTAGATATTAGTTCATATACTGATGAGTCGTTTAGAAGAGAAAAAGAAATGTGGTGCTCCACCAAGCTCCCAGGGAAGAGCTGGACACTTCTAAACCAACAGCTCTATTCCAGGCAACGGGAAAGGGAAGATCGCATACGTTGAGCATTGCTATTCCTGGAAGTATCATTGCGAAGTAAGTTGTTTTGGTAGGATGGTCATTCATATGACATTTCGTCGCAAGCAGTCAAACTCCTAGCACATCCAAGGTCCCCATTTCCATGGAGACACGATCTGGACTAAACTTTCTTGTAGTGCACAGTCTCATGATCTACGAACAGCTCTAGCAGGTAGAATCGCTCGCGCAGCAGCGGTCTTCTGCGTGGACGAAATTATAGTCTTCAATGATGGAACAGGCGCATCGCATTCACACCAGCAACACCAGCGCCAATCCCGAATGCGAGATTTTGAGTACGAAGATGGCTACACTGGCCAATCTGACCCAGACCATTTCCTATACCACGTTTTGTCATATCTAGAATGTCCTCCCCATCTACGCCAACGATTATTTCCCCTACATCCGAATCTGCAGTCTGCAGGATCGTGTCCGAGTTTGGACATGCCACATCACTTGAGACAGACGGATTGGTGTCCTTATCGTGAGGGAGTAACAATTGATCCTAACGCGCAGCCATATGAACACGAGAACCCTCATTCCGGCGCAAACAAAAAGCAGAAGAAATCAAAGACAGCAACGATCAACAATACCTCGACTATGGTAGACTGTGGCTTCCCCAATATTCCCGTCTCTATTCCCGTCGCGATTCCTCCAAACACCCGCGTCACAATCAAACTTGCTTCCCCAGATCAGCCCCACGACTTTCCATTCAAGAAACACACGCAGCCGGGCGAGCACGAGCCTCTCTCTGGTGAGCCCGTCGATCCAGCCGAGCCACGAGAGGATGAAGGATATTACTGGGGATACACGGTCCGTCAGGCATCAACTCTGAGCTCGATTTTCACCGAATCACCTTGGGAAGGTGGCTACGACGTCTCAATCGGAACATCTGAACGTGGTGTTCCCATGTCTTCGATCTTCCCAGGCCCCTCAACCAGCACAAAGATAACATTCAACGATAAGAATGACGAAGAGCCTAGCCGAAAGCTACCCCAAAAGTATGGCCACGCTCTTGTGGTTTTTGGCGGCGTGGCAGGCCTCGAAGCAGCCGCTGTAGCGGATCAGGACCTAGCTGAGAAGGGAATCGGAAAATCGAATATCGGCGAGTTGTTTGATTTCTGGGTAGATGCTTGTCCCGGACAAGGGAGCAGGACAATCAGAACTGAGGAGGCAGTTTGGTTGGCGTTAAGTCAGTTGCATGCTTGGGTCAGAGGTACAAATGAGAAGGCGTAGCAATGCGAGTAGGACTGATTAGGGCCTTGACTGAGGGGGGTTCTGTATGAAGCGGGCGATGATAAAGGTGAACGTTTCTATCTACAAATGAGTTTAGCCTAAGAACGATTCGATCCTACATGTGCCTCAGCCTTGGGTGTGAAATTCGCCAAAACTCCTATCAAGAGGGCTCTCGCGATCGATTTAAGACTGTAGGACGATTGTTCATCGAGAAAGGCACGAGTGAATATACAACAAACCGAACGGGGGAACATTGCACACCGTGTATATAATTGTCGTCACGAGAACATGCTGATGACTGACTCGTTTTGCAAACGCATTGGAGGCGTGAAACTCTCCTTTGCCAGCATTAATCCTACACGACTTGCAATCATCACCCATTTCATCAGGAATCTGCTGCAATATCATCCCAGACGATGCTTCGATGCCAGCAAACCTGATGGGATATTTTGACAGGCCCAAAACGAGTTCCGCGCTACAGTAACACGGAGGCGGTTACACCGCGCTCACTCCTAAACGGTGTTATTCCAGCTCCCTTCATCCTGTATTGGGCAAATACGGATCACACTTTCTGACCATGATGTTTGGATTCGGTAGTTCACGAAAGTCATCACGCGACAATGATATCTTCGATATCGTGGATGTGCAAGAACTCGCTCAAGCTTTTCCGCAGAAGATTTCTTTGAGCGAAAACTCCAGGATCGATCCGAATGAGCTCATTCTTCTGGTCTCTGGTGAAGGTTTCATCGTTCGAAGTGCTGTTTCACAAGCGTTGGGGAACGAGCTTGGAAAGAAAAGCGGTCGATTACCTATCGTTACCCTGGCCACAAGTCTCGGTATCGCGCCAAAAGAGCTTTTACGGATTCTGCATGATGATAAGACGACTTTTCTCTCCAAAGATGGGAGCTCTGTCCTCACGCGACTGGAATTGAAGACCATCGTAGAAAAGCTGCGAAGCAAAGCGGAAGAGCTGTTCGTGCCAGCAACCGTGTTCGCTGACGAATCGGATATGGATTGTAAGGATTTGATCAGACTTGTCGAGATGAGTGATACAATGGTTGAAGAAGGAACTTTACAGCTTTTTCATGATTGCGGTGTCTCACCTCCATCCTCAAAACACGTTCCGTATCTATACATCCACACACTATCCTTGTTGCTCAAGGCTAAGAAAGGTCTTACTGAGAAGATGATCGTTGCGCAGGAGGAGGCTAAGTAAGCGCTCCTTGAAATTATGTTCGCAGTCCACTCTAACAAATAGTGGCAGACCAACATTCTGGACCTTCTCGGAAATGTCAGGCTTGTCCAAAAGCGCTTTCTGTCGACTTGCTGAGAGTCTTTTCCCGCCGACAGAAGAGATCAATGGAGTCCAGGGCGACTTTGAGGATGTCGAAGACGGTGTGAGATTCGTCCCCCATGCTTACGTTCTTCGCAAGGTGAAGCATCATGCCATAGAAGTGGCTCGAGGCGACAAACCATACTGCGATCTGAAGAATCTCAGCAGGTTATATCCCAGGCTCCTTTCAGACGTTTCATCAGCCCAGGAGTTTGTAGTAAACGCGGCGCATGAGAAAGATGGGGCGCCTGCGAGTTTTCACATCACCTCTCATTATGCCATTGGGGACAGTTTCTTGAACTCTTCCGCGCGCACAAATCTAGAGACATTGGGATATGATAGATGTACGACCATGAAGGCATGATCTCGTTCCTTCCACTGGAAATGGGGGACTAGCTAACATCAGCCAGCCGTATCTTAAGGCTTTCCCGAAAGAAGTCCACGACGAGATTCGAGTTCTGCTACACAACCGTACCATATTGTACTTTCGCGAGAACGGTGCCGATAGAAGAGATATATTGACTCTCGGGGACTGGCTCGTCCTTGTGGCGCTCATCGCTGATCTATCCTCCGCTGCAACACGTCTTGGGAGAATCACAGCCGAGGAGCAATGGCAAATACAGTCGGAGAACTCAACTCACATACCCACCCTTTCGGCGCCGAATTTCCTTGAACGCCTACAAAAGGAGTCGGAGACGCCTTTAGAGCTTCTACAGCACCTCTGGGAACTCAGAGGGAATGAAAGCATATCATTTGCCGCCACGACAGCTTTTGAGAAACATATCGCGGAAATGCAAAAAGATATCCACGATCAATTTGCATATCTCTGGATCTCGAGGTTGGGTCTCAAATCATCGATATATACCGCTGGTCTCGAGGCACTACCAGCCGGCCCACTCAAAGACCAACTTTCCGAATTACTTTCCACACATCTACTTCAAGATCTCATTCCAAGCACAATCAAGCGTGCCCGAACCAAAGGCCTGATACGGACACCCAATCTCATAAAACAGATTGGCAAATTAGAGAACGAGATGGCCGCTATCAAAGATGCGAGGAAGTCGTCGCCGCAAGATAGCCTTTCCAAGTTTGCGAAGAAAATCTCTCTTGAGATACCTTCGAGCGACCAACTCGCCACTGCAAAAAAGGAACACCTTGATGATATGGTCGCGACTATGAGCAAAGATAAGGATGGACCGAGACTATTCTTGAGCCTTGTACTTGTCCTGTGTGCTTCAAAGAGAGAAGGTGTTGTTTATGCGACAGGCAAATTCGCACCGAAGTTGTTGAAGGTGAGCAGGGAAGAATTGGACGAGGACCTTTATAAAAGGGTCGAGGAGATCAAAGAGTTGGTTAAGCTTGGCAAAGTTGATAAGGCTGTCAGGGTGGAGATGAGGGAGTTGGCTGCGAGGGCTGTGAAAGATGTGGTAGGTGAGGATGGAGATTCGGGATCGAAAAATGAGAATGGCAAGGCTGGTGAGGAGTGATGAGCAGTCCATCTATGGCGATTGAGGTTGTGTCAGTCTGAAGGCGGCGGCCGAGCCCTTGGTGGGATCGGTTCAAAATGAGTCTGTTCTAGGTGAAAATGGCAAAGGCTGGGTCGGCGAAGAGAAAAGCCATCAGTCGAAGATTGAACAGGATGACGGGCAAGGAAGCCTGAATTTTTCGACAGAGACTGTCTAGCATTGCCCTCAACCCCCAATAAAAATGAGTGGTAAGACTTAAAACTGGCACTTCAAGTTCAGAGCTTCCCTTCAACTCCATTCACACTCACCACCAGTGTTTAACATCTCGATTCGTGATTATGTCGATGGCTTTACCACAAAGTCCTTTAATCGCACGCCGCCAAGATTCATCGACCTCAATCCCGGATCGACAAACCTTCAGGACGTTGAAAATGTCTTCGTGAGGTCCTGCTTCCAATCGCAATCGAGCATCCTTCTGCCAGCTGGTATCAGCTACCAACTTGACTTCCCATCCCTCCCTGCCAAAATCTCATTCCCCTCCCACAACACCAATCGCATCACCATCACTCCTCCTCCTCCATCTCCTCCAACAGCCCCTCTACAATCCCCACAACAATCTCACTATCCCGAAACCCCCCACAATACATAACCGACCCCATTTCCACCCCCTCCCTCTTACAATCCGGAGCGTAATCCAACCATGACCGCAGAATCCGCTGTTTCGACTGATACTCCATATAACTGACATCGGCCTGGATGGCTTCATGCACTTTCCCCAATTTGGACACCCACGTGTTGAGGTGGGCCATGTTGGTAATGACGTAGGAACGGAAGTTGACTCGTTCCGTCAGTTCGAAGGAGGAGAGGAGGATGGATTGGCGGAGTTCGGCGGGGAGGGTTAGGAAGGTTGGTGGTGGGTTGATGGCGGGGGATGAGGCGGTTTCTCGTCGTTTGGACGGGTGGGAGAAGATCTCTGTATGGGTTAGTGAAGTGAGATGGGGAGCTGAGTGGGTTCATGTGGGTGTGAAGTGGAGTACCTCTTGCTTTTCGTTTCTCTCCTGCCATGGTGGAGATGTTGGTGAAGTTGGTGGTTCTTGATGGAGGCATGCAAGGTTGCCTTGGAGGGCGGAGCAAAAATCTGCTGAATGAATCGAGGTGAGGTCACGCATAGGTTCGATAACATTCCGTTTGACGCTGCTCCCATATCATGTCGTTCCCTTCCGCGAACAAACTCTTTAAGATGAAAGCGCAGACAGCCAAAGGGACTGGGTACGTAGAGTTCCTAGCAATACCTTTTCGAACTGCCAGGCAATTAGCGATGACGTTTTTCTTGACGAAGGTTGAAAAGAATCATGAATGAGAAGATGGAGTAAGGAAGTGGAATCGTCGAAACCTAAAATACCGCCTGAGCAACTCCGTAGACGCCATAGTCTTAACACAAACTTCATCCAGGTCTCCTCCAGGTCACACACAGCTTCATCCAACATCTCTCGCAAATCCCAATCCCTATGCCCTTGACATGCAGGAATTTCCTCCTCGTCTTCGAGATCCGTTGAGATCCGCCTTCTCCAGCTGTGTAACTCTAGACTACTGTCTTTGCAAGACGGTTTCCCACCACGTCCTAAAATCCTCGATTGCAAGTCTGCCTATACCCCTTCGACAAGTCGCCAAACCATCTCTTGACGATGCTGAAATGTATCAAAGGTGCTCACATGGAAATTGTCCAAGCACAATCTCCACTCACCATCGATAAACCTTCCCAAGATCATTTGATGGAGCTCGGACAAGGGGAAGAGTTTTGTCATCATTTTTGCTCTGCCGGTATGGCGAGATGTTCAATGAGCGAGAACATGGATCTGGGAGCCGTCGTGACTCGCCGAGGAATTGACTGCACGACTTGGTTGAACACACCTTCATCTCCAGTTTTCCTCGTCGTGCTTTTCCAGGTTCGTGACGTGTCGACGTCGGTACTGCGGTGTTTTGGCATTCAATGAAATAGACGACTGACCTCGAGTTCGGTTCTTCTCCTTATCCCAGTATCAAATTTCAAATTCCAGAAAAACGCTTATTGTGTCGGCCAACATTCAGCAAGCCTTCAAGGCCGTTCCCAACTACGCACAAAAGACCTAGAAGCACCCATCAAACAGCCCCAGTCGGTTTCAGTAGACAAATGTTGGGATTGTTTACAATGACATATCCTCACCGAGCTGCAAGCAGTGGCACAACCATGTCAGCCAAACATTTAATTAAAGTCCGGTACTGTAAAATCCAAAATCATTGGGACAATATATACGAAATGCCGCCAATGATATTTCCTCATCTGAGAAATGCTCAACGACGCCTTCCGGCATCCCCAGTTCCCAATCCTCTGCTATATAGTGGAGATGCAGTTCAACACAAATTCCCCGTACCCGCCCACCGGCCAGCCGCGCCGACCATATCTAAGTAGAAGAAATCTCATTTTTTACACGCAGGCTCAAAAGGCTCGATCAGGAAGGTCGTAATTGTATCCAAATCATTCGTCGACAGCGAAGGGAGAATGGCGGGAAGGGCAAGCAGCGTAAAATGTTGCCGGTCTGGGTGTGGCGTAAGCAGAGAATGACGGAGTAAGTGGTGTACGCGTAAAGTCGTAAGTAGTGAAAGGGTATCGTAAAGAAAAGTGTAGAATCCAGGAGAGTCTTGTCTTGTCCACATCAAACCCTCATCTCGTGGCAGCTTCAAGCTGACCGGGGGTTGGATTGGTTTGTGTGGCGTCGTTTGCACGACGTCGGAAAGGATTGCGTATTGAGGTAGGTAACCGCGATCGCCAACCTGCAACCGGAGCTGAAGTTCTATTGGTTACCTCTGCCGTTGCAGATCTACCGGATTGATGTTGACTTCGAGTTCTCTGTACAGCAGGGTCACCCATTCCACGATTTGAAGACAGAATGATCATCCGCGATCTTGCGGGCATATAGCGACCCCCGAGCCATGAATTCTGAGGTGCTTGAGGCATATTGAGACGGAGTGGACGTCCGGAGCGTCGACCTGTAGGTTCGGCATTTGCTTCACCTTCTGGTCGTGGTTTAGGAATGTAGTAGTCGGCCTTGCATAGAGGACAGCAAGCTCGTCGAGTTGATAACCATGGGTCTACGCAAACAGCATGGAAGGCATGCCCACAAGTCAACCCTCGCACTTCCTCGTCATCCTCCAACGCATCAAGGCAGATAGCGCATGTATCTCCTGGTGTATTCAACAATTCTTCCGGAACTGCTGTGTCGGGAATTTGATCTTCGTCGTCCGAATCATCGTCGGCAGTTTCTACAGCTCTCGTCTTCGCAGCAGCGATGGAATCACGATTGTTGTGATCTACATTGTCCGTCGTTTCAACGACCGTCTTCTCGTTAAGGGTTGAATCCTCTGCAATCGTTACATGTACAGGTGAAACGGCAATTGGGCGATGGACGTGAGATAGTGACGATCCCGGTCGGTCTTGATCGGCAGACATGCGTTTCAGCGATTCGTCAACAGTACCCTCGACGTCTTTGATGCTGCCAGCTCGGCTTGGTGGTGTGGTGATGCCTCCTGCTGATGGCAGGCCTTCGTGTTCTCGGGATGCTCTCCAGACCTTGTATTTCATGAGTGGAAACCGGGTGTTCACCTCGTCCATGGTCATCAGCTTTTTCTCCCGTCGTCTTCGGTGAGGTCGAGGCATGACTGTGAGGTCAATTGGGTCACCATCAGCGTGGGCACGAAGAGCGCGATTTCGTTGATTGTAGCGGAAGCAGTACTTCACACCGACGATGATCCTAGGCGCGTCAATTGCGAGATCATCATGAATAACAACCAAGAACAAACATACCATAGATTTGTGAAGACCACACCGAACCCGAGAGCAACGAAGAATAGTAAAGGTGAGCTGGAGTTGCCACCTCCGCCGCTTCCGTTGCCGGTGGGAGAGGGTGACGGCGATGGGGTCGACGTCGAAGCTGTCATACTGTGGACAAATACAATAGGGGTGCGCGAGCAATTGAGTTGCTTGATCTTGGTCCGCGTGAGAGGGAGTATCCGTTATCCGCACGCCTGTGGACCTGCTGAAACGTGATTTGGGTGCGGCTTCGTGGAGGGCCACCCAGGGAAACGAGAAGTGAAAAGACGGTGGAATTCACCTCTTGACACGAACGATGCTGTGTTGATGATCCCACCACACGACTTGTTGAGAACGCAGCTGCCGGGAGACGTGAGGCTGTCCGGTGGTGGCCGTGTGAGGCTCGGGTGGAGGAGACGATACAATAATGGATGACGACCCTGCGACTGGAAACGGGCGGCCAGGATTGGTACGATACGGAATACGGAGAAACGGGCTGTGGCGGGTAAGGCTCTCGAATCCCCGCGGCTTCAACAGGACAGAGACAGCAGACTTATGGAGGATTAGTGCGACATGCCACAACCGCAGCAGTTGTTCGATGGTTCGTAGCAGGCGTTGCGAGTGGAATTGGAGGAGGCTTTGGCCAGTCTTGGAATTGTCAGATCTGGGCGACCCCTTGGCCTCTGGCTGCTCGATTGGCGGGCGAGGGCAGTGCCGACACTAGCGAGGCAGAGAGACGGGGTTTGTGGAGGATGGTTTCAGAGTAAAATGTGCTGTAATATGGGTAGATGAGGCTGCCTCAACCTGTATACGCAATGCGAGAACATTATACCCCGCCGTGGCAAGGGGAAGAACAATGCTGGGCGAAGTCCCAGTCACAGTAACTCACTCCTCCACGCATGATTGTTGGCGTTACCACTCGGCATTGTATCCCACAATGAGGCCAGCGCTGCATTGCATCGTACTCGCGCACGGAGAGCCTTGCGCAAGCCAGTCGAGCCAGTCACCACCTGACCAGTGACCACAAAGACCGTGACGACTCTTGGTTCGCCGGGCACTCCTCCTGCATACCCGAACAAGTCTAGTCTTCCCTCGCCCGCTCGACAGGAACCTGCATCTGTGCTGGTCGGGCTCGAGATACACACGAAGGCACGGAAGCAACGCCTAGCAGCCATGGCCGCCCCGAATCCAATCGTCTTCTTCGATCTGTCACTGGGAGGTGAGTATTGAGCATGGCCTCTTTCCTGCTTCGATATTGCATGCATTGCTGGAAAGGCTAAGCCCTTCAAAAATTCACCATGGGCGTTTGGAGTGTTGCACCCGAGCCTTGTCTTCTATTCCTTCATGTTTCGTATCCCTGCTGACTATGCATTCGTAACGTAGGAGAGCCTCTCGGCAGGGTGAAGGTGAGAAACATTAGTATTCGATCATCGTTTCAATTCAACTAATGTTCCATGTGCAGATGGAACTCTTCGCCGACGTCGTTCCCAAGACTGCCGAAAACTTTCGTCAGTTCTGCACAGGCGAGAGCAAGAACGCCCAGGGTAGGCCTCAGGGCTACAAGGGCTCCAAATTCCATCGAGTGGTGAGTCTATGCACGGAATAGTCTGTTCACGAGGAGAGAATTGTGGCTCACGCCTTCCGACAGATCAAGGAGTTCATGATACAGGGAGGTGATTTCCTCAATGGCAATGGCACGGGATCGACGAACATCTATGGCACGTCAAAATTCGCAGACGAGAACTTCCAGCTCAAGCATGACCAGCCTGGTTTGCTGAGCATGGCCGTAAGTGACTTCCCATCATCACGAATTGGGAGAACTATGAAGAATGACAATTTGCAGAATTCAGGACCGAACACCAACGGTTCGCAATTCTTCATCACGACTGTCCCAACGCCGTTCCTGAACAACAAGCATGTCGTTTTTGGCAAGGTGGTTGAGGGCCTCGATGTCGTCCACAAAGTTGAGAACACACGCACATCGAAACCGGGTGACAAACCAATCCAAGACGTGGTCATCGCTCAGTGTGGTGAGATGTGAGCGGAGCACCCAACGAAACGAACAAAATCTGGCATGATGAGAGAAAAGCTTGAGCAAACAGTGATGGAACGACCGGAGCTGACCGATGACGGCTTCGTGACTACTCCATAGTCAAGATAATATTGTGCTGTTGGTCTGTCATAGTACAGAATTCCTCGTCCTTACGCGCGTGAACCATCGCGGTCCGTACCCTTATTCCTCCCTCAAGTATGACCAAGACCCCTATTATCCATCCCAATAATTCGAATGATATACGTCTTTTCACAGATCCAGTACTGCTCCCGCATATAGCAGCCCATCCGCACCCATCCCGATATCAGCTCACCTAAAGACCACGAATTGATCCAGAGAAGCCCTACATTATCAGCCTCATCCAAATTTGTACTCTACCATCCTGCCTCGTGGGGATGCAATTCAATCTATTCGCATCTAAAATGAATCTACCTCGCCGCCTGTTACCGAGGGCCCTAGTGCAAATCATCCAGCATGAAGCCTATCCAGCCAAGCATTCAGGCAACCATCACCAATCCCTTCAAAACCTTGGAGAAGTGGCCCCAGGAAAAGAAATTGGAGCTTGCCGGTTGCCCTCATGCTTACCTACCTGTAGTTCTGACAGACACAGAAGCTTGGAGCAGTGGAGCAGGTCGAGCGAAACAAAATCTATTTATGACCGATGGCCAGTGCTGTCAAAGCTGAGCAGTTTTGAGCCTCGCGAATTGCACTGCGGTGATCAAACCGTGCGCATGCACAGATTTTCATTAGATTGAGATTTGCCAGACCGACACGACCATGACTCGGCAACTCATGCCTTGACACAGTCCAAAATTTCCTGTTGTATGACCAACCAGTTGTTCTGCATCTTAGCGCTGTGGAAAACAGGCCCACCAGTCTTTTTCATCATCTCACTTGGGGCAGACGAATCTGGGGCAGCAAAAAGGCGTGATCGCGTTTGCGGAACCTTCTCCTAAACCTCCTGACTCTTTCACAACTGAAACTCATTGAGAAGTTTCCAAGTAGGAAAAAAAGACAGTCTCCCACAGACTCCACGCATCTACGGAGTCGGAAAACTTTCACAGAAATTCAGCAAGGGTGAAGAGCCAGGCGGAGACCTCCCTCATATCTTGTTGCGAAAACATCAGCGCAGATTGAAGCGTTCGAATCTAAACGTAGGAGCACATTGGCTTTGTTACTCCAGTGCCCCTAATAGAGTCTCTAGGCGTCACGACATTTCTACTCTATATTTACTTCTCCACCTTGGAATCAATATCGAAATTTATTTGGTGAGACAATTTCCTGTCGTCATCAGATATCTATCGCTGTTGATCTCTTGTTGCAGATCATTGAACCGTTCAAGATTTATATCAAGCGACTCGGAATTAAGTGGATCCGCTATGGGAGTGGCAGATGCGTCGACGCCGCGAGACTTATTCCCATCACACGTATTGATTGAATGAATCCTCTTGGAGATCTGCGTTGAGATGGTCTGAGTTGATAAGAAGTCCTTTGAACTACCTGCGTGGAGTACCACCTTTGAGTATGCGTTGACCTGTATTAGAACTGTTAACGACGACACATTTGCTTGGTGTACATTCAATTCGCTTTTGGGCGATACAGAAACCAAGGTGTAGTTACTAGCAGATAAGACCACACACAGGAGACAACTGTTTAAATTCTACAGCATCCTTTTTTTCCAAAGATGCTTTGCCATCTTTCAGCCTACAAGAATTTAGACGCCAAACTCATCAATCCGCCTCCTCCAGAGGTTGCTCCGCCACCACTCATCTCACTCTTCATGTACATCTGCAAGGCCATCTTAGCCGCACTCTCCACAGCACTCTGCTTCGTAGCTCCACCCTGTACATTCCCACTCGCGGATTGCTGATCGAACAATTTCGCAGCCTGACCCATGGCCATGCCAACAAACTGGTTTTGAGCACCACCATGTCCGCCTGATGAGCCGCCAGAAGGGCCACCAGTGAACATCTTGAGTGCTTGCATTGCTGCTGCGGCTGTGTTGAGGCGGTTAGCAGGCGTTTTCCGCACGGAGTCACAAAGTAAAAACGCGAGGAAAACCCACCTCCCATACCACCACTAGAAGCAGCTTGTCCACTTCCTCCACCACCGGAATACATCTGCTGATGCGCCTGCACCATTCCTTGCTCATCCACGTCTTGGTTAGCAAGATGTTGTTTCTGTCCACCAAGCATGCCTAGAACGCTCGAAAACATATCTCCGTCGCCTGCAGAGCCAGCATGTTGTTGGGCCGCAGCATGAGCTCCCGAGTATTCGTCGTTGGAGCCTCCATAGCCTCCGCCGCCGCCATAGCTCGTCCCGGAATTTGAATAGCCTCCACCGCTGCCACCGGAGTATCCGTCGTTGCCTTCTTGACGATGAGGACGTCTGCCCTCTTCTCCATATCCACCAGACTGTTGCTGGCCTCCGTACCCACCAGATTCTTGTCTGCCGTAGTTGTCATCCTGCCTCCCGCCGCCGTAGCTGTCCTGCTGAGGTCTCCTCCTTTCTTCTCCATATCCCCCTCCCTGTTGCCCACCACTATATTGGTCGTTAGAATCATTATAGTAGCCTCCGGACTGCTCGTGACGTCTGCCTTCGCTCCGTCCTTCACCGTACCCATCTCCTCTCCCTTCATGCCTACGTTCACCGCGTCCCTCATTCTCATACTCGTTACGGCCTTCGTGCCTACGCTCACCACGTCCTTCATAGTTTGAACCGGAATTGCGTGCGTACTCATCTTCGCCATAACCGCCTCCTCCCTGTCTCCCGCCGCCGCGTCGTTCGCCGTAGGAATCTTGGTCGTCGTTGTAGGACATTGTGGCGTCTATCGAGTCAATGGTTGGCAGGACGATTCGTCAACAACTATTGGGCAGAAGCAGCGAACAAGCAATCGAAGGCAGAAGATATTAAATGGGCGAAAATGACGTTGAAACCACCCGACTTCCCCCACACTACCCCTGTTTTCGATCAAAGGAAACCAAGAATCCACCTACCTGTGGTACCAAATAACTAACCAATGTAGTGAAAAAATAAAGTCAAAAGAACAAGAAGTCTTGGGAGATGTGACGGATGTCTTGGTACAGCAGGAACCCGCCGTCCTTAAATTGCTCTCGAAGCGGTAGCCAAATGAAGTCTTGCCCCACTATGCCCCTCCTTCCACGTCATACCTATACCAATGGGGTTCGAGAACAGCGCGTCATGGTGCAACGATTTGCAATTGAGTGACGGCGGAGTCGAGGTGTATCCGCGAGGCACAGCATTTGTATAAGTGCGTACCAGACCTGGAGGAGTATCTGGCAGTGTACATGTATGTGCCTCCTGACGCTGAAGGTGATTGAAAACGATTATCATAGTAGCGGCGAGGTGCAAACTTTCTCACACACCAGGACGTTGGACTGCACTTCGGAAATCTGAGAATTCGAGAATTTGATGTTGAATTATGTGAATGACCTGAAGAGGAACGTGACAAAGGAAACGCTAAACCAATTCATCAATATTGTAAGATACTTAGATCCGACGCCGTTCGAAACAGATCCACGACCCGACCTGCACTGGCCCTCGAGCCTACTCATTTTGTGTTACTCCTAAGAATGAAGACAGGTTATCCAAACTGTACCCCTGTTCACAAAGCGCGCTTAATCTCCTGGTGAAGGGAGCGAGCGTAGTCCTTAATCTCCTTGCCAGCGACGATGTAAAGCTCCAGCATCAAGACGTGGACGAAGACAAACATGAAGGCTGACATGATAAAGAAGAATTTGACATAGAGCTTGATAAGACGGCGACGCGCCTCCCACGTAAAGCTCTGCCACGACTCACGCAAAGTTGCAGCTTTTCCAGCCTGTGTGAGTCTGCCGCCGAAACTACGGTCAAAGTTGACAATGGTCTCCTCCTCTTGGGGCAACATGCTGGCTTCCTTGCGGACGAGAGAAACATAGGCTGGAAACATCATGAAAAGACCGAGAACAATGGCTGTGAGAGTACCTGGGACGATGGCCAGTATCGGCAAGATCCACTTTGGTGCCACGTCGTTCTGGTGGAGATCATAAACGAGCATGCCCGAGATTCGGAAAACCAGAGCAATGGCAGACACGCCGGTAGTCTGAGCGCCGACCGAAAGGGCGGTTGGGATTATCAACTCTTTCCAATGATCTCGAGAGACCATACGTTCGCGGATCGACTTGGAGCTGGGCATAGAGATGACCTTGTGTGTCCAGTTTGCGTGTAGACGAGCAGTAATGACAGAAGCAATCATGTCTGCGAAGATACCGTTGCAGGGCTTTGGGAGGAAGAGGAGGAGTGAGGCAAGAGGAGCCGAGATGACGGCTGTGAGGATTACGTAGAGGAAAAAGATTCCAATGCCTCTCCAGCGAGCAGCACATCCTCCAATGCTCTTAATATGCTTGATGGTACGACGAATGCTGGAGGTAAGGGGTTCCTGGGTGGTGATGGTCTGGATCTCGATTGCGAGGAGCGGTGCTTGCCCATCCTTCTTCATGTCTGTAGTATCCTCATCGTCGTAGGCTGGAGGGGCGGCGGAGTAGGCCTCGACGGTGGTGGTCTCGGTGCTTTCCACCATTGCGAGGGTGCCCATTACGAGTCTGATGGTGTATTCGAGGCTGGAGCTGAAAACAGTAAAGGCCACAACAGTCACCATGAGCAGAGCAATCCCCCAACCGGGGATCTGCTTGAGGACCTCTCTTGGATCCTTTGCATGCTCGTGGACAGCTTCGACGCCGCGGCGTACAAGGACAGTGGCAAGATGACCCGCCATGGTTTGGTTGTTGGTAGACTGAAATGTGTGTGTAGGAAGAAGGCAAAGTCGACGAAGGAAGGGCGCGAAGCGTTAAGAGAGGGAGCAAGTGTTTCTATGTGCCTGGTGAGCAGGTGAGCAGGCAACAACTCCTGCCGTGTCTCGTAACACTTGCGTTGGCTGTGTCGCCGTGACGAACCTATGAGAGCGCGAGGCTGTTTTGGGATCCGCCCCCTGAGGCGAATTGACTCCGTCGGAGCAACACATAAAGCCGTGGGTGACTCGCGGGCTCGCGGGGTGGCTGTACAAATCCTTTTCAGGATCTCAATCTTACCTTCATCACTGCTTGCTTCAAGTCGTTATCGCCCATGGACAATGAAGGATCCAGGAGCGTTTCCCTTTGCACTATGTACCCGCCAATAGCAACCCCTAGTCGGGCGTACCACGACACGACGCTCAACTTCTTCCTGTCATCCTGAGTAAAACCAAGGTCATGCCAGGGCATTCTGTTACAATGGGGCTGGACAGAACTAGCCACATACATTCAAGAGAAATACTCTCTCAACATCAAAACAACAGGGAATACGACTTCAGGCGCGTCTAGAGGACGAACCTCATTATCCACAAGCCGAGGGTATCATGAACTTGTCGGGCTGGATTTCTTCCAGTCATGAGCACTCCGAACTTTTTGTGGCACGCAAGCAAAGAATGACCATTTGCATAGCTTGCTGTGCCGACTTTCATATCCTTTGTCAGCCGCGCTTCATGGTATTTAAGAGTTTTCGCTTGCGCGTTCGGGTCCTCGACCGGTTGATCCGTTAGACACCCAGGCCGCCAAAATATGAGTCGGAACAAGGTCTGAGATAGTCTTGAAGACAAGGTCTACATCGGAAAGGTTGCGGACACTTTCAAATGCTGCTTCGGCTAGAACTCCATCTTCGTGCTGATGAAGTTGTGCATGGTCAGAGATTACTGAGTCGATTCGCGTCGCGTGGGTTTCGATAAAAGGTAGAAATATTGCAATCACTGACTATAATTAAGTATAATACATACACGCAATATCGCATGACAGACATGTGTTTACCGGGCTTGGAGACTTAGATTCTTTGCTAACCAATCGGGATGACGCTCGGATTTTCCGTCCATGTGGACGTGGAACAGACCTTCATGCTTAGCCTTCCGAGCAGCGGGAGACAAATTATCTTCGAGCATCGTTACTAACAGAGTTTGGGCGACGTCTCCCTCGCCTCACAGCTTCGGCCGCAGCTATTGATATCTACTCAGCCAGCATAGTCCCATCCCAAATATTTTCTGCGGTATGCCAAGTCTGAACGCGAACACTTATATGGGTTCCCAATGAAGCAGTCCAAACTTCTTTGCCAGATCATGCATACTAACGGTATTGTGACTGATCGTATGGACGGCGCGCATGCGCTGAATGGGATGACTGGAGCACGCATGGTCAATGGCAAAACCCACCAAACTTCAGGCCCGAAGTTTGACGACGTGCCGGTCTTGATTGTTGGAGGTGGGCCTACTGGACTGCTTCTAGCATATCTGTTGTCGAAACTGAACGGTTCGTCAAGCTACCATTTGCCTGTCAACTTTCCCCTCCTGACGTTTGATACAGTAAAATCTTTATTGATAGAGAAATATCCGCAACGACTTGCTGCGCCGAAAGCGCATGCTTTAAACCCTCGATCGCTCGAAATATGTCGACAGTTTGGTCTTGATACCCGAAAAATTCGTCGCCTAGGTACGCCGAGAGCAGATGCGTATTGGGTGAACTTCGTTACGAGCCTAAGTGGAGAGCAAATTGGAGTTCTGCCTTACGAACGTATGGATCCTGCTGTGTTAGATGACACCCCTGAAGTACAAAATTCCAACCCACGATCAACGTTTGGGGACATGCTGACATGAGCCGCCCTAGATGATACATAACATACCACAACCCGATTTCGAGCAATTCGTGGCTGACGAACTTGCAAGTGATACAAATGTAGAAATACGAAAGGGTGTCATGTTTGTGTCAGGCGCCCAGGTACGTACTTCTTCCTGATGCAAGACAGTTTTATGGTGCCAAAGTAGACACGTGCTGACAGCCTCGGAGAACAAGGACGAAGTCTTCACCAAGGTAGAAGAACGGGCCACAAAACGGCAATACGTCATCCGCTCGCAACATGTAATCGCCTGTGACGGCGGAAGAAGTGCCGTGAGAAGCATGCTCGGCATTGAATGCGAAGGAGAGGACTCTTGTACGTCTCATCATCCATTTCGGCTGCCATGATAACTGACTGTGCTTAATAGACGAGACCATGATGACCATTCACTTCCGCGCAAACCTTCGTCCCGTGGTGGGCGAAAGAGTGGGCATGCTGCACTGGATACTGGATCCGGCCACTTCAGGTTTCCTGATTGGCTATGATTTGTCCGGTAACCAGGTCATCATCAGTAACTTTGATGTAAGATGCAATCCTTTCCGCTGCTTGAGTCACTAACTGAGCTTTTTGTAGTCCAAGAAGCACCCCGTCGAATCGTGGACGACAGAACATGCACGTCAAGTCGTCAGTGCCGCGATCGGGAAAGAGGTGCCTTTCGATCTACTAAGCTTCAGACCTTGGGTACTCAGTCGCAAAGTGGCGAACCAATACAGCCAAGGCAGAATCTTCTTGTGAGTCCGTTCCTGTTGACAAAATCACGAGGCCATTACTCATGATAGCAGGGCTGGTGATGCGGCACATTCTTTTCCTCCCACAGGAGGTCTAGGTCTAAACACTGGGCTCGCAGATGTCCATAACATCGCTTACAAGATTGCTGCTGTCCACCAAGGATGGGGTGGTGAGAGCCTTCTCGACACCTACGGAGGAGAAAGACGACATCTTGCCCACGTGAACTCGACCCAGAGCGTTAAGAATGGGAAAAAGATTTTCTCATTCCTAAAAGCGTTAGGCACTGCTGGACTCGATGACCTAGACGAGGCGCGAGAAAGACTAACCGAAACTATCCGTGATTCTTCCAGGAAGGAACTCATAGAGAACCATGTTGAGGCGCAAAGAGAACACTTCGACAACTTGGAACTTCACATTGGGTACGTTTATGGCGACAAATCGGTCCCGCCAAACGCTTCGATGTACACGCCGAAATTCGTCCCCGGTGCTAGACTACCGCATGCCTGGATTCGTATCCGAAACTCGAACTTCCTTGCACAGCACGCGCCCGTTGATGTTTCTTACGTCGAAGAACTAAGTCCAGAATCTGTCGCAGCACGTCAATACTCCGTTCTTGACTTGTGTGCGATCGATTCATTCACTGTGCTCGTCGGTTCACAGAGTGCCTGGATGAACAGATTTACGGAGCTCAGAAGAGCCTTGGGTCAGAGGGGTGTAAACCTCAACATGTTTGCCGTCAACGAGGATTTCGATTTCACCAACGAGCTGCACCGTGAATTGTTCGTGAATGGAACTGATTTAGAGAATGGAGGTGGTTTGCTTTTGAGACCTGATCAACACATTTTGATGAGACTGGTATCGGGCACGACAGTGGAGCAGATGGAGTCTGATGTCCTTGGCCATTTGTGTTTATAGATACATCTCAGCGTAGTTGTGGTACGGTGTATGTACGATAGGGCTCGACTGAGGACAAAAAGATACACCATATATTCCGAACCAGCTTGACGACAGGGACGTGGCACAGAACGGTGGACGACAAGGCGGTATTTTCGAATTAACACTCATGGAATTTGCTCCTCTGATTGTAATGGTCGTGCTCGACTTGACCAGGTGTGGACCTGCTTATGACAGTGCTGTCCATAGTTGGAACACTGGTTCAATATCCATTGAAAGGACTCGCATCTCACGCTCATCTCCCAGCTACGTCTTCATAGCTTCAATTTCGCTTTCCCAGACTGCTTCTCGCATATCCCAGGTACAATGACTTCCCAAATCGACCACTTCACCATAGCATGTCTATGATCCCAAGCCCAAATGCGGTGGGGTAGGATCGCTCGGCCTGACGGCCTGATCCGTGATCCCACCAACACCTCCCAGCTAAAAGTGACTACGAATTCGACGTCTATGAGGTGTTTCTTGAAGGAATATGAAACAATCTGTGTTAGTCACTCTGTTCTCATGATGATCCCACGTTTCTTCCAAGTCGAATACTCATCTTCTTGGAGACACCCTTGAAATTATGCCCAAAGTAGTTGCTCGGTGAGTGCACAAGGGTCTCCAACTTCGATATGACACTGTCAATGTACTCGTAGACGAGAGGGTGACCAGCTATGTAAAGAAAATCTTTTGCTAAAGTCCTCTCCAGTCTGAGAAGAGAAGAAGTGGTCTTGAGGGCTCTTGGTGGCAGACGGCTGTATTCGATATCGGAATACTCCTGCATCCGGCCGAGTCACCAACCTATCATCTTCCCTGGCATATCTGTGTTGAGGCTACAACATGGCAACTTGTGGGTGTTGAGGGGCGCATCCGATTTCCATATTAGTAATAATTAGAAGACCCACCTACAGTTTCATTTCCAATACATAACATCAATCCGATTGACAGTTCCGAGATCGACCGCCTTGCTCCCGATAACAAGTGTGATACCTACAGTTTCCGAGAGACAGTATAACATGACTGAGCGGATGTTCCGAACCATCTTGGCTTCGGCTCTCCCTTCCTTCTTCACATCCATCTACTTTTATTGGTCAAACAGATCTGCACTCAACACCACGCGCATGGATTTTCCACAGTAAGTACTGCGTTTCATGTGCCCGTCTAACAGCGAGATGGGGCCGTTTCAGACTCTCCACGAGTTTCTTACGGCCTTTGCTATCGCCGAGCCAGACAAGCAGGATATTTTCAATGAAGACAAGCTTGACTGTAATCATTGGCCTATGAGATTGCGAACAGCTCTGGTCAGGCTCACCAGTTGTAATTTCGAAAGAGCACATGACCAATCCTCTTCCACTAAGGTATGCCTCGGAGGACCCGAAGTAAACCTTATTACGCGCCTGGCGGTCGTTCGCGTCGACAACGGAACCAAGAATCGACAATCTAATGCTTTTTGGCACCATTTGCTCACCCAGGCATTATAGGCAGACAAAAATCAAGAATACCATGACTCGGATCTGCAGCCGTCACTTCAGCTGGTGTGGTTTCAAACTCATGCTGAAGACGGACTCTCCCGCATATTGAGCGCATATTATTGCCCCAGGATTTTATGGAGACGATATCATACTCAATAAAGCAAGCGGAATGTCCGAGCTGTATTCATGGCCCTGTTCTGCACCTCATTTTCCAGGATCTGTTAGATTCACGATTCAACCGTACCATTGCATCCGAGTCGTGCGCTATATCGACGTGGAGGTGGACTATCGATATGCTCTCTCTCATGAGACCATTTAAAGTCCACTAGTCTCACTCTCGCTGATCCTGGCCCAGGCCTCCGATTGTCATTCTGTTCATCGGCCGCCTACATCATGGCCCGACGGGACCGTACCGGCGAAACTTCCATCAGACCTGTCAGTGTGGCTATTCCTGGAACGGAGGTTCTCTATGATCTGGGGAACTCAGATCAGACCAACAACCTACAACATGTCAAGCATGGAGATGGCTATATCTTACTGGTCCCACAACCATCGCTCACGGATGCGAGTGATCCTTTGCGATGGACCAAGTGGAAGAAATGGGTGGTGCTGTTTAATGCGATGTGGTATTCCTTTAATGGCGGAGTGACTGGTCCGATCATGTCTGGTGGTATGATTTCGGGAGCCTCATTCTCATTTGAGAGCATGGCTGACAAAGTTAGGAATGGTGGGGCTAACCAAGACGTTCAACACGACTCTTCAAAGAATCAGCTATGCAAATGGTGCAACTCTAATCTGTCAAGGCGTGGCCACGGCATTGTGGATGTGAGTAGAACGACGGCAATAGAATCAGCACGAAGATTAACCTGCGGTACAGGCCTTTTGCTATCAAGTACGGTCGAAGACCAGTTTACTTGCTTTCCAACCTTTTGATGGGAGTTGCTTGCATATGGCTTGGAATTACATCGTCCAAGACCTACACTCCGTTCATCTTAGGTCGAGCGTTCCTTGGTATATTCGAGGCACCCATTGAGTCCATTGCCCCGAGTACCATCACCGACATATTCTTTCTCCACGAGCGAGGAGAAAAAGTCTCCCTTTACGGCTTATCGGTCCTTGGAGGTAATGAATTGGGACCTATGTTCTCGGCCTTTATCATTCAATATCTTGGTATGAACTGGGCTTTTTATATTGTCGCCATCTCCATTGCCATAAGTCAGGTCTCGATCTTCTTCTTCATGCCGGAGACGAAGTTCACCGGTTCACGGACCACCACATCGATACCGGTTGCAGACACGCCGTTTTGGGATGCTAAGGGCAATCTCGTGGAGAGTTTCGAGATGGCATCATCGAGCAAGACCAGTAGCGATCTTGTCGCCCCTAACGCTTTACCTCTAGTTCCAGCCAAGACATTTGCCCAAGATCTTGCATGCTGGGGAAAAGGAGATCCTGACATCTCTTTGCGAAAAGCGTTCCTTGCACCATTTGTTCTGGTCGCTTATCCAACCGTGCTTTGGTCTTGCCTTATCTACGGTCTTGCACTGGGTTGGAACGTCATCCTAGGTGCCTCAACGGCACAGCTCTTCGCACCACCACCTTACAAGTTCAATTCTGCGGCGCAGGGTCTGGTCTTCCTCTCGCCATTTGTCGGTAGTCTCGTAGGCACATACCTATGCGGCCCCTTCGCCGACCGCGTCGCGAACTGGTATACCAAGCACAACGACGGCGTCCGTGAACCTGAGATGCGGCTGCCAACTTGTGCGATTGCTGCAGCGTTGATGTTTCTTGGGGCACTGATGTCGGGCTTGACATATCACAACAAAACGCATTGGTCAGGGCCGATTGTTGGATTCGGCATACTCTGCGCGGGTGCGCAGATGGGCGCTACGTTGGCCATGAGTTATTCGTTGGATTGCCACAAGGATGTGAGTTTCTCATTGCTCTTCCACATAGGCCATTGTCTCGTCTCTGACCGTTGCGCACAGCTCTCTGTCGAATTGATGGTCACGATTGCGGCCTTGAAATCTCTCATCGCCTGGATCTGGACGTGGGTCATCAACGACTGGATTGAAAGAGATGGCATGTTGACTGTGTATATGATCATTGCCACGGTCAATGTTGTGGGGTACTTGTGCACATTCTTGCTTTACTTCAAGGGGAAGCAGATCCGAACTTGGTTGCACCATACCGATCTGTTGGGAAAGGCCGGTCTGCGATAGACGAATGGAGTCTACTGGCAAGAGAGGCCAGCTGAGAGATTGAAGTCCAACAAACCATGTGCTGACTGAGTTGCAGTGGCGCAAAAAGAGCCTTTTCACCAGATTGACCAGGTAAAATAACAGTCCACAGGTCATCAGGCAACCTTCACACTCGTTCACAAGCAAGTCGCTGACAATCGGCCGTTTTGACCAGGGTTGGAGAGCATCAATCAGAGCTTCGAGCCTTAGCCCACTGGTCGTGAACAGCGTCATTGCTGCGATTTCTCTCGACAATGCTTCGATGAAAGACTGGTCGTGAAACCAACGCTTTTGTTTGGGACAAAAAACAACATAGCCTACTTCTCGCTTGCCCGTCGTTACGTATTATAAATACCGATTCGCTAAACCAACAGCAATTGCAAAAGCGCTTCAAAAAACCTGTCTAACCACGTACTCCGTGAACTCATTGCTTGTTCAAGATTTGGACGAGTCGAAACTTCTATTCAGTTACAGCTGGCTAGCCCTTTCTCCCTTTTCCTTTACACCCTCGATCCAGAAACCTGGCTCATGGCTGGCCCACTTCCATAACTTCCTCCCGATCGGCCTTGGAGGCCGGAAAGCACGGCCGACGCGGCAAATGCAGCGAAGCCGAACCACAGGAACGCGGTTGAAGCTTGGGCCTCACGGCATCGTTTCGCAGTGTCGTGAGAACCGTTCGTGACCTTATTGCTATGTGTGTAGTCCTACAGTCATATGAGTAACCGATGCTAGCAAGATGTCAAGTGCACGTACTGAGTTGCTGCATGAGTGGACCCCGAGGTATGCTGCTGTGGCGATACCTCCGATGACAAAGAAGAGCGCGTTAAGCACGTCGAGTCCAACCATCAACATTGGGTGGAAGGAGAAATCGGGTTTCACGGTCGCCGGGATCAAGTACAGGAGAGACAGCATGGCAAAGACGGCCACGAACATGTCGTAGTTCACAATGGAGTGGTTGCCTGCAAAAGCCGTGGCAATCATGTTCCCGATCAACGCCATGATGAGGAGAGTCCAGAAGAACTACATATGCACGATTAGAAAATACCCCGAGAAAGTGATTCGTCATGAAGATTGTGGCGCACCTGGAACCCACGCATGAGTAAATTGATAGCTTTTGAAACCATGTTGCAAGGTGGTGTGACTGGGGTTGTGGAGTCGGTTCGAGGCTGGCAAGCAGATGCTTTTTGGCTTGGAGCTGTGGTAGGGCGATCAGCAAGGAGGAGTGTATATGGAGAGCGTTGACTTAGGGAGTAGAGGTTGAGAGGCTGGGAATTTAAGGGAAAACGGTTTGGGGGGTGATGGAATGATGCTCTCTCGATGACGCTAAGCGTGGTTTTCCGCTAGATCCGGTTGACCACCAGCTGATGCAATGGCCGTCGACCTTTTCACTAGTAGTTCTGGAGTCTTCTCGGAGAATAATGACGATGGGTTTGGTAAAGACGTTTTTGTTTGTGTGAAGGAAGCTTCGACTGTTTGAAATCGCGACTGCCTCAGCTCATATACTCTTGGAAGTCCAAGTCAGCGCTCGTTGTGGCTGGCCCGACAACGACGCGGAGGTGCGACATGACAGCGATAATCCTCGTCCTGAGTGTTCTGGACTGGAGCGACGTCTCTATCAATGGCTGCCGCGCAGAGATGGCTTGCCGCGCGCCCATATTTGCATTCAGCCGGCCACTCATCAATTGGTGTTGCCGTCCACGTTGCAGGTCCTGCCCTCCAGCTGTGCAGGTGGGACGGACTGATCACGTAAGCAGGACACAGGAGCCCTGGCCATGTGCTCATATCGAAGGCCACCTCAGACTCTGACCCAGCATGCATCAATCTGCTGACAGATATCCTAGATGAATACATGCTGAACAGCCCTAGGCAACGGAGCTCACCTTGATGTTTGTAGATCCTGTGCACCAGCACCTTGGAGTTGCTGGAAGACTGATCGAACGATATCTCAAGCAATAATCGTGGTTCCATAGCTGCCTCATCAATTCATCGCCGCCGCCAGAGCTGGATTCCAATCAACAGAAGATGCTGGAATTTGTATCGTTGGTAATCAACTTGTAGCGACGCGAGCAGAGAATATCGCCAGGAATTTATCAACATGATTGTTATCAAGTCCACTGTGGTTCGGCTCTGCTCGCACCTTTGATCACCAACGTTAGTCACCACGTACAGCTGCTCTTCTTCTTTCCCGTGGCTTTGTAGTGTTTGGCAGCATGCGCATACCGTGCTATGGAGCAGACTGACAGAAAGACACACCTTACCGTTTCAAATGCATAATATGAAACCTTTCATTAAGCAAATCCAAAGGATGTCGCCCGAACAGCGGCGTCTATGTCCTTATACTAGTGTAGGAGCTGTTGCTTATGACCAAGGATGTCGAGGCTATACAATGCTCCTAAACGCGGGGCCTTTGCAGGAAATTGAAAATCAAGACATTCATTCAGCCAAAGTGAAGAAGTCGTTTACGTTTCTTTAAAGACTGCAGCATCGCTACCACCCCAGCTCACACTGCCCTCCCGCTCCTAGACAGAGAGAAAACGAGATCAACGTTACCGATGCTCGCTTCTTCGTCAACGGCAATAACCTCTTAGCGTCCGCTCCCGTCGGCGTGCATATGCAGATAACAAGGCTATATGCACTCCGCACTGCATGCTTGTTCATAATCATCTATCAAGTCTGACCTATCAGAGTCGTATATCAAAGTCTTCTATCGAATCAAGGCCAGTCTGATGGGATGTCCTTCATGGCCGGTTCTTCGAGAACGATGTTTTGAATGCAATCAGAAGGCGCCTCTGTGTTCTGTACCTTCACACAAGACTGAATCGAAGTGCCAAATTTCTACGATCTTTACAGATGCAAAGTCGAAGGCGTCCTTCAACCAGAGGCAGAAATTGAACGACGGAGGATAGTGTAGGGCTCAAGGGCAGACACGGCGGGGACAAAAACTTGGGGCTTTTCCATTTCGGAACCAGTTGCGGAATCGAATCAGCAGACGTCAGACATCCCAAGATTCCGCAGGCGTAAGCTGTAGAACCTGACTTCCATCGGCTTGGTTGAACGCTCACGTTGGAGTCCAAGCCTCGGCTGCGAAGCTGCACCCACTTGTTCGCTACCAGACTTCTTGTCCTTTTCATCTCTTGCGCCAGGAAGAATGGTACACCACAGGAATCATAGATGTAGTGTGGCTCGTATCTCAAGGACACCAGCACAATGCATGGGCTTGCCTGGCGCGGGAGAAGCATTTTTACCCCAGATGTTGATCTTATCGAGCTTAGGAGAGGGGCAAGACGTGGGCGCGTGACGCTTGATCTGCACCATGGGACTCTTCTCCGCATTTCCCTTCACGCACCGACACTGTGGAGGGAGCAACTTCAAGCTGCCATGTCCATTCGAGGGCGTCGGTACGCTAGGGTCCGAAGGGGCTGCGACGAATGCATGAAGTAAGGTTTGATTGCTGGTGAGGTGCTCACGATAGGGTCAGACAAATGCAGGGTCTTGGGCGGAGGATTAGCAGTGGGATCGAAGATTGCATTATCATTCTGTGGAGGGGCAGGGACGGGCTGAGACTGTGGCCGACGGCGCCTGTACGGATTACGTTTCATGCAGCGCATGCTTTGGTGCAGAAGGCTCGTACGGAGTTACTTCGTATTCCCATGGCAGACGCTTGGGTGCAGATGGCTGTGGCGCTACTGGAACGCTCCAGCTCTGGCGCAATGCTTCTGCAACGCGCAGGCAGCAGCGATGGATGCGGGATCAAGGCTTCCCCTGATGGTGATTGCGGGGAAAGCAAGCCCACTGCTATCAGGACAGAGTAATACCACAGTAATACCACAGTAATACCACTTTACTGTCAGTTCGTCACCAGCGGGAGGGACGGCGAGCAGGGATTGCACTCGGCTCTTGCGTGCGGTGCGATCTGACCACCTTGTTCGAACAAGCGTGACCTCTCCCAGTCGCACTCGTCGGGGGCGGGCTCGCGTCTTCCCCAGACTCTTCTCCATCGTCCCTCCCAAGTATTCCATTCCATAACCACAGCTCATCACCTGCAACAGCTTGCCGTCCGCGCCGTGGGACGAGTCCTGCCTCTGCCTCTGTCAGTGCCAGACGCCAGCCAGACAGACTCCCAACCTCACGCCCTCAGCTGTCAAGCCCAGCCCAGCCCAGCCCAGCCCGTCCCCGTCTTCTCCTGTCCACGGTCCACGAGTCGAGTAAGTGCCCAGAGAAGCGGCTAACACCACTCCCCCGCAAATTGAACCTCTTCAACTCCCCAGGCCTGCCACCAGACACTCGCCTCTCTTGTCGACGACTTCACACCTCTCTTGTCGCCGACTACACACCTCTCTTGTCGCCGACTTCACACTTCTCCCTGCTCTTGACTGTTCGCGCGTCTCGACTCCACAGCTTCTAATTTTCCCCCATTGACGTCGAGTCTCGCCTGATGCCATCGCTCTTCGCCTGACCATGCGCTTGTGCTTCACGGCCACAGGCTTACATCTACCAGAACCCTCCTCACTGGCTCAGGCGCGGTAATCAAGACCAATCCGGATCTTGTGTCTGGATGCAAGCGCTTCTCGCCATAATTCGCTACCCTGTGCCTGTGCTTCATTTCTGCTTCGACAACAAAATAGGGTTAGAGGTTGTTGGAATCGGCGAATTTGGTCATCGTTTCCACTAGTAAGTCCAAGACGCGCTCGCGATGAATGTCCAGCGCTGATTTTGGTCCGAAGGTGATTGCGAAGTCAAAAATTATTGTCTTTTTCGGTCTCCAAGTTGTTATAGAAGGAAAGAACCCCAGTACGTGTCATCTTTTCCATGCTTCTACAAAGGCGGAGTAGACGTTATTCATGAGCTGACCCTCAACTGCTAGTAGACGCATAGACACGTCTCCTCACGAACAGCCCAGCTGCCAGGTTATTAAATACATTCACAACGTAGGTACGCTGACTTGCACGATGTGCATGACCTCTCAGCTTTGGGCACTTGGATGTCCTCTCCCTCTTTCTGTGCACTGAACTCCTCGCGAAAGGCTAGCCCTTTCGCAGCACTCTGTTTCATCAACGAAGACGATTCGCAGGAGGAAGGCGTCGACGATCAAGATCAACAGCCTCGTGCCTTCCGTGTCTTGCATGGCGCATCACGAGACCGACCCCCTTTCTTCAACTTTCTCCATGTAGAACAATGCTAATCAGGCTTCACTTTTTGTAGTAATTCAACACGCTACTGCCAAAACGGACTTTCCGCGTGACCCACATCTCATTGGCAACTAACTCGTTATCTCTTCTTGTCCCTCTCGGCCTTTGCCTAATCATCTTCAACAATCAAACTCGGCGCAAACATTGCTCTGACATCTTCTCGAGGCGCACACATCCTTGTAAGTTCATAATGGCATCCACAACACCACCGGTTTCTGAGGCTAAACAGTTCTTGAGCCTCAATCGCCATTATCACGTTAGCGAATAACGCCTTGCAGTCTTTCGGCACGTCAGCTTCCCCTGGCGCGCTCGCTCACTCTATAGCATTGCGCCAACCCTGCAGCTGCCTCTTCGCGCTCAGTGGCTGGGAGCAAGTGAATCTGGTTCATTCTAACATATCATATCCAGGCAAACACGTGGAAGTGTTGTTGCCTGCGTTGCCGTGAAATCAGCACGGGCTGTAGAGTCTCACCTCGTTAATCACGTCGTGCACATCGACCGATCGCTCTCCAAGAGTCACCACGTCACCTGGCATCCTTGTTGTGGCTAGTTTCGGTGCACCAATATCGTTCCAGACGACTTACTAGTACATCGGCGAGAGGATAGAATGCGATCATGGCTTCAGTCGCCCCCAAAACAACGAATGGTCCTGGCACTCGCCTCTCAATGACGAGCTCGGCAATCTTAGAGAAAAAAGGCATGGGCTCGGTCCGTCACTCGACTCCAGATTCTGAAGCTTTGGCATCATCCGACGATGATCACGATCAAGGTCAAAATATGTCTATGTCTATTCATTCGGTCAAGAGTCTGCCGTCTGGTCCACAACGGAGACCTTCTTGGTTGACTGAAGTACAAGCCTCCAATGGGAAACAGAGAAAGTTCTCACTGGGTGGGACTTCGTACACCTCTTCAGGTTCACAGCCAACCACGCCATTAGGGGAAACTGGGTCTTGGGATTTAGGCGCCAATGGCGTTCGTCCAGGAACAAGTAACTCAGCTTCTTATCCCTGGAACACGCAACAATGGACGACTAAAGATAGGCCGCAGCGTCTGACGGAAGTGACGCGCTCTCCCAGTGGCTCCTTTCATGAAGATCTGCGCTCGCCGACCTCCAACGCTGGTCTTCCTTTTGAAATTCCTCTCGAGCCGAGCCGGAAAACAATCCGTTCCCAATCATATTCTGCTGGACAGCTCGAAAAGATCTCTGGCTACGAAAACATGGCCCCGAATATACGATACGCAGGCGGTAAGCCAGGCCTTGCCCACAGACCATCGCGACCGAGTATGCTTGGTGATGGGACACGAGATACATTAGGCTCACTTCGAGAGGATGACGACGATATCGGAAGCAGTGCCAGCTCCTCAGACCGTGGTCAACGAAACATATCGGCAACGGCACGACGAGGAGGAGCAGGTCGCGGATATGGTGTGATGCCTCGTGCAGCTGTTACCAGTCCTCAGCCCAATGGATCATTCCGATTTGGACAGCGTAGCACTACCTTTCCACTATCGCCAGAATCGGACTACGCTGTCGCAGACGAGGCTGAAGACCATATGGACACGGAACTTGTTCAAGAAATGGCGCGAGCCGTCGTAAGCAGCAATGCGTCGTCCGCTACCAACCTCCCTCACCTCGCTGCCATCGAGAACCGCCGAGTTCAAGGTCTGAAGACATCCCAATGGCATTCAGATCTCGGATTTGGCGTTGTCGAAGAGGGTCCCCAAAGTCGTCGTCATTCTTTCGCAGAATTGAGCCGCCCCAGGAATAACTCAATGACCGTCAATCAAGAACAGAATCAGATGAACCAGTATAACTCGTACAATACCGCCATTGCCTCGCCTCTTGGCCAGAGTGAATCCTTTCAGCGCGCAACAGGTGCTGAAGAACGTAAGTTGAACCATTTCAGTACACTTAGCTCGTCCTCAGAGCAACTTCGCGCCAATCTAGTCCGAATGCAGCACGAAGAAGAGAACGGCATTATCAGAGCCCAAAAATCTGACAAATTTTACGCAGCATCCTATTTTGCTGGCATCGCAAGCCACAGTCGACAAGTTCGCGAACCGACGTCGGAGGATTACAGTAATCCCTTTGCTGTTCCTCACGTCTTCAGTCGTCCAGTACGAATCTTATACTTGGTTGCCTTCAAGTGCAATCGCGCGGACATCTACTATATTCCAGAGAACACTGGACTGCAGGTCAAGGCCGGCGACACAGTCATCGTTGAAGGTGACCGCGGCCAGGATCTTGGCACAGTCGAGCATGGTAACATCCAAATGGAGCAGGCCAAGCAACTTAAGGAGGACTATACTCAGAAGCATTTCCGCTGCTTGATGATGTTTTCCAGAATGTATCCTCACATCGCGGCAATTGCAGGTGACGATGCTGCATTCAATGGGGCCGTCAATGGAAACCAGCCGAACCCCGGGCCTACAGGAAGCGTTGCTACTTCGACTGCTGCTGCTAATTTCTCTCGTGAAGCCGCCTCACAATTCGAGCCGGAACCTCGACCAAAGATGATCAAGCGCGTCGCTAGACCTGATGAGGTCCATCTTCTTCGCGAGAAGGAGGGCAACGAGGCTAAGGCGAAGCGTGTCTGCCAAACGAAGGTCAATGAGCACGGTCTCCGCATGGAGATTCTTGACGCCGAATTCCAACAGTACGTGTTCTCTTCTTGTCACCACTCCTATGTCTTTAAGCTAACTGGTGTTAAGTGACTACCGAAAGCTCACATTCTTCTACTACGCTGAAGAATACATCAATTTCAACGAGCTCGTTACCGATCTATTTAAAGTTTACAAGACTCGTATATGGATGTCAGCTATTAATCCAGCGTCATACACTGTTATGAATCCCAACAACATTGTTCGCCCTCAGCATTGGCCCCGTCCTGGGCCAAACACCAATGCAGCTGCATACCTGAGGGCACAAGAGGAATACAGGACATCGCTTGAAACTGGCAGAACAGCTTCACCCATTGACCGTGATGGTCCGGCAGCCAGGGGGAATCGCGAGTTCGAGCGCATGGTTCAGATGTCGAATACGCCAAGACCCAGTGCGTATTCGGCAGGTGTACACTCGAATGGACACTCTTTGGATGGTAAGATATCTCTGCCACTTTGCATTGTGCTCTAGCTGATTCTCCTAGAATACGCCGCTGCGGCTGCTCAACACGACCCTCGGAGGAATAATATACCTTATAACGGAGGTGGCCAAGTTGGAGCTTTCGCTCATCAATTCACTCCTGGCGCATGGCCGCCGACCTCGGCTTCTTTGATGTCACCATACGCATATCCGTACACTTACCCGGAAAACCGCGATGCAGGCAACTATTCTGTGGCACCCACTGGAAACAGCCATGGCAGCGGTCTCAATCAACAGGCTGCTGCATTCACGCCTCGCGCAGCCCACTTCCCTGCCGGAAATATTGGTTATCAGAACAATGGGAATGATGAGCAAAACATGCTCATGGAGCAATTTCAACGACTTGCCGTCAACGCTCGTCAATCTTAGGGTCCAAAAGCTGCGAATTTGAAGAAGAGATGGGATGGATTTGATTGCTTTTCACCAGACTGCCTTGCACGAGACGAAGACTACACCCAAGAATACCAATAGACCGACTTACTTTATTTTATTATTGACGACAGGACGAATGATGGATGGATTCACGATTCCTCTGCCTTATCGCCGCCTTTGCGCCGGCTCGCCTTGGGGCGTAGACATTTCCACGCGGCTTGCGGTCTGCTTTTATCTGATTTATTTGAGTCTGGCCATTGCACTCGAGAGCGACAGCCAAAGTTTACTTTAGATCAATCAACACTCAATGGATTTACGGAACGGAATTTGCTTACTCAGAAGAGAAATGGATAGAAACTTTCCAGGCCATGCATATAGCGTGGTGGGAAAATGGTGATTTGTGTGTTCTGCACAGAGCCGCGAGGAAGATGTACAAAATGGCGGGTGGGTGGATTCTAGTTCAGATCACAGATTATCTCGTTCAAGTTGGAGGCACGATTTGAAGACCACGTTGGGAAGACGGGGGGTACTTCGAATGTGTGCTTAAAACGAAGATATGAAATTGACCTGGCATCTGACATACTAGTTAGAATCCACCGGTCGGATATGTGGGAATTGGGGAACTTTCTCAATGACAATGCCTTCTTTGAAGTTATTTAAAACCGCCGGGTGGACTTATGCTTGTGCTTGTGAAGCGTTTGCCATCACATCGTGACCGCAGCACCGCGACAATATTTCAACTCGCAGCCAGGATTTCACTGAGCTGACAATCGGTGGTCTTGAGCACAGGGGCTTAGGCCGCTGGCTGCAGTAGGATCAAACTCTTCTGCTTCGAAAACCTATGTCACTAATTTGAAGTCGGTGACAAGTCGAGCGTAGTGAGCTGGCACAACTTGAGTTGACAATTTGATCCTGCAGGTCACAACTTACAACAAATCGTTTGCCACTACTTCAAGCAAACAAACAACCACCGCCATGTCTCAGAGCGTTAGGAGACAAAGAAAACAGGGTATGTTATCAAACATCCAGATATCATCAAGACACACGTCACTGACCAATGTCTGCAGGCGACGTTCAGGAGGAGTTGTCCCGAATCGTTGTACAGACCAAGACGCGTCAGACAAAGGCTGCCCCCAAGCGTAGCTTGAGCAATGTTGAGGAAGAGGAAGAAGACGATGGCATTGAATCTCTGTGAGTTGCGCTCACCGACTACAACCAGAAGACTTTCAACTGACGTGGAATCTAGGCACCTCAAAGAGCCACCGCGAGATGCAAAGAAGGCAAAATCGAAGGCAGCAAAGGAGACCAGGTTTGAAGCAACGGTACAGAAGGACAGAGAAGAACTGTGCGAACATCTCAAGGACCTCGCCAAGAAGTCGTAAGTGCTGTCGTTGTCGGCTCGGACCTTGGGCTAACAGTCAGCAGGGAAGATGCAGACTCGCGATACAGAAGGCAAATGAAAGCATTCCTCGAATCCTTGGGCATCCCATCGTCCAAGACGAAAGAGCCGCGTCATCAAAATGAATTCAACGCCATGCTTGCGACAGCAACACGTCTCGTGCAGACATCCCAGCGACTTGATAGGGACTTCAGCGCGATGGTTGCTGCTGCAGAGAACGTTCGGAAGGGACTTGGAAAGGAGCACGCCCTAACCACGTTGCAAGATGACAAGAAGGCTGCGGTCCAGCTTCTGGAAAAGGGCATGAGACTGTCCATGAAGAGGGTTGATCAACTGGTTCCCGAGGGCGCAAAGGCTGGCAAGCGAGCTCGCTCGATAGACATCTCGTCCGACCTCTCGTACAACGAAGTCTCGGCTTACTTTCAAAACACACATCCCGAGGAGAGTCGCTTGCGCGACACACTGGTTCAGACGGCGAAGGGTGTGAAGAGGTTTGTTCGCTTCCTTCCGGAGGAGGAGATCTAGGCATGCGCGCCCACTGTACATGTATGACAGAGTCGGGTAAATCTACCGAAAGCATGCTCATGATTAGCTTCATTTCTTTGCTCACCGGGGCATCGGAATCAATTCATTCTACCGCACATGACCACGTCCTCTCCATACTGTTGCCACTTGACCTCGTTCAATCGTGCAGCTGCTTTGGGTTTGCCTCCCTCACTGGCGCTACGAGGTGGACTTACGACAACACCTCCTTGCCCCAGCCAAACTGGCGCAATGGTGACAATCACTGAATCTACGAGATGAAGATACTTCTCTTGTAACAACGTATTGATAACGTGAGCGCCGCCTTCCACCATCAAGCTCTTGACGCCCTCGCGAGACAAAACCGCCAGGACATCCGTCCACGAGAAGCCGTCTTCCCCGACACTCAAAGGCATGACGATATACCGACCACCACAAGCTTTCAGAACCCTACCCCACTCACCATCAGCCCTATCGATATCCGACGTCAAGATCAAAGGACCTTTCCCCACCCCGTCCCTTGCAAGCCGCACACACTCGGCATACCCCCCCCTCTCCCTCACAACCTCAAACCGTCCCCTCGGATCCAAGATGACAGGTCTGGGCTGTCCCTCCAACCCCACCCCCCCGATACGACAGTTCAACGCGGGATCGTCGGCCACAGCCGTGCCCGCGCCCACGAGGATCGCGTCGTGTTGGCTGCGCAGGTAGTGCGTCATGGCTTTTGTCTCGGGTCCGGAGAGGATGGTCTGGGTGCCCGGGGCGAGGGAGAGCGAGGAATCGAGCGAGGTTGCGAAGGTGAGGGTCAGGAAGGGTGTTGTTCTCGCTTCTGGATGGGGGCATTGGGACGGGAGGTAGGGTTCGATGTGGGTGCGGGACGCTGGTGGGAAGTCGAGCGCGGGTTTCGGCGGTGCGTTCGTCATGTTGAGTCCTTGGTTGAGTTCAAGGATTTGGTATGATCTGATCGTCGTTGGAGGGGGTCTTGGAGTTTTGGACGCCGGGCGCCATCTCTACCTCTGTCGAGACGGTGTTTGGTATTCAGTGTATGTAGGACGACATACACGTGATACAAGATCGACATCGGTATTGAGCATGCTCTAACCTCACCTAATAAATTCCTCATACCCATCCTCGTACCGTCTACCACGAAAAATCTTCGACGTGTGTAAATTCATGGATACACTAGGTCAGCCTCTAAGCAGTTTCAAGGACAATAAAGACTCGATCAACGGAAACGTGAATTTCAGCTCAACTAGTACCATAAAATACCATCATCACTGCAGGCAGAAATGCAGAACCTTGGACCAGGTACCGCGCAGATGCGAAACAGGGAATGTAATGTGTATGAGTGAAGTTAACCCTGGAGTGTCCCTAAGGCTTCAAATTCATGCCAAATCAGAGAAAAATCTCATGCCAGAGGTCAAGCCGCGATGCAAGCGAGTATTTCAATAACGGATGAGCGGAAGATACTGACTTCCCGGCGCTTGCGTTCTTTCATATTAAATGTGGCTCAAAGAGGCTGTCATAAATCATGCAATGTGTGGTATGTACGTGTCATTCTGTGCGGCAAGAATGCACGTACAAGATGTAAATAAGGTACATCGTGGCGTATGGAAGTCGCCACGATTTCAGCGTGAGCTGATTTGTTCCCAGCCACCCGTCTAATGCTAATTTAAGTCCACCTAATATTGCTACAGCGAGACAGTTGATGCCTCATAACCGCTTTTGCCCAGAACGCCATGCGAAGTCAAAAATGGACGTCATGTCATGCTCACGACGAATCTCTCTCCAGAGTGGAGAGATCAATGTTTGGTTGCTCGGTCGGAGCATGCGTCATCGCAGCTCTCTCTCCGTTTCTCTTCTTGAGGACATTCTCGATGAAAGCTTCACCTGCTTTGTACGAGGATCGGACCAGAGGGCCACTGGCACAGTAGAGAAATCCCAAATCAAGGGCTCGTACTCGCCATTGTTCGAAGACATCTGGTGTGACGTATTCCTCCACTTTCATGTGTCGTTTGGTGGGCCGCATGTATTGGCCAAAGGTCACGACGTCGACGTCAACCTTGCGGAGTTCTAGGAATTCATTAGATTTACTTCATTGAGAGGGACCGGGTGACAACATACCCCTCAATGCTTGCCACAGCTGTTCGTCGGTCTCGCCAAGACCGAGCATGATACTTGTCTTTGTGATCAAACCAGGCTTCGCTTCTTTGGCAGCTTTCAGAACTCGCAGGCTTTGTCTGAAGTCAGCTCTTCGGTCTCTGACCTGTGGGCTGAGTGCCTCGACAGTCTCGACATTGTGTGCGTACACGTCCAGTCCGCTCTCGGCGACGAGCTTGACCATGTCCAAGTCCCCGGCGTAGTCACCAGTCAAGGCTTCTACAAGCATTGTGGGCGATTTTTGCTTGATCTTCATTATGGTCTCCGCAAAATGAAGAGCACCGCCATCCAGGAGATCATCACGGTCGACGGATGTAAGCACCACGTATCCCAATCCCCAGCGTTTGAGTGCTTCGGCAGTGTTTTCGGGTTCGTGGACATCGAGCGGCGGTGGTGCTTTGGAAGTCTTTACTGAGCAGAACCGGCAGCCTCGAGTGCAGGTATCGCCCATGAGCATTATTGTTGCGGTGGCGGAGGACTTTTCAGAACCCCCCCAGCAGTCCGAGATGTTGGGACATTTGGCCTCCTCGCATACTGGTGGTTTGTGTTAGTACGCAGCCCATTCCTTCGATGAAAATCGCTCGACTCACCTGTGTGCAAGCCTAGTCCTCGCAAATCGTTCTTGATCTTCTTGTAATTATTGCTCACAGGTATTGGAGTCTTAAGCCACTCCGGTAATCGAGTGATCTGCTTCTTTTTTCCTGCCGGTCCCACCATTGCCGTCCGAAGTTCCAGCATACTTTCCCGAGTCATAGGCTCCTCCGGTTTGCCTCCCACAAAGTCTGCAAACGCCGGACCAGAATTGAGACGGTCATTGAATTTTGTCGTCCTTCGCGCCGGGCCTGGGGTCGTCGATGAGGGATCTGGCGTGGTCGCATAGTGTCTTCGGAAAGGTATTGGGGGCGTGGACTTTGCGCCTGCGAGCCTGCAGGACAGACATCTGTATCGTGGGAGTAGAGCAGCCATATTGTGCAAGGTGTGAGGGCGTTCCCGTCTGCCGCCTAGGAAAGAGATGGCGTGACGGAGCAGACGTGTGGGACAACGGGGGGTAGAAACGCTGATGGCGGGCAAGGCGCAGTATTTCTCGGGGGAAGGGAGGTCCAGTAGGCCGTTGTGAGTATGCGGTGATGGTCAACAATGTCAGTTGCTATTGAACCATGGGAGGCGAATGGACCTGCCCTGTATCGGCCATGTGCGGCCAATCACGGAGGAGACGGTGAACGACCCAACTGCTATCCGTCGACAGATACACGGCAGCCTGCCAACGTCCCAATTCAAGACTCCACTTACACCATATTCACTCCACTCCTCGGTGCGCCACAACGATCAGTGGCCTTCAAAATGAGGGAAAACCGTTGCTCGTGAACTTCGGCGTCTACGATAAAAGCCGTCGCCGTGGCCGTTGGAGACGCTCACCCTTTCACACGCCAAAGATACCAGAAGATTCAATCATGGAGGTGCCAAGTCTGTGGTTGGGCCAATTCGTCAACAAGACTCTCCATATTGAGTGCCACGATCGTCGGCTCTTCCAAGGTCGTATGAAGTGTGTTGATCCGGTGAGGGAGCTATCACAATACTTTCTGCATAGAACGGCCGTACTGATCCAAAACGAAGCGCGGCAACGTGGTTCTCGAAAACGCCAATGAGTGTACGCCACCAAAGGACATGAAAGAGCAACTTCGACTGATCTCACTCCGCACTCACCCAACCGGTATGATCGCATACGAATCCAGATTTACTGGTCTTGTCGTGCTCCCTGGTCTTCAAATTTTGCGATTGGAGCTCGTAGTACGCATGGATGATAAAGTCGCCGCTCCCTATGCCTATGCTCCTGACGCCAGCAAACAGAAAAGACAGGATTCTCAAGAACAGATTGCCCAGGAACAGAATTCTCAAGAGCAGCATCTTCAAGAGCAGCACCCTCAACAGCAGCATCCTCAACAGCAGCATCCTCAACAGCAGCATCCTCAACAGCAGCATCCTCAACAGCAGCATCCTCAAGAGCAGCATCTTGAAGAGCAGCACACTCAAATACAGCATCCTCAAATGCAGCTGCCTCAATTTGGATGACTGTGCTCAAGATTGTCCTGCCTCTTCATTAGGGGTGGTCCACCATCAACAGCAACAGGGTCATTCTGTGACAACCTTTCATCACGTCTTTGGCAACTTTGCACACGCTACACAATCTTGTTCTATTGCCAACCAGCACGCCAGCTGCCAGCACGAGCTTTTCCGACGTCCACATCAGATTCTAGCGCATTTCACCCGATGTTTTACCCCTAGTCTTGTAGTTCGGTTCTCGCTTCACGCTTGAAAATCCTCGGACCTTTTCGAAAAGTTTTCCAAAGGTCAGTCTTCAACACGTAACGACATCCGTTTCTGGGCTGACGTGTTCAAAAGGAAATGTCAAGATAGGAGTGGGCCGTGGTGAAGAGATGGATTCGAAATACCCTGTTATGTTCGAATATGCTAGCATTACGTATCGGCATCTGTTCCTGGACTGACGTATCCCAAAGGAAATGGCGAGCTAAGAATTGGCCGTGGTGAAGAGATGGATTCGAAGTACCTTGTTTCATACGAATATGTTACTTGAGAAGGTAGCCGCCTTCCACTCTGTTATTATCATACTCATGAAGTCTTCAAGTCGGGTTAGTAGAGTTTAAATTAGATTTCTCAATGCTCTTCTCCTTTAGTTCCTGCAAAAAAATATGCAACGAAGGGCATGCTTGGCCTCCAACATTGTGCAGCATCCAACACCCTTCTACTAGTATAACAGGCCCATGCATCAGTGCCGTCTAGAATTCCATTCGCTGAGATTCATTTGAGACGTTCGGATATATAGTATCCCTTTAGTCCACCAAACGCCCATTGACGACTTAGACTATCTCTACGATCTGGACATTGAAGGATGCCCAAAATTGTATACCATACGTAGTCAAATCATGTCGTTATCTGTGAAAAGAGATCAATCTTGAGGAGCTTTTGTATCCCCTCTAACCTGAATAGCATGGAATGATGCTACTTCTATTCGTGTTGCCATGACTGCGTAGGGGCACAGGTCAATTCCAAGACACGCTCAGTCGGCTCGCCCTTGTTTCAACAGACAACTTTATCTGGAGCTAGAACATACTCTGCCACTGAAGTGATAATGTTGATTCGCGACCAAAGAAGCGGTGCGGGAAAAATAGTTCTGTCGAATGTTCGAAGTTAATTGTGGAACCGAGCGGGTAAGAGCTCGCCTGCGAAGAGTTTGCCGGCCTCTCAGATTACGTGCTTTTCGATCACATTTAAGTATCATTCAAAGATCCGACAAGACGTGTTTTCAATCAAGGGAGCCGAAGCGTGGCATAGACAAAAGTTGATCGGACCCTAGGAGGCACCTCTCACATTGCAAGGCTGAGCTTGGAAGTATAGAGGTAGCGTGCTATATATATCGGAGATCAGGCTGTGCCGGGTGAATATCTCAGAACGGGCTCCAGACCAGACCAGAACATATCCGATGAATGCTGGAGCAACAATAACATTCACCATTCCGCCTCTACCCTCCACTCATCCTGCTGCCCCAACCGCCCGCTCGCCGAATAGCCACCTGAACCCGTTTGACATCTTTTTACCTTCTAAATATGTCCGGAGAAGTCCTCAAGGCGGAGAAGGACTTCACCAAGGAGACCGACAAGCTTATCCCAGAGGCGGAGGAGCTTGCCAAAGTAATGGACCTTTGCATCGTTGTAACTTCCAAGAAAGAACTGACATGTGCCCTCCAGTCCAATGTACAAGGTGCCATCGAGAAACTCCTCGCGCTGGAGAAACAAACCCGTCAAGTACAGCCGCCTCACCTACCACATCACATTTCGCAAACTTACACTTGCTGCAGTCCTCCGATCTTCCATCCACATCCCGTATCCTCGTAGCCATCGTCACGATATGCAGAGATTCCGGAGACTGGGGACTTCTCAACGAGCATGTCCTGCTGTTATCGAAGAAACATGGACAACTCAAGCAAGCAACCACCAAGATGGTTCAGGTCGTCATGGGCTTCCTGGACCACGCGCCTAAGCTAGAGACAAAGATGTCTACCATCGAGACCCTGCGGACAGTCACGGAAGGCAAGGTAAATGATTTCATGACGAGGTACCAGTCCTTCCTCAGCTAATGTGCGAATTAGATCTTCGTCGAAGTCGAGCGCGCCCGCATCACCCGCATCCTATCTAACATCAAGAAAGAGCAAGGCGATAAGAAGGCTGCAAGAGATATTCTATGCGAGCTTCAGGTTGAGACTTTCGGCTCAATGTCACGTCGTGAGAAGACCGAGTTCATTCTGGAGCAGGTTCAACTTTGCATAGAGAGCGGCGATTGGACGCAGGCTGGGATCTTGAGCCGGAAAATCACAGCTACCAAGTACTTTGCGCGAAAGCCCAGACAGACGCCCGAAGAGATCGAGAAGGCAAGAAAAGAGGCGGAAGAGAAGGAGAAGAAGCGCAGTGTGGATGAGGCACCGCCAGAGCCAGAAGACGATGTGACGGACCTCAAATTGAAATACTACGAGCAACAAGTCACCCTGTCGAAACATGAGGACAAGTACCTTGATGTTTGCAAGCATTACCGACAAGTGCTAGATACAGAGTTGGTGGAGGATGATCCTAAGAAATTGCATGCCGTATGTTCTGCTATGTTGGGCGTACAAGTATCGCGACTGACCATTCCCAGATTCTGCAACGAGTCTGCTGGTATATTGTTCTTGCCAAACACGACAACGAACAATCCGATCTCCTCCAGCGCATCAAGGCCGATACGCGTTACGCGGAACTACCACCAGAGGCTCAACTGCTCAGAATATTCACGTTGCCGGAGCTAATGAGATGGCCGGTCGTGGCTAAAGAGTTCGGGCCATACCTAACCAAGTTCGATGTCTTTGATGACAAGGAAGGTCAGTCTGCAGACGCAAAGGCTTACACGAGATGGCAAGATCTAAGAAAGCGGGTCATCGAGCACAACGTCCGAGTGATTGCCAAATACTATACTCGGATTCAGATGCCTCGCCTGACAAAGCTGCTCGATTTGACAGAGGATGAGACCGAGAAGTACATTAGCGAGCTCGTCACAGCCAAGACTATATACGCGAAGATTGATCGACCTGCGCGCGTGGTCAGCTTTGCGAAGCCACGTGATTCAGATGATGTGCTCAATGAGTGGAGTGGGAACATGAAGAGCTTGTTGAGTCTTCTTGAGAGAGTAGATCACCTGATCACCAAGGAAGAGATGATGGCTCGCATCCAGCCCAAGCCGGTTGCAAAGAAGCCCACCAAAGCGTAATCATCTGTTCGCACGGAAAGTGCCGGCATCAGCGTGCTTTGGGAGGGTTTGGTACCAAGATGGGTCGCCTTGTTGCAAGGCTGGCGTCCGAAAGGCGCTCTGTAGTATATCTAGAAGAGCCTATAGAGGGATCGCTCTATGATAATCCGATCCCATATCGCTCCGTCTTCTATGGTCTAAAAGTCTAATCATTGCCTCGTCCAACACCACGATTCCTTAAAAGGGGACATCCATGTCTTCAGCGTTCACTTCTTTCGTCCTCGCGGAAGGTCCCTCGATGACCTCCTTGATGAAAGCGATCAATGGAGCGACAACCTGCTTCTGACTACTGGGCAGGAAATGGCCGCCAGGATGATAAACCACTCTCCCTTCCTTTGAGCCATCCACACAAGCCTCCACTAATCTCAGACTCCTCTTCTCTTCCACCACCGTATCCACACTTCCAATGTAATGCAGCATGGGTGTCGAAATCTTGGGCTCGTAAAACGCCTGATAGAGCTTGTTATTGCTGGCCCCAAACCCTGAATACGACACGGCGAACTTGAACGGTGGATGCACCACATCAGTAACAAACCCCGTATCCTCCTCCAACGACTCCGGGAACCTCATGCCCCCGTCCCTCTGCGCCGCCTCAAACGCCTCCCTCCTCCCCGTCTCCAACGCAGAAGCCAACAGCCCCGCCAAAGCCCCGCCCTGCGAAAACCCAACGACACCGTCAAAAGGCCCCTCGGCCTTCAACACCTCTGCCAACCGCGCGAACCCAATCTCCATGCCCTCGTAGCTGTACGGTTCCCTGTCGCCCTTGCGCCTCCACCATCCCCACGCGTCCGGTGCTTCCTCGCCGCCCGGATCCGAGTTCTCGAAGTTGGCGGTGCCGTTGGGATCGTCCCAGTTGGGGATATCGCTTTTGAAGAGCTGGATGGGCGCCGTGGGGTAGGAGAGCGTGAGCGTGTGCGCTGGGAAGGCTTTGGCGAGGTTCTTTTCCAGAGCGCGCGTTTTCAATCGGAACATGGGGCCGGATTGCGTGTAGCCGTGCAGCATGAGGATCTTGAGAGGGGGCTCTGTGCCGGTCATTGTGGTGTTGGGTAGGAGCGCGTAGGCTCGGCGGAGGTAGTTGGCCACGGTACGAGGTATGCGTATGCGCTGTGGATTGCCGATCTGCTCTGGAAGAAGTATTGCCAATGGTTGCTTGCGGGCGTTCTCGTTGAAGAACTGAATTGACGATATGCGTGGTGGAAAGATGTGGATTCTCGTCGTTGACAGCGTCAGCGCGGAAAGGCGCCGCCGAAATTCTACTTAATACATGATTGATTCGCATTTCTTTCAGTTCCACTCAGATCAGGTCAATTCCAGGTAGGAAGTAACGATAGATACAGATATGACAAGGTTTCAATTGTTCAATATATAGATACAGGTCAAGATAATTTCTCTCCTATCCTATAGTTTCTATCCTACCCTTCGTGGCATCTGCTCGCAAGCATCAATCCAGAGAATCTTGACGGATGCCAGACGCGATCAATCTTGCCTGCATTAATCGTCTGACCTAGCCTGAATTCCAGCAACGAGTTCAGAAGGCGGCGGCAAACTGACGGTATCATTCAGTATTCCTGACAAATGTAACGACTTCGGCGCTGACTGTGTGCTCGAGGGGACATTTTGCAACGCACTCAGCGAGATGGTTGAACTAAACGAGTGCCAATTTGAGCCTGGAGGCTGCCAACTCCGTGGTGGATCCTTGAGCGCTAACATAGGATTAATGTTGTATTGGTCGGCGCTCGTAATTGTGTGTGATGGTTCAATTTGCTGATGCGGCTGGGGTATCGAAGACGCACTTCTGTTCTCATCTGCCCATTTGAAGATGTTGCGACTCAGGGTGATATTCTGGTGATCACCTTCGTCCGGGGAAAGCTCCAAATCGTCGTTAAAACATGGATCTGCCATCGAAGTCATACTCAACAGTTTGAGGGAATGCTGGGCTCTGTCGCTGGGGCGCGCTGACATATGTGAATCAAGATTACCGTTGATGTTCGAATCCCTATCGTGCTCTCCAGATCGGATAGCGAGATCTTCTGCAGGCTTGTCAACTGCCTCTGAAGAGCCATCTTTCTGCTCTTTAGGCTGCCTGAACTTGTGACCAGCTTCTACAAACTTGTCTGGATATTTGTTTCGAAATCGGTCACGCAAGTCGGTTCGCGCTCGCGTGTCTAGATTCAAATCGGGATCGGACTTGATCTTCTGCCACTGTGCACCGTACTTTTCAAATCCACGGAGGATAGCCTCGTCTTCAGCGGCAGTAAATGGCCTTCTGGCGCGTCTGTGAGATTTGGGAAAGGCAGTCGAGATCTCGCGGCGGCTGGTGTCCCCCGGTAGCTTGCCATCGGCTCCTGGTGTCAACGGCGTCTCCGCTGGTGCTGATGCTGCCTCAGCAGACTTTGGTTTTGAAGATTCGCATATTTGTTCTACGGACTCGGGGAGAGGTATAGTCTTCTCTGAAGCTGCGCTGCGGTACTGGTCTGGGAAGCACGTTCTGAATCTATATAAATCTTAGCTAGTATTCGTATGCAGTTGTTACAGCGGCTGCGCACCTATCTTTGAGATCAACAGCCGTTCTTGCATTGAATTTGTATTCCGGGTGCTGCAAAATCCTTTTCCAGGCTCCAATGCCGAACTTGGAGACGCCCTTGACTAGATCTGCCGTTTCTTCTTCGCTCCATTTCTTCCTGGTCTTTGCAACCTTTGATTGCTTTCCAGCAGGGAGTATACCGTTGGTCTGCTCTAAACGTGGCACTGCCGTTACTGCTGGCTCTTTCTCGGCTATTCTTGGTACATTGTCATCGACAGGATCTCTCCTCCGCTCTCTGAAGCCTTCGGTCGTGATTGAAGGAATTATTCCTGCATTCGGAGGAGGCTCATGAATTGGCACGAGCAGCGGCGGCAATCTTGGTTGACGAGTGGCTGATTTGCTTGTCGCCGTTTGTGAAGGTTTGGGAAGTATTCTCGTCCCCGGATCGTCAAGTCTCCTTCTCTTGCGCGATTCTACGTGGGGATATGGAAAGGATGACAAGGCAGGGTCAATGGGAATATTCCGTGCCTCTGGCGATACACTGTTCAGCACTTCAGCCAAAGGAACAGCTGATTTGGTCTGTTTCTTGGGCGGCGGCTGTGGATGTACTGGCTGCTCCTTGGAATGTTGTTCCTCGAACCACGCAACGCCAATTGAAGAGCTGGAGGGCGGAGGATGTTGCGGGCTCGTCACAGATGGCCAGTCTATCTCGGGCAGCTGCAGACTGTCTATCTCATTGCTGTATCCTCGAGTGTCTTCCTCCTCGTAGCGCGGGCGTATAGCCGGGAGGGTTGTTGAGGGAAAGACTGCCACTGACGGGTACTGGGCAGACAGATGGTCGGCGCCATAACGATCCGATGAATTCCTGTCATTCAGAGACAGAAGATTTTGAACTCGGGGCTCCATTCAGGGGAGACGCAGCCATGTTCGTGGGTTTGTTGATGTGGGAAGATGGAGGCGTTGGAGGCGTTAATATACTAGTGCAAAGCCTCATGGGTCGGGAAAATGGGTATCAGGAAGGAAGACATTGAGATGGTAACATCTGCATATCATGGAACAGCACAATCCGCATCTGGAATCCCTTGATTTACAAATAACATTAATTTCTATTACACACGTGCTGCACTGTTACTTTCTAGTAAGTGAGCCGAAGCTGGCTGGAACTCTGGTTCCTTTCCTTGTCGCGTGAGCTTGACACCCGGCAGCCGATGGATTTCTAGGGTCCCAAAGATCCTTAAACTTGCTCCTCTTGACGTTTGACATTCCAAGCAGTGGACCATTAATTTTATGTGGCATCTTCGCTGTCCCTGGTTCTAGTGACCGTTCGCCGAAGCCTGTTTCGTTGTCCTGCTTGGGCTAGAATGGTCTGCCATGGACACGTCGCCAGGCTTGTTCTCTATGAATGATGTATACCCGTCCTTCGTAGCCTTCATGCCCTCTTGTCCTTTTTGCCAATTTGCAGGACACACCTCGCCGTACTTTTCGACAAATTGAAAAGCATCAATGAGTCGGAGAGATTCTTCAACGCTGCGGCCAACAGGGAGGTCGTTGATGGTGATCTGCCAATGTTAGTTCATCGTACAAGTATTAGGAAATACTGTGCAACAGCAGCTTCGTGACGAATCGACGCCGAGGTGCGGTGTTCCTGGCGATTGATTTTTCACGAACTTGCCAGAAATACATCGAACTCGATGTCGAGCTGAGTTATCGATGGGCAATGAATCATTACAACGAGACGAGTTGGTAGCAATGACAGAGTCTAGACGCACCTGTCTCAAGATGCCTTGTGGATCAATCAAGAACATGCCTCTCAATGCAATACCCTCTTCTTCGATCAAGACGCCATAGTCCCGGCTGATCTGATGGTTCTTATCACTCAACAACGGTACGTCTACTGGTCCCAAGCCGCCATCCTTTTGTGCCGCACTTCTCCAAGCAAGCAAGCTATATTCCGAGTCCGTACTGCATACGACTACTTGCGCTCCACGGCCGGAGAATTGGGATGTAGCGTTGCTGAATGCAATGATTTCGGTAGGGCATACGAAGGTCCAGGCCATTGGGATGAAGACGAGTACTGTCCATTTCTTTTGGGCGGTGTAGGTCTGGAGAGAGATCTCTGTTTGGAATGTCAGTTGGTCAATTCAAAAGCATGAAAACTGCAATTAGCTGACCTTCGAATGTGCCATCGGGCATTGTAGCCTGGCCTGCGAAGGCCGGGGCAGGTCTCTGTACTCTCGCCTTAGACATTGTAATTATCTCTTGCTTCCAATTGGATGGTGAAGCTGTCTGCTGTAATCAGAAGATATAGTCGGACAATGCCAAGTTCAAGAGTGATCCACTTCGACAGTCAAGGGTGAGGCTAGCTTGGGTGTGAACGAATTCGGAAGAGATTCAGAAAGGACTGGCAATGGAAAGAGCAGGTAAGACATAAGCTGCGGGTCTCAGAGACAGCCATCGTGAGAGCATGGTCGAATCAGGCGGTTGAGATGCGCTGAGACCCGCCTTTGCAATGTTCGGTGAGTAAGAAGACGAAGCTAGATTCTTCCTGATGGCTCAGCAGAGGTCTCAGGTGGTTGTCAAGGATTGATGTAGGATCTCGGCTTGATCCGCAGATTATGACAGGGCTGACAGAGCCGCTAGCTTGAGAAGTATCTTTTGTATCTTCAAACAGCTGATTCCTCTATCTACTCTACGCCTCTGCTTCTGAAAATACATCCGATGAGAAATAGGATACCGCTCGTGGAAATGACGACAGCCAGGCACATGTTCATTCCGTCAACAATGCCACGTATTTCCGACCGTCAATGGAGGCGGACGTCGCATCCACAATGTCCAAAATTCTCTTCTCGGTGATGCAGCCGGAGACAACATTCCAAATCCCGAATGCGCTCCGATGCTGCCACATTGGCACGCCCGGATGCCATGCAGTCCCGTCAGTCTCATACTGCTTTGACATGATCGCGGTGTGTTCTGAAATTCGGGTGCAGCGGAGTCAAACCTGCGGTGATACGCTGTTGACTAACCACAACGGAAAATGCCGAGAGACGCGTCTGTCATAGTCGGTGAAGAGATAATCAGTCAGCTCGAGTGGTTGTACATATGCCCGCCTGTTAGGCTGCTTATATGAACACGGCTTCCCAGGACTCCGCTGTTGAATTTTATTTGTTCGCGGGTACATGTGCTAATTCGCGACCTTTCTACCATGGTGGACCACTTTTTTTCCAACATATGTATTCCGGAGTATTTTCGCGCTTCATCGTTTTCCCAAATTCGGACTTCTCCAAAGATCTTGTTCCAACCTCATCACTCAATAATGAAGTCCCAGCTTCAGTCTCCTCTCTTCGCCCGCCTGCCGGGTGAATTGCGTGATCAAATCTGGACATACGCTCTCACAAGCTCAGATGCATTCGTCGACCCTACGATATCACCTCATCCACGAATTCACTCCCAGCCAAATCCACAACTTGGAGTGTCCCTGCTGCGAGCATGTAAGCGGATACACGCCGAGGTCTCCATTGGCCCCTTGTATTCTCAAAATCGATTCCGCTTTACGTGTGCGCACACGATGCACCACTTCCTATCCGCAAAAAGCAACAATACAGCGCCGATCATAGACGTGGAGATCGAAATGAGAGAGGTCAACAGTGCAAATGCCCAAACCGAAAGAGAACTGATCAGGTACCTCTCCTGGACCAAGGAGGACGAGCATCTTTGGGGCCAAGAGATGAGCGGTCTGTGTGTCGATGCACCACATCTGAAAACACTACGGCTGAATATCGAAAAGTGGCGATTTTCCGAGTCTCTTCGGACTGTCCAGCTGGTGCAAGAAGTTCTTCAAGGGCTGCAGAAACTTGACCGGTGCATCGTGACGGGAGCAGATGGAAGCGAGTTGTTGTTCGGTGCCAAATTAAGGTACACAGAAAAATGGGGCCCCGTAATATTTACCGGGATCATGGTCTTTGGAAAACTTGCCGGTTTGGTGCTATGGATGGCGGGTTGTGTAAGGGGAGAAGAGGACCAGATGATAGTACGGTGGTCAAAAGACAGGAAAGCCGTCAGTCTCGAGGTGATATGCCGGGAAGCATATACCAAGGAGTTTGGATGGGCTGGATACGAAAAGGCCATGGCAGCCACGGCCCAAACTGCTGAAAATGGGTGCTGCTCGTTGGTGGAATACGAGAGAAGGTGGCACTCTGGAGAATGGCCAACGCACAGGTAAAGCTGAAGAGATTGTAGATCTGACGCCAGACAGGTCGGCTCTTCCCTTCGTCAATCCCATCTCCGTCGGATGATTGGTCTGGCTGGATCCCAAGGACCGTGGATTTCGTTCTTGTACTTCTGGAGACCCAGAAGCCACCAACTACAGATACCCATTGCGAGGAGAATCAGGATGCTCCCAGCAATACTGCCAACAATGGCAGCTGTCCATCTTCCACCACTGACGGTCACACCAACACCGCTTCCGGCGCCCATTACGAGCAGGATTGTAATGACCACATGTGCACGGAACGATACATGTCTAAGGTGGCGTAGAAAGACGGGAAACAACCCAAACACCTCTATTGAGAATAGTGTGAGCGAAAACACGTGAGTAGTCGAAGTCAGACGCGAGGCGAGGACTGTGGATGCCATCAAAGCAGCGTTCGTCGATAGAGAGGCTGGAAACCTGCAACACGATCAATCAGTTTCGAGAACGAGGTGTCTGATCGGAGGAAGGCTTACTTTGCACCCACGCCTCCTCCGTAGTCGAAAAATGCAACATTGATACACATAAGCCAAGTGCTCATTGCCCATATAGAATCACTGGTGGTTGACTTCGTGAGAGACTTCAGGATTGGACTCAGACCAAGAAGAGCGCAGTATATCAAAATTGCAGACTTGACTGTAGCCACGCGTTGTTGGTTTCGAGGAGACAGTGGAGGGGTGCTGACTCCGTAAGGAGGAAGACTGCTGTATGCTGCAAAAGTTGACGCGCCTGTGGGATGTCCTTGCACAGAATGTGACGATCCAGGCCGTGAGCCTACATTCGAAGCGCTTGATAGTCCTATGTTTGACGCTTCCTGGTCTTTCATAATACCAGCACTTGCTGTGGAGCTCGCGGAGCTCGCATCTTCTCCATCTTGAACTGCTTGTTCTGCCAATTTCGCTTTCCTTTGTGCCCTCTCCTCTTGCGTGACCCAGAAATCCCATAGCATCCATCCTACCACCGTTCCAAAGCTGCCCCAACTAACCACGGTCAGGGGACTAACGCGCTCCTGGAAAATGCCAGTGAAGCAGCATACGAAAATGGTGACGCTACACACATGCTGCACAATTACAGTAGAGTCGGCGACAAGACGCCAAAACTGGTAGGGTTGGAGACGAGGGTTTCGCTGGAGGTGATCGAGGAATGTGTCTTCATCTGTGTAATTGTCTGGATCTATGTCGCAGGACGGTACTCAGCACGGGATCCAGGATTTGAGGAGAACTTCAATACATACAGCTTTGTCTCACCCACAAAAGCTTCCTCCAAGTTCCCTTCCTCCTCCTGCTTGGGTTTCGCGTGGCATCCTTGAGTCTCTTCGCATAAAAGGCGTCTTCTGGCGCAAGTCGTGAGGGATCAGTCTTCCTCGAGATATGGCCGTTCATCGTCGCCGGATCAGGAGGCACCATGAACACGCATTGTGGATCAAAGGAGTGTGATCGTGGATGTTCGAGCGAGAGACTTGCAAGCCGAGACGACGCGTGGAGCAGATATTGCTATGCAGCGCGGAAATATCCACGGAATTAGGCCGCAGTGAGACGCGCCTAAGGACCTCAACCTCGACAATGGAACATGAAATGTTTATGACACGGATATATTTTGGCTGATGGACAACATCTCTCTGATGATGCCAGCAAGCATTAGTATTCTCCAAATTCTGTGCCTATCATTCACAACAGGGATGTCACAAAAAGCATCCGTTTCAATGACTCAGTTGAACCAATAGTTCATCAGTGGGACTCGAAGGAATTAGACGGAGACAACTATTGCAAAACAAGCCCGATGATGCTCAATTTACAATAGCCTTTAAATGACGCGTGGGCCAAAATTATCTTGATACCACGGAGGTAGTCAGAACCGCTAAGCGTCTAGATACTATATGTAAAGTCTCTTTCAGGATAGCGTGGACAAGATGTGCCGATTTCCGAGCAAATGAGGAGAACAATGCAACTTGGGTGCAGCACGATCTTCTGGTGTAGTAGTTTATGATCTCCCTCGACTAAACACATCTCCAGGGGGGCACGTGAAAACTGCAGCCAAAAACATTTCTGCAACAGCGTTGTTGAAGTTGTTCAGGTAAGGTTCAATAGTAAAAATCCGGAATTATTTTTCATTGAATTTAACTTCCACCGCGACATTATCCTCCATTGAGGCCAGCTCGATCCAAAGACTTTGTAATTCAAGTTTATACATTTTCGTGTGATAACGAGGGGGGTATCAGGCAACCGCTCGACAACTCGACTCTCTCTTCCGCCAGCTACTTCTTCTGTATGTGAGCGACACATACGTCTAGACAGCGCTCTGACCAACGGTCGGGCCAGCGCCATTACCTGTGACCAAGCCTTCGTTAGCGCCTGGTGCGACGCCACTGCCTTGGTCTTTGACGTGGGCCTTCTCACCGACGTGACCCTTAGTGCTGCCGTGGTGAGCTGGATCATCATTGTAGTCGCGAATACGGAGACCGAGTCGTGATGGTTCAATATTCTTATGGCCGAAAAGGAGGAGCCCTCCAAAAACTGGTTTGGCGAGAACGTCGAGCACGCCATAGAAAGCAGCCTCAGAGTCAGGAGAGATGACGTTGCCACCTTCGCAAAGACCCCATGCGATCGGATACAAGATCCAGAGGAAAGCTGTCAAAGACCCACACATGAGGAAAACCCGTCCGACATCTGATCCAAGAGTGTTCGCGTGTTTACGTGCTTCAAACGCGAGCATGTATACGATGTATGCGAGCGCAGCACAGCCTACGTCGATTAGATGTGATACAGATGTCAATCGAGACTAGGATACGAGTACTTACCAAAGGCAAAGTAGCCCCATTTATACGAGCTGACAACGAGCGCACCGACGAGCCCAGTAACGATCATGACCCAATCCACGAGAATGACCCAAATCAAGGTTGGCCACGGCATGCCGGCTGTCAAGAGCAGGTCCATGAGCAAGAGTGGTGTCGTGATCATCCAGTCAATGTATCGAACGTAGAAGATTTCTCGATACACGCCAGACACAACTGGATTTGAACGTCGGTATTCAACTTCAATGGGAGTGAAGCCCAAGTTGCTTGCCATGGAGAAGTAGGCAATCGCTGCGACCATAGTAATCGCGGCGGTAATGTAGTGGAAAATTCGATCCTGTCTTGGCTTCATGTGTCCCAATGCAAGGAAAACAAAGGTGCACACGGTCATAAGAGCTGTCACCGCCCAGTACCAGTCGCTCCCATGGGTGGTAATGGCAATGTCGGCGGTAGCACCGTTGACGGTGTTGCCTTGAGAGACATTAATGGTTTGCGTGCCGCGTATTTGTGACATTGAACATACCATTGACCAGCAACGCATTGTTTGTGCGCTTTTCAAACATTTTGTTGACTTTTTGTAGACAGACGATTCTTCGAAACAGGATAGAAATCGGAGGCAGCTTGTGTGAAGGAGGGCGGCAGGTTAGCTATTTGAGGGCTCCTAGACAGATGGACAATCTTTGTCGCCAATGCATGAACAAATTATGATTTCATCCTTCTCGGGAGCCTCGCTCCACACCCTACTGTGACCACACTGCCGGTGTCCACAAATTAGAGCAAGCTATTGCCGATGCTAACGACCCTGCAGAAGCTACTGTGCTAGGTCCTGTGCATCTGGAAACAGATATCAGTCATACCACACCTGGTATGGTTAAGGCCCGATGCCTGCGAGCCAGATCCAGGGATCTGGCCGAGCTCGGTACTGTATGGGAGTCACTGCTGCTTGTCTGAAAATGTGAAAGCAATCGAGACGAGGGCAAGAGTACGTGCCGCGTCGGAAGAGACGGCGAGGCGAAGGTGAGACTTCGTCGCCCATGGAAAGGTCCAGTCATGTCCATGATCTGAGAGCACGGTGTGAAGCATGGTGATACTGGCTACTGGCTTCGTCCTTCGTTCGATATGGCTGGTCCATCGTAGATTTTGGGCGCGGATCGACGCGGAAGATTCAATCTGGTCCCCCATCCATCATTTCTGCGCGTGGAGAAGACCCATCACGGGATGTCAAGATTCTGATCGTAACGCGGAGCCTTACCTATTCTAGAAGAATGCATGAACGATGGGCAAATTGCTCTGCTGATGCGCTTGTTGATCCCATTCGTGAAATCATGATGTCAATGTCGATCGTGCCGGTCCAAGGTGCTGGGGACGAACCAACGGCGACGGAAAGCAGAGCTTGCGCCTCCTAGTGGATATCTACGTTCTATGTGGCTGCGTTAGCCTGAGCTTGCTTCAACGTCGTGTCAAGATCTGTGATGGTAAATCTCCCACAGCAGATAAGTCGTAGATAAGGTCAGCTCAAGAATGCGAAGTCTGCCCTGCGCGGGAGAGGGGGGGTAAGGGGCGAGTCCACGGATTGAGCGCGACGGAAAGGCTGAGAAGGTTCCTTCCATCACCACGGGCATGTTCTTTCTGCGTCTGGGATGTTCGACTTGTCGTTGACTTTCAGCCCTGTCACGTCTCCTCTTTTAACCGCAGCAGCTGATCCCCGTCGGTGTCTCGCTTCTCGACTCATGCGTGCATCAGCAGGGAAGCAGCTTCCTCCTCAACTCCGTGATCACGATGATCGCCACTCATGAGTTCCGATTAGACCGCATCCAGCTCTGCGCCCTTTCATTCGCTGAGCGCGCTCTTAGCCTCACGATCTGCAGGCCCATTCGGAAACAAGCCTTTGTGGAGAGCACCACCCTTGTCCGGCCAGATCTAACAGGAAGCTTGGATATCCGTAGTCCGATTGTCCATAGTGCTTGGTCATTGCCTCGAAGGTGGTTGCGGTATCCAGCTCTCCCCGTGGCCCAAACTGACCGCCGCCACTATGTCTTGCGGCTCAAAAAATCCAAAAGCGGCGGACGGCAGTTCCAAGTTCGAGCCGCAGATGCAAATTCCGAGAGGCAAGATCTGCAATAATGATGATGCGTGTTCCACAGCTTCGGAAGCTGTGGACAGCATGGAAACTGTCACTGCTGTCACGGACATGTCAGAGATTTCGAAGCTCAGGGTTGAAGGCTGCAGCTCCATTTTCTGATATTCGCTCCATTATGGTTCGTATCGCCAAGGCGAATTTCGGTGATGTCTACGGTGGTATGCACATGATCTGATGATCGATTTGATCACAAATGCGGGGAAGTTTCACAGACCTCCAGGGTTGACAGATCAGAAGTTTGATATAGCCAAATACGACTGATGTTTGGAGCTCGCTGGAGCAATCCACAGAATACGAAGTTCACGAACTGCAAGATATTGGACAATAGACAATAAATATGAAATTTGCGTCTCGGATAGATTTCAGATGGATATCTTTTCTATCTTGTTGACTTCGCAATCGGGATTATTCTCCCAACACCTCTTATACAGTAGACAGCACGAGTACATGCATTGGCCCGATGACAACCGCCCTGTACCCACACTATTATAATTGCACATTTGATCGATCAACAATGTAATCACCCCAAGAAGCTAATTGTCCTGTTCTTCGCTCTCTCGCCGAACGTACGCTCACCCTTTGGCTTGGAAGCAGGGACTTCCCTGAATTTCTCCACTTCTCTTTGTGACTTGATCTGCTCTGCAGTGAACCAGTTACCGTGCAAGCCGTATGGTACCCTCTGCGGCAACTTGATACGACAGATGATGGTCTGCATATTCCTTGCATCCAAGGCCCAAAGTTCAGAAGTGGCGGTTGAAGGGCATTCACCATTAGAATCTAGCTGTGATTCGTCGAATGCGTAGAACAGAAGGAACCCGTCGTCCTCTCTTGTTGCATTGTCATATGATACGAATCGTGCCTCCTGAGCATACCAGCCTGTTGGCATGCGGAAGCAGCGCACGGGATCGTTTGGATTCACCTCGTTATCGACTAAGACCTGGGCAATGTTTCTCGTGTCGACACATCCGGTGACTGATCGCGGTGGCTTTTCCGTACCCCGAGAGATGAGTTCCAGTGCATCTATTTTGGCGATTACATCGATCTTGGCTGCTTTGCCAAGAGCAGCGCCAAAAGAAGAAGTCAAGACACTACATCCGTAGACGTAACGAGCCGAAGACATTTCTTTTGCTGGATTCAAGGTTGGAAATTCGAATGGAATAGCGGACAAAGCGAACTGATGTGTTATGGCGTTGTCGGTGTTTGGCGACATATTGAAACGATAGTAATACAATCGACACTGATCCTCCTCCACGTCCGGGTCTATAGACTGCACGCCAGCCGGAGAGCCTTTGGATATGAGCGGCGTGGTCTCAATTTCGGTCGATTCAAGGGCACGAGCCCGGTCGAATGCATAGTCTGAGATGTAAGAGCCATGATCGATGGTTTCGTCTTCAGCACTGTGTTCACCATCAATTCCGTGAACGGAGCAATCGTAGTCGTATTTTTCGAAGAAAGGCATGGCTTTGTTCACCTTTTCAATTGTCTTGCGAGTTGGTTGAGGAGCAGCGATGTTGCCGGCGCTGAACACAAGCGTGGCTGATGTTAGGCGGCAGACCATCATGTTTACCACTGCTGTGTTACCTCGGCTGTCGTGGTCGTCCCATGTATTTGCTGTGTGGAAAATGCAACAAGCGGAAGTCTCAAACCAACGGATACTGGAGGGGTCATATCGGGGGAAGACACCGAATCTTGACGGTTTCGTGGAGTCATACGCCACTACGGGTTTGTTTTTCATGAGATTGAACGGATCCAAAGTGAGAGGAAGATCCATCATCACGGTGTGTTGGCGGGAAACTCCAAAATCGTGTATCATCTTCGCGCCCGACATGCCTGGCACTGTAGCGTTGAGCGTCTTCTCCTGTCGTGGAGAAGATTCCGATGGGACTACAGAGTAATGGACGTAAGGTGCAATGAATGTGCAATGATATACGATCAGTTCTTTGGTTACTGGGTCGACCTTTGGATGTCCAGTAGTCCATTCATTCATGAAACTGAACACTCCTTGGCCGCCAAAACCTGGTTTCAAGCTCTTTGCACCAAGTTCGCCTTCAGCCTCATGACCATCGTACCAACCAACGGTCTCCAAGCCGGGAAGTTGTAGTCGAATTGGTGGTCCACTCTCGCAGCTGGCCAACGCTCGTCCATCATGAAAATGAATGCCCGTGTTCGCGACGCTGATTCTCTTAATCGGCTGCTTTGATCCTGGAAGATGAGACAGCAGAACCAAGATCAGAGTCCTGAGAATACGAAAGATGATCTTCACCAGACCTGATGCAGGATTCACGAGAGTGGCTATACTTGGCAGTATAGGCGACTGCAATGTCGGCGAGGAGATGCTGGCCAGCAGACAGTCGGTAAGAATGAATTGATTCACAAATTGCGGAATGATTTCGTTATCATTCTGGGACGATCTCTGAAAGGCAACTCCTGACACCATCCCGTCCCCATCGAACCAGTGGGCGTCGCGGGCCAAATCTTGATTGGAAAATGGGTTTCCGCCATTTCTGACATACTGTCCACCGTCAAGTTCCTTTGGAATGCGTCCCACGTACGAACATGGAGAGAGCGTCCTTGTTTGGTGTATTGGTGCGAAGTTGCCTGAGAGATATCTGATTGATGGTTAGTGCTTCTCCCGTTTGGCTGCATCTCTAGACTTGTCCGTACGGGTGTTTGTCACTTCTCAGCTCCGCAATGGACATTGTCAAGGCGCGGAGTGTGTTTGCCGTAGTTGATGGAATGCCTTCATGGACAGGTCAAGTGCAATGACCAGGTAATGACATTTTTTGGGATTGGAAGGGAGCACTGAAGACTGAAGACAGGCGGATGTGAACCTTCCAACCCCACGGAATAGATGACCCGAGGGAGGACGGGCGAGAATGACGGAGGGGTGTCCTCATCACTGCCTCTCAAATCAAGCGCGACGCGAACCACGGTCGACTCGATGCGGCAAGGTGGCGACAGTCCGGAAGCACACTTGCGGGCCTCCAAAAGTGGGCCAACCCCAGAAGATCAGGGCAGGGACAGGGGCAATCTGAGACACATTGACTATCAAGACCGTCACCGTCACCATCACCATCACCATCACCATCACTGTCGTTCACCAGCAAGGAGCAGGAAGAAGAAGGATTGTTGTCGGCGGATGGAAATTCGCTGTCGGCCGCCCTGTCTCCCTACCTGGGAGCGCTCTGCACAATCCATCTGCAGCAGGATAAAGACAGATCGAGGGGCGCCTGTGCCGCTCGTGTCCGCTCTACTATGTAGAAGGCATGTGGCATGGGGATGAGGCATGGGCACCTCATCAGCAGGCGGGGTCTCCAAGGCCTGAGGGATCATGTTATATATACAAAGCTTGGAGGCCAGATGATACGAATCACAGTACACAGTACTAGTATGGACGGACGAGGGCAATGATCACTGCTAGTCGCATCAATAATATCCTGGATGCAGAGAGCCCACAGCCTTCCCATAACGTCATCACTGCCGGTGCAACCGCCCCTTCTCCCACCCAGAGCTAGGTATCTCCCCAGTGCCAGCGCCAGTACCAGTGCCAGCCAGTACCAGTGCCAGTCCCTTCCATTAGTACCGAGTATTTGCGTTTGCATTTGCAGAGCCACCAGCAGAGCCACCAGTAGAGCCACCAGCAGAGCCACCAGCGGAGCCACCAGCCACCAGCCACCCCGTCATCAGGCGTCTGCCGCCCGCCCAGCCACCGCCTGTCTTTTGTGCTTAGAGCTCTGCTGGCAGTTCAAAGCCTTTGTCTGCTCATGGCGAGGTGATGCAAACTCCTTTTGCGCCATGGGTTGTGACTATGCTCTTGTGTAAGTCGTACCACCTGCAGTCACGGCTCCAGCTCCTCTACCGCGCCGCCGCAAGCTCATCACCCTGTTAGGCATGTCAAATACACGATTCCGCCGGCAATTGCCTTGTCCATTCTCTACCGCCCGTTGATGACATACTTGGATCTTTACAAAATATTTTTCCTCGTCGCTGTCAGCCTCTCCTGTCTGCATGCATCTCAACCACGCTGATTCAAACCCTAGATCGCTGTCGTCTCAACAATACCATGGGATTCATACTTAATACGCAACAAAATCTGGACCTACCCTCCAAACGCTATCGTGGGTCCCACGCTGTTCGATATCCCCGCCGAAGAAGTTTTCTTCTTTGTCATCCAAACATACACCACATCTCTCCTATATCTGATCCTAAACAAGCCCACCTTTCATCCCATCTATCTGAGCTCCGAGCGGGAGAGAGACGGCACTGCCGGCCCAGACACACGACAATGGCGGCTTCAAAAACATATGGGACAGGCTGTACTGATATTAGGCCTGAGCTTAGCCTGGGTCCTGTTTAATACCGGAGGCACTGGCACATATATGGGGCTGATAGTCGGATGGGCATTCCTATTCCTGTTGTTCTTATGGTAGGTCCTGATCCTGGTTGTCGAGTTGAACGCCCTAACGCCGGACAGGACCTTAGCTTATCAATTCCTCATCAGTCTGCCTTGGACCAATACCTTGCTGCCGGTTTTGTTGCCAACGGTATATCTTTGGATTGTTGACACACTTGCCCTACGAAGAGGTACTTGGGTGATCGAAAACGGAACCAAGCTCGGGATCCACCTATGGCCAGGACTGGAAATTGAGGAAGCTTTCTTCTTCCTGGCAACAAACTCGCTGATTGTTTTTGGGATGGTCGCATTCGATAACGCTCTTGCTGTTCTACACACCTTCTCACCTCCTAGTCGGGTCGCTCCACATTTTCCGTCTGCAATACTACTTATGAAAGCCCTTTTGACACCGGCTTCGCAGTACGACGACGAAAGAATACTTGGTCTTCAGGAGGCCGTGTCTCGATTGAAAAGGAAAAGCCGCAGCTTCTACCTAGCATCAGGTGCATTCCAAGGGAAGCTGAGGATCGATCTTATCACGCTGTATTCATTTTGTCGAGTCGCAGACGATCTGGTGGACGACACTGAGTCGGTGGAAGAAGCCAGCATGTGGATCGACAAGTTGAAGGAATACCTGGACATGACATACAACGCAGAGGTTGAACGCGAGTCTCTCCAAACTTTTGTGGAAAAAAACTTCCCGGCTCAAGCTACATCTGCCCTTTTGATGTTGCCAGCGTCAATATTGTCCAAGCAGCCGCTTTATGATTTGCTCAAGGGCTTTGAAATGGATTTAGGGTTCTTGGCAACAGCGGGAAATGGAAGATCTCCCATTGAAACAGAAGCGGACCTAGATCTTTACAGCGCCAGAGTTGCCGGGACTGTAGCCGAGCTGTGTCTAGACCTCGTTTTCGCGGATTGTCCTCATCAGACGAATCTCGAGGAGAGGAGTCGTATTCTTCGAGCCGGAGCCGCGATGGGTATTGCCCTTCAGTACGTGAACATTTCGCGTGACATCTCCGTGGACGCTGAAATGAACCGAGTGTATATTCCAGTCCAGTGGCTGCAGGACGAAGGTCTTACGCCGGAAGATGTTATCAAAAACGCAAAAGATGTTCGAATAGAGTCGTTACGGAAAAGATTGCTGGAGCGAGCTTTCAACTTGTATGAAGACTCGAAGAATGCGCTTGACAAGCTACCGTACCAAGCCAAAGGGCCGATGCGCGTGGCTGTCGAGAGCTACATGGAGATCGGAAGGGTTCTTGGTGAAGGCAAATTTCCTACCAAGAGGGGAAGGGCCACGGTGCCGAAGATGAGGAGGATAATGGTGGCATGGAGAGCATTGAGCCAATGATATCTGTTGAAATATGATGTCTAATGTAATTATGGCGATACCCGATTGTTGTTGATGAAAACGCTACGGCGTCAAACGAGTTCTGACGAAGATTCGGATGTCTTCTTTGGATTTCACCAGTTTACAAAGAGAAACAGACGGTCATGCAAGGAGTGATATATGTGCACCAGACTCGCATGTGACAGAGCCTGACTTCAGGGTAAGTCATGACGCGCGCTACTCGACAGCTCCGAGTCGTTCACTTCCAACAAAATTGAGACCGATCCCTATTGACATGTCGAGACCCAGAGACGAGCTATGACAGAAAAGACGAAACAAAAGAGTGCCATTGTAATTGGTAGTGCCCCTCCTTGCGCGCAGAGATGCAACGCTGACAACGGTGTACAGGTGCTGGAGTTGGGGGCGTCTCAACAGCTGCTCGCCTGGCGAAAGCTGGCTTCAAGGTTACCGTCGTGGAAAAGAACGACTTCACTGGCGGCCGCTGCTCTCTGCTCCACCATGAAGGCTATGTACAAACTCCGCATTCCTTCCACCCGCCCCAAGACTGATGTCAGCAGCGCTTCGACCAAGGACCTTCGCTGCTCCTCCTCCCTCATTTCTTCGCCGAGACATACCGGGACCTCGACACAACCTTGCTAGAGGAGGGCGTTGATATTGTGCAATGCACCCCCAACTACAATATCTGGTTTGGCGATGGCAAGAATTTCCAACTCTCCACGGATCTTGCGGCCATGAAGACGGAGATCGAGAAGTGGGAAGGAAAAGATGGATTCGAGCGCTATCTGGCCTTTCTCGACGAGTCGCATAAACACTACGAACTCAGTGTCACGCATGTGCTGAGGAAGAACTTTACATCGCTGTTGAGCATGTGTAGGCCTAGCTTTCTGAGACATTTGATCGCGCTGCATCCCTTCGAGAGCATTTACTCGAGAGCGAGTAGATATTTCTGGACAGAAAGGATGAGAAGGGTCTTCACATTCGGGAGCATGTATATGGGCATGAGTCCGTTTGATGCCCCTGGAACATATAGTTTGCTGCAATACACGGAACTGGCCGAGGGAATATGGTATCCGAAGGGTGGCTTCCACAAGGCAGGTCTATGGTTGTGTAAGTGCTGACGGGCTTGGATTGACAAATTGCTAGGTGATTGAAGGTCTGGTGAACGTAGGAGAACGATTTGGCGTAGAATACCGCCTCTCAACCCCTATTTCCAGGATCGCATTGTCTGCGGACAACAAGAAAGCAACAGGTGTAGTGCTCGAAGATGGAACTCTTCTCACAGCAGACACGGTCGTCTGCAATGCGGATCTCATCTACGCTTACAACAACCTCTTACCGCCTACGCCGTATGCGCAAAGTCTCAACAAGCGGGACACTTCTTGCTCATCTCTGTCTTTTTACTGGGGACTTTCTCGAACGGTACCCGAACTCTCAGCGCACAACATCTTTCTAGCAGACGAATATAAAAACAGTTTCGATTCGATCTTCAAAGATCACTTGATTCCCCAAGATCCCTCTTTCTACGTCAATGTTCCAAGTCGTGTGGATCCCACGGCGGCGCCTCCAGGATGCGACAGCATAGTCATTCTTGTTCCTGTGGGTCATCTTATATCTGATGCTTCAGCAACCCACAATGGATCTCTAGATTCGCCCGGAAAGAAAATCCAGGATTGGCCCACACTACGAGCGCGTGCCCGGGCTCAAGTCCTGAAAACGATTCAATCCCGGATAGGCGTTGACCTGGGTCCACTTATCGTCCACGAGCAAAGCAACGACCCACTGACATGGAAGCAAACGTTCAACCTCGATCGCGGTGCCATCCTCGGTCTGAGCCACAGCTTCTTCAACGTCCTCTCGTTCAGGCCGAAGACGAGACACGAGGGTGGCATCAAGGGCTTGTATTTCGTCGGTGCGAGTACTCATCCAGGCACTGGTGTACCTATCTGTCTTGCCGGTGGAAAGATTGTTGCGACCCAAATACTCGAGGACCAAGGGTTGGACGTCCCCTGGCCCGCGGGTGGCATGCTGGAACCAGCTGTCAGTTCAATATCCAAGGAGAAGAAAGAGATTGACGAGATCCACCGTCCACTCACAATCTTCGGATGGCTTATCCGGATCGTCATTGGTATTCTGGTGGTAGGTCTGTTTGTCGCTCTGTGGATCAATGCTATGTGGATGGATAGCATGGCGTGGACTCCTGTTCCTTGGGCGGAAGAATATACCTATCAAGGACCCGAGGTTAGCGGTCAGGTTTGGGAAGGGACTTGGTTTGGAAGGATGATTGAGAAGTTTTACGAAGCGGCCGGTGGTATGTAGGCAATAATAGTCGAAGGCTTTCACCCACTTAGCCGTTTGGTATAAACCTCTGAATGCCCCAGCCAAGTTTCTTCAAAGATTCTTCAGCCCAGTCACGTCCCAAAAACCCTACGCCTTCTATGCGCCAAACGTGACATCCATGAGAACAACACCAACCACAACCACAATGACGAGAAACGTATACACCACAATTCCCGACTCTAAAGAATATGGTCTAACCAGGGATTTGCAGAACTAGTTGTCACTGTCACCGATATTTGAACTTGGCTGCACATGCTCAAATGGATGTTCACGTTGAACTTTTCAGCAGGTTCAACTCTCATTCTTGCAGATACCAAGCGATATCATTTGCGTACTGCGGAGAGCTGGTTGAGAAACAGGTTTGTGATGTTGAATACAGCCTTCATGGGTTGACCTCTACTGGCGACTACTCTGTCGTTAAATGCCTCACCCAGACTGTGTATTAGAGCGTCTTCCATAAAATATACCTACAAGCCTAGATTATAAAGAGCGCCCAAAATCGACTTGCCCTATGCAGACCCACTGATCTTTCTCATCTCTTCTTTCAAATCCCTATTTGCACGTCGATGATTCCGTACTCCTTGATTTAATTGTACTCTATCCGTCCTTGGCCCTTATCTGGCTCTGTTTTGGAAAGCGAGTCCAAAATTGATCAGCCCAAAGACAGAAATCAAGCTCAGCAAGCTCGGCAATGGCTTTCCACTCTTGATGGCTCTGGGAATAGACGATCCAGCCAAAATGACCGACGCAAGGAGGGCAAGCTCGACGCCATAGGGTTGGCGATTACGGATTCGAAGACCACCAAGAACGTACTGGGATTCCAATCGTTAGTCTTTGGGTTTCCCGTCTCTGGGGCGGAAAGGAATACCAGTAAACCGACAGAGCAGCCTGCGACGACCGATGGAATGGACCCGGTGCGAACATATCCAGTGATACCGCCACCGGCGACGAGGAAACCGACGAGGAGGGCGATCTGGTCTTGAGACTGTGGTGCGGTCAGCTGGGTGTGTTAAGGAAGCATGAGGCTGAAGTGCGGAGAAGCTCTGGAATCGGGCGGGTGAGGCTGCGCATAAGCAACTGAGATTTGGGCGCGTGGAACATGAGGGATTGAGGAGAGACGCACCATTCCTGCGAAGTGGCTTTGCTAGTATAGACTTAGGGTGTATGTAGTTGTTAATGTAATCGTCGAGAAACCATGTTCCCCTTCGCGGTCGAGGTCTCCACAGCAGAACAGGGGTTCACGAGCAAGGATCCATCTCGCTCGCCGAACTGCCAGATTTCCCCTACGGTCAACCCACCACACACCAAACCAGACAATCCATACCGTCAACATGGCTCCAAGGAAGCGGGAACAAACGTCTGCTGCCTCCGCCCCCGTCACTGCGTCCACACCACCAGTCTCCCGCCCATCAACGGCGTCAAAGAACACCTCTTCGGCCCAGCAAATTGTCGACGGAGTATGGAAGAACTACGTAAACAAGACGCCGCAGAGGGTGAAGCTCCTTGATGCCTTCATGGCGTTTTTGGCAGTGGTCGGGGCTCTGCAGTTCGTGTACTGCGTAATTGTCGGAAACTTTGTAAGTTCACCCCGTGCACCCATGGACTGGAGGATTGGGGCTCGATGGGAATTGAAAATAGAATATGGCAGATGACGCAGGAAACATTAACGCATAATACAACTTGGTGCTAATCAATCGGATCCCAGCCCTTCAACGCTTTCCTCGCCGGCTTCAGCTCCACGGTCGGTCAATTCGTCCTCACAGCCTCCCTGCGCATGCAAACGAACCCCGAGAATCGCGAGGAATTCAAGAGTATATCGGACGAACGGTCAGCCTCTTCCTCGTCCTCCTACAAGAATGGCAGATTTATCTTTCGATCACGAGGACATCTCTCCTACCATGTGGACTGTGAGCTAACAGACTCTAAGGGCGTTTGCGGATTTCATCTTCGGCAGCATGCTTCTCCATTTCTTCTGCGTAAACTTTATCAATTAAGCGAGATACCTTTACACCGGCATACTACTAATGTGGGAAAAGAAGGCCAGGCGTTGTCTCGGGATGAATGCACAAGGAATTGGCATAAAAGGAGCGTGTACATGTACGTATGGCGGGGATAAGTCCCATGTATCAACGAATGAAAATATCTTGATCGAGCCTGGGAAACGATGGCGCGATAGATCTAGCTTACTTCAGACTTGAACTCGAAGACCATAAGCCCGATTCAAACTTTAACGATGAAGTAGGAATTATCTCTGAAACACCATCCCGTTCGATCTGCTCACCGTAACCATAAGGAACAATCATGGATTCTAGCCCAGAGTGGAGCAGGCAATGACATGGTTTTGACATAGTCACAGGCTGCGTGTGTGCAAAAGGGGGCACATTTGTGATCAGCAGTCGGAAGCACATGTATCAGAGGGGGAAGTATGGAACAAATTCTAGATTTACAATGAAGCACTTGGCCAGTCTATCTAAACGCGAGCGTGACTTGGCCCCAATTACATGGCAAACCACCTCGCAATCGAACGACATCTAAGTCATTCGTAAACTCCTTTGTCCATGACCCATGCTTTCCATCACTCATGCATTACCTCACCTCCAGTACTTTCGATTTTATTGCTTCCCGTCTCGGGCAACCCGAAGCTCTCCCTTACAGCTGCGCCAAACCGTCGAATAGCTTCTTGGATCTTCTCAAATGGAGCGGCGGCATAGGTGGCACGGAAGAAAAGCGTGTCGTGATGATCCTCGGCGTTCGCGTAGAACCACGAACCACGCATAACAAGAGCACCGTGGTCGATTGAAGTCATGAAAATCTCCTCGTCGATCTGCTCAATGGATTTGGTCGATGCGTGTGGATGTTTGCGCCAATCGATCTTCATCCAGTGCTAAGCAATATTAATCTGCAGCAGTAAAACGTGGTCATGGTCATTGAACTCACAAACATGCCGGCCATGGGCGGGACCCAGCTCACAACCTCTTTGGGTAGATACTTCTCGCAGGCATCTAGAATGACATCTCTCCTCTTCGTGTACTCCAATCGAATGTGGATTAACCAATCGAGGTAGCCAGGGTGACCCCAGTGCTCATCCAACAGCTTGAAGAGAAGCATTTGGCTCATACCACTGGGGCCTTGAGTACTGACATCGGCGTGCATGCGATACCTCTCGATGATCTGCTCCGACCCCGTCACCCACCCGACGCGAGATCCTGGAGATATAACCTTTGAGAAAGAGTCCATACGCATGACTCGTCCATCAACGTCCATGCTTAAGAAACTTGGTACTAGTGCTTTCAGGAAGGTTTCGTGCGAGGCTGGTGGTGGAGCATCTGGCTGATTTGGACCTGTGTATGGTTGCATCTGCAGGAAGTAGTATGGCTCGTCTTCCAAAATGTACACATCGTGCTTCTGGCATACTCGATAGATCTGTTTTCGTCTCTCCAAGCCTTGGGTTGCGCCTGTAGGGTTCTGGCCGGTCGGTACTGTGTACAGAACAAATGGTTTCTTAGCACCACCGTGAGCCGCAGGATCCCAATCGCGTAGGAGTGCATCCAAAGCTGTTGGAAAAAGACCTTGCTCGTCCATTTTGACTCCAGCGACTTTGACACCTAGCGGTGCTGCCGTCTCCACTGCCGTAGCAAAAGTATACTCCTCCGACATGATCCAGTCCCCTCTTTCACAGAACATTCGCAATGCCATATCCAGACCTGAAGTGCTTCCAATGGTCATGTTGCAATCCCAATCTGAGTATGGTGGCGCATGGACCAGCTCCGTGTGCTCAGTGATCCATCTCAATAACTGTGCAGTGCCGGTTCCTTGCCCGTATTGAAGCCCAACAGTCAAATCCATAATCGACTTCTCTTCAGCCATGTCATGTTTCCCAATGGTGAGAGTGACGCCGTTGTCGGCGGTTTCTCGCTCGGAGAAGTGGCCAACCGAGGGAACTTTGAGAGATATGTTCTCGAACGGAAAATACTCTGGAGATGGGAGGCCACCACCGAGTGTGATGATGCCGGGCCTGGAGAGGTACTGAGCCGCAACTTTGAGAGAGTTGCCTTTGCGGCTTTTGGCTTCAGAAGTGAGAATGTGGTCCCATCTCTTCGATTTCGGTTTTGATTTTAAAGAGGTGTGGCTTTTGAACTGGCTGGATCTTGAGGGAGCAGCTGGACCCCATTGAGACTTCTCTGTTTTCTTTCGGCGTCCGTGGACATCGTTGACTCTGAGGGGCAGAGAGAAGGGATCGCGTACGGTATGGCCTTGTGTGTCGCTGACTGCCTCTACTTCAATTGGGCCTGGAAGCGACATTTTGGTGAAATTTTAACCGCAATGAGCAGTGTGGGAAGAGGTCATCTGAATACGCAGGATACAAGCTGGAGTGAGGGAAGCGTCAGTGTCTGGTCTTGTTAGCCATGCGAGAGGGGGACGTTCAGCGTGAACTGGAGTGGGAACAAGTCTGTTGTAGGGCGCGCTCTGTTCTTGGTAGACACGAGAAGGATGTTAGCTACTTGGCTCTGGGATAACCAAAACAAGCGCTTATAAGCGGGACAATGACATCGAAGTCGCGGAAATCGGCGTGCAGACTGCCTGGGTTTGCCGGAGCAAACGATCAACGATTGGTAACATTACGAAAGGAGGCGAGCACGAGGACGAGGTGAGGCTTCAGCAAGTCCGCTTGCTTCAAGTTGCTCACACGACCTGCGCTGCGGGAATCCATCGTGCCGAGTGCTGACTCAATCCTCGCCACGCATCATGGGAAGGGGAGAAGCAGAGGTGGGCGGACAGCTCATACACCGGTGCGATTAGAAGACAGGAGGGAAACAGCCCAACTTATATTCCTTCAGGCTCAGGAGACTTCTCTGCAGCCGAGGAAGAGCCGCATTTCCCAATCCAGAAAAGGTCACATGGCCAGGCCCCTCCCCTACTCCTCTCTCAATTCAGTCCACTTTCAAACGCTTCATCCCATCCTAAAATTACAAGGACCTTGTGCTGTTATTTTCCAAAGAGTACGGATAGACATCGTGTCCGGGCCTCATCATCGCGCATCATGGGTCTCTGATGCAGTGCGCCTACGCTATAAGCCCCAATCGCTATGCAGTATCTTGAAATATTGAACAGTCATCCCTACTTCTGAAAACTCATTCCAGCAAGCCCAACACTAGTAAACACAGTCTATCCCCGTTAGCCAGATACATTTCAAGTTGTTATTGCTCAATACCAACCCGCTACACACCAGCAGCAACACAGCCATGGTACATCCCTACTGCTCACGTTTGACCATCATTCCTCGGATTCGTTCAACCATCTCCCCGATACCATAAGGCTTGCTAATAACATCGTCCATGCCCGCAGATATCATGTCATTTCTCTGCTCCTCTCTCACATTCGCCGTCACGCCTAGAATCGGTATGTGTGATAATCTACCCTCCGCTTCTATCTTTCTTATAGCCTTTGTTGCGGCATTCCCATCCATCACTGGCATCTCTTGATCCATAAGTATGATGTCGAAAGCTTCAGACTCATCCGGAGCGCTTCTATCCGAGGCGGAGACTCTGTAAACGGCCTCGACGGCCTCACGACCATTATTCGCCGTTGTGACTTTAAACGATTTCGATTCCAGCTTCCTTCGTAATATTCTTTGATTAATCACATTGTCTTCTACCAACAATAGCCGCGGGATGTTGGTTGCTTGTGATTCTGCAGAGGATGGCTGTTTAGAGTCAGTCTGTTTTTGTAGCATAATCAATCGGCTTGGTGTCAGTCGATTGGATTCTGCTCTCTTGGGCCCACCCGGTCTTCTACCAGAGCCGCGCTGTTCGCTGCCAGGAATTTCATTGTCTACCTTTGCAGCAATTTTTGCTGTACAGTGCCATCTGCTGTCTTTGCTATCTTGGGTCCCGACCTCGGCTACATGTTCTAGCGGTGGATGGTTGAGGTCGTGCTGTGATTCGGCATCTTTAACCATCTCTATCGGCGTGTTCTCGCCGTGATGGCTCTGCATATTTTCTTGAATCTCTCCGTCCATGAGTCGATCGTGTTTGGGAGGGGCCGAGCCTTGAGGTATCTCCGCTCGACGGACTTTGAAGAAGAAACCAAATGTGGACCCTTCATCCTCAATCGAGCTGACGCCAATCTCCCCCCCATGCAGTTGGCATAACTTTCTGCTGATGTTGAGACCTTGGACGAACGTGTTAATTTGGTTGATCACTCTCAACGGAACGCCGCAATGATCTATGACTTACCCAGTCCGGACCCGCCGTAGATTTCTTCAGTCTTTGGGGTCGCTTGCTTGAACCTTTGGAACAATTTCTTCTGATTCTCGATGCTTATGCCGATGCCAGTGTCCTTGACAGCACAGAGTATGTACAACGCCTCACCATTGCCCCACTCAGAGGTATTCGTGCCGTCTATGCGGTATCCGATCTCATCAGTGTCGAAGAACACTACGTTGGGAGGGTAAGAAGTTGGACGCTCAACAGAAGCGCCGACAGCTACTGTGATTACTTTTTCCCGGTTCGTTGTTTTGGCCATGAACTTGATCGAATTGGTAACCAGGTTGACAAGAACTTGACTTATTCGAACTAAATCTGCCTTCACCCAGTCTACGTGGAAATCCTCGTAGGAGTAATCCACTTTATACTCGAACTTCATGTTTTGCTTGCGCAATTCGGGTTGGAACATCTTCAAAGAGTCGGCAAGTTGTCGTTTTGGCTGAACACTCTTTGGAGTCAGAGAGAGCATGGAGCTGTCAAGCTTGGAGAAGGAAAGTATGTCATCGATCAGTGTCTTTTGGTGTGAGACACATAGCATTATAGTCTCTGCAGCTTCTTTGATTGAAGCGACCGACACCATGCTCTTTCCCTTGTCAGATGATGCGTTGGCGCCCTCATTAACAGTATCAAGAATATCCTCAGCACAGTGCAAGCAAGCTGAGAGTGGATTGCGGATTTCGTGCGAAATCATGTCAATGAATCGCTCTTGCTGCTCTTTTCGGTCGCGAGCTTCTTGGGCGGCTTTTTCTTGTGCCAGTTCCTGCGCCTTTTGTGGAGAGATGTCTACCATAGCACAAATGAAGCCACCGTACTGCGTCAAACTGGCTTGTCTCAAATTATCATCCCCCAGAGGCGATAGGAGAAGCAACCGCCACGGATTGTGTTGGCCTTGACACCGAAATTCGCATTCCATTTGCTTCCCCGATTTGAACGCATCGTTGTAGGCTTTCATCACACGTTCGTAATCGTCGACGTGTATGGTCCGTGGCCATGATTGAAAGGATTTGGAGGGGTCGGGCGTTGTTGTCAAATCATAGAATTGCTGGTTGACAAATACTGCTTCTGCTTTATGGTCGAGAATTGCAAGACCAGTCGGAAGCATCGCAGCGAATCGCTGGAAGAATGGGTGTTGATCGAGTGGAATCTCATCGGTGCGCCTGCGTGTGAGACTCGGTCGCTTTGCAGTAACCCGGTCTTCATTATTGTTGATTGGGTCTGGTTCCTTCTGTTGTGAAGTCGAAGGCCTAGGAAAGAATTGCGCAACGGTTCCCGATGCCAGTGTGTCTGCGTTGTCCCAGATTGGGCTTAGTAAGGCATTGTATTCTACACCATCCTTTGAGTCTCCTGGCAAGAACAAAGAGCCGTTCAGATTACGTCGGGTTCTGCCATGCATTGCCGTCCGTATGGAACTCAGCGCCTCTTCGGACAGGCTTTTATTTTGGGCCTTTCCCTGTTGCAAAGGCACGTTTGAGATATTCACCCAGGCGTCGTTGTATATCAGCACTAAATCATTGCCCCAGAAGATAGCCGCGGGGTTTGGAAGAGAATTGATAAAGATAGAGAAGGATCTCAGGCTCGCTGGCCACTCTTTCGGATTCCCCAGCGGCGATTTCTCCCTAAATACACATGTGAGCATGGTCACCAGACGGACGCCGACTGCTTAATCACCAGAGCTCATCGCCATAACCCGGTAGACCTTCTAACCCGATCTTGGAGTCACCCAAACCATCGAAGAGGACGTGTTGCCCAACCATGGTTATTGCTGGAGAGTGCTGGTGCCAGGAAAGTTGTAGATGTAGTTTGTTGGTGGGTCACGATCATCAGGGCCTTCCGTTTGTTCAGGTGTGGCCGTGTTCAAGGCATAGGCCGTTGCGCCTCACCACGCGAAATGAAGTCATCGCAAGGCGCATGGCCAATACTTAGGGCACTGCTTGTTTAGTACACTGCATACTACTCCAAACGATCCAGTACATTATGGTGCGTTCTATTCTCTGTCAAGCGTACGATACGTATGCATCGGTGCCGCGCTATGTCGCTTGGCGTGGGCATACATCTCGATTATCGAGGGCGCTGATGTCGTGAACGGCGACGGTGTTGGCGTTGAACGTCTGTGAGCTCTTTTTCTACTTCTCATCTACGCACTCTTGAATCATGCTGCCCTGCCAGTCCTCAGTTCAAGACGCTAGCAGTATAAGGTAGCGGCTGGTTGTTGACTTACCGCCACAAGGCTGAGTACTGAATCGACTATCGAGTTCTCGTGGATTCAAAATGGCTGAGATTTGTCTGAGAGATCAGAAGTCAGAAAATGCCGAGTCTAGATTGGCGAACGATATTTTTCGGTCTCTAAAGTTGACGCTTGTGATACTGCGCCCCACCAGAACGCTCACAATGCAAGGCCGCTGCCAGGTATAAGAATAGATTACAAGATACAAGACTAGCTCATTATGTCGTAGACCAACCCTCAAGGCGGCCAGTTTTGCTGAGTCTCCAGAACCAAACGTCCGCAGCACCCCGCAAGTCAATGTCAAAAGTCCTGTCCCATCTCCTTTTTGACAAGGTTACAATCCCTATCAGACAGTATCGTAGCCTACGGCTTTTTTTTCGCAATCACTCAATCGTGTTTGCCAACTCCTCCATTCTGCGCTGCCTTGACAGCATCGCCATTGGCGATCTTCTCATTGGCCTTGAGCTGGGCCGTGGGTATCGTCAAGCAGTTGATTCCGAGGTACTCGCAGATGCTCGTAATAACTAGATGTGCCCATCTTCCGTAAACAATTACTGCGAAAACAAAGTAAGCCCTTAGGTAGAACAATTCCCATTCGTGTGTAATTGGGCGTAATCCCAAAAATGACGGCAGGTTTGCAAGCACAGCTCCTCCGGTGAGTGGGGTGATGAGAACCGTCCAGTATGGAAACGGTTGTTTCGTGAGATGTGCAAGGATGATTTTCGTCGTCATACGGCCAAATACCAGGGACATCGTCAGACAGAAAAGGACGAGATGATTTTCCTTGAGTATGAACGAATGAGAGCTTCCGAGCCATGCCACGGTACTTGCTGTGAAGACGATCATGGGTGTCCATTCCAGGAATAGCGGTGCCATGTTTTGACCTCGCGATTTTCGTGCAACATAGACGTTGTAGACGCATGCAGGCCAGTGGGCGATGCAGAAGGCACCGAATATGATAGGAATCCAAAGGTCCCGAATGGTGGTATTCGGCTCGATGAGATGTGAGAGGGAGGGAAGGACGGATAATATCGGTTGCTTCCAAACATCAGGGCCATAGATTCCAGAAACGATCATCATGGCCGTTGCAATGATAAGGCCCTCTACGCGCGTGTTAGCCATGTCGAAGAGAAGTGGTGTGCTAGGCTTACCAGTCGGCCCATTGAAATAACCCAAGTAGAGAGTATGCGTGTGGTATGTCTCCCATGTCGAGAAAAACATGGGCAGGCAGGGTACTAGAGCTGTAAAGGCTCCTGTTTTTGAGGCCCCGAAGCCCATAGCTGCCGCCTCAAGCAAGCTCGCCAGAGTGCAATTAAGCGAGTCGATGCCGTGACTATTCCAGGTCAGCGTTTGCGCACAAGCAGTGCATGATTCCATTACTACTCACTCAAACAACTCGCCCAACGGACTGGAAGTCCCGGTCCTTCTGGCCTGCTTCCCATCCACATTATCCAAGGTCGAATACATCCAAACTCCCACGGCAAAACTGATGTACACCCATCCAGGCGCCGGTCCGACCATGTCCGGCACATACCAGACCATCAAGGCGACATTGCCCAAGATGAAAAAGAAGCCCAGAAGCGTCACTAAGTTCGGCGCCAGCCACAGGGGTAGCAATTCCACGAACCCATTCCAATAGTGTTTAAGTATATATCTCGAAATGTACGATTTGTCAATGCTGGAGTATTTGTAGGACTTGAGGTGTGCGAGGGCTTCGTCAGACACACATTCGTGCGCGGCAACTCCTGCACAGATCGAAGACCCGCGGTCAGCTATGGCCGCACCTCGTGTGAATATGATTGATAGATTACTCACTCTGGTTTTTGGTGCCCATCTCGGTGGGAGCAGTAACGGGGAGTGGAAGAGACGCCAGTTTGACGTCGGTGTGAGGGTAGTACTGTGTGGTAGAAGAAGATGCCAGACGTGGTGTACAGGGTCTCACAATAGAACCATTGTGTATAGAAGAACGTCTGAGAATGGGTTGTTTCTGGTATTGTTGAACCTAGGTGGAAGACTTCATCCATCCTGTATGAGATCTTCGGTCACATTCAGGGCCGAAGTTTAATATCTCACCTGCACGACAAGGGGTTCTGGCCAGCCACATGCACGTGCAAGGCATCTTTTGCAGGGTCAGAAAAACCTTGAAAGATCGAAGTCGATTCAGCTGTCGATTGCGATATGGGACTACGCTCTTTCATCAAGAGTGCATGGGGCTACTGTCGCAATTTCGATTCGAACAGGTCTTTGCAGGCCTGTCTCGCTCTAGGTATCGTCCATCTCAAAATCAATACTGAACATAATCGCACAGCATATTCAGATACAACGGGAGACGTAAATTTATTTGTATGTCTGCAGCAAGAGTGTATTGTTTCTTGCTCTGACATATCACTCAGCTAAAAGAGCTTCTGCTAAAACACACACCCTTGGACCCTTTGATCCGTGCAAGTTATCCCATGCCATACATCAGCGCCGGAGCCCATAATAACTTTTGGTATGGAAAGAGAGCACTGTATGCACCCTCATATCTAGAACATAAAATGAGGCTAGCTTACAGAGATATCACAAAGAGCCTCATCGTCTGCACCTCTACTTGTCATTCATTCCATCGTAATCAGACACTTAGCGAGTGGCAAAAGCCTTGGTAACGGTACGCTTGAGCGCGAGTTCCTACATTGGTCGTCAATTCCTGTGATCAGCTGAACATCGTATGTTCGACTTACCTTCTTCTTCAAGTCCTCCGCGGCAGCGTCCTCGACCTCCAATTGTGCCATCGCGTCGCTGAGTGAGTCCTCGATCTTCTTGCGCTGGTTCTGCTTGAGCTTCAAGCTCGACGTTGGGTCTGAAATCATCTCCTCAACACGGGCAATGTATGCCTCAAGCTGTTGTCGGGACTCGAACTTCTTGCTAAAGGCCTCATCGCTCGTCTTGAATTTGGCAGCGTCGTTGACCATTGTCTCGATCTCAGCGGACGAGAGCTTGCCAACTGAGTTGGAGATTGTGATGTTGGCACTGCGGCCGGAGGTCTTTTCAGTGGCAGTGACCTTCAGGATACCGTTGACATCGACTTCGAAGACGACCTCGAGAACGGCCTCACCGGCGCGCTGTGCGAGTGTTAGTAGATATGGATGAAGGAAGTTGAGATTCAGTCACCATTGGAGGAATTGGAGCGAGCGTGAACTCGCCCAAGCTCGTGTTATCTATGAGCATCCGTTAGTCGGAGCCAGAGGCTGCAGAATGTGGATTTTTACCTTCACAATTGACTCGTTCCCCCTGGAAAACTGGGAATTGGACGGTTTGCTATGAAGATGTTAGCGAGTGAAATGAAGAGTGAGGGAGAGGGAGACTTGCCTGGTTGTCCGCAACCTAAAACGTAGATCATCAGTTAGTAAAGCTACAATAAGGGCCACGTGAAAGTAAAATGAGAAAAGCAACGCAAAGTGAAAGTGTAGAGTATCCGCCACCCATCCTCATGCCCATGCCATCATTGAGACCATAAGATCAACTGAGGAGCGATGTAGATCGGAAGTAGGAATAGATGAATATCGATGTCTGGTTTGAAGATCGCTGTCGAAAAGGATATGTTCAAAATCGACATCGTGAATGTAGGAAAAACCATATATAAAACTCACAGTAGTGAAAGTACGCTTCTGTTAGGCAAGTTAGCATGTGATCAATTTCGAGAGAGAATCTTCGAAGGCTTGCTAGAACTTGGAGAAAAATGAAAGCGTCTCCAAGATACTAGTCAGCCCTCATCAGGTGGAACTTGCCTTCAAAGTTGGAACAGTGTTTCCTCTGCCAGAAAGTTAGCGAGAGAAATTCTAATGAGAACAGCTTGTACATACCGTGGAACGACTGGAGCGAAGATGTTACCCTCCATCGCCACGCCCAAGCTGAGCTACCATATCGTTAGCACCCCGATAACAAGACAGACCACAACAACTCACAGGAACGACGTCGAGGAGGAGAAGGTCAGCGGTCTCGGCAGAGGTTGCCTTTCCGGAGAGGATACCAGCCTGGACGGCGGCGCCGTAAGCGACAGCCTCATCAGGGTTGATACTCTTCTCGAGTTTCTTGTTGTTGAAGAACTCGGAAAGGAGCTTCTGTATCCTGGGGATACGGGTGGAACCACCAACGAGCACAATTTCATCAACTTTACTCTTCTCGAGACCAGAGTCCTTGAGGACCTGCTCAACGGGCTGGAGGGTGCCGGAGAAGGCCTTGGAATTGAGGTCTTCGAACCGGGCACGGGTGATGGTTGCGGTAAAGTCCTCGCCGTCGAAGAGGGAGTCGATCTCGACGGTAGTAGATGATGCGCTGGATAAAGTGCGCTTAGCACGTTCGCAAGCGGTACGTAACCTACGGAGAGCTCGGGCATCTCCAGAGATGTCTTTCTTGGTTTTCCGCGAGAACTCCTTCTTGAAGTGTTCGAGCAGGTTGGTATCGAAATCTTGACCTCCCAAATCTACCCGGAAAGTATTAGCATTTTTAGGAAACTATATACTGGGATAGGAGGGGACCTACGAGTATCACCAGCTGTGGCCTTGACAGTGAAAACACCGCCCTGAATGTGAAGAAGAGAGACATCGAAAGTTCCTCCACCGAGATCGTAGATCAGCACATTTCGCTCCTTCTCAGACTTTCCGGAACCGAGACCGTAGGCGATGGCGGCGGCTGTGGGCTCGTTGATAATACGGAGGACGTTGAGACCGGAAATGGAACCGGCATCCTTCGTGGCTTGACGCTGGTTGTCGTTGAAGTAAGCTGGGACGGTGACGACAGCCTTCTCAACCTTCTTTCCGAGTTTGATCTCAGCAACTTCCTTCATCTACTCCATGTAAGCATTAGGTCGTAAAGTAAGCGCAATTGAATCAATTGACCTTTCCAAGAACCATTGCGGAGATCTCCTGCGGGGAGAAGGTTTTGGTCTCCCCAAGGTAGTCGACTTGCACGAACGGGCTGCCCTCGCGGTCAACAACTTTGAATGGCCAGGACTCAACATCCTTCTTCACGGTCTCATCATCGAATCTACGGCCGATCAAACGCCTATACCATCGTCAGAATTCCGCCTTTCCCTCTGTTCTGTCGCTGCCTCCACTCACTTGATGTCGAAAATGGTGTTGGCTGGGTTCATTGCAGCCTGGTTCTTCGCGGCCTCACCAATCAATCGCTCCTCAGCTGTGAAGGAGACGAAAGAAGGTGTTGTGAAGCTTCCCTGCTCATTGGCAACTACCATTGTATAAGTATGACTGGTCGAGTGGCGTGCGGGCAGGCATCGCGGGGGGACGCACTGATTTCTACGCTGTTGCCCTCGTAAACGGCGACACACGAGTATGTGGTACCTAAAAGCGGTCAGTGAAGATTCGCGACCTCGAAAACAGGCGGAGTGGTTGCAATTGACGCACCGAGATCGATACCGATCGCACCATCGTAGGTCTCTTCGTAAGACATGTTGCTGTGTGTAGAGATTGGGGAGAGGTGTGATGTGGGCGGTTTTAGAGGTTGGTTCACCTTCGAAATTTTCTACGCCAGTTTATTTCTCGGTGCGCACGGACAGTCTCTCCGTTGATTGTTACTAATCACGAGTCACGGTAAAGCCCCAGTGTCACAGCGGGTTTACTACTAATCCTGTATCGCTCGACAACTTTAATGTACACAACTTAAGATCGATATTGACAAATCTCTAGCAAGACTATTTCCTACCGCCGCCAGAAATTCATAAATATCGATCACAAGTTAGTCAAGTTTACATTTAGAGGAGATATTGTAATACCTGGCCTGGTGATTGAGGGTTACAGAATTAGTAAACCCGCTGTGGTTTTGTGGAATCGAGAACTTGTAACATGGAATTCAATTTTTGGCACATCTCATGAGCTTAAGAGCGCTCTGAAGAGCATGCAACCAGAGATACTTCGAGCTTCTGTGCTTCTCTGACAATCCGAGGAAGAGTCGTTAACCATAGACCAAAAAAGTCCCCAGGTCAAGCAAGTAACTCCCTCTAGACCTGATGCATACTGCCTAAATGATCAAACGCCCTCCAGTATAGTCCAGCCCATAAATCATATCACATAGTGCTTCGTTGTCATTACCGGCAAATCTACACAGTATTGTCATGGAAGTAGAAGTTGATGTCCCGCGGCCTCCTTGTGTTCCTCCTCACGAAGTCCTCATCGCCCTGTGGGCGCTCCGGCTTGGTATTGCCCGTGAGCATGCTTTGTAAGCTGATACACACGCTCTCGACGTTGTGCACAGGACTCCAGGCTGCTTTGTCGAGTAGGTCGAGGCAGATAATACCGTTCGAGTAGATGTGAGGGTGCAGAGGTATCTTGTGCGTCGAGTCTTGGAGGAAGACGACTTCTGGTGCTTCTTCAAGCATGTTAGTGACCTCGTATTGTAGGGAATAGCATCGCGGCAACATACCGATTGGATAGCTCGGGCTGAATCTGAATTCAAGTCGGTACGTCTCGTTCTTGTAGATGGGATTGTCGTCCAAGACTTGGATATCCATGGTCCAGATATCCAGTTGGTTCTCTCCAGAAACCAGTGTGATACCGGGCGCCGTTCCCTCCTTCAGCTGAGATATGTGTCAATATCAAGTTTGCGTCGTGGATGATATGCGCTTACCTTGCTGAGCTCTTTGAGCAGCCTCTTCGTTGCGAAGTTCGACATATTCTGAATCGATGCTCACGTAGAGGCGGCAAAGAAGTCTGAAATGTTGGCAAACGCTGGCCACAGTTACTCAGACAGGCTAATATAAGAAGTAATGGGCAGTGTTGACCTGAACTTCGGTAGTACCTACCCCACGTCACGAGGAGGCCACGGCCACAGTCGGCAGAAGCTCGCAGCAGGCAACACTTGGAGTCGAAGAAAGTGCAAAGAGAACTGCCAAGGCTAATTGATTTACGTGTCACTTCGAAGCGGTTTCACTGATTCTATGTCCCTCGAGGTGTAACCAGACCATTTTCAGCATCTATAACTTGAGATGAGTGTACCTCATCTTCGAGCGAATCAAATACATAATCTCTCAAGAAATCCATCGATATCGATCTGATATTGCTAGTTAACGAGCTTAGAGTTGTCGTGATTCCTGAAGACCAAGTGACAAGGCATTGATGAAGTCCCCATGCTGGCATCTGTTGATCAATTGCGGATAACATCTTCATATTACAAAGGATGGAGAAATTCAGCCAAAAAGTAAGAACTCTCATGTTCTCGGTCATCTTAAACCGGCAAAAGCGATCAGTACAGTGCCAAAATCCTCAAACACAACCCAAAGACTCCAGAGCTCCATGCCTATGTCGAATAAGAAGAGAGCCGTGAAGTAGATCAAAGCCAGAGAGCACCGTCTCATTTGCGACAGAAATTTCAGCTCCTAGATGGACATTTCCAGACTCTCATGAATAGAACTGCCCCTTTTGAAAACTGTCAACGCTAATATCACCGAGCTTTCCTTCTACCTTAGGGACAACACCAGAGGCAGGTGCATTTCCGGTCATGGTGCCTGTCCGGCTATTAGGGGCACTGACATTGGTCGTCATCGTTTGTGCTCTGCTACCTGGAAGACTTCCCGCCTGACTTCCACTCGTGATCTGAGCTCTCTTCTGGATTTGCTCGAGATAGGGACTTGGAAGGTAGCCCATCCTTCCGTCGCGAGCTCGGCACCGCCACCATTCGGATGGATTTCCGATTGGATCTGTCTTGCTCAAGATAGCGACAAAATCGCCCTTCTTAACGGCCAGGTCGACACCCTGGACAGAGTTGTTGTTCGCTTCAGGGGTAAAGTCATACATGACACGGCAGAACTCCAATTTCGTTGGATCCATCGCCGCATCTTCTTCGTAGAGCTGTGGATTTGCTTCTCTCCGTGCTTTCTCGGCCTCTTCTTGACCACGTGCCAATGCTCTGATAAGTTTGCCCATGAGGTATGGTAATCCAAATACTGCGACCATAAACATGATGAATGGCTTTTTAGATGGGGTTGGCGCAGAGGATCCATCAGGCAACTTCCCTGTGAATGCCGCAAATTTTGCAGGAGTCAGCTCTTTTGAGGATGCCGGTGGTGGTCGACCTGTGAGTTTTGCAATTGCCGTTCGAAACCATCGCATGATGGTGAATATTCCAAGCACAGATCCAAGTGTCTGTCGTAGAGTTCCAAATTGCTCTGCCACTGATACCATAGCTGCATGGATCGTTAGTTCTCTCACTCTTGTGAAAGATACGATGAGTACATACCGAAAAAGGATGAGTGGGTCGCCATGTATGTGCTTTCCAGCATTTGAGCGAAGCCTCCGAAAGCGCCCACTATACTCTCGATGAGTTGGAACGTAGCCTGCGTACTCTGGCTAAAGGACTGCGTTAAGCTCGGGTTGTTTGGGTCCCCGGGCATGCCTCCCATCCCACCACCATACATCCCTCCCATGCCTCCCATGCGTCCGTACATTCCACCACCATATCCTCCCATCGCGCCCATTCCGCCGCCATACATTGAACCCATGGTGCCATAACCACCATATCCTCCGATACCACTGTAAGGAGAAGAGTAGCTGCTCATGCCACCTGCCCCGTAACCGTAGGGAGATGTTCCGTAAGGTCTGGTTTGAGCGCCGTAGCCGGAGTAGGTGGTTGCCGTCTGGTTAACGACCGAGTTCAGCGCGGACGGTCTTTGAGGTAACGAAGGAGGACTCGAAGAGGAGGTGTCTGTGGATGTAGTGGTAGTAGTTTCATTCATTGCTGAGCTGGACGGTATTGCTGTATATCTTTAGTTACGCTGATCACAGAAGCAAGAATTCCAATCTCACCACCAGATGTTGCTCCGGCACCCGCTCGTTCCCACGGCTTTGGCGGCGAGGCCATGACTTGATGATGGTCTTATGTACAGCTCATGGGCTATTCTCATACGCGCTCTCGCAGCGCAAAGGCTTTCTTGAGTCGCTTCGTCGAATGGAGGAGGTTGTGCCAAGGCCCTGAGTGTTGCGGGGGATGCGGCGTGTCCCGAGAGTGCTATGAGGTCTGGCTTTGCTCGTGTTATTCGTTATTAGGGCGGTGACAGCTGCGTTGTTAAAGAAAGGTGGCAAGGAGGATGCGATTCAAGTGGTCAGAGAGACTTGTGGTAGAATTTGAATTGGATAGATTGGGGTAGAATCAGATGCCATGGCAGATTTAGAGGAGGCAAAATCCCGACGGGACCTTGCCTCGGTGTCAAGCTGCGGCCACGACGTCAACCGGCCGGATCAAGCACCATCTTCGTGTATACTCAACCTTATTCCCTTCCTGGACGAGTTTTCTTTATGGATTCTTTCGGTTTTCTCACAGGCAGCTGGTTAGCCAGTTGGCTTTGCGATGACTTCTTCGTTAAGAGCTTGGTTCGAACAGAAGGTAGGAGGTATGGGCACTTCAACCCCAAATGGCATCGAATCCAAGTAACGATCGACAGCTCAAAACTCTCAGTGCTGAGAGCCTTATATCTGCAAAAAACCAGAGACTTGATCTTATCATAGGGGAGCGTGACTCGAATCAAACCCGTCTCCAATCCGAGTATCCGAGGTCCTTCACGCAACCACGAATCAAGCTTACATGCGAGCACTTAGACAGAGATAAGACGTCAACAACAAGTTCGTTTCAGAGATGCTTCATGCTAGATGATATCAAAGTATATCCGTATGGTTTTTTACACATCGCGCGGCCTGGCTTCCTAGCTTCACATGCCGCAAGGTCTACATGAGCCAGTATCGTATCGTAAACTGGGTTGACTAACCCACTAACTACCTCTCCAGTAGGCCCAGTAGAGAATCATGAAAACATAACATCCACCTTGGTAGCCGTGCCCAGCTGCTAAATTCGATCAAATCAAATCAAACGCCAATCGATCATCACTATACAGTCAATGCAAGTATATGCAGACGCTATCGTCCATCGGGTCCTCGTTGAAAGATGGCAGCCATCAGTGGACAAATGAGAAGACTGAGCTTGCTTCGATTCCATGGTTCGCAAGCGCTGCAATTTTTGCTCTTGAGATGCCAGCGCTAAAGTTGAAGTCGTCAGGCAACTCTCGGATCATGACATTGTCATTATCGAAAATAACAGCAACCTTCTTGAAGCTGGCCGTTGGTCGAACAAAGTAATCTGAGCTTCCACCTTTGACGAGACTATGAACTGTTGATTTGCATCTGTCTAAGTGTTAGCACGTTGGATGTCTGAGCGGCATCGGTATATAGGGATGAGTGACCGCCTCCTGGGCTTCTAGATACAGGTTAAGCTTTCGCAGATAAAGCCTTGGTACGGTATCTGGCAGGATGAGAGTAGGCTGAATTCGACCTTCACCTCCAACTGAGGTATAGACTTGGACTTCGGGGCTTTACGGATACCATGCTCCTATTTAGCCTCTGCAGTAGATTGTGGCAGCTTACCTGGTATTTCCGGGATCCAAGACCTCAAAGATGTCGAGCTCTCCACAGCCGCTATCCCAGCAAGAACAAGCGCCGTATTGCTGAGTTCGAGGTATCTTTCCATTCAGAGCCCAAATCGCGGGCATGTTCTGGTTCCAGCCACTCGTCCCGTCATTCGGCATCTGGAACTCGAAGAAGAACGCCTTTTGCTTGCCAGCGAAACCTTTGTATGCAACAGCACCAGGACGCGAGTACCCGCAATCGCCACTCTTTTCGCAGGCCACATCGGAGAAGATGGCAATTTCATCAAGACCCGAGCCCAGATTGCCACTGAAGAGCTCAGGTGACGCTGCTCCGGTCTTGCCGTCCGCTGACGAGTAGGAAAGGGAATTTCCAAATTTCATATCCCACACTCCAGAACCTTGCCCGCCCCGGTTGTTGAGGAAGGTGACGCCATACGAGCGCTTTTCGTCAGAATTGAAGTAGGCCACTTGCTTCCAGTCACCGAACGCAGGTGCACTGGAGCCTGGTGCATCGAAGTGCGTTGCTGGCTTGACTGCGGGCTGTTCCGGTGGAGGAGCTGGGGTTACAGGCGCCGGTGCTGGAATCAAGTCAGTACTGGTATCATGAATGATGGGGCACAATGTGAAATTGCGCTAGACCGCGTGAGGTCATCTCACCAAGCGACGATGGCCTCATCAACTCACTTGCCTGCAAGGTATAGGAATCATGATGTTGTTTACAAATTCAGACCCTGCTCACTTTAGAACAACATTGTCAAAAACTTCTGGCGATTTCGAGAAATGATCTCGCTAGAAGATTGCCAACCTTGGTCTCAAGTTGCGAATGCTGGCTCTAGTTCGGCAAAACCTCGAGGGGCAATGAATTGATATTGCTGCTGGGGACTTCTGGCGTAGCCAATGGGCTACAAGAGGTCTCAAGAAAACTTACCGGCAGGTGGCGGTGTCGGAGCTGGACATGATCCAGGTACAGTGACGGTGACAGTCACCACTTGAGTTGGCGCTGGTGCTGTCTTTCCATCATAGGTGTTAATCCAAGAGACGACGTCGCCATTGATCGTAGCGACAACTGTGTCTCCCACCGCACGCTTGATTGGTCCGCAGCCAGAGGTGACTGTCACCGTTGGAGCTGCTGGCGCTGCTGGAGCACCGCCGTCGTATTGGTTGATCCATGAAACCACTTGCCCGTTGATGGTGGCGATCACTTTGTCTCCCACAGCACGTTTGAGCTTCTGCTCTTCCACGAAGTCAGCATGATGGTTGCGACGCGCGCGCTTCGGCGCTTCCTCCGTCGGGTTGTATGCTGCAAATTGGCGGAGAAGCAGTGGGCCACGGAAGTGGAGTGAGATCTGTTGAAAGTGTGAGCTTAGCGCCGGGGACCGGTTAGAAGTAGATGGATAGGAGGACAATAGCAAGGCGCAAATACGCTTCGAACCTCGGAAGACGATCCGCTCCAGATTGCTGTGTTATGCCAGAGCATAGCGCACACTCACATCTTCGTCGAAAGGAGCAAGAGGCCCAGAAAACGGTCGGGCTGCTTTGGTGCAAGATCCTGATGCAGGATCCATGTTCACCACCTCATTGTAGGCGCCAGCACCTCCAAGTCCATGGTAAGCAAGGCGCTCGGTGCTTGCGGCGTACCTCGCGCTCCATCAGTTTGCTGTCGAGTCCTTCGCATTTCCATACGTACCAGTTTCCATTGATGAGGTTGCCGGCCGCGGCGGCAGTGGAGAAAAGAGAGAGCGAAAGGAAAGGAGTGAAGTTCAACATTGACGCACGCAGAATGTAAGTGTAAAATGAATGTGGTAAGGAAATGGGGGTGAATTGTATGGGTTTTTATTGGGGTGAAGGATGCATTCAGTGAAGGTCGTTGTCGTTGTCGTTGTCGTTGTCGTTGTCGTTGTCGATGATCAAAGGAGTGACTGTGGTCAGGTCAGGAGCCGGTGAAGTTGTTGGCAATGGGCAGCACCGGGCGTGTAGCGATGATTATTGAGGTTAAGTGGTACACGCGGCGGTGGTGATGACTGTGGGGTAAGTGTAGAGTGTCTCATTTTCGTCCTGTCAATAATTGGCCTGCCTGGGCTGGCTAGCAACCAATACTCGTTCCTACCCTTCCAAAAATCCTGCCTTCCTCCGGTAACCAACAACTCGGCACGGCCGATCCAATCGGTTTGCAGTATATCTTCGCATCACCGTTCCCTCGTAGCAGTCAAGAGTGCGAGACTGTGGTTGGGACGTCCAGTAGTGTCAGTTGCGGGGTCACCGCCAACCAAAGTTGAATTCTACTCGTCTGGAGAAGCTCTGTCGTGCGGCTTTTGGACATCAGAACACGTTTGCCTCGTCTGTTTTGCTGCGGCCAAGGCGATCATTAATCTATACGCCGGAAATCAGCAAGTGACTCGTGGCCATCCTTGTTCATCAACATCATTCTTCCGCAAACTGGTCAGCTCCTGCGAGGTATCAATCTTATTTTTATTCCTGTTGCGGGCATGGATTTGGTTATTCCTGCCAATGAGGAACCCGAGCGGAGCAACCAACGGCTGGCCCCTGTCGCCTTATATGATTAGCGAACGTATCCGTCCTCAGCCCCACCCTGCCAACACGCGTCGTACCACCTTCACTGGGACCAGAAATTCTGTTTGCTGTACAGCTGTCGTGTATTAATGCTCCTCAACACCCAGTTGAATGGCTCAAAAGGTTAATCGAAATGCGAGCCTTGTCGAATATCCGTGAAAAGGGAAGATAGCAGCTTTGGCTTCGATCAGACACCAGGAATTTTTTCAAAATTGCTATAGAACATCTTGATATCAAATCTCGTGAGATGTAACTGAAAGATTGGAAACGCAATCGTTCACCGGGTGTATATCTGAGACACTGTATAAAGCCAGCCTCAGCGATCCTGTTCACCCTACCTGGTTCCCTGGAATGCTTGACGATGATCAGAGGCTTTCACAGCTGTGGTCAAGCCTACTGTGGTAGCCGGCCAAAAGAACGTTATTTGGTGGATCCTCCGATGAAAGGCCGCGGAGGCATGTGAAGCTGTATACAAGCCGTAATCTAGTATTCTTAGTGTTTAGGTAATCTATCTAATACAGCCACGTTGCCTTTGGTATTATAATAAGGATTATAATAAGGATATATAAGGAGCTATTTATAAAGGTATTAAGGACTATTTTAAAGTTATCTTTAAAGCTAGCTATACGGACCTAGGAACTAATACGAGACTAACGCCAATGCAGCTTTAATTTAGCGTTGAAATCCAGCTTGAAAACTACTTTATAATCTGTATTATTACACTAAAAACCTGAGATCCACCACCGAAATGAAGACCTCGGAGAGACCTCGGAGGGTCCACCAAATAACGTTCTTTTGGCCGGCTACCACAGTAAGTCAAAGCACATCGCACAGACATGCGTGGAGAAAGCTCAGCATAACGAGGAAGATCTACACCAATATACTCACAGATACTACAAACACTTCACATCTGCCGATCGGGACAGAGAACAATTGAGAAGCGGTAAAGATATGGCTGATCCACCTCATGGATAGGGGGCAGCCATTACTCGCAAGGAGAACACTATACCGGTTCTCTTGTCTGTGCTCTATGCAACATCGATGATGCGTGAGGTTCAAAACCGACTTCATCGATCGATGCTCCATCATTACCCTTTGGACCCAACAGGGAGCCGCAAATAGGGTATCAACATTATCCACTATTGAGGCCATGGCCAGCAACCCCAGGCTCTTGAAGATTACGACCGCCAGAGTGACTCTGAGATTCTTCTCCTAGTAGAGCGAGGTCGTCCTAACCGAGGCATCATTTCCGTCGCGTGTTCAACCCATTTTCCAGAAAACAGATTTCTCTACACATTGCGCAAGATCGGGTAGGACGTCTCCGGTACTGTGCTTCGACGACATAGGTTTCATCAGGTCAAACGGCGCCATGGCAGAAAACCTGTGGATTGATGATCGCTCTTCCGCATACAGCTCGATGGAAAACCTAATCGTTTCGTGACCCTGCCATGTGGATGACGCTCACCATTTGAGATCTCTTCCTGTATCCATGACCGAGAAATCCCAAACGCCGATGCTATGCAGATTGACGAAAGAGTGCTGAGAGCCAGCACTACGAACCCAGTCCATTGAGCTCGCCTAGTGATCTCTTCATCCTCGCACACTTGGCCTTCAATAACTTGACGCTCTCAACGAAAAGCTCTTCGCTCTCATACTGACCTACAGACTCGACTTTGAAGATGAAGTGGTCTCTCACTCTACCAAGTCGGACTTTGTCCTTGAATTCATCATGTCGTAACACCTCTCGGGAAACTGTGTCGCGCATGGGATCGCCAACAACAGGTCGAATTTGGCCTTCCATCCCGGTGAACATCCCTTCCTTTTCCTGAGACTCGGCCTTCGTCACTGGTTGTAAATTTATGACGCCTCGTGGGAAACAATGCTGAAATTTTTTGGCGGCGTCGCCTAGAATAGGTTTCAGAATATCGATTTGTGGCAGCAGACGGTATGAAGCTGTGGCTACCGGGGAGAATTTGGCGTGGTCAGCGCCGATGCCTTTGTGACAGTGCATGGTGAGGTCTATGATCTGGCCGGGTCGTAGTTTAGCGATGAGAATATCCGGATTCACAGATTTGACCTGGGTCCCATCCTCCTCTTTGAAGAAGTCTTCCTGGCGTCCTGTGTTTATGAAACGCATCTGATGCGCGTATACTTCATGATAAATTAGCATTGACCCGGTCCCATAATCAAGCACCCATCACCAACCATTTGAATTGTTGTAGAGCTTCTTAGGATCATTTTCGCCTTGCCTGTACAATTGCTTGCCGTTCTCCTTCCATGTACACTCCACTTTCAATTCCAGAATCACTGTATTGTAGTCGCTCAACCTGCTCTCGGTTTCCCCAGACGTTGCCTTCTTCACCCATTTCATCCATCTTAGACCCTTTGGGTTGGCTTGAAGGGGGATCAAGCCCAGTCGCTGCGCCAGGACTTCATCTTGTATTATGGAGGTGTTGTTGTTGATGTAGACGTTTTCGATACACAGTGAGGGCACTTCGGCGAGGAGTATCCGGCGAAAGGCGTTCGCAACGCTGGCGTCTACTCCAACGACGGAAAAAGTGGAATCGAAAGGCGCGGACTCGTGGATTTTGATTCGAAGCTGGTCCTTGAATTTGGCGACAGTCCATTCGTCCGACTCGCCCGGGAAGTACTGAGGATACTCATTGGTCTGGACTTGTCGAATCTTTTCAGCCTGAAATTCCACAAGCTTCCGCCTGTCGAGCATTCCCTCGTTTGCATCAGGTCGCGCCATTGTATTGTAAATCGTGACTTTGTTATGTCGCGCTGAGGAAAAAACTTGAAGTTTGAGACAGCAGGGTCCACCATTAGTGCAAGTAGGCGTAGACCTGAGCCTGGGCGCAGCCGTCAGAACAACCGCTTGTCTAGGTATCTCGCAACCTTGACGTCCTCGACTTTCGAGCAGATCGATTTGGCCACACCAAACTCCCAACTCCACCCTCTCCTTTGTCTCCAGTCGTGTCCGGGCATCAATTAACTCCTTGAAAATGTCCGTCAACATCACCCGTCTGGCAGGCCACACAGCGAAGCGACTGTGTCTCCGTCCCAAAGTTACGCCTTCGCGAATCCCACGATGCCTCGCCCGCCCCATCTCCTCCACCGTTAAGAGAAATGCAGCAGAGGCTGAACTAGGCCGCACTCGAATGATCCCAGTGGACATGTCCTTCAACCAGCCCATTGAGGATGATTCGCTGAACATGAACATGGCAAACGACGCATCCGACGATCCGAATCAGCGCAAAATCAGGCATTACACAGTCAATTTCGGTCCTCAGCATCCGGCTGCGCACGGTGTGCTACGACTTATCCTGGAACTCAATGGCGAAGAAATTGTCCGCGCTGATCCTCACGTCGGACTTCTACATCGTGGAACAGAGAAGCTCATTGAATATCGCACATATCTCCAGGCCCTCCCATACTTCGACCGCTTCGACTACGTTAGCATGATGACGAATGAACAGTGTTTCTCGCTCGGAGTGGAGAAGTTGTTGAATATCGAGATCCCAGAAAGGGCCAAATGGATAAGGACAATGTTTGCAGAGATTACTCGGATCTTGAATCATCTCATGTCCGTCTTGTCTCACGCTATGGATGTGGGTGCGCTCACGCCATTCTTGTGGGGATTTGAGGAGCGAGAAAAGCTCATGGTAAAGATCGTCATGCTTGGGAATGGGATATGTCAATTAACAGAGCCAGGAATTTTACGAACGTGTCTCTGGTGCTCGCCTCCACTCGGCATACGTCCGACCAGGCGGTGTCTCTCAAGATATTCCAGTTGGACTTCTGGACGACATCTATCAATGGGCTACCCAATTCGGTGACCGCATTGACGAGACCGAAGAATTACTTACTGACAACCGGATCTGGATCGGCCGAACTAAGGGTGTTGGTGTTGTGTCGGCTGCTGACGCACTGAACTATTCATTTAGTGGTGTTATGCTCCGTGGCTCCGGTGTTCCATGGGACATCCGTAAAAGCCAGCCATATGACGCCTATGACCAGGTCGAGTTTGACGTTCCGGTTGGTGTTAATGGTGACTGCTACGACCGATACTTGTGTCGAATGGAAGAATTCAGACAGTCGTTGCGTATCATTCACCAATGCTTGAATAAGATGCCCGCTGGACCGATCAAGGTAGAGGATTACAAGATTGCCCCACCACCACGAGCAGCCATGAAGGAGAACATGGAAGCATTGATCCATCACTTTTTACTGTTCAGCAAAGGCTACTCGGTGCCACCAGGTGAGACTTACTCAGCGATCGAGGCACCAAAGGGTGAGATGGGAGTGTACTTGGTCAGTGATGGAAGCGAGAGACCATACAGGTGTAAGGTCAGGGCTCCAGGGTTCGCGCATCTAAGCTGCTTCGATCAGATTTCAAGAGGACATCTTTTGGCCGATGCAGTCGCCATCATCGGAACCATGGATCTAGTGTTCGGTGGGTTCTTGCTCCTCGACAGATATCATCCGCATGAGCGTGCTAACACAAATCACAGGCGAGGTCGACCGGTAGACTCAAGACTGAGAAGATGCACATTTGGCCTTGTATATACTGTATACCAACTCGTTTTGAACATCAATCCAAGAGGCTATTTGCGAGCTCCGTCACCCTCGTAAAAAATGTGCTTGCTTGCTTTTCTTGAAGAGCCTCAATGATCTACTTTGTGCTGAATATGCTTTTGAGTAACGTATAGACCAACAACAAAATTAATATAGAGCAGTGTTGGGCACGCCCGTACTTCGTTCGAGCATAGATACTGTAGCGAAGCCGACTATTGATTGATGATTTTGTCGCATATCGTCGCGTCATCCTGGGCTTTGGAGACCTGGCTCGGCAACTGCACTCTACTGATCACTGGGAGAATCTCGCGACGATTATCTGCTTTGACAATGTACAGTAATTACCAGTTCTCCCGACATTTGTTTGTAGTTACGTTGACGTGTTCTATTGGATTAGCCAATGTTTGAAAATCCCAGCAATCAATAGCTGGGTCTACTCAATTATAATAATAAATTCTTATATTGCTAGTCGATGCCTATACGAGGCTAAGTAGCTATCTCTAGTCTATTTATCGAGGGTAAAAGCACTAGGCATAAAACCCCTCTCTCTATAATACGGTGTAGCACCATCTACCTTTAGGTGAACTCTATCTCTTGGACAAATGAAAGTCTTCTCTTCCCTAATCTACCGTTAACCTTCCCTTCTTCCTCTCTCCTCCTCTCTTCCCCCGTGTTGGGGGTTGTCGCCCTTGTGCAGTGTGTGGGGTGGGGATGCAGTGGAATGCGTTATGGCTTGCGTGCGGTAGGAGTAGTCGAGACGTCCTCCTGGAGTGCGGGGGGATGCGCCATGGAATCTACTCAATTATACCAATAAAATTTATATCTAAGGTTAGGTTAAATTTCCATCTTTTACAGGATGGCAAACTGAATTTCTTGAACGCCACCATCTCGGTAAATGACTTCCCGCGGGAGGTTGTGCGACCTGCGAGTCCGCAGTGATGGGAGAAAACGGGCACCCCAAATATACGACGAGTATCGATTCTTTTAGTAACCTAGTGAGAAAAGAAACTTAAAAAAGCTATATAGTAAATGAGAGAGCTCTTTTCGATGAAGTTTATCCTTTCTTCAAACTATCATAACGTTATCCGGTAGTCAAATCGGAAGGTAAGAGCGAAAATTGACCTGATGAGCCTGAGCTATTGCCCGAGGTGTTTCTTCCACCGTTAGGATCGTTGTGCGTAGTGTCCAAGGCCGCCCGCGTTAGCTGGATCTTGATAAATGTTATCTGGCTCTCAAACATCATGACACTTCAACACCAAACTCACTGGCGATAGCGATAACTGTTCTCCCCGGGCCATGACTGAGCAGAATGACCCCCCAGCCAATCTAGCGCTCCCTCCTTCATCTGAATTGGTGTCAAACGCTCGCGACCTGTCCCCGAAGCGTGGATCGACTGCGCAAGATCTTCTACATTCTAATGACGAGCGCGATGCGATCAGCCTGCCTGAATTCTCGGCCACTCAGGCTCTGAGAGGACGGCTTGTACAAAGACGATTGTCCAACGTCCCGAACGGAGTCGACGATGAGCTTACTCGACAATTCTCAATTAACACGTACGCCCTCGAGAGAGAGGAACCTAGGTGGTACGATTCGATCGCGAAGGTGTGGGAGAATGAGGTCAGCATCAAAGTGGACGCGAGGCATCGCCGGGACCACCTCGGTATCTTCTCCCTTCTCCACCTCCAGGGCAAGGGCGCCCTTTCTTGAAGCACCATGGCTAATGCAATGTGCAACTCAGCTCTCGAAAGGACATTCATGGGATATCTGAGAACGTCGCTTGCCTTATCGATGACAGGGGTGACTATGGCACAACTTTTCCGGATACAACACAGCTATAACCCAGAAAAGGATTTTGGCTTCTTTGTGACGGGCACCCCCCTCGCAGCGTGTTTTTTAATATCTGCAATGATTGTTCTGTCACTAGGGGCCATCAGATTTTGGAAACAGCAGAGAGCCATGGTTCGCGGCAAGGTCATTGCTGGAGGTTGGGAGATCAACGTTATAATGATAAGCGCCATCCTGGTGGGTTTTCTGCGAGCCAGAAATGCTGTGGATACCCGCGTGCTGACGTTTGCTAGCTATGCACTACATTGTTCACGATAGTTGTCGGAGTGTCGATTGACAAAGGAATGGAGAAGAGATGATGCCGGGGGTGCATAGAAATACCATAGTACGCATGCAGTCAATATTCAGGTGTGGGAACAAGAACCAGGGACCTGCCTCTCGAGCACAGGCGAGGGCATCCCTTCGACCTGGGCCTGGGCAAGGCTGTGTGGCGGAACCGATTTGCGAATGAATAAATGAAACGCTGCTGCACCGGATGATATGCCTCGGGTGCGTTATGGTGTCTATGTATTGTGGTAGTGTGGTACTAGACTGTCTGCAGCCACCAAGTGGCGCCAAGTGGAAGCGTGCCGGCCGAATGCGGAAGAAGTTGCTGCTTTGATCTGCTTGGCAAAGCAAAACGGCATCCTAGCTCGCCTAGTTCCTGGCGCGCCGAAAGCCCTTGCACCTGAATATGTAATGCACGCCACCTGTCCGCAAAACGGAGGGGCGTGGATCGGGAGAGAAAGTCCATACACAGTATACCTCTAAACAACAAACGGCGCCCCGACCAACAACCCCCAACCTTTAACCCAGCCGTCCATCACGATGACCACCAGTATCTCCTAAGCACCTTGTTGTTCAAACACCGACCCCCCACTCCCACTCCCACTCCCACTCCCACTCCCACTTCCACCACAATGGCCCTCTCCAAGTCGCGCCGGATACAGATCCTGCTGGCCATCGATGGCATCTTCTTCTTCATCGAGTTGATCGTCGGCTATGCCGTCCACAGTCTTGCCCTGGTCGCCGACTCGTTCCACATGCTCAACGATGTCCTGTCTCTCTGTGTCGGTCTATGGGCAGTGCAGGTTGCGAGCAACAAGACGAGGTCGAGCCAGTACACCTATGGTGTATGTATCATCCAACAGCCGAACATGGACTGCTGCTAATGGGAATAACAGTGGCAACGAGCTGAAACCCTGGGTGCGCTCGTCAATGGAGTTTTCCTCGTAGCGCTATGTCTCTCCATCTTTCTCGAAGCGATACAGCGCTTCTTTGAGCCACAAGAAGTCTCTCATCCCATGCTGGTCATGATCGTTGGGTGCTTTGGCCTCGCCTCCAATATAGTCGGACTTTTCCTATTCCATGACCATGGACATTCGCACGGTGGGCACTCGCATGGCGCAAAATCGGGACATTCGCATTCCCATGGACCAAACGAGCTAGCGGACGCTGAGGAAGGACATGCACATTCACACGAGCAATCACCCGGCACAGCTGAGTTCGGCGCAGACGAGAGTGGAAACATTGCAGATGTACTTCCACAGAGCCAAGTCGATGGCATCTCGTCGCTAAGTAATTTCAAGAAGCTGCACAGCAATTCTGGAGATCTGTCATTCTCCTCCACTGTCTCAAGCACATCTGCCGTCAAACGTACCCCAGGCCAGAAACGCCAACATAGTCGATCGCGATCACGGGTATACTCTTCCTTGGATGACATCCCTGTTCATCCTGCGTCGTTCAGGAACGAGATCATAGCGGCCAGCAGATTGGAGGACGTGGAATCAGCGAGCTCAGGCACCGATACGGACGTCGATGGCGAGGAAGTCGCTGCTGAGGCCCCTGTCGGAGAACAAACGCCTCTACTGTCAAATCACTCCGGCCATGATGGCCATGGGAAAGGAAACAAATCTCTGAATGGTGCTGTACACAAGTCTCACAATCATGCGAAACCGAAGGAATCTAGCAAGGGCGGGCACGGCCATTCCCATGACGATCTGAACATGCGCGGCGTCTTTCTCCATGTCATGGGCGATGCTTTGGGAAATATCGGCGTTATAGCTTCTGCTCTTTTCATCTGGTTGACCGACTTCTCGTGGCGCTTCTACACCGATCCCGGTATTTCCTTGATCATCACAGTGATCATTCTCTGTTCCGCGATCCCACTCTGCAAGGCCGCCTCCCGCATTTTACTCCAGGCTGTGCCTGCCGGCCTTGACATTGAAGATATCAAAGAAGACATCACTGCTTTCTCGGACATTGTATCCTGCCATCACCTCCACGTCTGGCAGCTTAACGACACCAAGCTTGTTGCGTCTCTCCACGTTCAAGTTGCCTTCGAATTCAAAGACCAAGGATCTCAACGCTATATGCAACTCGCCCGTCAAATTCGAAAATGCCTTCACGAGTATGGCATCCATAGCTCGACTATCCAGCCCGAGTTCTGCTGCGAGGCAACACATGGGCATCGCATGATCGAGAATGCAGTCGCTGCCGACAACGAAGTTGTCGAGTCGGATTCTTGTCGTGAGAGCGAGGCAAATGATGATCCAGAATGTCTGCTTGACTGCGACGATGACTGTGCGGATGGCGCAAGATGCTGCCCTCCTAATGACGTGGCTCCAGTTGCAAACGCAGGTGGAAATGGGTCACAAGCACCGAGCTCAAAAGCCAGTTCTCAGAGGTAGGCATTGCAAAGGCAGTGGCCTCCATGACACTTCCCACATAGGTGTGTTTGTCTTTTGGCCCGCAAGTTGGACGCATAATCTCTTTTGTCAAGATCTCTGTGTTTGTACATGGCCGTGATGTAATAGGCGCTTTGGCGGGCAGGGTGGATAATCTCTGCGAAGAATAGAAAGGGGAAACGATATTAAAACTCTAGAATGGTCGGAGGGCGGGTTCATGCTAACATCAAATGATAATGGAATCGCAAAGTAAATACATTATTAATATACGCTCATTTGGATTTGCGTAATGGACGGACATTGTCCACACGATGAAGACTGCGTTGATGTTGTTGGGACGCGAGGGGATAATCGGTCGTCATTTTTGTCTTGTACTTGATGAGACCTCATCATTCATTCCCTACGTCTAGCCATCGAATACGTCAGCTGCAAAATCCTTTCGAGTGACGGTCAAAATCGCAACAAAACGAATCATCTACGGCGACCACCAAGGTATCAGAAAAGAAACCATGGGTTCCAGGTAGCCGGATGAGCAGCACACGTACTCTCTCGCGTCTAGGCACTCATCCAATCTCAAAGCCTCAGGATTTGTATCACGAACTCGGCGAAAGATGCTCACGGTTGAAGGGAGGAAATGCAAGTCTAATAAAACCGCCTCCCAAGTCTACTACAGACCTCCGAACAAGTCCCATCTCTACCTCAATAACAGGAAATCCCTCCCCCTCGCCATCGAGTCAATACGATTTAGAAATAAGATAAGACAGAATGTAGTTGAGTCAACACCCATACCATGCAAATGCGATCGCAAGTGCACCAAAACGGCTCAGAGTTCGGTTTTATTCTTCATGCAAAAATGAAAACCAGACCCATGCTCAATCGACAAGCCTAATAGGGCGTAGACAAGATGAACTAAAATATAGGCGTGGGAAAGATGACATCCTGCCTATCCCATTCAAGTCTTAATCCAAAAGCAACTCACGTGGAGTGTTCCCCTCTTGATACCCTGCCAATAGTCATGCATGCTACGCTCCCCTGTCAATCAAAAACACCAAACATTAACAGAAAATGCGGACGTTAGTATTTAAACATAGGAAACGAGTCGATCAAATCCACTGACTCCCTGGGCCTTGAGGTTGTGGCTGGTGAGGAGGTCCCTGATGTCGCATTGGCGGCTGACCGTTCGGCCACTGCTGGGGCGGTGTTTCACCACGTAGAGGGAGCTGTTGGCCTTCGTGTGGTGGTAATTGTTGTGGTTGTGGAGGATAGAAGGGTTGGCGATATGGAGAATGACCTCGTCCTGGATCGCCTGGCCCAGGGTATGCTGGACCTCGCTGTTGCTGTTGAGGATAGCCATTATAGCCAGGCGGGTTTTGTTGTTGCTGGCTGTAATGGTTGAGAGGCTGTGCATTTGGCCATGGCTGATTTGATGGCATTTCCTTCCGAAAGCGTTGAGGCGATTCTTGTCGCTGCTGTGAATATCCCTGCTGGGGATGAACAGGGCCGCCAACTGGTTTGCGATGACTGAACGAGTTACCGGTATGTTCGGAGCCCGGCGTCTCTCGAGACAGCTTTCGATGCAGCTCCCCTGGCGGCACCGCGCTACCGTTCTGGCCGGTTGGCATCGCCATGCTCAACGAGGTGTTCTGGGCCGTCAACTGAGCATTTTGATTTTTCAGCACCTGCTCCCCTGCGCGATCCAGTATGGGTGTTGCCTGCTCGATGAAAGGTGACGCCGGGATTGTGGCTAGCTTGTGCCCATGGGATTGATCTCGGGGTCTCGGGTTCAATAGGCCGCTCTGTTGATCATTACTCCGACAATTATTATCATGGGCAACTTGGTATACGTTGAAAGGTGGAACAGTGTGTTGATCCAATGGTCGTGACTGGCCTTGGACTGCTCCAGCTTGATTCGAGCGTCCTTGAGTAGCTTCTGCCATTTGACTCAGAGTCGCTTGGTCAAGATCAGACTGGCCACGTCGTAGATCGTGAGCCTGGTTTGGTCTATTGCGCGGCTTTTGTGATGCAGTATGGGCAAAACTTGGAGGGGCACCCACAGGACTGGGAGACGGAGATCTTACGGTCATGGCCTTCAACTCCGGGGGGACTTGCCGATCTGGCGACGGTCCCTCAGCACTGTGGTCGGAAGAGCTGTCGAGTGTGGTCCCGCGAGCTACATTCTCACCTGCGAGTGGGCCGTGTGGAGGTGGGCGTGGTGGATGGGTTTCGTCGCCATAAGCCTGCGATCTTTGAGAGAGCGCAGAGGGTGTGTCGCTGACAAATTTATCTCGGAAACCGTGTGCTTCGGAAGCAGATCTTCGATGGTGCGACGGCAAATCTGCAGGTACAGTGCCCGTCCGCGTTGGAGTAGAATAGCCTTGCGGTGTGCTTCTGCCAGACGGAGAATCATCAAAACGCAAGGTGTTGCTACGACTCCGTGCTGGCAGACTCGTTCTGCTGTTACTCTTACGGTGCCCGAGAGTTTCGACACCACCATCAGAGACAGAAAGCATTCTCTTCGAAGTCAGCTCCTTCATGTTCTTGCGCCATTCTCGCTCTCCCCATCTGCCGCTGTTTTCTGTGTGAATTAGAGCTGCCACGTCCAGAATTTCAAGGTAGCCATATCTTCGATCCTTGGGCATGGCAAACATAAGACCACGCTGATCTAGGACGTCTGCTATCAAACGATTCGGACGCCCATAAAGCGCAAAGGTGTCCCATACCGGAAACAAAAATCGCAATAGCATTTCAAACCCAGACACTGCGGGATGAGTCTCTGGCATTACGAAAACCAAACCCTCCGTCACGGATTCTTGTTTTGAATGAATGGTGATTTTCCCCTCAACCTTCACTAGTGTCGATTGATCGATCAACGGTTTTGATTGTGGGTATATCGCGTAAGCCGAGTACGCATTCGAGATCGTCGCAATCGGCATCGTCTTTTTGGTGACCTTGCTGGTCTCATAGAACTTTAGATCGCCTTTCAGAACGGGAGCTTTGTCGTACATGTTCTTCTTGGCCGATTTCTTCTGCATCTTTTGATATTCCTTCTCGTCAGGAGGTGTTATCACAAACCAGCAGCGTCTCCATGGAGTACCAGCTCCGAAACGGACACGAGCCCAGTCCTCGTACTTGAACCTGCTCCGATCCATGACTTGGCGAATGTTGTTCAGCTGTTTTCCTTTTCCGGCAATGAGTGATCCAGTGTAGGCTTCTTGCAAGGTCGCGTGCTCGTACATGGCCAGACGTATACCAGCAGTCCATTGCGTCAAAGCATTAAGGGAGTTGAAATGCAGAAGGTAGCGGTTGTTGGCTGCCGTCGAAATGCTCAGCACATTCTGTAGTGTCGCTCCTTCATGCTCGTTCATGGGCAACGTTTCAAGCTTGCAGGCATTAGATCGTTTCCTAATCCGGGCTATGGTATGCCTGATCTCACCATTTTAATAGACGCATCGGCCAAATTAATGAAGTTGGGTGTGACCTCTCCATCTTCTCCAGCATTATCCAACTCCGCTGCGTCCCACAAGGAAAGCACCGTACCGACCAGTTGCTGCCATCGTTAGCCATATTCTCAATTTGTCTCACCAAGACATACAGCGAAGCATTCCTGCCACGTCCTGTTTGTGCTCGGTCTCCCGCGGCCGTCAAGATCGTGTAATTTCAGGAAATAACCCTCCTGGTATAGTTTGTTTGAGTGGCTGTTGAGGAAGGTGAAAATGGGCTGTAGTTCGGGCGGCGTATCGTTTGCGACCTCCATAAGCGGAGGCTGGTATGTTTGCACCATGGACGCAGGTCGTGAGGAGGGCCTACTTCCAGAAGCAGCCCTTGTGCGCTGGGCGGCGTTCGGCGAAGGCGAGGTCTGGTTGGAGAAGTCGTGGAGGTTTGCGGAGGAGGACACGGGGGTATTAACAAAAGTCTGATGTGAGGCTGAGTCGTCAGCTTTGGTAGGCGCAACTTTGACATTGGCCCCTTCTGGAGGACTGGCATCAACTGGTGAAGACGGCGAAGGCGATTGAGGCTGGTGGCTCCATTGAGAGAGAAAGCTGGAGACTATTTTCAAATGATTAGCACAGAGTTGTAATTACAGGCATTATTGTGGTGGTGATTGTAGTCATTTGGGAGCCCACCTCGGCTTCGTCGCGCCATGGCTATTTGCTGGGGCCGCTGCAAACGGCTAGGTCGCTGATTGCTCGCTGATCAAGGGATGTCCAAACGGTGCTGGCATGTACAACAGGCCGTGGAATTTATAGTAGGAGGAGCTCACAACATGGGCAGGTCGAGGTCGAGGTGTAGAGGTAGATGATACTTGGGCCTGGACCGGCTTAAGCAGGACTGACAGGACTATCGATTCTCCAGTGACGCGGCGGCATCCGGACAAGCCGATTGACTACTAGCGAGCGACTAGTCCATCTGTTTGCCTCATGTGGCTTAAGCCTTACCTCGCCAGCCTGCCAGCAAGCGCAAGCTGAATGACTTTGTGGGAAGAACGAATATGTGTGGATAGGCCCCTTCCTGTAGCGCGCGGATCTCACCAACACTGGAGCATAGCCTGGACTGGCGGACGGACTCACGGCGGATAGGGCTGGTTGGCCTCCAGCAAGCAAACAAACAAAGACCTTCATCCATCAATAATGTCTCGACCTTTGTTTCCTCATCGTCCACCTCGGAGTAACCTTCCGGCACCGACCTCGCTCCTCGCTCCGAGCTCCGAGCCCTCCTCGAGCCCCAGAGTTATGGATTCCTTGACTTTGACTATGACATTGACATGGGTCTCAGGTCATGGACCACGCATCCGATCTTGCGAAGAAACACGGTCGAGGTCGTATGACGACGGATGTCTTGAGGGCTGAGGCCTCTGGAGCCACTCAAATCTTCCGGGATACTCCAGGACGAGCTTCTATCGCAGGACCTACCATCATCATGGCCGACCATTCCGGCAGAGTGTGGCTGGTAAACAAGGGTCAAGGGTGACGGAAAGGAGCTCCCCGGCTTGCAATGCCTGTGGTTGTGATCATCTGAATCCGCAGCACGGCGCTGGAGCATGTGGCATAGGACTCGTCTGCCTCACACTTCACATACTTCTGAAAGACATTCCGAGTGGTATTGCAGAGCTTTCCTCAAGTCACAAGAATTTATGCATCAAACTCTCGCGCCTAGTCGTGGTGTATCACCGTCACATTCTCATCCTCACTTGCTCGTGAATTTGCCGGAGGTGCCCCCATGTCCATAAATAAAAAGGTAACAAAGCTTGTTGGCTGGCCACCATCATCTCCCTACGCCGTGACTGCTCATCTGGTTATTGGTATGCCGGGCTGCAGTGAGTGCGGGGAATCAAATGCTCATCCAAACCAGAAGCTGCCCCAACACGAGATGGGAAGGCCAGCACTTGCAAGTACTAGCACTGCGTTGAGGGATAATTCTACGTTGGAGGATTCACCGCTCCAAGATACCACCGCTTCAAGATACCACCGCCTCTGATGGGGAAGAAAAGGAACACTTCTCGGATTAGACACCCCCAAACGCAATTTCCATCGAATCTGTGGCGGCTTGAATTTGGACATTTGCTAAGAATACATAATCGAGCATCACGTACTCGAGCATCACGTACTCGAGCATCACGTACCGCCAGTAGCAGTGCATCGAGAAGAGGCTGCCATAAAGTAAACGCTTCATTCTCTAATCCAGACTATCCCGTCTCGCAAGCCTTGATGGCCTTACGTAATCCATAAAGATAACAAACCATGGACGTATTTTCTTCAATTCTTCCTCCCACCTGCTTCAAAGAAGAACTCCCGAGGAGAGTTGATCCCATTGGTCGTTTGCCTTGCTCAACCATTTCCCGGCCACACCGAATGATGAAGAATTCCTGTCGAATATTCTGTACAAACACGAACACCATATAGCAAAGCCCAACCCAGAAACAATACAAGTCAAGCCATCCACGTGAACGTACGTGCGTTTGTCTAACCACTTTCCGTCGTAGCAGAGTAAGGCTTGCAATTACCATTAGTTCTTGCGTCCTAACAAACCTTAGCGTTACCGGAACCAAGCCTCGTAGTCCGGTTAGTCCACCTTGGTTACCTCTGCCTCATTTGGAGCTGCCGCATCCTTTGGCTCGTTCGTCTTTACTTCATCGGCCTTGACCTCTGGGTCGACTTTCGCCTCAGGTTCTGCAACGGCAACAGGACTGGCAGCTTTCTCGACAGATGGGACCACTGATTCTGATTTCGCCTTCTCTTCGTGGGAAATCCCGTTGGTAGCAGCTGGCTCGACTGGTGCAGCATCATCAGCAGATATGGCTGCGTTCCATTTGTTCAGCAGTGTTGAGCATCGCTCGAGGAAGTGAAATTCATCTTCGCGTGGAATGTCTGTCAATTTCAGTACCCCCTTCAAGACTTTGTTGATCTTCGTGGCTTTGATGATCGATGTCTCCAGTTCGGGATGCTGCTCAAGCTGACTCAGATTATCGTGCATCTGCGCCATGTCCTCAGCCTTTGGTGTTTGGTCACGACTGAGGAAACCCTTCTGCAACTTGTGGCGAAGGAACAGGATGGTTTTCTGTTTCTTATCCATTTTCTCCTGTGAGGTCAATTCCGGCTCCACGGGCTTAGCTGGCTTAGGAGTGTCTTTCTTTTCGGCCTTGGGCTTCTTGGCTTTGGGAGCTTTCTTCTCCTTGACTGCTGAGTCTGTGGATGGCTCAGCAGGAGCTGACGCCTTGATTTTAAGTCGCTTCGGAGTCTTCGTCGTTTCCTGAGGTCTAATAAGTCTTTGAAAAAATTGTCAATAACACAAAGAAGGTCGGTACCTTTTCCTCTTCACCCGCCTCGGCCTCCTTATCTGCTTTGCGTTTAGATGTCTTCTTAGGCTTCTTCGGACCCTCTTCGGAAGCCACGTCTGCCATTGTGACATCTCCTTCATCGTCTGCTACTGCTGTGCCTGTGCTCTTACGCTTTGCCTTCTTCTCGGCTGCTTCAGCCTTCTTGAGTGCCTTCAAGTCCTCTTCCTCGCGCAATTGAAGGATGTTCTTCTCGTGCTCACAAAGCATGCCCTTGAAGTATGCAAGATCGTGTTGCTCAGCAGCAACTTCGTACGCTCCCCAGAGGTCTTTGGTGAATTTCTTGTCGCTAGAGCTTCGATTGGCCACAATTTCCTTGAGTTCGTCCATGTCGATGGGTTTGAGCTCCGTGTTTACTTGCCACGCGCTGGACATCTCGTTAGCTATTGCGCTTGCTTGAGGGTAGTGAATCAATTACAATTCGTTGGTATACAGGAACATGACAGGGTACCGCCTGTCGCGCACTTGTTTGCCACCTTCCATGAAGTCTTCGCGATATGTGCCGTCCGGTCGCATAGCACTGACAGGGCGCTTCATGAGCAGGCTCTCAGGAAGCATCTCCTCGTCACAGATGATGGAGGGCCAAGGCTTAAACCCCTTCATCAAGCAATACCAGTATTGACCCGGTTGTACGTCAAGATGCAAATCTGGCATCGACTTCTTGCGGCTGAGGTTCTTCTTCTTATGCTCGGGCACGCCACCGAAGGATTTGCGCTTCTCTTTCTTGAGAGCACTCGCGGTGCCATTGGTAGATGTGGCAGGGACCACTAGAATCCAAAAGTTAGCAAGCATTCGAGTATCTATAGGTGACGTTGTGTGGCGGCAATTTCGCACGGCTCCTGGGCTATGGGAAAGCGAACATCACTGCCGCCACCGCTTATAAAGCCGGTCCTGGAATCAGACAGAGCGTGTTGGCAGCGTCAGCAGGATGTGTACGTACTGAGCGCCTCAGAATTGGCTAACCCAGATACTTTTGAGTAGAGAGCGATGTCACTTACCATCAGTAGTCGCTGCTAGAGCCTCTGCCTCATCTGTTCCGCCATTCGCTACGAGTGTTGTGGTGGCCTCTTCAGACGCGCCGTCAACGGGAGGAGCAGGCACAACCGAATCCGCCTCTATAGCCATCTCATCACGCGCAGGCGCTGAGGTAGCTGCATTGTCGGACATTTGTATTGTAGAATGGAAGGAACGAGGATCCGAGAGGAGAGGAGTGGTGGTGACGTGTGTGACAGTGTGAGAGACGCGTCGACAAGCGGGAGGGAGCTGGAAAAGCCACAGGAGTATTGGTGTTGATGGGGGATAGATGACTGAGCTGGTTTTGAGATGACTTCGATGCGGCGCTGATGTTGGTGTGAGGTGGGTAGCGTTGGTGAAGTTTGGAAGAGCGAAGACTGCAAATGTTCGATTCTATGCGCTAGTGCCCAGCCAGAGTCAGTTTTGCGTGTCCCAAGAAGAAACACTCCACAACAATCTCGACCCCACCGATGAAATGAAAGCCATTGAATTATAAGGGCTGGGTCGCATTCATATCCTCAACAAACTGCGCACCTTTTTTGTTTCCTATCGGGAGCATGTGTCGGGTTTTATTTGTGCCGATTAGCTTTGTGCCAGTGGCCCCCAGCCCAGCGTGCCAGAGATAATCGATGACTGTCCGTGCGTGCAGACTCGACCAACGAGCTGCTGGGTACTTCTTTTCGTATGTTCAAACAAGAGTTGTCCGTTCCAAACATCGGAATTATGGGCCTTTGCAGAGAATCCTGGCTACTGGCTCAGCTCACTTTCGCATCGGCGGAAAGCATGACCTAGAATGATTTACCGATCCGTTGATCCTGGGGCTGCGGTCGGAGTCATTGAGATGCTTCCACAAAGCAAAGTCTGTGTTGCCCTCATTCTGTACATTCGTTTTAGAATTACGCCACTCGTTGCGTCCTACAATTTATCGCAAAATGATTGCTATCAGTGTAGGTGAAAAGCAACGTATATTTGCCAAATGATCTGTTCTGTTGCTAGCTTTCGGATGTCTGTCACAGCCACATCCATGAGACGCACTCTTGCGAAGACTTACATACACTGAAGCCTTCGTGCATAGATACGTACTTGACGGTCCAATGGTGCAAAGATGGCTCCTAGCATGTCCCTAGCAGGAGATGGTTATGATGACAGAAACTCCATTTTGGCCGAGGAAGGGTGAGTACGAAATGGAGATAGAAATGGAGACAAAATTGGTGAGGCTTTAAATGAAGATGAGAATTGGAAATTTCCTCCCATCTATTTCCAGATTGTGAGCAAATTTGTAGTGCGATTAAGCCGATCCAAACGAAGGCTATTGAGTTGATCCTGAAGGAATGCATTCCCCACCAAGAAAATAGTACACTCCATTCTATGGTTGGGTCCATGTATGCTTCGCGACTTCGACCAACCCGTGAGCTGCTCTGAGCTGATCAACTGGAGTTGAGTGCAGTTGACCGCGTGGTCGAGAATGCTTGTTGTATCAACCACCTGCTTGGTGACTTGAATATGGACCAAAAGGTAGATACGATTCGTGTGTCTTCCGTTCCGCTGGGAGGAACCAGTTTGTCCTCGCATGCAGTAAAGTATAGCCTCACCACTGTTCTGTTTATCGACCGATAGCGTTACATGCGGGCACATTCTATAGCTTGAAGAGCATCGTGATCCAGAGGTATGAGTATAGATGTCTTGTTTGCCTGTCTGTTCCAGTCAGGGCCAGATCTCAAGGCCCCGAGTTTCAAAGCGACAAGAACGCTGCCGACGCTACGCAAATGAGATGATCACGATGCGTGGTGAAGTGCAATCTTGCCAGATACTGAAACGGCCTAGCCACCGCTCTTTCGTTGATTGTCTAGATGCATATGGATTCGCGATGATGGCGAACTCTCTCTTCTCACCACTACGTATGGAGGTATCTTCCAACGGGCATCGGCGGTCGGACGAGGGAGCGTGTGATGTTGTAGGAAGAGGCCAGTGACACGGGGGGTAGTGGTCCAGCGTGGCGATCCTGCATAAATGTTATTAGCGCAGATGATCAGGATTCGCGATCTCATCAAGTTCAAGGGACTGCACAGTTTTCTGGGTGATCGAGATATAGTTCATGGTGGTTCAGTGCCGAGTGACGAAGTGCCTGGTGGGCGATTAATGGTTGTCACTACTGTAGTCCGAGGGTTCGTCAACTCATGCCCGCCAAGAGTCCACTTCCCTCAATACTTGAACATCTTCAAATCACGATCCATATCGCTAAGATAAAAATTTGGCAAAATTATTGGTAGAAGAGCCAGGAACTTATATTATTAGTCATTAATACTTGAATCCCAGCTATGCGCAAGGGCGTGTTTATTGACCAATAATTTAGAAAACAATTATACTTGACCTCTCAATGGGGCATCCCACGACTCAGCCTGCTCTTCGATCCAAGGGGTCTTTGGAATCGAGATGCCTGAAGCTGCGGACTCCGTTCAAATTCAGGACACCACGCCATCACTAACCTTTTTGCTCATTCCGGCTCCGTTCTCTGATGGCACTCGTGTTTCTCGACTTTCTCTCTCCCCATGTCGATTCTGAATAGCACGTTAGTTGCTCCCTGGACAGGTCGACTCTGAATTTCGGGCAAGACATACTGTCAAATCAATTCTAGCTATGCGTTGGACTGGCAAGGTCAAATGCCTGCTCAGCAAGGTCGGCCGATGGATAACAAATGTTGCTGTAACTTGAAATATCTCTTAGCTGACCTTGTCTATCGTTACTCTCATTCAATCCGCCTTATCTATGTACGTAATATACGATCATAAGGCTGACAACCCGCCTTGCCGCACAACCCACCTTGCCGGAGGACAAATTCAAGCATCAAAAGTCAATATAAAGTCAAGACTGACTTATGAACGACGCTGTAACCGTTCCAGTCTATCTGCCGAACAAACGCTGTACACACGACCCCATACACTCACCACCGATGGTATCGTGTGTGTATAAAATACAAGAAGCAATGATACAAGCAACGGCTTCGTTATTCCGCAAGCACCATTCTCAATCTATCCAAGAACCCAGGCAAAAGCTTATCCAATTCGTGGATCGGCGGCTTCTTTGGTTCTCCTGCGCCCGCCTTCAATCTCGCCTGTCTGGCTCTCCTCTTCTGCTCTGCCAGAATACCATCCGCATCATCTTCGCCATCCGTCTCACTGTCGCTCAATCCCTCGTCGTCGTTGTCATCTTCAAGATCGGACAAATCCTCTTCCTCCAGACCAAAATCGCTTGGTCGGATGGCATTGAAGCCCGGCATCTGCATCCCAGGGTCCTCACCAGATGCCATCTTTCTTCTCGTCTTATCCTGGTGCCATCGTTTCCGTTTGATCTGCCATTTGAGCAGAGAGTTGACCTCCTTAGTGGCCAGCTGTTTATCGATGATCCCGGCTTCCGTCGCTTCGAGAAACAAAGCGTTCATGTCGAGCGAGCCGCCTTTCGGTCCCCGACGTAGGAAATTCAAGATGTCCTCAATGTGACCCATGAGTGCATCAAACAAGCCGTTGTCGTGTTTGTGCATTTCGTGGATGAACTTATAGAGGTTGTCTTCATGCCTCGCACACAGATCGATGAAGGATTGAACTGTCTGATTAGGATCCGCCGAAAAGCCTTGCCGTTGTGATTCTTCAACGGTCTTGATGATGTCGTCAATAAAGCTGGACAGATCTGTCACGCTGTTGTAAACGTTGGCGGATTTGATGACGCGCATTATCGGTTCGTAAAATATTTCGAGCAAGTTACGCAAAAGCTTGATGGTGTTCGGCTGTTCACAAGCTGTTAGCGACATACAATTGCAAAAGGCAAGGCTAGGAATGTGGAGAGAGTGATCAGTAGTAAGAATGTGACTGTACAGCGCGATTGCGTCTGGGCAGCTGGTGATCTCTTTCTACTTGCCTCGTCTCTCCAAGAATGCGCAAGTTCAGCAGCCAGGCCATAAAAGCCAAGCATGGTGAGTGCGACGAGGACTAGTCGAACTGCTCCTGCGCGGTGGGGATAATGAGGCAGATTTCGTACCTCATTGATGACCTCCAACATCTTCACTTTGTCTCGAAGTCGAAGGTAGAGCTTTAGTAGTTGTTTCATGTGTGCAAAGAGCTCGGCACTAGGCGTTCTCTCACTTCCCACATTCTCCACTGCATTCTTCCACGCCTGGTGTGCATCTTCTGCTTGAGACAGCTGATCATAAGAAAGGGTGCTTCCGAACTGGTTTGACTGCAGAATGGCCAAGACCAGGTCGATATTTTTGTTTTTTGCTTCAATCTTAACGACTTGCTTGACTTCCTCATCTGCCTCGACGTAGGCTTGAATCTTTGTTGGGTAATCTGGATCTTGAATCTTATGCGTAACAAGTGCGTTCATTGATTTTTGAATACTATTGATTCCATCTTGGATAGCCATACCGAAAATGTGTTGAAGAAGTGACCGAGTTCCAAAAGGCTGGGCCATGAACACATCCAAAACGCGGGGGAACAGCGCCACAGGGTTTGCGAAGCGGACAATGTTCTTCACAATGGTGTATGGAAACATGGAGTGGATTCGACTTAATTGACCGAACAGCTCTGCAGAATTATCCTCGGCCAAGAATAGATGGTAGATGGTGGCCGCAATCCTAAGACACCATTAGCCAGGTTTCATCATCATGGATTCCGACAAAGACGTACTCAATTCTGAGCCATTCAGCCACCTTCTTGTGCTCTGGTGGCAGCTCAGCGATTGAGTTCTTCTGCTTGATTGAGGCGAATAAATTGCGAAGTCCATTCCTTTCAATGATTTCGCGTCTAAACGCTTCCATGTGGACATCGACTTCTGCTGCTCGCTTCGATGCGATCTCGTAAAATTGTTTTTGTTCCTCGATGCGTTTTTCGTCAACCAACTTTCGACGTTCCATGTCGGATTGCTCCTCTTCGTTCAATGTGACCAACTTATCTTTCACCAAGAAGTCCTGCATTGATGTTGATCGAGCGATATGCTGGTTCTGTAGAAGTGTACGTAGTGCTGCACGAAGAGACACGCGTTGTGGTTCACGGAACAGTACGGGCGGATAAGCACCTGATGACATCGGGCTTTGGTCAGTCGATGCTCGCGGCGACCCCGGAGGGCGAATGGACAACTGAGATGCTGCGGAGGATTTCCTCTTGTGATGGCCAGGAACGACCTTCTTCATTCGATCACGCATACCCATCGGTTTCAGTCTATCAGAGGTCTCGAACGAATCTCCGTCCAAGTTGAGAGACGAAGCAGAGTCGCTGGGTGGCGTGCCACTGCTATCACCCGTATTGTGGGTTCCAGATTTCCTAGAAGATCTCAACAAGTCATTTCTATGCCTGGGTAGGGACTCATCCGACGATATTGATGAGACTGAATCATAATCCTCCACGAAGGACGGCATGACATAGTCAGCCGAATTCTTCTTCGGAAGCGGAGGAAGAACTTTGCCGGCCAATTCAACCCGCAATCGATCGTGCATAGCTTTGAAATCCTCATATCGACGAGCCACAAAATGCTCTGGTTCGCCGGCAGTCTTGACGCGAATGATATATTCCTGCCACCAAATCAGCGTTCTCCTGAGAAAGAGGCCATGGACGTCCTCACTGCCTCTTGATGACTTCGTCCGAGACGCTTCTTTACTGTGTGCATTCGCACACCTGCAAGATTGACGTCCCATCCATTTATAGGGTGCCCCTCAGGCGTATTTGCAACCAGGCCATTCTCTTGTGCTCCACGGTCTACAACTTCCATTTCTGCGAATCGGATTCGCTCTTCGTAGCCGGATGCAGTAGGTATACCCGAAACCATCATTATCTCGACCAGCTTTTCGGCTTTCTTTGCCAGTTTCCTCCTTTTGGTATCTTCCAGGCGGTCTTCGGACGAGGAAATCTGCTTACTTGCGAATGACTCGAGAAACTACATGTCGTCAGGTGCATGGTTTTCAATCGACTCTTCGTCCGGGTGGTTGTACTCACCACCTGCACCCGATTCTGCCAAAACTCCTCCTCGCGAGCCTGGTCGAGGAATGGGAATGTGCGGACATGGTGAACAAACAAGTACCGTAGCAGCGGTAATTCGGAATCCTGAGGAGCAACTTCTCCCTTGTCTCCTCGAAACGGAGCACCGAAGCGTCGAAGAGCGGTAGGCGAGTTGAGTTCTCCGATTTCATCTCTGACTTGGTGGGCAATCAACTCGCGTTTGAGATCTGAAGCCGTCAGCAATGCGCGTGTGAACCACGCACGTCAGGACTCACAGTGCTCTTGCTTGCCCGTCAGCAACGCTCCAGGCCTGGGGAGAGACATGTAAGAGGCTTCTGTCTCGCCGCGCTGCAAGCCCATGCGTGCGGGTAGTTGGGCCTGCATGCTGTGTGAAGACTGGCCGTGACTGTATGGAATATCGTGATGTACGTATGCGGTGGTGGGGCAGGAATGCGGGAGAGCTTCCAAGTGTATGGTGGACTGCGAAGGCAAGCCTCTAGGCTGCGGTCCAAAGCTGCAGGTGGAAGCTGAAGAGGGTGACGAAGGTGGAACGTCGCCGCGGGGAAGGGAGACTCGGACGGTGCAATTGATGCAGGTGCAGGTGGTGAGGGAGGGAAGGAATGTCTTGTAGTCTGTAGTCGGAGCCGTCACTGGCAGCTGCGCACCGAAACCCTCTCGCTCGCACTCCCACGACCAGCTCGTCCACTGCACCGAGACCGAGTATTCAGCCGGACATCTTCTGCTTTGCTGCGACTAGCCAGCTCAGTATCGCCCCGGTCGTCATGGTCGAGCTTGGACTCTTCGTCATACTGAGTAAACGATGCTGACGGGGAAGCCGGAGAAAATGGCCAGGACCTTAGCTTGGCCTGAACAGGTAATGTGCCCAGCCTCGCACGGCGAAAGCTAAGATATTGTGTCCATGGTACTATAGCCCCATCATGTTTGGCGCCTCGAATATTGACAACAGCCGAACCTGTGCCCTATGTCTCTTTGATCCTGGGCTCCTGCTAGTAGTGAGGCACATGTCTTTCACGTGCGTAAACTTAATTCAATACCACTGCTACCTCCGTAACTTCTGCACTTTACATCGGCCAGAGCAGATACTTGCGGATAAATAATACGCAGCCAGTTGCTGTCATCTCCTGCCGTCTCTGACAGCTCCCGCAGAGCTTCTGTACACATCTGAGAATCAATCGAAACAGAAAACTGCGTCAAAAACAAAAGCTCTGCCAGCTTCCGTGCCTTGCAAATTGATTTGAAGCTAAGTAGTATCTACCACCTGTGTCCAGCTGAAACGATGTGGCCTCCCAAATTTCACTCAACGCCCATATTTCCCGCCGCTTCCATCATCTTACAATACTATGACATGTGCTTTGGTGAACGCCATGAACGACAACGTTTACCAGTGCTAATTGCTAATTGCGACTCGACGTTGAGGGCCAGGCTAGTAGTCCAGCTCTGCGCTTCCGTTGCCTGCACCTGCGGCATCCAAATCCTCGTAGCTCTTCAACGCTCGGCCTTGCACAGCTTCACGAGGTCCCACGTTTCCCGGTCCGCCTTCGGAGAATCGTGGGTTTATCATAGGACGTGGTCCACCACGAGGAGGTGTGAGCCGGCCCGAGCCACCGTTCCAGCGCGCATTCCGTTGGTCCTTGTTCTGTCTGTCGTAAGGTCCTGGTCGCGCGTTGAAGCGAGCATTGGTACGCCTGGGTCCTGATCCATGACGATCGTCATCGCCTGAAGCTCCACCAGGCCACCCTGGATTCATGCCTTGTTGCGCCATGAAAGCCGCCATGTGCATCGCGCTTGGTGGTCCCATGCCTGGGTTTGGCATATTAAAGGGCACGTTGGCTAGGTTGAAGCCACGGGGAGTGCCAGCGGGGGCGTGGTTGTTGAGAGGAAAATGACCATTGCTGTTTGCATCGCTCCGAGAGGGAGCTATGTGAGCTGGGTCGAGCACGTAGCTATTGACAAGAGCGACCTGATGCTAGATTAGTGAAACGTATGCATCTGAAATGTCTGATGAACCTACATCCTGATTGATTTTGGTATAGAATTCGTCGTGTCTTTTCTCAAGATGCTTCTTCCAAAAGACTTGACCTTTGAAAAGCTTGGTACACTCCGGAACCTTGCAGCGGAACTTGGACTCATCTTCCTGCTTGACGTATTTCGCAAGTTCTTCTTCTAGGCCCTCTTCGATTGGCTTGCCTCCAATCTTCTTGATATCGACTTTCTCTGGCTCAATGATCTGCAACAGTTTGTCCTCGTAGGTCTTCACCCAGTTGAAGGCTTTCTGCAATTGCTGGTAGTTCTTTGATCCAGGCTTCATTTGGAATTTTTTCTCGTCAACGGGAGATCCTGTGGGGTTCGTTTCCGTGGAGTACTGATCCTTCTTAAAGGGGAACGTCTGACCATTTGCACTGGCCTTTGCAGCAGCTTTTGCAGATGTCGTAAGACTAGCCCTCGGTCGACGAAGATGACCACCAGGGCACTTACGGGAAAGCTCGTGGACGGAGTCACTTTCAAACACACAAAAAAGGCAGAAGTTGTACACACGGCGAAGGTACTCGACCAAAAGATCGAGACGCTTCTTCTTGGAAAGAAGCTCTTCGTCATCAACTTCGTCGTCAAAAGAGCCTTCCTCTTCCTCATCAATAGCTCCTTCCTCGCCCTCTTCCATCTCGTCAGGATCTCTTGGGGCTTTGTTAGACACCGGAGCGTTGACAGGCGGCTGAAGCCAGCCTTTGCCTCTAAGCTCCTCGACACGATCGTCTACCTTGGTAACGCCGTCAAAATCGTCGCCGAGCTCAGAGTCCATCTTCCGAGCCAGTCGAATAGCGAGTTCCAAGTCTCGTTCAATGCGTTCTGGTGCAGAAAACAGATCCCAGAGAGCTTTCTTTCGGGGAGCAACAGGTGGCTCATGAATGCCAACGTGACAGGTAAAGTCTCCACGATGTTCGTCGTGGATAGTCTTGCCATTAATCTCCTCCAGAGCCTTCTTCGCAACCGACACAGTGACAGTTGTGCCATTGTCCTCTGGGACAGCCCCTTCCTCTCCTTCCTCTCCATTTTCAGCATCCTCATCACGACCATCTCCTCGCTCATCAATGTCCATACGTTCACCAGCTGGATTAAGCATCACCCATCCAATGCGGTGATACTTCTTGGTGGGATTTGGATCGCTCAAACTGAGCCAGCGGAAACCACCCTCATTTTCGCCAAGGTGTTCTTTGCAGAAGGCCTCCATTTTCTCACGACTGACCGTAGGTGCGATCGTCTTGATTAGTAGGGTGGGTTGCAAAGCTGCCTCGTCCCGGAGATCTCCACCACGAGTGGGAAGTAGGTCAGCTACACCAAGAACTTCGTTGGCAGCAACGGCCTCGCCTTCTTCCTTCTCAACGAGACCGCCGGCGCCATTACTTTCGCTCTTGTAGATGCCTTCCAGCGTAAACTCGTCGAAAACGCCAGTCTCTAGATCCGAGTCCCATTTAGCGTAAGCATTGCGACGAAATTCTGATAGTTCCTGGCGAAATGCATCTCTGGTTACAGGATCATACCGTTCCTTGAACCATTCTTCTCCTTTGTGCTGTAAGACAAAAGAGCGTGCCATTTGCACTTGAAGCTTCTCCTTATATGTATCATAGGCTGCTTGAATCTGCTCACGTTCTTTTCCCTTCTCCTCCCGACCTTCCTTATCTCCTCGGACAGTTCTGCGTCCAGTACGCTGACGCTCTTTCTCATCCTTAATATAATTGTCTGCGCGCCACCACTCTGCAAACCACGTAAATCCGACCTGATAATCTAGACTGAGAGGATTCGGGAGAGGATTGGTAAGGGGCTGTGCAGGAGGTTCTTGGCCAGGGACGTATCGATCAATGTGGGTTGGCGGCTGGGGAGAGCCACGTCGTCGCCGATCGCCATCGTCCCGTTGTCGAAAGTTTTCTCGAGGAGGTCGGTCTCCCGGCTGGTATCGGTCAATCGCAGGAGGTGATCTTGAGCGACGTCGAGGTGCCACGCGATCGTAGGGGCCTATCAGAAGCGTGAGTGATTTGCCTTCTCAACATGCTTAACCGTGACACAAACTATTTCCCCATATGATCTCGCTTAATCTGACCGGAGAGTGTGGATGGTACCTACCTGGCGATCGACGTCTGTATGCGTCTTGAGGACCTCTTGAGTCATCACGACTTATTATGATGTTAGCCAACCATCTCTCATTCTCATCTCAATGCGTGCGTACGTATAAGTATCCATCACCAACGGTGTCCAGCGCGGCGCAGCGCAGCCGAGCCTGGCCTGGCTAGGTTACAGAACAATGCGATGGTCGAGGGTGTGCGCTTCGAGACGCAAAGCCGATGGAGGCTGGTCGGGACCTGAAGAAGGCTGAGGTAGGGATCAAGTCATGAGCAATGGTCCGTAGAAGCTGTGCGCCGCAATTCGCGTTAGAAAGTGGGATCAGAAGAGGTGAGGCAAGAGAATCAGAAGAAGAGAGCGTGCATTGAAGAAGATGATGATGATGGTGATGGCATAACAGTAGTAGAAAGTGTCTCCTAGGTCCAAAGAGAAGATAAAGCTTGATGAGAGGGCTCAGAGCTGACGGGTCCAGAGAACCGCGTACAGCCAAGGCAAATGGAGAGGAGAGGCATGATAATTTGGTTGCTATGATGATGGGCGGAGTAACGTACGAACAAGATATGATATGTGATGGATTACCCACAAACGCGCGACAGCTGAGGTGCAATTGAAGCAGGCAGTTGTTGGTGTCGTGGAGGAGCCTGAGGACTGTTGGCGAGAGTTCCTGGTTTGGAGGTTGACTTGTGAAACAGCTGCTAGGCTCAATGGGGACAATAGGTAATCACCGTAATTCCACCCGTGGACGACTTTTCTGCCCATCCATCCTTTGATAGGCAGCAAACACAAATATCATGACTTCCCACATCGCCTCCCTCACCCTTCCGAGCTTCATATTTGCTCGTCCTGCAGTTGCAATCTTAACTCCTCTGGCACTGGGTAACGCTGTTGGTTTCATCACGCGTCGTAAGTTATCTTCAATCTTGAGTCGCACATCAATCATTCAAAAAGCACGGAAATTCTGGCAAATCCTCCCTACAACCATCGAGCGTTTTGATCATCATCGTGTATCCTAAGAGTCGTGAGTCTCGTGGCGTGGTGACTATTTCTCATCATCACTGCGGGAACAGGAGAGCACCTGGTCTCATCGCAAGATGTGGCTCGCACACTCGAAACGCTAATACTGACTGTACGATCAATACAGCCAAGACCAAGGAGCAATACAAGGAGCTCAAGCAACCTCCATTAAGCCCACCGGCCTGGATATTCGCCCCGGCATGGATTACGCTCTACGCGGGGATGGGTTATGCCTCGTACCGTGCCTGGACGGCAGGAATGAACTCCTCATTTGACCCACAAGCAGTAGCAAATGCAAAGGTAATTCCTCATAACCGATAATTCAAACATGCTTTGATCTCATCAATAACCACGAATGGCCTCCAGCACGGAGCCACACTTTACACGGTCCAGCTTGGCCTGAACCTCATCTGGACGCCTCTCTTCTTCGGCCTCCAACGCCCTAAAGAAGCATTGGCAGATATCGTAGCCCTCGTTGGGACCACCTCGTATTTGATTTACGTGTGGAGCAAAGTCGACACTACTGCTTCATGGTTGATGGTGCCCTACTTAGGATGGCTCAGCTTCGCCACATACCTGACCGTAGGTTCCAAGACCCGTTTTAGAGATCCACTGTATAGCAGAAAGCTGACATGGCGGTTCTTGTAGATCGGCTGTGGAATCTTGAACAATTGGGATTTCTCCAAAAAGCAGGTCTCACCAAAGACGGAGTAGCACGTAGAAGATATCGCCGGATATGCCCGTGTCTCTGAAAATTCAATCTACCAATTCCCATTCTCTGTACTCTATACCGCAAGGAAGCCGAAACAACAAGATGGGTGGTAGCAATCTGAACCGAGCTGGGAACTCCGATACTGCATAATTTAACGTCTGGCAAAGACCACTACATGTAATTGTGAGGCTACTACTTTGTCTCAGCAGTCCAGGACCATTAAATAAACGTTTAGAGATCTATGTTACAGCTCGTCGAGGACATGTAGCCGTTGGTCTTCCTCCTTCGACCGAGGGCTAGAGCTTGAAGTTGGGAGAGCCGTGGAGTTCTGAGATTTAGACACTTTGATTTGAGTGTCAACTGTGGCATGGGATATGTCTCCGGCGGCTGAAGGCATTCTCCCGGCCAATTCCTCAGCCGCAGATGATATCCGCCTATGAATTGAGCTTGGCTTCGGATTGTTCGATCTCAGGCCGCGTTGATTGGACGATTGCGCGAGGGCTTGGAAGATATACAAGGCGACAATGAACGCGCCTATTGAGCCTAGTATCATCCAAATCATTCTGAATCGACCTATACCTTTTGTCAGTATATGCTGAGTGAACTTTCACCGCTAACAACCTACGGCTAACCATGTCCTGGTAACCCTTCTCCTCGGCTTCCAATGCGAGCACACGAGCTCGAGAGGACTCTAGTCGAGCACTCTGTTCGTTTGCTCTCACCTTGCTGGATTGGACACGTTTTTCAAAGCCCCCAATCCTTTGCTTCGCTTCATCAAACCCCCCGAAAGATTTGATCCGTTCCCTCATCTCTGCTTCAAATGTGCCCGTCCCGCTCTTGAATTCCGAGTGTAAGGTCTTTGTCATGGAAGATAAATCGTGGAGATTGGAAATCGTGGACTGGAGCACAGATAGCTTCTCAAGGATAGAGTAATATACATCGTCGAGCTGGCGGGTAGTCTTCATGGATTGGTCGGACAGGGCTTGAAGAGAGTCTCGTAGTTCCCTACACGCCATCAGTTCTTGGTGTTATGCCGAATGTTCTTTGAACCCGTACCTGTCTCTCACTTTTTCTCTGTGTCGCTCCTTGGCAATATCCTCAGGTCTGATTCTCAACGAGACATCTCTTGCTCCACCATCTCGTCGAGCCGGACTCACCCGTCTGCTATCTGCAGGAGGGCCATCGGACTGTTCCACGCGATAAGGCAGTTTGGAAGGATTCCAATAGATTCCAGTCTTTTCTGCAGAGCTCTGCTGGTTTTCTTTGGCATGGCGTCGGGAGACATGTGGGACGTGGTGATGGGTGTGGACAGAGTGGTGATGGCGGTGTTTCTTCGCTGCTTCTTGAGGACCCGCAAGAGGACTGGAAGGGACTGAAGATCTCGGTAAGGTCGCACTGCTGCTTCTAACACGAATCTTGGGGCGTTGGAAAGGTAAACTGGTATCCATGTTTTGGTGACGGTTGAGTAGTCGAGACGGAGGCCAAAATCCCGCGCCAATCTCCGTCGAAGAGGAAGGAGACGGAACGGCCCGTTGCTGACTCAAAATTTAGAACGGAACAGCCTCCATATTCCGGTAGATCGAGGTTCCGATATAATCTTACTAGGAGGACACAGTTGATACATCACGACATGCGAGGATCGGTAGAAAAAGCACCACGAAGGCCGGCCCTGCTCCAAGCACCATTGGCACAAATCCCCCCGGGTAAGGCACCTGGGTCCTTGACGAGGAGCATCATCCGCACCTGGAAAGGGTCATTTCTTTGAACATGTTCAACCACGTTTCGCAAGAAGGTCACTGATTATGCTTCATAGTTATAGGAGGTAGCTAGCCGTGGAGCCGAGCCTAGCGCTTCAATAGCTTCGTACAACATACGCTGCGTAATAGCTAAATATATCTAACTGATGGAAAACTCGACTGCATTTTCGCTGCCATGTGGAACAGCCCAAGGGCCTTCGACGAATGGATAACGACTTGCTCCGTGGCGGACCAATTCAAACAGCATGCTGCTGTGCGTCCATCGTGGGTAGTCGAAACAACCGCCAGCGGACCTGGCAATTTTATCTCACCTCCACGAGGGCATTGATCGCGTGATTGGTGTCCCGGTGAGCTGGAAGTCCTCCAGGTGAGTTTCAACCTCATCTACTTTTGGTTTGCTGCCACGGGTTCGAGCGAGTGCGGCATGTCATGACAGTGAAGCCAAGTCCAAAGTTCTAGGAAGGTCCACGTATACGTTGGGACCGTGGTTCGGATCTGTACTACGCCAGTGATCATTTAGTTGATGATTGATATTTGCAGATCATTGACAAGGCAAAGGCAACAGTATGGGTGGGCACTGGACACTATTCAAGGTAAACTTGGGGGACAAGGGTTCTGCTCTTTAAGCTTCCGCGTACATACCAACCTGAGTGGTGGAGATGTTACTCCATGTGGCGATCATGCGCTCAACCTGATAATCATGGTTTATCAGCTTCTGTACCGAAGTTGGCAAGGTCCCCCTCCTTCATATCACATCTTATCAGAAATATTCAAGATATTGATTCACCATGCGATGTCCAAATCGGGCATGTTATGGCATTGTATATTCAAAGGTCTGCCTGAGGTCTAATGAATCAGAGACTGGGACATGGGACTGCTTGGATATCTGAACTCGACTGTGAGGTGGTTCAGGGAACACCAACAGGTATAGGAAGTGATTTATAGTATGCTAGCAGTCCCGCGCTGCGTAATCTGATTGGGTACTACCTAGCAACGTTCTCAAGCAAAAACAATTTCAGACATCATCAAAACCTACGAGCGGTAGTGTAATTAGCTTCGAGTCTTGTAGGGGCTTCAAAAGAATCTGCCGTCTCATTGCAGAAAGAAGTGTACATACAATGAGCCAATATCTAAATCGCTGTTGATTCTTGGAATCATACTTCAGATTACCAGAAATCTTCCGAGCATCTGCCTCCCCAAGCTCGCTCCTGGCTGTCAACGGGAAGCACCAGCGGTATCATCCTCAATGGGTATCCTAGTGTTTTCCTCCATATCGCAATATGTTCCTTCTCAGAATTTCTTTTTGGTAGTGACTATCATAACTCCGTAACGCAGGCATTCATATCCTCACTTTCCAGACTTGATCAATTTGTTCCTCTTCTCGCGTCGCTTTAGTCTCTCGACACGTTTGCGATGCATCTTCTCGGCGAGCTTCTCATATCTTTCCTTCTCGATTTTGGCAGCACGTTTGTCTTTGATACCTTGTATCCAGCGCTATTATTGTGGTTAGTAACAGTTCCAAAGTTCGTTGTCCGGTGAATGCGGCGCACCTGTCTCTCAGCCTCCTTCTCTTCCTTAAGTTCCTTCTCCTTGGCCTTGGTGGTCTCCAACTCCTTGCGCCTTCCTTGCCGTTTTTCATATGAGGTTAGTCCTCCGATGGGACGGAAGGCGGTCTTGTTCTCGTGCCATTGTTTGCCTGTCCACGCGGTAAGTTGAAGTGAAGGAATCTTCGAAAATTCGCGAACCATTTTTGCGCATGCCACTGACAGCCACGACCGGCGTGGTCTCTGGAGCTTCCGTGGCACTCATGTTGCTGGTATGGAGATTAGTGCCCGGCAGCGAAGGAGTCCGAGTCTGCGTCAAGGAAAAGATGGGGGTACAAACTGCTAATCTAATGGATTTTGAGAAAATCTGATAAGATTAGATGCGAACGCTCTGCGCCTATCAAAAATGCCAGCAGCTCCACACCTGCACTTGCACTAGAACATAATCAAGACGCAAAAATTTGCAACACTCTCGCCATCCGCGAGCTATTTAATGGCTAGCAAGCCCATCACCATGCTATGACACGAAACCACCTCCACCTTTCGTTACAAGCCCATTGACTGAGCTACCCGACCTCGGCCGGCAGACATGCTCCGAGTCACACGATAGAAGTTTTGACCGCTCTGCCTTTTGCACGCCAAATATCATACATACCTCCCCTTAATGGACGCGCCTCATACGGCTGTCAGCCTCGAACAAGGTCCTCGAATCATTCTGGCGCAAGACACTGCTCCCTCGACCGAGAAGCTCGCACGGCATGGCCTGGAAGCAGTCAAGGATGTGGCATTTGGCTCCACGGCCGGGATCGTGGGCAAATTTATCGAATACCCATTCGATACTGTCAAAGTGCGGTTGCAATCGTCCTTACAATACTCTGGACCGGTAGACTGCTTCCGACAAGGTTGGCGACAGGATGGCTTCCCTGGGCTCTACAGAGGAATATCTGCCCCGCTAGTTGGAGCTGCGGTCGAGACGAGCAGCTTGTTCTTCAGCGTCAGTCATACTGGTGACTTCGAGCTCGGGACTGATGGCTAACGTCCTCCTCAGTATCGCCTTGCACAAGAAGCTTTCCAATCCGTATTCCTGCCGAAGAACGAGCCATTAACCATGTCGGCCCTATTACTCTGCGGTAGCATCTCCGGTGCTTTCACTTCACTGCTTTTGACGCCGATTGAACTTGTAAAGTGCAAGATACAGGTTCCTGTAGTCTCACCCGCGGTCAAGGTTGGGCCCCTCAGTGTCATATCGTCCATCTATCGTCACCAGGGATTAAAAGGATTCTGGCATGGCCAGATGGGCACACTGATACGTGAGACTGGTGGCTCAGCGGCGTGGTTTGGTAGCTACGAAGGCATGAGTGCGTTGTTCCGCAAGTGGGATAAGATTACACCCAAGGAAGCACTGCCAATGTACCAGCAGATGGCTGCAGGTGCAGTGGCAGGAATGGGCTACAACTTCATCTTCTATCCTGCAGACACGATAAAATCGAGAATGCAGACTGAGGACGTACGAGAAATCGTGGGAGGAAGGAGAACATTTATAGCTGTAGGAAAGATGGTTTGGCAACAACACGGATTGAAAGGGATGTACAGAGGATGTGGAATCACGGTTGCGAGATCTGCGCCGAGTTCTGCGTTCATTTTCACGATTTACGAGGCATTGAGGAACACTTTCGCCTAGGCGGGAGTGCTTTTGATTCTGGTTTTCATAGATCATTTTTACTACTGGTTCTATATTTATCATAAAAGTAGAGGACATAAGCATCTGCAGGCAGCTTGAGTGAAACAATTCCAGCTCAAGCTCTCCGATTTTTCACATATCAGAAGTAGCTAGCTCTCTTAAACAGCTTGATACCACCCACAGATTCGAACCAAGTACGTCCTACCACAAATACCAGAGTGCATCTTACCCATTGCAATAGGTAGAGACTACCAACCAGTGATCAATTCGTCACTGGTTTATTCAGATACTCTCCTAGGTGTTTTTCTGCCTCTAATAGGGTATCTCGTCGACGGGATATCGATGCTGGTTTGCTCCAATACTTTTAGCTGAATCGCTCGATTGCTTTCCACATAGTCTTGATCGTTACCGCACTGTTTCTTCTCCAGATTAGACTAGCCTGAATTCTGTTTCAAAAAACTATCGTCGGTCTGGAAACCCTGAGTCAATGTCTCGCGGCTCTGCTGTAGCCATGGATGGTTGATGTCCGTGTCTCCGGGCCGAAATTTCACATGTCGCTATCCCCGCAGATGGAAGCGCGTCATCCTGGCTGGTCCTGGTGGCTTTGAGCACCCGAGGATCCTACTGAAGGGAACCCCGGATACACCGTCTTGCTTGGAGGATCGCTATCTTGGAGGATCGCTATCTTGGATAACTCGAGTAATGCTCTTACACCTTCCAGCCTCTTGCCTTCCTCTGCCACTTTAGTCAACACTTCGAGTCTTCTTAAGAATCCCTCCCACCAGTAACTCGAGCTCTTCGGACCGAGGTCTGTAAACAAGCATCTCAAAAGTCGATACACTTCCAATCTTGCGGACAAACGGGTGATTTTACACCACCTATAATCTAACATGGATGGACTCAAGGCTCTCGAAGCCGCGATCGAGAGGATAGTCCTCAACCCACAATACCATGACATTCTCATGCTTGTTAAAGCTGTCCGCAATGGAATCGTTTACGGGTGCAAAGTGCGCTTCCCACACGCATTGGTGTAGGCTTCTTCCGTTCTCATTTCTCTATTTGGCATCAACTGACGCACTGCAAGCATGATCTTTCTCTTTCGCTCCGGGACATTCAGACACAAAGTCTCGCTCGTCCTTAAAGCAACACGGCAACACGCTCGAAACTTGGGTCTCTTCGCGCTAACCTACAAATCCACGATGCTGGCTCTATACCATATGAATCGACAGAAAGAAGGACACTATGATACCTTAATTGCTGGTTTGACTGGTGGTTATGTGGTTTTTGGTCCAGGCATGCACAAATCTGTAAATCAGCAGATAGTCATATACGTCTTTGCGCGTGTAGCATTAGCAGTGGCGAAGCTAATCGTGCAACCGAAGAACGAGGGTGCTATTGCAGGGGGAGGAGGAGGCTTTGGTTTGGTCACCGACCCCAAGATCAAGGACTTCTTGACGAAGCATGCATGGACGGCATTTGCGAGTATAAGTTGGGGTGCCGTCATGTACCTGTTCAGGTGGCATCCGGAGACAATACAACCGAGCTTGAGGAGCAGTATGCAGTACATGTATGTGCCCCTTCCATGCAAAACTGGCAAATTCAAAGCTCACAATTACACAGATATGTGGATTCGGATCACTGGAACAGTTTGAAGACACTGGTGTGGCACAACAAATAGCAGGGCTTGGGCTTGTAATGGCACATTAACTCCGGGATTTATTGATATTATGTCAAGAGCTATGAGGCATTTGCATTTGGAAGGACTGGAGCAACGATCGGCAGGGTCTATGATGTTGCTGTACGACGATACCTATGAAGAGAGAGCCTGAAAGAAGCGATATAGGAGTACGTGAAGTGTTGTAAGGATGCGGCACTATGCCTCACCGAACATAGAACTCGGCAGCTATACATCACAATGACAATGCTACAATGTAAAGGTAATCTTGGGACTGCTCGAAAAATCCTTCTGCAACAAGCCTCCTAAGGGCCTGCAATCGAGATGCAAGAAAATCCTTGCCACGCATCAACATCCTTCGAGAAACTGCCCTATGCCGGACCAAGCCGATCCACACTTCACTTTCAACTCCCCGTTCGAGGTACATGTAGCTAGAATTACGAAGTCGGTGTACTGTACAATCATCATGGTCCCGAAAGCAGGCAATTATGAATCGTGTACTTGATGTGTCCCGTGCAATAGCTGTCGTTTGCTATGGTGACTGGCTTCACCGCCGATTCCAGAGAGCGACGAGGCGCATCGCATGAAGCCTTCAACAACAATGCCGATTGACTCTATACCGCTCCAGTTCTGGCTATTGATTGCGTCGCGTGCAGTGGTGCGTGGAAGTCGGTGACTCGGTGACGGCGGGAGTGATAGCAATGGGCCAATGGCGAGGGTCGGGATGGCCTGGTGAATGATCCCTTCCTTTGAGGCTGAGTTCCGTTATCTTAGAGCATTGAGCATCGGGAGATCAGTAACCCTGAACCGTCATTTTGCACGAAGCCCAAGAAGAAGAGGACCTGAGCTCTTGAGCCTGAAGAAAGACGCGACCTCAACTTGATTCAAGCCGGCAATCCCTCCCTCACTGGCCATTCTCTGTTTGCAGCTGTCAAACACCATTGCCACCTGAGTCCTGAAGAACGGATGACCAACCCTCGTACCCGTAGGACCCCCTCCCCACCCTGCACGTACTACCGTACAGTACAGCACAGTACAGTACAGCCCTGGCTGCACTGTATATAGCTCTCTACTCTACTCGGCAGTAGTCAGAACGCCTCACCTCCATTCTCCACAGGTACGTCCCGATGCTTGGTGCCCGGTCCTGCGACGCACGTTTGTTGGGCAAGACAGCATGCTCTGGCTCAATCATCGAGTAGCGCTCAGCATGAATCGTCAATCCTTGCAGCTCTCGCTCGGAGCCCGCTGTTTGTTGGGTCGGAATCGTGCCACAGACTCTCTTTTGCTGACTCCCTTCTAGACCTGCGGCCGCTTGTTCAAGACCGCCAGCTGGTGTCGCCTCTCTCCAAGTCCCGCATTGGCCTTATACCATGCGTCCCACGGCCGTCTATCAATCTCTCTTTGCAGCACCTCTTGATCATCTCGATCACAAACCTTTCAAGGAATCGTACAAAGGACTGTAGGTCATTAATGCCTCATACGACCTCCACGAGTCTTTTTACAGCACCGTTCCAATCCTCGTCCAACTGAGGAAGACGCTCGGCGCAGTCCGTCCACGCTTAGTCTGTATTTCAGACGACTGAGCCCCCTTCAATCGACGTCACACAAGGACATCGCATCTCGAGATTCCAAAAACTCGACCACACTGCGATCTCACCCGTGCCTCTTGATAGCGTTCTGCACCTCGACCAATTTGATGCACATCGCATCTTTGGGAAACAGATCCGTGCCAATTCTCGGGTAGATCCGGTCCGACACTCGTATGAGAAGTATATTGGGCCTTGCATCCCGTATGTCGAAATCACCTCCATTCTCGCCATGTTATCACGAGATCATTGCTAATGCGCTTGCAGGTGTGTACGAATAGGCCTTTGCTCTACTGGCCTAAACATACAACCTTGCCTTTCAGTCCCGGTTCCTACCGCGATACGCGTCCAGCTTGATCTACCCTTGATATCACGCGCGCGTCGGCTTGAAGGATCACCTTCAGGTGCTTCTTTGCAGTCGCATCCTCATCACCAACTTCCGCCTGCCTCAAAGTGGAATCAATTGAGCATCCGAATTCTTCCATTAGCTTCCCCCGCATTGAAGTTTTCCCCACATCATCCATTTTCTTACAGAGAGATCTCGCATCAGTTTTGTTAGGAATCGTTTTTACATTTCTTCCAATTCATAGATTGCATTTTTGGGTCTGGCTCCACTATTCTCTGGCAACTTCCCGTTGGCGTCTATTCCAAACTGGGTCACGGAACATCAACAGAGTCAGAGCGTTCACAGCCGTGTACAAGTATGTCGTCATCTCCAGCAGTACGGAGGTTCAAGGTTGAACCTCTAGAAACCACAACAAAGTCGTCTCGCTCATTCGTTCCTCAATCGACGGAAACGTCGACAATCGGCTCAAATTCAACGGATTCTGAGGCCGCCACTTCCACGACTCCCAGGAGATTCGTTCCTCAGCCCATCGAAACAACTACAATAAGTAGTAAACGAAGGAATGACCCCCCAGTGTCTGGGCCTCGTAGATTTGCACCACAGCTCGTCCATACCACGAAAAGAAGCCGGCATCAAGAGGACGAAAAGCAAGCTTCTATAGCCATGGACGCTGCTGTGATGCAAACCGTCGTTCCGGACAACAAGGTCAAACGATCATTTGCGCCGCAACTCGTTGACACCGCAAAACGGACGCGTAAAGCCGGTGATACTCGACCTGCTCATTTACCATCGGATAGGACCGATGCGTTACCTAGTGTAGAGGGACTCCGTCAATTTCGTCAGAAGGTACTTGACACGCCCCCTCCACCCGAGAACACGCCCGCAGGCATGCTCAGCCCCACTATGTCTTCCGCTGAAGCCCGGCGCCTTGGAATCCCGCTTCCCCGCCGTCAGATATCTCAATTGTCCCAATCCAGCACGCGGCAACATTCTTTTCGAGTTCCCGAATTGGAAAGTATTGACTCGTCAGAATCTGAAGAGTATGACTCTCCTTGCAGGTCGACATCTCCTTCTTCAGCATCCGATGTATCGTTCAGACATGCTACAAGAATGAGGGAAAGCATAGATGCTTCGTCATCTGGGTATCTGCTTGAACTTGCAGCCAAAGCAGCAGAGCGACAGCTGAGAGAACAAGCTCTTGCAGCGTTTCCTAATGACGATCGTCACACCCCAGTTGACCACTATATCGGCCGCGAGTATTCCACCACGGCCGCCAGCGTGACCGGCACGCGCAGCGAATATGACCATCGTCACTTTGGCTCATATAACTGGGAACTTAAGGATATGCGCCAACACCATGAGCAGTTGGAAGCCAAGAAAGAAAAAGAACGAGCAGAACGGGAAGCAAGGCGCAATCGACTCCATAGACACTCTAACCATGGTCCTTGGGGCAATCCCTTTGTCCGTTCGACGCCTGGTAAGGCAAAGCGGAAGGACACCGAGATAGATCGTATGCGGCGCAAAGCTCGACCTCCTATGCTCGGCAGCGATATCGAGTTTCCCCGGTGTAGATCACCATCGCCAGCTAGGTTTGATGTCACGCAAGGCTCGACATTTCTTCGTGCTCAAATGTGCTATCTAACCGAGCACGCCGACGATCCCGACGATCGTAAGGAAAGCTTGTGGAAATTCAAGGAACCAAGCACAACCGTGCGTACATCGATGTGGTCTCAATCAAGCAGTCGTGCTCCAAGCCCTGGTGGTTTATGGGGCGGTTGTTGTCGAGTGGGTACCGGCTTGAGTCCATCTCGAGGTCCCACTGGTCTCATGACACCTCACCATGTTTATGAAGACGCGCCCAATCCGATGGACACAGTCGCGAATCCAATGTTTAAACAACAGCCACCTTCTCCGCCACCCTCCAGTTTCGACGCTGCCCTCACTGTAGACAAAGTCGATACCAAGCAAGCTATTGAAGAGGAGTTCAACGATGAGTTCATCACTCAGGTTTACAATTACCTATCACTCGGATACCCTTCACTAGCTCGAAAGTATGATGATGAATTGAGCAAAATATCTTGCACCCCTTTATCGGATTTGAGGCATGACGATAGCCTCGCCACTTCGAAGGGGTATATTCGCCTTGGTAACGACGAATGTGGGAGAAGGGATGGGATTGATGAAGAAATGTGTGCACGCTGGAAGGCGCTGCGTACTTATATCCACGAATGGGCTCGCCAACAACCCCGTATGTCCCAGCCGCAGAACCAGCAAGGGTTTGGGGCCAGTGTTCGTCGTGGGAGTTGGGCTTGGTGACCGAGATTGCAAATCCATGGACATGCCTCTATTTTCTGTTTTCATTGGAGAGCGAATATTTTTCGTTCTCAGTGGCGTTCGAGCCTTGTGTTGCGGGTGTCAGTACCACTTGGTTTGAGTATCATATGGTAGAGATAGGAGAGATACAGTCTTGCTGGAGTATCATTCAGACGTTTGGATATGTGATAAGATAAGAGGCAAGATACACACACGGGAATGGCTGCGTGGAGTTTGTACCGGAAAGGCTTTCTGAATACGACAGATAGAAAGTAGCGCGCTAAATGTCAGCCTGACGGCTCAACAGCCTCAAACTTCAATGCTATGATCCAATGGTGGGAACAGTTGCAGCACCATCTCCCCGCTTGAGAGTCTCTGGATAAAGGTCTGATGCGCCATCGAATGAGAAACCATCAGTGCTAATGAAGAGGAACTGAACGGAGGCGTGGGGTATCAGGCTAGGGTGGGGTCCCCATTTCCTAATCGGGATCTGTTCATCGCGACTTCCAACCCATGTTCCATATCCACCTCGTCTTGCCCCAGTACTTGACCAGAGCTGGTCGGCAACTCACTCTCATTCTCACCTCTCACTTTGCTTTCATCTTCATCCGCCTTGCCCACCTTGCGCAACGAGCCAGCGACATGGGCGCCTTTGAGATCTCCTTCCGGCACGACTTGGCAACGAATACATGGACCATGTACGCGATTGGCATGGTGATTGTAGGCATTCGATTGTCAGTTCCGACCGAGGCCAACGATGATGACCAGATATGCTGACGGCACCAGCTATTCACAGACCCGACGAGCGGGAATTCGAGGCTTCAAATGGGACGACTACCTGATGATAGCCGCAGTAGTAAGACTCAGGTTCAAATCCAAGGGCGAATGGAGTGGTACTCACGGCACGCAGATATTTTACACAATCCTGGTCACCAGCCTTAACATCATTGTCGCTGGTGGCGGTAGCAATCTGTTTCTCCCAGAAGAATTCTCGACTTTCACCCCCGCCGACATTAAAGAAAGGATCTTCGGCTCCAAGGTCGTCGTGATCTCAGAGCAGGTGAGCTCTCAATTCTACGCTTCCAGGTTCGTGTGGGCATCGGTCGTACTAACAGGCGCCACAAGGCGATGCTGAATGTCATTTATACGCTCAAGGCCTGTCTTCTGATCATGTATTTCCGCCTTACCAACGGAACCACATTCAAGAAGTGGGTCAAATATCTCTCCGTCTACGTTTCTATCGGATGGGTCGCCACTGAAATCGCCTTCTTCACGGCCTGCGCGCCTTTTTCGGGTTACTGGGCGGTCCCACCTCCAAACCCGCAATGCACCACGCTGCAGCACTATGCCATTGTCCAGGCCACCTTCAACATCTCCAGTGATCTCATGATGCTGTTCATCCCGATTCCCATGTTCATTTCGCTTCGTTTGCCGCTGAAGCAGAAAATCGTCTTGTGCGGCGTCTTTTCTATGGGTGTCTTCGTCGTTAGTGGTCGTCCTATGCCAAGCTTGGATTCTTCACTAACCAACATGCACAGATCACCGCAGCGATCTTGACCAAAGTCTTCAACCTGTCGGATGTGTACAATGTTAATTACATGCTGTGGTACACGAGGGAGGCGTCAGTCGCGGTGTATGTTGCTAACCTTCCCCTCATCTGGCCGCTTCTGAGAGAATGGATGCCTTTTCTGCGGGGCACCAGCAGAAACAACTCTTACCAGCTCCCAACGCACGAGAACTGCAAAAGCCAAGGGCCAATGGGAGGACCCGCGCCGCATTCGCAAGGTTATGCTAAGCAGTCCGATACGGATACGGCAGTAAGCTTGAGCGACATGCTTAGTACGCGAGCACACAGAGACGACAAGACATCGGGGATTGTATCCCTTGAGATCGCAACGGAGAAAGCGGGAGGTCAGTGTAGTCCCACTGGGAGCTCGTTCGTATCGGACAGCCCCAGTACGGAGATGATAGCGATACCAAATTGCTCGACGTTAACGCGGGCCTCGAAAGTACCTCGACAGAGCACTGGATCTCGTGCCGCGACGATACTCGAAGTGCGACAAAGCAACGAATTTGAGCACCATACGAAGAGAGTGAAGAAAGACAAGCGACAAGGCGGCATCTTGACCTCCCAACGACGGTCAAGTGATTGGGCACAGGACGGCAGGATCAAGGCATCGACGACAATAGAAGTGCGCAGTAACGCTTCTATGCACAATGGACTTGTTGACGATGACTACACGGCCGGCAAACCAATGGGACTCGAGACTGACCGTTTCGTTTCCGCTGGAACTAGAGAAGTGAAGATTGTAGGGCCACAAATCTCGCAACGTTAAACCACTGTGCGAGAGTTTTCTATTTGTTTGACTGTTAGCAGCTTGATCTTTTAACATATGATGATACCAAGATGATGGGACGAGGATGTAAGCGGACTCTGCTTGGATACCCGGCATTTCGAGGAGCAGATGAAAGAAGTATCTCGGCATTGTATCAAGCAGACTTTGAGAGCTGGGGTCGGGTCCTTCTCAAGTGTACCCTCACTGCCAGCGGGTCTTTTTGGGTTTTGATCTGCTGTCCATATCTCAGTAGTAAGTTAGATCTGGCAGATGTAAGCTAGATTTCAGAAGAGGGTAGATAATAACTAATGATATACTGCGAGATACGCCAGCCAAAATCTATCACCTCTAGATAATGACTGCCACCTCACAACACTCTTCAGGTCATGGTTTCATCCACACAGTCGACCCGTCAAATCAGTGACGCTTCGTCCAAGCCTGAGTGCTTATTCTTTTACAGCTAGACATGGCCTGCGATCTTGAATTGAATTACGAGGTGTGGATCACCATCATGCTAGGGGTGAATTAAGCACACAGAATGAGACTGGTTTCTGGCTGTCCGCGGCACTGAATTGACGAAGCGACTTTGTGTCTTCGATTCTAAAGACCCTTGAAGTCCTTCAACAGAGACGGCATCTCCAGACTGAATTTGAAGATTCCTTGAAAGTGGAAAGGTCGTCGCTGAACCATAACCTACATATATACATACATCACCTTCTCCTCGCTGGCCGAGGAGCCCATGATTCAGGAGCCTGCTCACCCTCCTTACCCAATTTCAATCCTTGGTAGGGTATGGTATCTTTCCTCTCCCTCTTGTTCCCCGCTGTCTTCGCTTCATTTGCCACCTCAGCCACGACGCCAGGTTGTCGGTCGGCCCCTTTAACAATCTCATCCATAGAGACAGCAGGGTCTGCAACCTCTAGCGAATCTTCAGGCGGCCGTTGCGGCAAGGCAGCCGAAGCTATCTCCTGTCTCTGGGGCATGTCTATCCTCTCGGACTTTGACGCCCATCTTGCGTCTGCTTGTGCGGCGAGCTGTTTCATTTGTGCTTGACGGACGATATCCATTTGCTGTTCTTGGATAGAGGGGGGTGATTCGCGGGTGTGACGGAGCCATTGAATCCATTGTGCTAGAGATGGTGCGTTAGAAGGTTACTTTGGGGTGGAGGGTCGGCAAGGAGCCTGTACGGGCGAGTTTCACGTCTGCGTAGTGGGCATTCCTATCGTATTCTACGATGCGACGGAGGCGGCCAATGTTTATTTGATCCGTGAATTCCCAGAAGGTGTTGCCGGTCAGATCCATTCCTGGATTGTGTGTTAGCTGATATCCTGGAATTGGATTATGCTTGATACATAGTTGGGAGTGTGTACCAACGAGCCATCTCTTCCGCCAAGGGACGACTCTTGAACTCTTCCATCGCATCCACAGCTTTGTGAGCGGGCCATGTTGGGAAGCCATGGTGCAAGCGGTGTTGGAGGGTTCATTGTAAAATGCGGAGGCGTTCAGTCACTTGATGACGGAGATGGTGGCTGGAATTTCTTCTATTCTCTACACTCCCGAGTCCCCTGTCCATGACACCTGCAGCGGGGAGGTACCCAAACCCACTGACAAAGCCAGCCTTCTCTCTCTCACACACCCATCATCCTCGCAAGTGTGATATGTTCACGTTCCGCCTGCCTGGATTCCTATTCCCAAGTATCCTTGGCCGACGACGACAACCCAACACAGCCCGGTAAACCCTAAGCCACGCTCCCTTTGCGCCCAACCTCCAGGCTCTCTACACGACTTCAAGAGACTCCCGGAATCGCTATCCTTCCATAATATACCATCATGGCTTCAGTTTCGTCACTCGATCAGGACATGCGGAAGCTCCGCGCCGACCGATATACACCCAAAGCCGCAAACGAGATCCGAAGCTGGATCGAAGAGACATTAGGCGAGCAATTACCGACGGGAGATTTGCTCGAGAACTTGAAGGATGGAACGATTTTGTGTCGGTATGTTCAACTGAGCGTCGCTGACAATTTGAAGTATAGTCGTAGCTGACAACGAGCACAGGCTTGCGAATCTCGCCCTTCCGGGTTCCCAAATCCGATTCAAAAAGTCCAATATGCCTTTTATGCAGATGGAGAATATATCCCACTTCCTACGCGCCTGTGAAGCGCCTCCTTTGAACCTGCCCGCACACGATCGCTTCCTCACAGTCGACTTGTTCGAGGCCAAGGACCCAGCACAGGTGGTGCAGTGTATACATGCCTTTAGCCGGCAGGCCAATCTTCTTTTGCCAAATAAATTCAAGACTACAATTGGGCCGTCCAAGCGTACGGGCACCATGAGTCCCGCTACCACCGGATCAAATGCTGGGGTTGGACATGGTGGGTTCGGCAGGAAAAGAGGGGAGAGCTCTGTCGGTTCAGGATTTGGTCATTCCGTCTCTTCTGCCCTGCCATCGCGCACTCGTGCGCTTAGTCCATCACTTACCGGAGGCTCAAACTCTTCAAGAGCTACCGAGGGAGGAACGAAATCACCCCAAGGACCTACGAGTAGTTGGAGTAAGAAGAGTGACGAAGGAATCACGGCACCAGCATGGAATATACACCAATATGGTGGGGTGCACTTTCTAACTACAAGCATCTATAGGCTAACAGCTCACAGGTTACATGGGAGGCGCAAGTCAAGGCAATCAGGGCATATCATTCGGAGGGCGGCGGCAAATTACGAGCGCATCACCAGTCGTTCCAAGTCTGGCCGAAAAGGAGCGTGTACGACGTGAGAAACAGCAGGAGGAAGAGCGACTCCGGCAGCAAGCCGAGGAAGCGGAGCAAAAGCGGAAAATAGAACGAGAACTGGAGGAAGAGCGTGTACGTGCTGCAGAGGAGCGTCAGTGGGAGGAAGAATCGAGGCGTCAACGCGATGAGGAGAAGCGCCGTGTTGAGCAACAAAAGCGGGAGTGGGAGGAGCAGGAGCGGAAGTGGAAGCTGGAGGAGGAGGCAAGACTTGAAGAGGAGAGGGACATGCAAGACCTGGTCAGCAAGGACACTGGACGGAAACGCGCCGGCAGCGATGCGAAGTTGAGGGGACAATTTCTCAGTCAGTATCAAGCAGAGGCCAAGTCGAAAAGCAGACAGAGCAGCTACAACGACCCAGTACGGAATGCCGAGCGAGAAAGAGTTCAAGAATTGGAACGACAGCTTGAGGAAGCCAAGGAACGTGAACGCCAGTACCAACTCGAACGGGAGGAGAGACTCCAGCATCGCAGCCCTTCGAAGAGCGAGCTGGGCAAGACGGAAGGTCGATCTCGCTCCAGGAGTAAGCCTCGTCCGCAGCCACGCCCACCATCCCCGAATCAGAGCGATGTTTCATGGGCGGGAGATGAACGCGAGTATCTTCGCAGCCAGTGGTCAGAACAGAGCAAGCGGCCGCTTCCGATACCAACAGCTCAATCATCATCGCGCCCCCTTCCAGACCCGACCCCAACAGTCGCGCCTTCATTACCCACACGTCCCTTGCCAGAACTAACAGCTTTGCCGTCTCTTCCTACGCGTCCTTTGCCAGACCCAGCGGCGGCAGCATCACCACGACCTCTGCCAGTTCCTTCGAAATTCACTACTGCTCTCACGCCGAGCACGCGCACTGACCGTTTTCTGGCTTCAAATCCAGCACCAGCTTCCACAGCACCAAGGGTTTTTCAACCTGCTGAAATGGGTATGACCAGTGAGTCTGAGCGTCAAGCCGAAGATTTGCGCCGCGTAGCATCTCAGCAGAAGACGAAAGCTGGAGGATGGGCCTCCAAGTCCCTCCTTGAGCGGGAGATGGAGCGCGAACGTGAGAGACAAAAAGAGTGGGAAGAGAGTCAAAAGGAAATCAAGGAGGCAGCGCGAGATCCGAACGCCGGCACTGGACCTGGAGCCAGTTGGGACGTCAATCAGTATGGATATGCTGGCGGCGATAACCAGGGTAGAGGAAGTGGACCTGGGACGGGTATCGCTTTCGGTGGGAGGAGACAGATCATTGGGCCTAGACCGCTTGGGGGACCTAGATGATCTGAGTACATGGGCTGGCGTTCTAAGATATCCTAGATGTGGGCTTGGTAGCCTTGGTGCTTTGGACGATTGCTGCTTGTTTGACTTGATATATGCATCCCACTTGGTCTACGTCCAAACACCCTTTTGAGCAATGAGGAAAACCTTTTACCATGGCGTTGACTCCCTGTTCTCTTCGGGCTTGGGGGGGAGCTATTCCATCCGTCCCAATTTCCTCATAACGAATCTTGTCTCGGACCAGTTTGCGCTACAGAGTGACCCAGCGAAATCTCTGAGAGAAGGGATGAAACAAAAATGCAGTGAGAACTCCCTTGTACGAAACCTGGGTTACCAAACACTCACCCTTCTCAAAATCAACATGGCAAGCCAAAACAGCAATGGCACAAAGAATCCTCGCTTATCCTTCCTTCCCATGCTCTCCCTGTGATTGAATGAAGGTCGTTCGGTCTGACAGTGTTTCAGGATTGGTCGTCCAAGGGGAGAAACCGAAGTGGAGAATCGGTTGTGGGTCGTGTGTGAGGTGGTGATTACGTGGGGAATTGGTGGTGGGAAAGGAGTGACGTGATATGGATGAGAGCGGTATGGACGAGCGCGGGTATGGATCTTCATGTAGTCTGAAGGAGTCGGTATAGCATCAGGTAGAATCTTTTTTGGGAAGGAAGAGGGTTTTCGATGATCAAAGCAAGGGTAAGGAATGGAAGGCACGGAAGGGAAATGGCACGAAATAGTGGATCGTGGTAACACGGGCCTCGAGCATTGGTGAGACAATTTGTCTTGTGGTTACTGAGAATTTACATCGTTTTGTACCTCGCTTCCACCTGCGATTCCGCCCGGGCAGTGTATAGTTGGAAGAGATGACTAATCGTGCTTGGCAACTATATGATGAGACCTCCGGAGTCCCATAAGGCGTCCAAGAGAATGGAACTCGGCTTGAGATTTTGGCTTGTACTCGAAGCGTTCAATAACGAGTTGGAGCTCGTTTGGAGCTGGGCTCGGCTCCGGACTGTGATGCTCTTGAATCTGCGCGTCGTCTGTTTGACACTGCTGGCCCGAGAATGACCGTCCTTCTCAATAACGTGTGGTTTCTCCATCGCGTTCTCCAAGTATGTGGGAGGCGTGATTCGGAACCGCAAGTATTGACAGGTCCACTCAGGATTTGAGTACTTGATGGGAATCGTATGAAGTCATGGTGGCAATCGTGTTTCTACCATCTTCTGTAGCATCACAAGCTGAAGTGCTCGAACCACGGCGCGATGAAGGCGTAGCTGCTCTCAAACCCCTCGGCAGCCAATGAACCGAATCGACGTCCAAGTACTACAGAGCAACGAGGCGAGGGGCCCCCGATTGGCGCAAGGATGTAGCTCAGATCCGCCTGTACTGTGGATACTAAAGTCGATAAACATAGCGATTACAGCATCCGTCGTTCGTCTCGATCCTTGCCTCATATCATGGTCAAGCCGAGTGGGGCTTCTTCCAAGTTTGAAGCTTCCCTCGAGGACGATTTCCGCATGTGCTTTTCGAGTATGCCCCACGACATGTGTAGTATCGATGAGCTGGGGGAGACGCGTGGGCTCAGTGGCGACGGTGGAGTGTGAAAAAGCCGATGTAACTTTGAAGCACAATCTGTACCCTAATGAGCTTGTGTGAGACTAGCAGTCTAATCGATTGACCGGTTGAGTTAAGGGTCGGCCCGAGAATATTGGGAATTGCACTTCAACGTACATATCTAGTGGTGAGCAGCAGCGATTTCGACGTACAAAAGAGAAACAGCACGAGGTTTCGCGTGGTCGCTGGCAATCTGGAATGCCACGGAGTTCGAACAACCTTCGGCAAGCTCCGATGCCATGGCGTTACGTACCGATAGACCTTCTGCATGCTGCGCGCAGGGATGCAGCATCTAGGAGTAGATCGATCTGTAACACCACAGAAGTGGCAAGGGCCCTCTTTCAACGTCACTGAACTTGCCGGTGGAGGAGTCCTTTTTGTTGCACGCACTGAGAACACGCACCAGAACAGTTCGACAAACTGACTTTTCGCACACGCAAGATCATGAACTATTCGCACCTAAGGAGAAGAGAGTACTACGCAAGATGAACAAGAATCCCGAGCCGTGTCGGGTGGTCCTCCATGAAATTTCCAAGAGTGAATGCCCTCCAAAGTGAGTCCTGTCGTGTGCTGTTCGTTAGGAAATTGAATGAGAAAATCATTTGGGTATGGTTTCGCCGTCGCATGTCGTGTGGTGAGCGAGCCTTTGGGGATCGATCAGTCCTTTTCGAGCCTTTTCGATGAGCGCCGACCGTCTACTTTCATGTTTGCTTTACCGTCCAGGCCTCCGGATTTTTGGGATTTCTAAGGAAGTGAGCGAAAACTTGCGTGACGGACTGGACCGTCTTCTACCATTGACCGCCACCTTGCTGTTGGTTTTGGTCGTACCCGCCCTGCTGGCCTCCGCCGTAGCCACCTTGGTATCCACCGCCGCCGCCGTACGACTGCTGCTGTCCTCCCCAACCGCCTCCTCCGCCGGAGCCACCGCCGTAACCTGGAGAGAGTATTAGGATTCAAAATTCGGCCAATATGCTCCAGAAGAATTAGTTACCTTGGTTGCGCTGGCCACCTTGGTATCCGCCGCCACCACCGGCTTGGAAATGTTAGCTAGGATTCATCAATGGATGTGGAGAGACATACAGTATCCTCCTCCGCCTTGGTAGCCTCCGCCGTTGCCACCGTCTTGGTTGTAGCCTCCTCGGCCTCCGAAACCTCCACCACCTCCACCAGAGCGGCCTCGATTATCGGTTGAGGCTTTGTCGACGCGTATGGTGCGGCCATCGAACCTGAAGCGAAGCCCATGTTAGCTTATAGTTCCTATATCGATGAGGCGCTGGGATGCAGGACAGGCGCATTTTAGCCGAGCGCAGAGAAAATACAACTCAAACGTAACGGGCGCAACGAAGCTAGAAAACAAAACAAGCAGACCTACTCTACGTTGTTCATAGCTGCGATAGCAGCATCGGCCTCGGCGTCTTGGGCGAAGCGGACGAAACCGAAACCACGGCTACGTCCAGTGTCGCGGTCCTTGACGACGACCTATAGGAACATCTAGTGTCAGTGTATGATGGTGACGCGAGCGCAATATTATTCCCGTACAGCTTCTTCGACTTGACCAAATTCCTCGAACTTGGCTCGAAGAGTAGTGTCGTCTGTGTGCCATGCAAGGCCGCTTTATGACGGTTAGCAATCGGTGGTCACAATTTGAGTGACAAGACTTACCCAACGAAGAGCTTGGCCATGTTGCTGGGTGGTTGGTGAAGAGTTTGCTGAATAGCACACCACCGGTTGAAGTAAGTCTTAGGGGCTGCACAACACCAAGTGTTGTAGGATAGCGTGAGGTGAAGTCGAACTCAACGAGAGGGACAGAAAGGGCTCAAGATGGATGAGTGAGAAGAAAGTCTGAAGTTGTTGAGGGATTGCAAGCAAGGCAGAAACCCGGTGAGAAGTACGGAGGTAGGGTGGAGGGGCAGTTTTACAGTCAGCCGAGAGCCGCGCGCGCTTGTAAGCGGTAGCGTCAGTGTTGCTGGGTAGTGACCTGGAGGCGGAAGATTTGGATGGACGGGTAACTGGAGAGGAAGATGTGTGGTAGATCAGGTATGCGATGGAAGGACAGAGAGCAAGTGGAAGACACTGCAGTGCTTACCCACCACGAAATCGCGGGGCGTTGTGGAAAAGAGAAAAATGCCCCGCGCTAAGGGAGCAGTCTGCATCCCCTCTGTGATTGGTATGATTATGGGTGGCTGTTAACGTTTGAAGATGATTGCTTCAAGAGGCTATTAGAGAGGAGGCATTGCGTGATTCGCTGCAAGCACACGAGTTTCCCACTGCTACTGGTTGGACAGCCACATATTCATGGGCAGCAGCTCAACGTTGAAGCCCTTTGGCAGTCTTTGCCCCAGATCAGGTCGGCCTCAACCCAAGCTCCAAGCACCCCGTGACGGAAACCATGCGTGGAAAATAGGGTGCAGGCCGCCGATCCTCTCCAGTGGCCCCGTAGGGCCACCAGGGATGCGGTCGCAAGGATGCGGGCTTGCCTGCAGTGTCGGTTGAGTTTACATGGGCCGACGTGATTCGTAGCTGAAGCCTGAGCCAACCTTTTCTCCTTTCCCGCGTCTATTGTACTTGATACGCCTGTTCACGTCCATTAGCTTCTGACCACGGAGTCGGCAGCGCGGCGAGCGTACCGGGACTGACGGCGCAGACCGGGCTCGAATGTCGACGCCGGTGAGGTTTTCCCACGGCACTAGTCGGGCTCCTGCGAGGCAGCAGCAGCTCGAAGGAGCGCTCGAAGGAGCGCTCGAAGGAACGCTTGAAGGAAGGCTCGATCAAGGCGCTGCAGTGACGCATGTACTCGTCGTACCAGCACACAAGCCGGCAACGCTGACTCGTCCCATGCAGTCGCTTGCGCGTTGTCGGCCTCGACTAATGCTGGTTGACTCGCTTGGTGGGAAAGTGACAATCATGTCCTCCGTACCGTGGAACGGCAGCCCCGGGCTACTAGTAGTGATGCGGAAAATATTCAAGTGTGAGGTCTTGGGTTGGTGCGTGAGACGCCCCGGCAGCGGCTGTCCACTTTGCCGGCGGTTGGCGTTGGCTTTCTCATGGGCCGTGGCCGTGGCACGCCACTTGAACGCTGCAATCTTCTCCCACCGTGTAAACGAGGTCGCGAGCGAAATCCTTCACTTCTGCATGGCTTCGCAATCAAACGAGCAGGCCAAGCCTCGCGTGTCCACCAAACGCAGTCTCGCTTCAGCAATCAGACTTTGTCTCTCATCCATGCTCACGCGTCTCGAATTTTCTGATTGGCAGGGATACAGGGCTGTAATATTGGGTGGTTCGATCGAAATCGACGACTGCCATGGAGGGACAATGCTGCTCCTGACCACGGCCTTGTTGGGATAAAGCCAGAACAACGTCCGCACAGCGCTAGTAGTGTACCCAGGGCTGTGGCCGTGAGGTGAAGTGAGGTGAAGTGAGGTGAAGTGAGGTGAAGTGAGGTGAAGTGAGGTGAAGTGAGGTGAAGTGAGGTGAAGTGAGGTGAGGTGAGGTGAGGTGAGGTGAAAGCTCTTGGGAAAGGCTGCATGTCCATCGTGGGCCGTGACTGCCATTTGCTTTCAGGCTGGAGTATGTATCTTGCAACCACGAGCGACCAGCCGACTCCAGTGGTTGCTCAGCCTCAATTCCGCGCTCAGATATGTTTGCTCTTGTGATTGTCATCATCGATACTTGCCTGAACGGCGTGCATGCGTCATAGACCAAAGCCTGCGAGGCCTGCCGCTGCGAGCTCGACTGTGCTCGACTGTCCAACCTGCGATGGACATCAACAAGTGGCTAGCAGGTACAGCAGAAGCGGTAGGGCCGGCCAGAAGACCCGACCAGCCTGGGTACCCTGGTGCAAGAAAGCGTGGAACGGCGGCGCCGGTGGTTGACTTGCAGAGCAGCACGACCAGACGGCCAAAAATCCACCAGGATGGTGCCAAGGACAGTTCCATCCTAGCCCCAGAAGACGTACCTACCGAGTTGCCTGCAAGACCCATTCCCATTGCCCGACAGGCGTATCAAGATGGCGTGGAGGCCGTGCCGTCCAAACATGCTGCCCAATCGTCTCAGCATGGAAAGGATGATGAGAACGGCGCAAATACGTACCAGAGAAAGAAACGACACAAAACGAGAGCAGATCGGTATGGCCCCCAGCTACGACGACGAGAAAATGGTGCAGAAAATCAGCATGGTGAGAAGCACAAGCTCAAGCCAGCGAGAAAGAACAAAGAAGCGAAGCGTTCAAAGAAAGACAAATCAGCGCCGGTAATTGTCCGCAATTTCCATGCAGCCAACGTGCCGCGTACACGATTGACAGTGGGCATGCCTTCGTACCAAAAAATGATGGATATCAAGAACTGACAAGTGGCAGCTGCAGCCTCGAGCAAGTGTTGGAATCTTCAAAAATGGGAAGGCGTCATCTCCCTTTCGGAGTCGAGGTCGTGAGTCGTCCTGTACGAAATGAATGCCCTTTGCGCTTTCATACTAAGCTTGCGCAGTCCCTGATTTGGCTTTCTCCGAAATGAATTTCCTCTCCAAACGAACGTTTACTGCTGAGGAACATGCCGACACAGAGGAGACCAACAAACGGAGGAAGAAGGATAGAAGGCGCGCAACCGAGGAGGAGATGTCTTCCTACTTCGCGCCAAAGAGGCCGCGTCTGGTAGAGAAATCGATCAATGAGCTAACACCTCGAGAAACTGTCTCAGAGGCCGAGATCCAGCACCTTATCCCAAGACGGGACTCGACTGTACCATCAATCATACCTATCATAGAAAAGCCCGCATCAGATAAGCTTGATGACACGAAAACCGGGCCGCCTTCTGCCTCGAATACGTACTTCACCTGGTCCGATTCTCTTCGTCAGTCAAGTCAAGCCGCTGTTGTCCGACCTGCGTCAGCGACGGATCTAGGAGCATGTGAAGCAAGATTGATGTCCACTCCTGGGACAGGAAACAAAGTGAGAGCGTCCTCTTATGATCTGAGACCTCCCGACCTGGTGGAGAAGAGACGTTCCGTCAGGAGCCAAACCACGCGGGACCGGAAGCAAAACTTGACGAATTCCAATTTAAACCTAAACCTACTTCATGACGATGTGACGACGAGTCCCTCCCTTCCACGTCTCAATCAGCTCAGGAGGCCTACTTTGCAGGGAGCGGCATCAGGATCAGACGACCTTCCACGCACAGCGCAAGGGAGAACTCGGAGCATTTGTTCGCATTCGTCGCCGGTAGTCATCTCAACTTCACCGGAAGTAGCCCATCAGGAGCAGCCTAGTATCCAAGGGGACACCAGAATCGCGAAATCTGATGATTTGGCACCACTCACGGACAGCCAAGACTCGACTTGGACTTCGATGGCAAATCTTCTTCACGATTGTGATTCCGCATACCGTAAAAATCGTAATGGACACATTCCGACGCTGCAGCCTGCACATCTTGAGCACAGAACCGAGCTCCAAAACGCAAATAAAGCAAGCACGATCAGGCATGTTCATCACGTCCATAATTTCGGAGAGAGCGGCGCGGAGGTCGAGGACGAACATGTGTTGTCCAAGGCGCGACATGATGGCTTCTTCGACGGCCACAGCTTACAAATACAGGATCTACAAATGCTCGAAGAGCAACATCATATTTTTGAGCTTAATGAGGAAGAGACATCACTTTACATGCGCCCAAATGTTATGGAATACAATGAACAAGTGCAGCTTTCGCGACCCACCACACCGACTCGATGGCCGCGATATGAGACCCACTACCGCCCTGCCACACAACACGCTTTGATGGGTGGAATTTGGATGAGGGATCTGGAGGAGGAGGGGGAGCAGGAGGAAGAAGAAGAACAAGCTCTGGAGCAATTTGGCTTCGTGGAAGAAGTAGAAGAGGAGCATGGTATGACAGGATTTTGGAAGCCGAATATGTTATACTAGATACCAAGTTAATTTGCGGAATTGGCAGCATGAAGGGTTATCTCGGCTTCCACATACGGGTACGTCAGAATTGACTGCGCAGGGGCCGAAACCCACGCAAGTCCTCACCAAAAGCAATCCCTTTCTCGGCTATACCGTGCCCTGAACTCGGTTGGGATTAAGATGAATTTCAAGCATAAGATCGATATTTATGTTTTCTTTCTTTGGAAAATACCTCTGTAGGATCTTCATCTTGTTAAGATGGAGTGAATTAAAGAAGACCGCGGGGCGTTCCTTATGCAAAGGGACTGGGGGAGGTAAAGCTGAAGAGTTTATTTTAGGAAAACGTTCCTGATGATATCTTTCCTTGCCCTTTTCCCTACCAGAAGCCGGTGTAGATCGCTGGAAGTTGTACGAGAAGAGAGATAATAGTACTAGTATCTTCGCTGGAGACCGGGGGCCAACTCCGTAACGGGTATAGCCGGAGTTTCGTCCACATACCCGCAGATCCAGGCAGGCCAGGAGCGTTTGAAGATTCTCAATGCTTTCATTTTGTCCGAGGTAATTTCTACGTACGTATCTTTGGGGATGGTAAATTTAGTACGTATGAAACCAGTTCTGTCAATACAGTCTCCCATCATCCGCTACTTGGCTCTACAGAGAGACCTGTATTGCCCACTTGATCGCTTCCAGATTATCTCGCGGTACAGCAGCAGCAGAAGCACCCACTGGCGGTGTTCTGCTGCGACGAGATCTCCTCGCAAGCTGGCCCCACTAGCCAAAATTCAGGCGAGGGCGGGACAAATTCAACAACACCTCCAACAACTAACAACAACAACAACAACTCTACCTATACCGAGCACCGCAAACATGGCCGAGTTCACCGTCAGGAAGATTGGTGCCCCAAATACCTTGGAGCACCGCATCTTCATCGAGCAGAATGGCAAGCCCGTCTCGCCTTTCCACGATATACCCCTCTATGCCAACCAGGAGCAGACTATCCTGAACATGATCGTTGAGGTGCCCCGCTGGACCAATGCTAAGATGGAGGTGAGTAGTATCCCATGTCATAAGCTTCCCTCAACTTGTAACAGAATTGGCTCCATGTACCCTCAACAGCTTCAATTGAACAGCAACTGACACGACCGTTGGACAGATCTCCAAGGAGGAGACCCTCAATCCCATCAAGCAGGATATCAAGAAAGGCAAACTCCGATTTGTCCGCAACTGCTTCCCACACAAGGGCTACCTTTGGAATTACGGTGCCTTCCCTCAAGTAAGCCCATAATCCCACCATACCACGACGCATTCAAGTTGATTAGAAAACAGACTTGGGAGGACCCCAACGTTGTCCACCCAGAGACCAAGGCCAAGGGTGACAATGACCCTCTCGATGTCTGTGAGATTGGCGAGCTTGTGGCCAAGCCTGGCGAGGTTAAGCAGGTCAAGGTTCTGGGAGTCATGGCACTGCTCGATGAGGAGGAGACCGACTGGAAGATCATGGTCATCGATGTAAAGGACCCCTTGGCCGCGAAGCTCAACGATGTCGAGGACGTCGAGCGTCACCTCCCAGGCCTTCTGAGGGCTACCAATGAATGGTTCCGCATCTACAAGATCCCTGATGGAAAGCCAGAGAACCAATTTGCCTTCTCAGGTGAATGCAAGAACAAGAAGTAGGTCTCGAAGGCACACCGGCATTGCAGTCATGTACTCATTCTTGCAGGTACGCCATGGACATTGTTCGTGAATGCGCTGAGGCATGGGACAAACTCATCAAGGGTCGTTCCCCACCAGGCGAGATCTCTCTGTAAGTTGGGCTTCGATACGCGGAATATCCAAGAGCTAACAACGACTGTCTAGTGCCAACACCACTGTCGGAAACTCTCCTAACCGTGTGGAGGCCAATACCCTGAGCATTCCACGCGGTGAGAACTTGGCTCCAGCTGAGATCGATCCAAGCATCGACAAGTGGTTCTTCATCTCTGGCGCCCCATCATAGATAACTCAAACGTCACGCGCGAGAACAGTGTACGCGTAGATAGGTCTTGAGATGGACGTTGGGTTCGTCCTGGAAGGATGGAACGCCACATAAAACTTTGCATTACGGAGCTCAGACTTTGATGTTCTTTGATGATACATTGTGTCAGCGACAAAAGAGCGGAGCTGATGCCGATCTACAATAGCGTACAAATCTCACTGAATTTTAGAACATACTGCCCAACGATTCAGGAACCAACGAGAATTTGAATTCAAGGTTCTATTGCACTCTTGTAATCCATCCGTGTAAACGCCCAGAATGCATGTAGAGCTGACGGTATAGCTCACCACTTCCAACTCTTTCAAGAAGCGCCTTCTGTATTGTTCGTGATTGCGTGACCCGAGCAATGATTCGCCGCAGCGTGACCCGAACAGTGATTCGCCGCATTATGAAGAGGTCAATTCCTCTTGACGAGCCAATAATCTCGAATGTCTATCCACCTCTTCAACGACCTTCTTGATCTTTACAGTTTCGGGATCGAACGACATCTCTTTGCCGTCTTCTATTGAATGCATCAGTCAGGTTCTCGAAGTTGCGGGCCGAAAGAAAGGTTGAATGCCACTTACTGAACTTCACGGCCAAAGTAGCCTTCTCTTCGCTTGCTCTTGGTAACTGCGCCACTGAAATCTTCATCGTTTGTCGCGCATTCGGCGGCAATAGGGAGAGGAATATGCGTGCGGCTTTGGATCGAGGCGAGAAAGGGTTGAACTTTATCGTGACATCGGTGAGGAATCGTTGGATCATGGTGAATAATGGATCGAGGGTTTTGCGCAGGAAAAGGCGGACGCCGCGAGAGCGCTTTGATAGTTTGGACTGAAGGTTGTTTTGATAGGCGGTGTCCCTGGGTTTGCTGGATGGTTACAAATGCCAATGGTGCGCAATGGGGTTGATTTGATTATTCGATTGCTCGTCGTCGTCGGCGAACTCTCTTCTCCGGAACTGTATGGTGATTGGTTATGTTGTTTCAATTGCTAGCAACTTGATTTCGCCAGGTACAACACGCATAACTCGACGCGAATACACTAGCAGGTGGCTTGAAATACCACGCGCTTGATGTCAATCTAGCTCTGCGAACGTTGACATCTGTTGTTCGAAACGCCAATCTGTCAAGCTTATGACATATTTCCTCCTGTTGGATCCACGTTGACACTTGCACCCCCTCCTCATTCCCAACCATGACTACAATCGCAGCTCGCCTCTCTGCCCTTTCAGAATCCCACAAAACAACTCTCCAACTGATACAGCGCCTCTCCAAACTCTCCTTCCAGCCAGGGTCCACACCTCTCAACACCGAAGAGGGCGACGTCCGGATAGAGCTCACCAGCGATATACACGAAAGCCTCAAGCAGCAAGAGGAAGAACTCGATTTGCTAAAGCAGGAAGTTGATGATTGGGCCTGGGAAGACCCACAGCACGCGTCTCTTTCCCTGCGAAGGAAGGATAGCGACAGGGACAACTCACGAGAGAAGGAAAGGGAAAGAGAGAAATTAAGAGTACGGGTTCAGGTCGCTAGGCTGGGAGAAGATTTGAAGACATCACGAGCACAGTTTCGATCTGCGCAGCTGCACGCAAAACGGGCTTCGGACTCAGCGAAACGACGGGAACGAGAATTACTGCTACACTCCTACCAAGAGCCATCGCGGACCAGCACTCCTACCAACGATCTATCTTCCTCGGGCCAACTGCAGACTCAGCTTCGTCGCCGAGGTCCAGAGAAGCTCACCGAAGACGAAATCCTTCTAAACGCATCGGGCGACGTCACTGCTTCACTTCGGCGGACACAAAATCTCCTCGTCACAGAGCTTCAAAGATCACAGTTCGCTCAAGAGACCTTTGATCGATCGACCGCAGAGCTTGAGCAGCTAAGCGAAAGTTATACTGACCTCGATTCTCTCCTCAAATCTTCCAAAGGCCTAGTTTCCACATTGCTAAAGAGCCAGAAGAGCGATACTTGGTACCTTGACACGGCAAAGTGGATACTCATAATCACGATCGTCTGGTTGTTCTATAGGAGAATAATCTACGGACCCCTTTGGTTATTCGTGTGGTTTCCACTCAAAGTTTGTTACTGGTTCGTCGGCACAATATTCTCTGCTGTCGGACTAGCAGGCGGAGCACCATCGACCGGGACAGATCTGAAAGTCCAGCCTAGTGCTTCCGACACACTGCCATCAGTCTCACAAGCGATCGTCGGACAGCAACCGCAAGTACAAGTTGGAATAGACGGAGAACAAACACAGGACCCGAGCCCAGACGGTAGCCTATCACAAAAGGTCGGGGAAATGGCCGAGGAAGGAAAGAGTGAGCCGGTAAAGAGAGGTGATGGAACGATATTGCAGGAGAGAGGAGAAATACCCAAAAACCCCAAGAAGAGAATGATGGACACAGGAACAGAGACCGTAGATGGAGGGAAGACTGCCGTGGACGAAAAAGGGGAAGAAGACAAGAAGGAAACTGTAAGGCGAGGTGACGGAACCATCTTGGAAGAGCGAGGTGACGTGTCAGAAAACACGAAGAAGAAGTCCTTGGATACTTCTCAGGACAAGGATGAGCTATGAGATGCCATATGTGGGACTCATGTGTGTCGTTATGAAGAACAACATAAAGGCCAATAACCCAAATTAAGCATCTGAACAAACCAACGAAAAATGCCTTCCAAAGTGAAGCATGTCGCACTTTAGCTATGCTGTGGACGATACGACCGCGACGAAATCCTTCGACTGTTGTACGCCAAGAGTCGGCTTGGTGTCAAACAATAGGTACTCTTGAGTCAAGATTGAACTCGTCCATTCTTGGCAAGGTCTTGTTCAAACTCCTCAAACATCCACTGGTTCCGATTTGAAATTAGATCATCGATTTCCGAGTCTGTCGCTCACGTTTAGACAAAACCAGCATCAGCTTGATCAAGACATCTCATTAGAAAAAATTCTCTGCTTGTTTCCGTTGAAAAATATGTAACGACCAAATGCTGTCTGCATGTAATTAATCCACAATTAGCCAATATGATTCTTATAGGTTCCCCGAGATTATTCTATTCTTCTTCCTGCAAGTACTAGTAGACACCACCGTCATCACTGCAGCGAGAGCAATGTCAATGACGAACAAAGCCGAGACCCGGTAAGTCAATGCTCTCAGCACATCCAATTCTTAACGAATATCTGACTGATAGAGATAGGCGGTCCCTCATCAAGCAGACCTATCCAACCGCGCAAAGCCGCCTTCCTCACGATCCTGGGAGAAGGCTGCCGGACCATTCTTTGCTTGTGCCAAGGCTTCTGCTTCCTACCATGTAAGTGCGATGATTGCTGCACGCCAGTGTCAGTATGCTCGACTGAACTCAACTTCTATCAAACCTTGTACAAAAATGAAGGGCGGATCTGGAGGTGGGGCTGGGCGACTTCGATTTCACCATCCATTTGGAAAAAATGTCACATGTCTCAGCGCTTTGAACGATGCAAGAAGCTGGTTTAGTGAAGGGAGGAATTGTTTTGGGTCGGTCACTACACTGTCTGTCTGCATCAGATGCGGAAGGAGGTATTTTAATTCAGTGGATGTCAATGAAGACAATGCCGATGAAGAATCTATGAAAGTGCTAGCAAGGACGTGAAGGCGAAGGCCCCATGGCCACTGCAGTCACAAGATATCAACTGGTAGGAACTCATGACTCTTGCTCTCAACTCTCCATTTCAACAACGTTGCCTTTCCCCCGAATGTGGCTTCCCAAGACCATAGTTACGGGCCCACGCTATATAATGTCCCCCTTGGGTGCCCCGTCTGTCGAAGTTCCGGTCGAACTTGCACAAGCCCAAGTCCACGTTACAGTGCTCGCAACCGTTTCAACAGTAGTGCAAGGCGGAACAGCAGGCCCATGTCCTTGATGAAAAGCCGACATCTCCAGGACACATCCACCGCAATCCACGTGATGCGTAGACGTGACGGTGGACGTGTACTGCTTGCATATACCATTCATGAGACCGGGGTTGAATGGGTTGCCAAGCGTGGCGTGGGTTACTGTACAGCTTGCTGTGGTTGATGCTGTTGGTGGAATCGATGCGATGGAGGAGGTTGTGCAGAGAGTGGAGGGCTTGGGAGCCTCGATGGATGGAAATGGCGTTGTTGCGCTGGAAGCGGTCAAGTTGATTACCGGCGGTGTCCCGAGGGGACTGGCATGCACGTGTGGAAATACCATGGCCATGACACTAGTTGTGATGGCGAGGAAGTTGCTTGAGGCCTTCATTGTCGCGGAACCTGATGCGAAGTCGATGCGATCGTTTGGCTGTGAAAAACTGGATTGGCGGACCAAGGAACTGAAATAGAAAGGGTACGAGGACGTTGCGTTCAAGTATGGCGTAATCACTCACACGTACCGCAGGGTGAAAACGCCCTTGAGGGATTTGTCTTTCCGTGAACCAAGATTTTGGTAGCTCTGGAAGTACACAGTGAGTGGATAAAGTCGGGTCGTTCCGCGTGAGTTGAGAATGAACAACGTCGACAACGGGTACAAGGAAATCGCGCAACGAAGCAAGGGTGCATCCGTGAGACAGTGAAAGGTTTGGTCAATTGTAAGCCTTTATTTGATGACGATCCTCCCAGGCTCTTCTGTCTTTCCTGGCTACATACCCTCTGCAGCGTGTGGACGCGCTACCGTGACACACAGCCATTGTCGCTATGCTCCACAAAGATACCACCATAAATCAAACCTTCTCTAAATTGTGGACTGTGATAACCATCTTTCAACGGATCTTTTGCGCCTGTCGATTTCTTCAACAGTCCAACGTGGAACAACCCGCCTTGGTCATTTTCATTGTTCTCTTGCGGTGTGACAGCATTGAGGTGGTTTTGGCCAGTGGAGTAGTAGACTTGAATCGTCCGTCTAGGGTAGTCTAGCGTGATTGCAAAATTCTCCCACTCGTTGGGCAGTATCGGCGTCTGGAAGATGACACGTTTGGTTCGATCAAGTACCTTCCAATCCCTGGCTGGGTACAGATTCTCTTGGCCAACTATCGACCCAGCAATGACTTGGAAGTGATTTCCATCTCCGTTGGCTCTTTCATGGAAAACCGAAACATACTCATGCGTAAAGTTGAGAGGCGTATTCTTCGTTTGACGAACACTCCAATGGTAGCTCACGATGCCTGTCCTCTTCGCATCAGTCTCTAGGAATACAGATTATTGGCTCAACAAACCTTTTGCGCTTTCATTTGACCCGAGGTTACGGTTAAAGACCAAAGTTGTTTGTCTGTGTCCCGTCTCTGCTGGTTTGTTGGATGGTCGAAGCACTGAATCCTGGTTGATCTCTATCGCCAATGGTTTGGCTCCAGAGTCGTGGTCGAAGATGGAAGGCTGTACTTGTCCTGGGAACGAGACAAGCGACGACCATTTCATGTTTCTTCCTCGAAACCCGCGATAAGGCGTCTCGTTTCGGTCGAACCATGAGATGTCTGCCTTAGGCGGAACCCTTCCATCAAGGATGATGGGACAGGAAGTATCAAAGGCCTCGACCTGACTAAGGGAGGCCAAGAAGAGGCTGGTCAGTATGAAAAGAGCCATCTTGAATGGAGTCTGAGAATAGTAAATGACGAAAGATTTTCAGCGTGCTAGAGCACTATAAGCCAGAACGAGTGTACTGAGGTTAGGGATTTTTGTTCTACAACGGCATCCATTGTAAGCCTTTATACCCTCACCTCCTGTCTTGAATGTTCATCCAACGATGTAAAATCATCTGTGCAAATCGGCCAGATCACGCGGGCATTTGATTTGCCGTGAATATAAATAGTAGGTGGGGGATCGTGCTCCCAGGAGAGATCTGGTAAGTGGTTCCCCGGGAGTGCACGCAGATTATAGAAGAAGAATCCGAACTGAACCTAGGGAGGGAAGTTATACTACTGTGTAAATAAACGAGTTCAAAGACCGGAGCTTAGAGGAGAGGGTAATTGATTAAGGGTCTCGGGCATCACGATCGCAATCCAGGAATCCGGGAATGCGTGACGGTCTATCCTGCAAGTGTAATATGGCCAAATGAAGACGCGCACTTTGGTAGAGTTATGTCGAGTTGATTTGGTCCGTGGTTTTTCCACGTATGATTCAGTCCTACTGTGTTGGGTGCTGTGTACTTCAGGTGGAGGCTGGGACCAGACTGGCTGCTTTGCAAAGGCTTTGCTGGGGAGGAGATTCACATTTCGATAATGAGTGATGTTGTTGTTTGGACAGTACCTCCGTATGTCGAGTGTTGACAGTTGCTAAGTATAAGCCGAGGGGTTGGCCTTGTGAAAGCGTCTACAATGCTGCCAGTGCCTCACTACTCACTTCACATCACTACCCGCAACCAGCTATCAATCTTTCTAGTAGTACTCCCACACCAGTCGCCTCTGCTTCCACACTCACCGTCTCTTCTAACGTCTATCTCGAATCAATACCGCCAAAATGCTCAAGATATGGAGCATGGTAAATTGCCCCACGTTGAGGCAGTCTGCGCCAGCCCAACACTGACACACGACTGTAGAAACAGAAGCAGCAGCAGGCTGACAACGCCGATGCTGCTGCAGGAAAGAAAAAGAAGGTCACAGCTGCTCAGTTGCGAGTGCAGAAAGGTGCGTAACCAAGATCCATATTGGCACCGCAAGCCGTACCACAGCCAGTCTATGAGCGAGGCTAACGGTAATACCTATAGATCTTTCAGAACTCTCTCTTGGTAACACCATGAAGACCAACTTCCCCAACCCCGACGATATCCTCAACTTTACCCTCACCATCGAACCTGACGAAGGCATGTACAAAGGGGGACGTTTCTCCTTCACCTTCGCCATCAACCAGAACTTTCCTCACGAACCTCCCAAGGTCCTCTGTCAGCAGAAGATCTACCATCCAAACATCGATCTCGAGGGCAAGGTGTGCTTGAATATTCTACGAGAAGACTGGAAACCGGTGCTGAGCTTGAATGCGGTCATCGTGGGACTGCAGTTCTTGTTTCTGGAGCCCAACGCGAGCGATCCGCTGAACAAGACGGCTGCTGAGGATCTAAAGTCCAACCGAGAAGGATTCAAGCGAAACGTTAGAACAGCTATGGCTGGCGGGTCGGTGCGTGGAGAGTCATTCGATAGAGTCACGAAGTGAGGCAGCGGATATGGTAGAGAGCTTCGCTTTCTTCAAGACGAAACACACACCTGGCAGCCTAACTTAAACTGCTTTGGAGTACTCAAGAGTGGATACGATTGACGATGTAGATGGTTTTATGCATGGCAAATGCGCTTGGCGTTCGTTGTCACTCACGATTGGCAGATGTGCATGCGTTGGGGCTCTCCATTACGGATATTCCCGCGACAGGAGTTTTATGCTAGGGGCTTCATGCTATTCATGACGCGCATCGAGGTCCAGGGTTGGCGTCAGGCACGAATAGACGTATGAGCGGGCTGCACCGATCAATCATTCCTATATTCCGACTATCACTAGCGAAGTGTTGGCGGGATATTGTAGTAAATCAAGTGAAGCTATGAGTTGATTATTGGGCCTGCCATTATGCTGCGACAATAAGTCTAGTCGAATCTATCTGCGAGCTTTTTCTTGCAATCTGTATCATCACAACTTGACCTCGAGCTCCATCGCACACATCTTCCTCGAAATTTTCAGCCGAGCTCAGCGGCATCAGTCCCTGGAGTTTGTTACGAGTTAGCTTCGTGCTCCTGTGCAGTGGAAATTACACGCATTGAGTAGGAACTGCTTGCTCAGATCTATACTTTTCTCATTCACTGTCTTTCGACTCCGCCCCGTCTTGAAACATATTTTGTAATTAAATCATCAGATGGAAGACTGGTGGGAAAATGGATAAACTTGGGCACTGACCTGTACGTTTCTGCGGTCTGCGTTTGTGTCCAGCCTATCAGTTCTGTGAGTGTACTCCGCGACTTAATGCTGGCACAATTTTTTAAACATAACGAGCCAGTGCGAGGTCAGACCGAGTGGTTAGAGTCATGGAATCATGTTTCCGGGACGAATATTCGAGTGGAGTGCCAGGTTTCCTTCCACGTGACGTTAGTAATCATATTAGTAATTTGAAATTTGATGCTAACAGCTACCAGGCAGTTTCGACTTCACTTCAAGTTCCCTCTTCCTTTCAAAGACCATGGGACAGCCAGTGGAGACAATCTGCAGCTTTCAACACCTTTTCGGGGCTCTCTGTACCGAGCCACGACAGTCTCTGAGCCAATCTTCTAAGCCTCTCGCTGTCGAAACCAACAGGACGTCAATTATCGCCGTACGAGGAACGCCTCGGTTCTCCGTCTTAGCCGCATCTCCCCCCCTGGTGCCGGCGTCGAGACCTCTCTGATCAGCTTTTGTCAACAAGGTGGCGTGTGCTAACAGCTTACTCACTCAGCCTGCATGCGGCATGCAGGCATCACCACGCGCGTCAAGTATGGATGCCAACACAAAATTGCTGTGCTGAACTTCATTCTGTCGTAATATGATTAGCTAGCTGCTTCGGCCACCTTTTCAAAATAGCAGTACAATGCGAAACTACATCTTTGACGCATTTCTGGTATCCGGAAAAGTTCGTCTACCAGAGCGGTGGTCTTCTTGCACTTCTGATCGAGCCTTGAAGGCTGCGAAGATCTCCCGAACCCGTTTGATGGGTACGCTGCATGATGCGGGGCGGGCTATGAATTCTTGGACGACAATTCTCTCGATGACAAGTAAGAGTGCGGTTAGGATATCTGCCCAGTCTCTTGATTTCAGCTCGGAACATTGGCAAGAATATAAGTACACGCCTTTTCCTGCATATGTAACTTCTTTGTCATAGCTGCTCATCCCGAGGCTGGTATTCATTGTCAGTAAACGCCGTACTTTTCGCCGCTCGCTAAGAAGTTATGGAAACGCCTTGCACTGTGCCGCCCGAATACCACACTTACCTCCCAATCTCCAGATTCGATTGGAGTTTCAATAGAACGGGGCCATTGCCATGGAGCCCTGGAGTGTACTCGTAAGCTTCGCAGCTCCAAGTCAAAACAACGCTGCTGATAGTCTGCAGCATCATCGCAGTCTTCACAGGACTCGCGGTATGGAGCACGATCCATCTTACGATTCAGATCCTGTTTTTCTTTAAGAGATATCGCGGGCTCTATTTCTGGTCTCTCATCATCACTTCTTGGGCCTTGAGTATTCGAGAAGTCGGGTTCCTGATGCGATGGGTGGCACCACATGTACCCTGGCAATTTTCACTAGCCTTGGCTGAGATAGGCTGGATTGGGATGGTAATGTTGATTGTTTCCATCGCGTCAATGCACTAGGTTTACTCTCTGATAGGTGACCGGTTTCTCGATCGTGCTATGGTCGAGGCTCCAGATCATTACTAGCAACAGACTGATCATGCGAGGGGTGCTTGGGATGATCATGACGAATGGCTTGGTATTTCACTCCGCCCTTGTGATTCTACAGTACGGCCTTGCTGCTGCAAGTAAATCCGAGCGTGGGCCGTGGCTCAAGGTTCTGAATCCGTTTGAGAGAGTGCAGATCACAATGTTTACGGTGCAGGAAGTGATCATATCGGGTTTGTATATGCGAGCGACATATGAACTTCTGCACGAACGCATCATTCACCATACAGAAAAGACTCGCAAAGCCTTGATCCTCCTCTTTGTGGTTCAGTCTGTGGTAATCATGTTGGACATAATTGTCATCACCCTTGATCTGGTGGGTTACTTCACGCTGAAAGCCATCATCCACTCATGGGTCTATGGTAAGAACAAGACTAGCAATTCCGAAGCCCTGTGTTGATCTACAAGCTCTTCCTTCGATCTCGCCTCCCAAGTCTTTCTGTCGTCTTGGAAGAAGATCAACGTCGCCAGGAAGATCTTGTTTGGTTGTCTCAGAACGAATATATGCTATCTCGTTCCCCGCATCACGACTTCCAGCTGACAACCAAACCAGGCCTAAAACTCGAGCTCGAATTCGTCGTCCTCAACCAACTGGTGGAGATTGCCAAAGCCGGAGTTCCAGGTCTCAGTACACTATCCGCAAGCGGTACCGAATTCACAGTCACGGAAACGGGTGAAACGGCCAGCCCTCCAATGGTATCGCCTAGTAGTGGAGCTACACTCTCTGGGAAGCAGGATTGGTGGCCGCAGACACATTCGGAGGCAACGGACAGCCGGTCCACGATGACCTCGAGAAGACACAGCTTGGCGCACTCACCAACGACTGGGCTTGGTTTTGTTCCGGGGACCCAGAGGGTGCCTACGAGGAGAGTGATTCATGAGGTTTTAGAGCAGAGACCGCTGAGTCTTGATCATATTGGGGTTATTCCGGATCCTTGATTGAGTGGATGGTTAGCAGAAAAGAAAACATCGAAAATGCCATGGATGGCTGAAATCGAAAGAGACCTCAAATTTCGATCGGTTGTTTATAAAAAGTTTGTACTTTTGGCAGGGACTTGGGACTTCCAATTCGGATACAAAGCATCGCAACAAGTCACCGCGCGCCGACCACGATTGGTTTCAACATACTACCTGAAGATTTGTGGTTGCATTGCACGAGCTCGCAGACGAGAAAGACCTCTCAATCCATGTCCTGCCGGCCAAGCCCTTTTCGAGCATGCCATCGAGTCAGCCAGGCTATGTTATGCAACCAATGTCACCCAGCCCGCGTCGGGTCACGGCGAAAGTAGGCAGCTTGAGTCTAACGACCCCAATTCATTGTACTCTATCAAGCCGGCTCAACATATTATGTGATCATCACTCCGCTTCCATCCCATGAGATCGAATCATCTGGCACCACAAATCTCTATGCGAATAATTCGTCAAAGATGTGAGTATTCCCCTCCATCCCATGTCCCATTCCGTCTCGACCGTTAGTAAAACATGGGCATATGTTGCACAACCAGGTTTTGCATGAAGGCTGCTCAAGTATGAGGTGAGAGACTGTGCTTGCCAATGACAGTGATATCGACATGGTCAGTCTTCCTCTCATGGAAGTGCAACCGTGAAAATGTACCTACCGAGCAAAACATCAGTGCTGTAAAATCAATAAAGTCAAATGCCGCGTGCCGTTGGAGTTTGGGAAAGGCAGTCGCCTGCTGGGTTGGGTATATCGAAATCGCAAAAGGTGTGTTGGTAGTATCGCAAACGCCCGTCTCGGTCAAAGTCGTGATGGATGGTCATCCGGATATCGTCACCCATGACCGAAAGAACCTTGCCGTCTATCCAAGAGGAGATGTGAGCAGACCGTTCCGCCCGTTCTTACTGTTCTTAGGAGAATTCTGGAGCGTCTACTCAGGCTTCTGAACGGAGCCGTGGCCGGAGACGCGACCTTTCTTTGCCGGCGAAGCGCGGGAAGCCAGAACTGAGCGAGGAGATGTCTTCTTGGGAGAAGAGTCCTTCTTCGGGCTCGATTTGCGTGGGTTTGACTTCTTGGGAGTGGCTTTGCGTGGGCTCGCCTTCTTCTTGGGTGTCACCGGTCCCGCATCGTCCTCGTCTTCCTCGTCTTCTTCCACATCATCCATATTCTCGTCCTCCTCTTCCTCCTCGTCTTCTTCCTCTTCTTCTTCAACCTCGTCGCCGCTCTCCGCGACAACATCGGGATACTCAGGAACCATCTCCCAGAGTGGAAGGTCGGCGCACGTCTTCTTGTCGAGCTGAGCTGCGGCCCACTGCGTGAGAGCCACGCAATCATCATAGGTCCTGTGCTCACCGGCCCACGTGGCATAGATGTGTAGCAGGATGCTCATAGGCGCTTCGAAGGACTTGGCGTTGGGTTTGGGTGGAGCGACGGGATTCCCATTGTTGAACTTGCACATGCGTTTGAACTCGCTCGCTTTGAGGGACACCGTGTAGGGAAGAGACTCTCCACCAGTGCTGCGCTGATAGTCTTCTTCGTTGCGTCGGAGCTGCTCAAGAACAAGTCCTGCCTTCTCGCGCGGCCACTCGAGATTGTTCGATGGGTTCTTGCGACCGTGATAGCCCGAGCGCTGATAGTGTTTGCGGCACCAAATGATCATGGATGAGATACGCGCAGTGTTGCGCTTGTTGCGGCCAAAGTAGTTGCTCACGCAAGGGCGAGAGTCCTTCTTGAGATACTGGTCCAGAGTGCACTCTGGCGCCTTCTCGCAGTAAAAAACCTCGCGGCCCTGGCTTCTCGCAACCTGGATGTGATGTTCTCTCCAACCATTGTTAGCAGCTACATTTGTTGCCTTTGGGCTCTTGAATTGCTCGTTGAGTGACTTGTGACTACCGCCAGCGAAAGCGAACGCCCAGCCTGCGCGGGCCGTGTAGTGCTGTTCCTTTGGGATATAGTTCTCTAGCCAAGCGTCAAATTCATCTTGGCTGAGAGGGTGAGTCGACGCGACCAACTGGACAGCTTGTGGAATGGCGGACTTTGCGACTTCAGGTTCGGGTCTCGCAACCTCTGTGCCGAACTCAGCGGTTTTTGAAAAAGTCACCAGAGAACGCTCTCGCTTGGATGGTTCTGCTGGTATCGCTGGCAGCAAGGACGCTTGTGGTGATGGTTTCAATGGGCTGACATCAAGAGCGCATGGAGTTGGAGTTTGCGTGGCTCTCGCTATTGATAAGCTGTGAGTAGATATTCTCAAGCAATCTTCATTAGACTTACCGAGCTCGATCTTGACGGAAGAAAAGGACTTGATCATGCTGGATGGAGGAGATTGGGACGCGGGAGCGGAGCACGCTCGGATCTTGCGGGGGGTCGACGGGCTGGCAGACATTCTGGACGTGGTTGTATGCAAGAGCCTGTGTTTCTGTATGAAAGTGCTGGGCGGATGTGGAAGTATTGAGGCGATAGTGGTGCAGATGAGGATAGGAAAGAGTTGATGGATCGTGGAATGGAGGTCGGGCACTCTGTATTTAAGCCGGTGAGGAGTTGCCACGACACTGGACCAGCGTGGCCCAGATAGTCATTCGGGAGTTGTGTTGTGAATGTATCTGTCCTGGCTCGCTTCGGCAATGATCACGCAGCGACGGGACAGCTGTGCGAGATGGCGGCTAGAATGGGAACTTACAACGACATAATGGCGTCTCAAGCCAGATCAACCATTGACAGCGCAGCCTGCTCACATCAGACGTTCATAGCAGGTCCCACATGCATATAACAGCCACATTCTGTCCCCGTCTCTACCCTGTCAACAATGAACGCTCGTTCGTTGGTCTCCACTGTACCGGACGTCAATGTCCAGCGGGTCTCTCTCCGATTCATGGTAACATAGCAGATAACGCGACTGCGGCTCAAGAAGGCGACGTGTTTGAAGAAGGCAAGGCAAAGTTGGAGCGACGTAGCGAAGGATTGATGACATTGTGTTTGGAGGATGGTGGCAGCCCATGCGTCGGAGGGTGGTAGCAATGGGCAAAGGTGCCCTCCTTAAATCAATCGCAATCCATTCCAACACTAAGTATCTCATGTGTTCCATATAATCTCTTGCAAGACCATCGACAAGACCATCACGGCCTCCAATAGGTCTCCGAGCCTAGACATCTGTTTTGTCAACGCCACGTTCCTGGCAGTACTTATCAACATCCTTTTGCAGACTATCCTTTTGCAACCGCACCAGATCCATGATGTCTTCGACAACAGCGACTTTACGGCAGTGACTCTCCGTCTCGAACATTTGGTCCATCACAGCTTGGAGCTGATTTGGTAGCCACTATGCGGATTTGGTCAGCCTACATATCAAGGTGCGTGGAGGTGACGAAGCCTAACTTACAGTGACGATAGGAGATCCACCAGTCGCAGTCGCATGTTTAGTTTGCTTGAGAATGTACTCGCGAGTGAAGTTCCAGTGACGCCACCTGAAGTCGCGGACCTGGTTCAGTGCTTCAAGCAAGAGGACCGCAGAGTCTTTGTCTTGGAGAGCGAACGCCCTCGTTCCCACCTCAGTAGCGTACTCCTGGACGTACTCCAAGAATTCGCGATGATTACCCGGTCGATAGGAGCGGAAGTCTTTGAGGATTGATGTCAACGGATTTGATGGCAGTGATATCTCGAGAAGATTGTCGCTGAGAGGAATCATGCTGTCATTTGCACCACTTTCTCCGCGGAAAAACATGGGCTCATCGCTCACGCCCTCGTAAACAACACCATTAGGGAACATCGTTTGTTTTGCGATGCCAAAGATGAACGTACGGAAGCTCGTATAGTCGTTGGGCTTAGATTTCGACCACATCTCTACAAGACACTATTCAGCACAGTTCTTCAAAGCTAGTACACGAACAATACATACCGTTCATGACGCCGTTGACACGTTTTAGAGAGTCGACGACTTCGCGCATAGCGACGTTGAAGGCGTCACGATCTCTTCTAGAGCACGCCTCCAATGCATCAACAGTGGATGATACAAGAAGACCAGAATGCTTGACCATAGCGACATGAACCAGCACAAAGCCCGCTTCAGAGGAGGTCTGGTCAAGACCGTGTTCGAACGCACGAATGAGTCTCAAGTTGGAGTACTCAAGACCCAATTGTGGATCAGCAAGACGATAGTTGAATAGTGCATACGAGCCAGCATATTCCATGAATGGTTTGAAGCCAGCACTTATCATTGACATAACGTTAGGCACGAGGAGACTTCGGCAACACCGATATAAGCAACTTACATCTCAGCTACTTTGACAATGGGCAAAGCTATGTTGCGAGGCAAACTGTTTCTGGCAAGTCCGTATTCTTCACCCTTCATGTGGCGACCGTGACCTGCGGAGATTAGCTTTGGTCAGCCACAGTGTCTGAACGCATGAAAGGGATGTGTCGGCTCACAAGGCTCAAGAAGATAAGCCGAAGCAAGGAAAGAATAGTCTCGATACAAGGCCGTCATTAGAGGTAGGTCGTGTTGGTATTTCTCAATGGTGGGAGTCAAGTCTGGCAAGTCTGCGACGGCTTCTCCCAACCTGCATTCGGCAAGCAGACCTGGTGCACCAGAAGCCGTCTTGATAGGCATACGAGAGAGCAACGACTCGAGTGCGTCAAAATCTGGTGGCAGCTCGACGACGGGCTCTGAACGAGGCAGGAAGCCTCTTGTGGTCGACACCATGAATGCTGGAAGGGAATCATCGTGCTGTTTGGTGTCGGTAAGGACATTGAACCTTGGAGCAGGACTGGAAATCGTCATGTTGGGCTCAGGGGCTCGAAAAAATCAGGAAAAAATTGTGGTGTTGAGGATTTGATCTGGAGAGTTTCGATGGTCCTGGGAATGGGGATTTTCGACTTTTGTTCTCTTACAGCGCTGATATTCCGGCCACATTCCGGCCTCCATGGCTTTCAATGTTCGGTGAGATAAGGTACGTAATTCGATCCGATGGTCCACTGTCCAGATGACCATTTCATCAACGGCTCCAAATCTTATCCAGCCACGTATCCAAACAGATGTACACCTCCATGATGGTTACCTTGGATACTCGCAACTGTGGTGGTGATCAGTGGTCACTGTGCGTTCCTCTCGTGCCGTTTGACTTCATAGACAAACCGGTTCTGAAATCTACAGAAGAACATCCCAAGCTCTTTTATCTTGCAATGAAACGATGGCAGGAGAGATCTTGTCTTCCTGAGTTGTCGTCAGCTAAGCTGCACGAGATCTGGAGAGGCCCCCGGCGTATTCGGCCCGGCTACGATCACGATGATTTACGGGCGGAGGCTGGAGAGCAAGTTGAACGGCCTCGGCGACTTCGCCGCATGTCTTTTGACCTGAAGCAGACGGCGAGCTTCAGGGCAACACACGTCTGTCAACGCAAGTATCGTACTCACACTCACACTGACACTCGATAGGGGTCGGAGTGATCCGCGAACGGAGAGGGTCGTCAGTTTCCGCATGCCTAGCGCTGTATCGATTGCACAGATGGAGAGTAGCGTCGTTTCGGAATCGGGACTCGTTAGCCCGAGCCCGAGCATCGCAGAAGCGAAGTGAAGCGAAGAGGGAGGACACTTGTAGTGACTCCAGGGCCGTCCGCAATCGCACCTGCTCCTCTCTCCACAGTCGGATGTCTGCCGCGGTCCTTCCAACCGCCTCAGCCGACAGCAAGCGCCGAATGCGTATCCACAGTAGTGCTGAGCTCAGTGGTGATCCATTGCCAATGCGTCTTGGCGTTGCTGGAAACCCGCGAATCAGAGACACCATGCCGAGAACGGAAGGCCCTCCGTCTGGCCTGGAGACACTTGTACATGTACGAGGCAGGAACCGAAGCGGCATGTACCTGTCGTCCTCACTCACACCACCCGTAATTCTTCTTCTTCATCATCATCGTCTCTCTCAACGGACCCCGCACGCTCTTCTTGGCGAGGTCCTGAACCTCATTTGCTTTAACATGATGCCTTCGTCTCACGTAGAGTCAAAGGCCTCGTCCTCGCTCGCCTCCGAACGTACGCGAATTTTGCCGTTACTGCTTCGGAAGACATGTTGAACTCAATACCACTGCTAGCTCTCCTCACTGCGCCTGCCGTCACAGCAGTCAACCTCTACGTCTCGTCTTATAGCAGCGAAGGCAGCGTTCAAACGAACCGGCCCGGCAACATAACGACGCTTTCCTTGGCTCGAAATGCGGACTCGACCTATACTCTCACCCAAACCCACTCTCTTAACACCTCGATCAACTCGCCTTCCTGGCTTACGCTGAATCGCTACAACAATGTCCTCTATCTTATTGACGAGGCCTTGTTCACTCCAAATGGCACACTTTCTGTCTATTCAACGAGCCCGTCTGGAGAGCTGACCAAAGCTTCGAGAATCGAGACGTCCGTGGGCGGAGTCCATGGTATTGCCTATGCATCAGGTCAAGCTCTAGTGGTGTGTCATTATACCGGCAGTCTGCTTCAGACGTACAGCTTGAGCGACTTCGGGAGAACTACCAAACTGATCGAGAGTTTCAATCTCAGTACCCCGGATTTCAAAATTGGGCCCGTAGCTGCCAGACAAGAAGCGCCTCATCCTCATCAAACAATTCTGGATCCCACGCAACAATTCATCCTCGTGCCTGATCTTGGCTCAGATTTGGTTCGAATCTTCTCTATTGATCAGCAAACCTTGAGATTGAAGCCGATTGCCCCAATCAAGACTCCTGCCGGATACGGACCACGCCATGGTAAATTTTCTCTGGATAAAATATCTGGAACCCACGTTTTCTACCTCGTTGGTGAACTGGTAGCAGCTGTGACCGCCTACAGCGTCAGCTACAAAGAAGGTGGCATTAGCTTTGTCAAAATTGCTTCGTACAGCACTACCAACCCTGACCAGAAGTTTCCTCTGAATCCTGATGGCAGCACCAAAGTGGGTCCAGCTGAAATTGATATCACGGTAAGACATTTCAAGCAGGACCGTGGTTGCAGAAAGACTTGAGCATGATAGCAAGTTCTCGGGCTAAGATCAACAGCGATCAATTTCTGGCGATTTGTGGCACAAAAATTGCCAGAAATCCATCGCCGTCGATTTCGATCTGGAGACTTCTAACAGAGCTCGAGGTCTTGACAGCTCAGGGCCTCCATGCAATCTCCGTCCTCCTACCTTGGTTGCTCTCAACTAACGTTTTCCAAAGCCCGATGGATCCATGCTTATAGTGTCGAATCGCAACGACACGACTTTCGGCGTATCTCCCCCAATAGACAGTTTGGCAACGTTTTCGATCTCGCCAAAGGACGGCACTTTGACAAAGCTGCCGTTGATCCCGGCATACGGATCGTTCCCCCGTGGCTTTTCAATGAACAAAGCTGGAAATTTGATGGCTGTAGCTCTCCAGCAGAGCGGCTCATTAGTCATACTTGAAAGGAACATCTCGAGTGGGCTATTTGACAGGAAAGTGGCGAGTATCACGTTTGATGACGGTGCTGACTCACCCAACTGCGTGGTCTGGGATGAATGAGAGGGCAAACGACGTACAGCATGAGAAATGGTAATCATTAGGACCATTCTCACATAGACATAGACATTAGCATTGTACATAGTTCGGCCCACTGCCGCCAATCATGTATCCGTCGCACGCTGCTCAACGTAGGAATCGTACCAATTATTTGAGAACGAAGTCCTTCTTTCACCAGGTCACCATTTCAATAATGCAACTTTGAGGGGCAGGTGAGCTTGAAGCCTTTCTGCTGCTGGATCAAGTCCGACTGTTAGCGACTGGACTTACTGAGGGTTTCGCTGGCATCGCGCATCTCTTGCATGTAAAGAAAGAAAGCAGAGCGAGATGAAAGCAGAAAACACCGCAGGACCAGTCGCTAGGCTTTACAAGTGTGGAGGAATGCGTTCATCCATCGATCGACTCACTGCCATCCACATTATTCATCTGCTAAGTCAAGATGCGCCTCCCTTTAGACGTCGCTCGTAGATTTCACCATACCTAGTTGGTGAATATCGAGAGGGAGAACCCTTGAGATAAGGATCCCAAAAGCAAGTCTATGTTTCGGACTACAGTATTAGGAACAAATAATACAGGGACGGCACTTGTGCACCAGTCGCTCAACATGCTACTCTTTCCAATGGTCTCGCTCAATCATTTGGTCGTGTGATTGTACGGTATCCCCCCACCATCTGCTGACATATGCCATACCTTGCCTCCAACCCATTCAACCATCTGTCTTTTCATGTCATCTATTGTCCGTCTTTCAAGTGTAGGAAGGATTCTAGGTCGAAATCTGCACCAGCTGAATCTGCCATGACTGGATTTCAAAATTAGCGAATGCCCAAAATTGCGTGTAGTTTCTTTTCCCAAGCGTATCCCGCCCAGCTGGATCATCTTCCATTGTCCCATGTACTCCCAACAGCCTGCATTGTCTCTTTCGCCCGTGGTCTCCGAGTCCAAAACTCTTCAAAAAGGAAACAACGTACAGTCAAAGCCTTTGCCTTCCGATTTCACCGCCGAGGTCACGGATTGTGGCTTGTTCTTCCTGTTGAACTCGGCCTTTGCCTCTGATATTAACTTTGCCTTCGCGTCGTATTCCTTCTTTGCGTGTGCAGCCTTGTCTTTCGCTGTGAGGGACATCTGATGGTACGCGCCATATACGACACCGAGTCCGAGAGCAGACCACCGTAACACCTGGAGAGAGCTTGTTAGCTCTGTGAACGGTTAAGACCCAGACCAAGGCTGATCTCTCGATATCTCAGATATGTGGAGACAGAGTGCACCAAATTGCATTGGTCTGATCTCTCACTTAATGATATGAAGAGAGCTAGAGATACTCACGTTGACTCCGGTTGAGGCCATTGTGAGCTGATCGGGACGTTTTCCTGAGGCCGGCACCACTCAATTGATGAGCTTGGGAGGGTTTGAGGCAGACGGGATGAGGCCTGAGAGGAAGCGAGGGGATTGTGATAGCTGGGCGGGCGTGGTTGTGGTGCTGAAGTTTGTTGGACTGACCCTCCGTTGCGACCGTGATTTCTCGGAAGAGCTGCTAAAAATGCCGATCCAAAGATGCAGGGGTGCAGCAGTAAGACAGCTCGAATCTCGCCTGCCTGAGTATATCTTGTATTGCTCCCTCCATGCACGATTGACGCTGATAAAGTCCTGGCTGTTCCCAAACACATTCCGCAGGATTCTCTCCACATCCATTCGGATTCCAGCTCTATAATAATGAAAGCATCGCAACGGCGTGCTATGTAAACATCCTCGACCCCAACTCCAGTCTCACACAACAGAATCACCATGGACGCTGCTGCTGCTCGCAAGGAAGAGATATTGAACAAAAAGGCCAAATTGGAAGAACTGCGGCGGTCAAGAGCGCAAAGAGAACAGGACTTGAAGAAAAAGAGCAAGCAAGATGCCACCACTGGCACGGGCACCATAGGTATGTCAAATCGCATACCCTCCCACGAAGTCAAGAATGATATCGAGGACTTCTCACGATCCATTTGAAACTTACGAGAAGATTGCCAATTTGCAAAACATATCGCTTCCACCCGACTGACCTTCTACATAGCGCAGCCAACGCCCTCGAGAGATGTCGACAAGCTCCTGGAAAGCGTCTTGGGCGTGGAGATCAGCAGGCCTTCCACACCACGAACCACACCACGAATATCAAGCGGCAGCGGCCCTCCCACCACTTATACCTCCTCAGCTACCCAGACTCTTTCGCTTTCGACGCCAGTAACAGTTTCCGAGCAGCCGTCTGAACACTCCGCAGAAGCACCTCCCAAACAAGAAATCATAACGTACAGCCAAGGCGTTCAAACGGAACCAATATCGACAGAGGAAAATGAGGTTGACGAGCCAGACAGGCAAGAAGAACTTAGGAACAAACTACGCAAGGAAATCCAAGATGAGATGAAAGCCGCGGTACAGCCCACGGAAGGCAGCGAAGTAGCAAGACCAGCGAAAGAAGAAGAACGGTTTCCTGCTAGGCAATTATCGAACGAAGAGCTAGAGGCAGTGACGGCATCCAAAGAGTTCCAGGACTTTGTCGACCAGTCCACTAAGGTGATTGAAAGAGCTTTGGACGAGGAATACGACCTGTTGACCAACTATGCGCACGGGAAGGCCAATTTAGACGCTGACGACGAGGGCTATAGCGGACGTGGAAAACGAGGGAGGCGCGTCAAGGAGATACATCAATTCTGGGACGAGCGATTGAGCAAGAAACGCATGATTAGTGACATCGACTTCTCACCTCATGTAAGTGTCATCTGCATGGCAATTCTTTGTGTTTCAAGATTGAGATAGCTATGCGGGCACATTTGAGAAATCTTCTGCCAGGAAATCCACGATTTCAGTCGTGGATTTAAAAGCAAACCCTTTGCACTGAAGCTGATCTTTACACAGTACCCAGAACTTCTATTAGCTTCTTACACGAAAAACCCTACTGCTCACAATGATCCTGCTGGTCTTGTTCAAGTCTGGAATGACAAGATGCGCTCGCGACCAGAACACGTATTTCATGCCTCCTCCGATATACTCACAGCCAAATTCTCGCCATTCCATCCAAATCTAATCGTCGGTGGCTGTTACAACGGGCAAGTTGTGCTTTGGGATATCCGCTCTAAATCACCCTTACCCGTGCAAAAGACACCGCTCACAGGGTCCGGGCACACTCATCCAGTCTACAGCATCAGTATCGTCGGAACCCAGAACGCAAACAACATCATAAGTTGCAGCACTGATGGCGTTGTTTGCGGATGGAGTGTAGACATGCTGGCTCAACCGCAGGAATATCTCGAGTTATTAGCACCGTCACCAAACAAGACTGAGGATGTAGCACCGTTGTGCATGGTATTCCCCAAAGCCGATCCTACCTACTTCCTTGCTGGAACAGAAGAAGGCACCATCTTTGCTTGTGATCGATACGAGCGGGCAGGTGCAAAAGCAGGCATCGATGCGCGAACACGATATGCTGGACACGCTGCTCCCGTGATGAGTCTAGACTTTCATCCGGCACATGGTCAAGTCGACCTTGGTGATCTGGTCCTTTCAGCAAGCATGGATTGGAGTGTCAAGCTGTGGCATGTCCGTCCGCCATCAGCAACTGGCGGAGCTGCTCTTGGGTCGGCTCAACTCCAAGGGCCTGTTCTCGACTTCTCGAGAGAAGACCTGGTGTTCGACGCTAAATGGTCACCGACTCGACCTGGAATCTTTGCTGTGGTCGATGGTGCTGGCATGCTTGAAATTTGGGATCTCAACGCCGACATTGAAGTGCCTGTTCAGCGTGTCGGAACCAGCGATAAGACGGGAGGAGGGGCTTGGAAGAAACGAAGTCTGAACAGAGTCGCATGGGAACGAAAAGAAGGAAAGAGGGTTGCTGTCGGTGGCCTCGATGGCGTCATCACCGTCTTCGAAGTCGGCCATGAGCTTGGCGGCACCGATGGAAAACAGGAGGAATGGACCGGCGTCAAGAAGCTGGTCGGAAAAATAGAGGCGCAGGCTATAGCCAAGGCCGTGGTCAATGGGAAGTAAGGCCTCTACAGGTGACACCAGTCCATTAGCTCCAGGTCTGTGTCAGGATGTCGATCGGTAGGGAGTTTTACGATATTGACATACAATCAAGGCCGTGCGCGTTGGAGGACGAATATGAGGTTCGGAGATGGCAGGAGAGATGTGGTTCTTCGCATCATGCATAGCACTGGAGATAGTTTTTGCGAATACCCACATTGATTTTTAGCCATCAGATTCAAGTAAAACACTCGGAATCTAGAATCTAGATTCTCGATCTCAATTCCATGGGGACATGCCTCGTTTTCAGGGCGCTTCCCTGGGACCCTGGCTATTCGATGGCCTCTTTTTACTTGTTATGGCCATTTGTCGAGCCCTTGACCTCATCAGCTGTTCGACTAATTTCCGGGGAATCCTACTCTGCTCGCATAACAAAAGTCTCCAAGGCTCACAGAATGACAGTTTGTGGGGATACAGAAGCTTATGGTATAACAGATATTGTTTACACCAACATGGCAAGGACTTCCTCTGTAAACTCCACGGACATGGCCTCACGACATTTCGGACACCTCGATCCCATATTCCCAGCTCGGAGCGATTTGACCCATTCTCCCAAACATCGCCCGTGGAACATTTGCGCGCAACTTTCACATCCGGCTAACATGTTTCGCGGGCCGTCTCTCCCCAGGTCCTCGGTGCAGATGGGACATTCGGGCGGTTCGTCCCGCTCTTGGCAATTGGTTGGTGGGATCTGATGAGGAACTGCGTCTTGATAGTCAGATGGTGGGGAGGAAGGTGTCGTGTCATTGTAAGACCAGGCTGAGCTGTCGTTGTCCACGACGGCTAATGTGATGGCCCATTCTGCTGCATCGTCGATTATGATGTCGATATCGCATTCTTGGACTGCGCGTCGTATTTTCTCGCCGTGAAGGTGGTCGACAACGAATGCGGCTCGTTTGTCCGAGTATGACAAGAAGAATTCTCCGGCTCTGTTTGGGTTGAGAGCTACGAACTGCGAGATTTCAGCTTGACAGGCTCTATTAGGTTGAAGGAAGATGCAGACTTACCTCGATTTCGTTGACGGCACTCGCATGCAGTAACTCGTTCAATCCAGAATACCTCTCCAACCCCTTCCAATCACAGGTCCCGTCCTCCCACAACGCCACGAAAGCCCCCTCCACTCCCAAAGCCATATTTTTGATTTGCCCTTTGGTCTTCAGAAGCTGGGGAACTGAATCATCGACTCCATGCCATATGAATCTCCCGTTAGAATTCCAACCCACATATGCGTCGCCGCACATGACCAGCTTGGTGTTCTGTACATTGTGTTCCGATAACCAAGAATGGAATTCCGGAAACTGCCAATCCAGCGCTGCCGATTTGACTATTCCTCATCAGCAAAACGGTCCTCTTGTATGTCGGATGTATCTCCATGTCTCTGGTACTCACGATTCAGCGCCCTCCCATGCACATCCTGACAAGCCAAAAACCACCCACCAAGCTCGTTGGTGCAAAGATTCTGGCAGGATCCAAAATCAGGCCGGTTTAGAATCTTACTCAGTTGCTCGGGCAAGCCCTGGCTTCTCCGTATCAGCATTCTTGAACCGACCAGCAAGGCTACTCTGAACTTGCTGAATCGTGCGGGACAGGTACTGGGAGCTGAAAATCCATCCTGTGCCCGCAAAAGCGAAGAATACATCGGTCATGGCATCGGCATCAATATTTTTGAGAATGAGGTGAAACGGAGAGCCTGGTCAAAATGAGTAACAGCCCAAAGAGTGTTGTCTTGAGGCGGAGATCAGGCGAGAGATGGCGCAGTGCATGCAGTTAGCCGAAGACAAGGCTGAAAGCTGTGTTTTCACTGCAAAGAGAAGTTGGCCTCTTGATGAGGCTTCTTCAGATGAGACTCTCCGAAGGCGTTGCGCAGCTAAGGAATCAGTACCAGAACCGGATCTCCATTATTTACCGCAGATTTGAATGGGGTTCGGTTTTCGTGCCACTTGCTGGTAAGATACATGGGCAGGGTTTAGCATCTCTTCCCATACTATGGCAGGCATGCTTGCGAGCCCCAAGGCAGCAGGTGGCAGTCGATTGGTCTTGATCTTGATGAGGGTCCCAGGCAACTTGAAATCCATGGTTGGGTGGAGTGTGAGAGTGGTGGGGAGGGAGGAAAGAAGTGGGTTAGCGTAGTCGCGTCGCGAACGCGTGCAGGCCAAATTCAATCTCGAGTGCCAAAGCTGAGCGTGCCAGACCTTTCTCATCTTCCACACACAAACACAACTAAACTCGGCCACCACCTAACAAACTCACTACTCTTCTCAGAAACACTCAATCGCCATGTTGGAAGCACGTCTCGAACAGGCCGATATCCTCAAAAAGGTACAAATTACCGCGAGAATGACGCCTTGTCAAGACTGGTAATTAACCCCTTGTAGGTTGTCGATGCCATCAAGGACCTCGTACAGGACTGCAACTTCGATTGCAATGACTCCGGAATCGCCCTCCAGGCCATGGACAACTCTCACGTTGCCCTTGTTTCCATGATGCTGAAGACCGAGTCTTTCAGCCCGTACAGATGCGACCGCAACATTGCTCTTGGAATCAACCTTACCTCCCTGACCAAAGTCCTGAAGGCCGCCCAGAGCACAGATGTCCTCACACTCAAGGCTGAAGATGCTCCCGATGTTGTCAATCTGGTCTTTGAGAGTCCAACAAACGATAGGATCAGCGAGTATGACATTAAGCTCATGGACATCGACCAGGAGCACTTGGGAATCCCGGAGACAGAGTACTCGGCCACTGTCGGCATGCCATCGAGCGAATTTCAGAGAATATGTAGAGACTTAATGTCAATTTCAGAATCAGGTACGCGCATTTATGTTTGCAGGAATGGCAACAGCTAATCTTTCCAGTGGCCATCGAGTGCACGAAAGAAGGCGTCAGCTTCAAAGCTTCTGGAGACATTGGCAACGGATCAGTCACCCTAAGAGCTCATTCTGATTTGGACAAGCCTGATCAGAACGTCGAAATCTCCCTCACCGAGCCCGTCGCCCTGACCTTCTCTCTCAAATACCTAGTCAACTTCTGCAAGGCCACTTCACTGTCTGGACAGGTCAATATCTGCTTATCGAATGAGGTGCCATTATTGGTGGAGTACAAGTTGGCAAATAACAGCTACTTGAGGTTCTATCTCGCGCCAAAGGCAAGTTACATATAATCATTCTTCTCCGACCATCCTAGAGATTCTTGACTAATTGCTGCACAGATCGGCGACGAGGAATAGAGGCTTACCTTGCATGTTTTGTTGTGATGTCTTAGGAGTCTGATGAGCGGGCACATGGTTACTGACGTATTGTACGTATTGGGATGAGGCATAATTGTCATGATCAACATAGCATCGGCGGAAATACTCTAGCACCAAAGGAAGTCCTTGGATCTTCTCTTATCTGCAATTCAGTTTCACCGCCTCATTATCAATCCTGTGCGCCGTCGCCTTCCATTGTCTTGGCTCAATACCGCTTTAGACTAGCGCGGGGTGGTGAGCAAGACCCTGATGCTGTCACCGAGCATTTTCTCCCAGTGTTTTGCGATAACATAAATATCGAATGTCTGCATAACCACTCATTATCTTAGAGTCTCTTCGTTCCTTTGGTCACTCCTTTGGACAGCATGGCTGACATTCCAGAGACAAAGGTTCTGGCCATTGCTAGTCATGTACGCTATGCACTTTTGCAGCTCGCGACTGTCGCTGACTTGTAATTTAGGTCGCATACGGGTGAGCAGAGCTCTCACAACTCGAGCATGACCCGGAGCAGCTCACAATCTCTTCTCCAGTTATGTCGGAAATACTATGGCTACCTTCGTCATGCAATACCTGGGTTGCGAGGTTTCCGCTATCAATACCGTTCAATACAGTACGTGCCAGAAACACCCTGGGAAGTACAAATTCTCGAGCTCATCCTTTTATAGGTAATCACACCGCCTATAAACAGGTCAAAGGGCGCAAGACAACTGCGGAGGAAATCGCAGAAATGTACAAGGGCCTGCAACAATCCCTCCTTAACGATTACGATGTACTCCTCTCTGGTTACATACCCTCAGCTGAAGCCGTAGAAGCCGTTGGCAAGATTGGTCGCGACCTGAAGTTCTCAGCTGGCATGAAAGCCGGATCTTTCTTCTGGGGTATGGATGTCAGTCCTCGAACCAAGGCGCAAGAAATAGCAGCTAATGAAAACAATATAGTTCTTGATCCAGTGATGGGCGATGCAGGCCATCTCTACGTGAATCCAGCTGTCCTGCCAGCCTACAAATCTCTCCTCCGCTCCGCCGATCTCCTCCTCCCGAATCAATTCGAAGCCGAGCTCCTCTCCGACGTCAAGATAACGGATCTGCCTTCCCTCGCGCGCGCAATACAAGTCTTACATAAGGAATATCAGATCCCACATGTAATCATCACAAGTGTGAAATTTGGACAAGAGGAGAGGCTGAGCGTAATTGGCAGTTCTGCAACGAGTGACTGGCAGCCAAGGCTATGGAGAGTTGAGGTATCAAGCTATCCCGTTTTCTTCTCAGGAACTGGGGACATGTTTGCTGCGCTCACCGTCGCCAGGCTTCGTGAGGCGGTTGTGGAAGCCGGTGTTGATGACGTGGCTAGTTGGCGTAGTCCTGACGAGGTTCAGGCAGTAGATCTCCCGCTGGCGAAAGCAACGGAGAAGGTATTGGCTAGCATGCAAGCTATACTTGGAAAAACATATGAGTACTACCAGGACCATTCGAAAGCCATTGAAGAGGCGGAGAGAAGAAGTGGCCCGAGTCATAGAGAGGCGGAAGAAGGGCCGTCTCGAGCGCACTTATTGAAGACGAAGGCTACGGAGGTGAGGGTCGTCAGAAATGCGAGGGATCTGATCGATCCACCGGATATCGAGTCTTACAAGGCCGTGCCGTTGGATTTCGATGTCAAACAACTCGGCGACGAAAGGCCAGCCGATGAATTGGGTGTTGTGAATTTGGGTGGCAAAGGTGGAGATGGAGCTGTCCATGTGTTGAATGATAAGAGATGGGGTCCTGGGCCTTCTTGAGTCTGCGTGAAGGGGTCTTGCGTAGCGATCTAGTGTTTTATACGATTACTCTGACAGATCAACCGTCAGAAAGTGAGGAAGGTTCGGCAGAGACACGAGCTCGAACGACAATGAAGCCAAGATCAATAAAGAATTCTCCAGAACGGCTCCATTATAGGAGACAGCTTCAATATCTCTGCATAATCAGCGCCGTCTTCAACGAATCTTGCGCCACGAACCACCCCTTGCTCTGCAAAAAGCTCACAAGCTCATCATGCTTGCTACTCGCCGTACTCTTATCCGTCACCTTGAAGCTCGCCTCAACAATATACTCGGTGCCACTCCCGGAAGCAGCCTTGATCGGCCAAACCTCAATATAAAACTTCTTGATGCCACTCCAGGTCCCAATACTCCTCTTCGCCAAAATGGGACCATAGATACGCGAGTTGGAGAGCTGATCCGTACCCCAGTTGTTATAATTCCAGTTGTTGAATTTGTCGGGAGCGTTGTTGATCATCATCGTTTGACTGGCGCTCTGACCAGGAAGATCCACGCCAGAGTATCCAGAACCGCTTCCGCTTTTCTGGCGAGAGATGGAGAGGGTCTGTTTCTGGTAGCCCCATTCTACTTGCGCGCTGTAGTCTGTGTTCGAGGAGTCGAAGCCGTCGTTGTTTGCCTGCGTGAGAGAGGCGTCGATGTCGCCGTTTGAGATTTCGTAGCGTTTCTTGTAGGTCAACTCGAAATCGGTGTCGCCCTCGGTCTTTCGGATTCGAGGGGACCAGCCTGCGTTGTAGATTGTTTCGCTGTCTGTGTCGAGGAATTGGACGTTCATTTTTGTGACGGAGGTTGGCATGGCGAATGTGCTCAGGACCGTGGGCTTGAGTTTATAATCCGATCCCAGGACCACGGAAGGGTCCATGAGCAGTTTGACTTCATAGTCGGGCATGAGGTTGGAAGCTGCGCGGACGAATGAGGTAGAGATGAGGGCAAGAGAGAGGAGAGAGGATGGTAGTAACATGATGAGGGATACTGGTTCTGATTCGGCTGAAAGTGGAAAACTGAGTTTTATATTTAGTAATATGCGTCTGACCTGTCCTTGTTCTTATACAGCAAGCAGATCAGCTCGATCCACCGTCAACCCTCATCTGGACTGTACTCGCAGACCTGGGACAAAGAAAACGTGGGCCTGAGAAAAGGGGGCGGAATTACTATTACCATTGTGATACTTGTGTGACTTTCTAGTAGTAATACCACGTTCCAAGCTTACCATGCGCAACTGGTCTCGCACAAAGACATCCCACAAAGACGAAGCTCGAGTGGCGTTGATCAAAGGCTCCGGTAGTCGAGTGGCGGCCACCATGGCTCTTAAATGGAAGCCAGAATTGAGCAGTGCGGAACAAGGCCTATTCTTGGAGCCGTCTTTGCTGATCGTCGAAACTGCGTGGCTAAATGCAGTGATGCTGCTGGTGGAGGCATTCGGCAACGTGCTTCAAGGTTCGGGGCGAGATTTAGCTGCATAAGCGTCGGCCCAAACCCGGTATTGTGCTTGCAAAAATAATGTGTAATGCGGAGATGGATGTAGGCCGGGAATCGATAGCCTAAGCCGTAATAAATCCCGAGTCTTTGCTTAGACGGTCTAGGGAGGGTTCCAGGCAATATATATACTATATTCTTAATGAGTTCTATCTATTTTATAATACCTACCTGTACTTCGTATCAGTATAATATATTAACGTATCTTGGCTACCGATATACGTAGATTCTCTTAACATGTTTATACAGCCCTAGTAGTATAAGTTTATTATCGGAGTTTATTACGGCCCTATTGACAGATCGCATATTATGTTTGCAAGCACTATATGTGGGCGAGAATCGATTACATGAGATGAGAATAAATAAATAGTACTGTCGAGTGTCGACCGTCCTAGGCTTTGAAGTGTGCGGAGCAAAGTTTGAGCTACTGTGGTTGATGACGGCAAGATAGGTCCGGGACTTCTTCAGTGGTCTAGGAGGTCAGGACGTCGAACCTAACGAACAGAGTGAGATTCTAGGACAGCAGTGCCACCATCTCGTGATGCAAGACCACATCTTCCAAATCGTTTGGATTCTGTTCTTGCACTGTAACATCCTCACGTAAGCTTGAGCAAGATCTTCACGAGGACCAGCTTTTGAGAAGAAAAAAAGACATAATTAGGCTTGGATGTGCCTAGCTGGGAGATGGATCTGAACATCTGAGGGAATGGAATTTAGGAAAAGATGTTCCTGGCGACAAGAATGAAAAGGACTGTAATCGCAAAAGAGGAGGGAGCGGAAAGAGGGGATGGTGTGGTGAAGAGATGGATTCCAGAAAGGTAAGAATAAGCGAAGGCCGAGGTAACAATGTCATGCTGATCGAGGTGCTTCAAGATTCAACTACTCCATACCAACTCTACTTCCCTCTATTTCGCGTGCTCAGTTCTCTCATTCTTATTTTGAATTCGGCTATTGGCATATTCCTCTCTCTTTGCTCTGCCAATCATGGCGGCCTCCGACTACAATTTCGAATACTTCAACGTCTCCTTCCCGTTTGAGTATGTTGCACATGTCGAGATCAATCGGCCTCAGAAGCTAAACGCATTTGTGGAGCAGTAAGTACATCTTTGTGCTCTTTCATTATCGGACATTCAACCTGCCTTGCGTCAATCCAAGTCATGATTTTAGTCTATCATCAATTCCAATTCAACTTCTGTGACAAAGTAGTTAGTGGAAAGCCACCCTTGTTATGGGCACATCTCCTCTATATCTCTCATAAATATTGCTACAAGTGCTCAACCGAGAGACTTGGCTCGATCTCAAAGGCCAAAGTCTCGATAACCCCAATAGCGTATAAACGGCCTACTCCATCATCACAACAATCTAACCAGCCAAACCAACCAGAATGTGGCTCAACCTCTCCCAAATCTTCCAAAAGCTCTCCCGCGATCCCAACGTCCGCAGTATCCTTCTTTCCGGAAAAGGCCCGCGCGCCTACACCGCCGGTCTGGACGTCCAAGCCGCCTCCCAAGGTCCAACCATGGGTCCCGCCCGTGCAGACCTCGACACAGCTCGCCGCGCCGCCGCCTTCCGCGACCACGTCTTCGAGTTCCAAGATTGCATAACCAGCATCGAGAAGTGCTCGAAACCCGTCGTCGTACTGATGCACGGGTACTCGTACGGTCTCGGGATCGACATGGGCGTCGCTTGCGATATCAGGGTTTGCACCAAGGATGCGAAGATGTGCGTCAAGGAGGTTGATATTGGGATAGCGGCGGATATCGGGACGCTGACGAGGCTACCGAAAATGGGCATCAGTTATTCTTGGGTCAAGGATGTTTGCTTGACGGCCAGGGAGTTTGGATCGGAGGAGGCTCTCAGAGTGGGATTCGTGTCCAAGGTCTTTGAGGACAAGGCTCAGGGTGTGGAGGGAGCATTGGCGATTTGCAAGTTGATTGCTGAGAAGAGTCCCGTCGCTGTGTTGGGTACAAAAGAGCTCTTGAACTTCTCGAGAGACAGGAGTATCGAAGATGGTGAGCTGATCACCACATTTTTTCCATTGTCAGAGGATGCTAACTTGCTCTTTTTAGGTCTCAAATATACCGCCATCTGGAATGCGAGTATGATCCAGTCCGACGATGTGAAGACGGCTTTGCTTTCAGGTATCCAGCGGAGGAAGCCAAAATTCGAGAAGCTATAGTCGCAAATAGTACACCAATCGATCGGCGGTTCCATTTCAAACTCCATGACTTCGAATCTCTCATATCGAAACGACTTGACAACTTTGACAGGCACAGAGTCGCCCATTTCCCAAGCATGATTCCAAAACAACCGGAAAGACAAACTTTACAGTGGACCCAGACTCAACATAAACGCAAGCAATTCGGGGCGCCGAGTGCTTCGACTCTCGCCACCACTCCAACAGTGCTCAAACAACAGTGAGCTTCATGAGACCCCCTTGGATCAGGATACGGAAACCCAAGGGCTCAAGGAGCAACAAGACTACTCTGATTAAGTAGTACCGACATACTTTTCCAATGTACGATAGAGCTCAGGTTGCAAGAAAGGTTGTGAGCTGTCATCAGAGGATAGTGCGACCACTGCGAGCGTGTCACTATCTTAAAGTGAGAACAGTGACTTCACTACTGCTCACAGTGAAATTGATACCTCTGAGGCAGTATAAGCTCACTTCTTCACGCCTTTACGCACGAAACAATCATAGTTACATGGAGAAACTGGCATTTGGGTGACCGAGTCTTGTGAAATTTTCAGCGCACAATTGAACTATCTATGAATTATTGCTCTTCAATGGGTTTGAGCATGTGCTGATCTACAATCAGAGTAAAGAAAATCCTTCCACACCACCAATTTTGGGTAAGATATACTCTTGAGGTTACAAACAACAAAAGCAAAGTATCGTGGTCGAACAAAAGACATCCCCTTCCATCATCAAGAGCACTCCACGCCTGAGTTCAACATCCTCAAGAGACACATTTCTTCAGAACGCCCAAATCACAATCAAAGCAACCATTCGTGCTGTACACAGTGAAAACTCCATTCGTCCCAACTGTCAATTCTACTTCACCGTGCAGCATTAGCATAAGATGATCTGGTATACAGACATGGAAACTTACCTCCTAGTCCTCTCTCAAATAGCGCTCCACGAGGCTTTCATGTGGAGGAGTGTTGTTCATGACTTCTCCGTCCATCTCTCTTCTCTGCTCGCCAATACGAACACGTTCCATCTCGCCTTGCAGGGCGCTCATGGCTGCCTCCTCTGAGTTCTCCTGGTTGCGCTGCCACCGGGGAAGTTGTGGACGTCCATGCCCAACGGCAGGAGGTGGTGTAGGACGTTGTGCAGGTACTCCTTGGCCATATGAAGCACGATTCTGAGTCATGAATTGATTGTTTCGCTCGTAGGGCGTTGGAACATGTGGTGTACTCATTGGTCGCGAGCGAGGCATGCGTATCGATTGGGTGGGCATTGATGAGCGCGGAGCACTTGCCATGCTCGTCTCCGAACGCTCTGCATAACGTGAGGTGGTTGCGCTGCTCATCACATCGCTCAACGATGACGTGCTTCTCGAAATCGGAGATCCTGAGCTCAAGCGCTCGAACGGGGATGCCTGACGATATGGTGTGCTGCGACGCTGTGCATGGTTTTGGCTCGTCGTTCCCAATGGTCCAATTACCGCAGGAGAGGGCTGGCTATAGAGCGCAGGCACGTATGGCGCGGGAGGCATGAATGGGGTCATGTGCAAGTATGGCATCACAAGGCCAGCAGGTGAAAATGAGTGTGCTGGATCAGCGAACACGCCAGGCGTGAATTGGTGCATTGGTGAGAAGTGCTGGTCAGGCGTGGAGTGTCCAGTTGGTGTGAGCTGGCGTTGGTACTGAGGAGGTGCATGCTGTTGTGAAGAAGGAGATCTATACTGCTCAACTCTGAGGCTATTAGCCTGCTGAGCATGCTGCTGGGCCATTGCGCGGCCATGAGGAATATGCATGGGTGATGGCTGAGAAGAACGATCGCGAGCCGTAGATGCACCACGCGATGACATCGGGCGAGTACGTAAGCTCTGCATGCTTTCTGGGAGCACAATTTCGTTTTTGGTTGTATCGTCTTCTGGAGGGGGACCTGGCGCTGGAATTGGTCCATCTCTCCACGGAACGTCATCATTGATCAGTTTCTCGGCAAGTTGGAGGCGTAGTATTCGTTCGACCTTGACAACGTCACTAGTACCACCTGCACCAGTATAACCCATGGGATAACCGCGTTCCCAGCCAATCTGCCAGTCGAGCTGCTGCTCCCATTCATCCCAGGTGGCGAGCCCGAAGATCTCTAATGGAGAGGGTTCATCTTTCGAAGCAGCTTCAGAGGCAGAGGCGGAGACCTTTATGAGCTGCTGTCGAAAATAGTCTTCTCCGAACATGTGCTTAGACTCGTTGGTGAGCGCGTATGGCGGCAAGTTTCGTCGCTGAACAGACATCGTGCCTGATTGTGGTGAAGGCGTCCCGTTCAATCTACCAGATTGCGGCATTGCTCCCTCGCTGAATTGATGGCGTAGCGAACCGAATCGAAGCGGTGTTGCTGGGGGACCTCGCATGTTGGGAGAGCTCTTAGGTGAGGCTGCCGAATGTGACTGATACAGCGGCGACCGCGGCAACGGCTCCCTAGACTTTTTCATGGTCAGCATAGGAACTCAATTGTAAACAAGTCGACGAGCAGATTAGTGAGGTCGGACGGTAGCGAGCGAATCGAGCGAAGGAGGTGAGCGTTGGCGAACGAATTGGATGGAGGGAGAGATCAAGGATTTATAAAGACTTTGTGGGCACGCTATACCAATTCCGGACGTGTTGTCTGTTGATAAGGGCCGTCGTCATGTGGACTGAGATACTCGTTGCCAGTATTGCTATCCTCTGTCATCGTCAGGGTCCGATGACGGAATGTGGCAGGCTGAGGCTTCGACTCGTTGCTTGTATCATTCAAGGAATCGTCGTCCGAATCGGAGATCTCGGCCTGTCTTGGAACCTGAAACCGTGTCGTCCTTTCGACAATGGCTTCATCTCGCGATCGTTCAGGACCACGTCGAACCTGGATTTTCTCGCGGAATGCACGCGCCGCGCGCCTCTCGTTGGCGATTTGGATATCATTTGGTGTAAGACCGATAGCTGTTGGACGAAAGCGAAGCATTCTACCAGATTAGTGCGAGTTGTTCAAGCAGATCTCGAGGGCGATAGGTTCGTAGCAACTTCACTTTCAATTGCTAGGAATATTCGAACAGTTTAAGAACATGGGTATCGTACTCAGTGGTGTTTTTGGGAACCTCCGGTGGGGCGATCGAGTTCGGAAGCGTCGTCGTCGGTTAAGACGGCAGTGGTGAGATATCGTCGGCACGCTGCTTGTGGAGATATCGTCGTCAAAAGTGATCCAAAAAGTGAGGCTGAGACAAGACTGAATGTCTTAGAGGGTAAAAACATGATGAGAGTTAAATCAAGAGCCGTAGACAAAGCCCACGCACTTGCTTCTCTTTCTTTGGCAAGGTCGGTGGTATGGCCTGAGGAAGGATGAGGTGACTTGGTGAGGTAGGAGGTGCATGTCAGTACACTGCAGGAGCAGTCCAAACGAAGGACATGGCGCAGCAGACTTCGTACATCTGTGAGAGAATCGTGATGATTCTTGATGATCCCGAAGCGTCCGAGGAAGTCAAGTGAGGCTAGAGGTTTGAGAACGGAGAAGAAGGCTTGAAGTGCGAACGGACGGGCTTAAGTAGACATCGAGGAGTCCGAAAGCGGAAGTAGCCAGTATGAAGGCAAGGACGAAGCATCACAATATGACGCAGGACTTCTCTAGTTGGTAGGCGCGGCATGATTTGAGCTCCAGCAACCTATGTCAGATGTTAAGAAGTCCCGTTGAGAATGACGATGAGAAGACCATCGAGAGTGATGTATCGCTGCCAATGAGCGGGTAACGTCGCCCAAAACTCGCTGTTCAGTAGCTCAACTTGGTATCATGATTCCTAACTCGGATAGGTATAGAAATCCCAGACCTCTGAAAGACCATGTTCCGCCCTTCTCTTCTATACGGACTAAGTGGTGAGAATACTTGCCTGCTACATGTCAAAATCAAAGCCCGGATCCAAGGCCATCCAAGAACACCTATCATTACTCCCCATGCCTCAAGTCTGAAACAGGACCTCAAGACGTTGCCTCCCAATTGTTCATCCGTGGGTATGATCGCTTTCCAAATCCAAATCGGCATGACCGACATCATCTGTTCCGATCGACCCCGGGCTCGGTTCTTCTGCCTCCGAAGATGCCCATGAACCAGTCACGCCACCTTGCCGGCACTATAGAAGGAGGCCGAGGACTTGTTGACCGTGGCCGCCGCTCCCCTTCCATCCCAAGCTCTAAATCCGGGCTGTTCGAAAAGGGCATTGGCATGGCCGAAGTTGGCGAATCATTCCGATTAATAGCAGCTTGAGCCTGAACATCATCTTCCTCGTCGTCTGAAGATGAGGCATCTCCTTGATGCAAATCATACGAATTTTGCCGGCTTAGATTTCCACGCTGCATACTGCGTACAACGTCGCCTTTGCAAATCGGACATGTCCGACGACGAGTCGTCAGCCATGGAGTACTGTGATCTGTCAGCATACAAGGCTTCAAAACACAAGATCATTCCACCTACATGCACTCTGCATGGAACTCATGACCACAAGGGAGACTCATGACCCGACTAACCCCATCAACATACTCCTCCAAGCACACAACACATTCTTTTTGTCGTCCAACATAACGCCTCCGCCATTCAGCAAGGCCGTTCTCGCGTTTTTCTTGCGCGGAGAGACTTTCGTGGTGCTCACTGAACGGCGATGACGAGGTTGCAGTCTCAGGTACTTCCGAAGTCGTTCGAGACCTCGGCCGGGAGCGCGATGAGGACCGTGAGACAATACGTCTCGGGCCAGGCGACAACAGAGGTGTGGATGGTGACGATGCAATAGGAGTAGCGATGGATGTGGTGCTTGCTTCACTGCTTATGGTGTGATAGGTGCGGACGGGAAGTCGCTCCACGACAGACTTTGGAGCCCGCCATCTTCGTCGCCGAATCCTTGAGCGGAGAAGCAAGAGTGCGTAAACAACAGTGAGAGTGGCGAGAGGACTGATGACAAGTACCAGCAGAGTATCAAAGAAGGGGCTAGAAGACATATTGGTTGGCGTAATTGTGACCCATAAGCCGTCATGGTCTGGCCCATTTTTTGCTTTGTTTTGTTCGTTAGACTTGCCTGGCAAGGAGGAGGAAGACCCGAGAGTGGTGCATTTCTTCCCTGCGCACTGTACATCGTGATGTTCAGGTTCAGCCTTGTCGTGACCCCAATGTAGGCGACTGAGCCATCCGTCGCCTGAAGGGCCAGACTTTCCATTCTCCAATTGGCCATGAGAGGCAGCCTTCTTGTCACCGCCAGGTTGATTTTGAGCTGCTGGTCTCTCGTACTCACCGCTTCCGGGTGTTATGCTCCCACCTTTCAGCTTTAGCCCCTTCGTGGACATGGCTTTGGCGTTGTGCTTGGCCTTGTCAGCTTCGCGTGGTTTGACCGCAGTGGATTCCTGAGTTTTCTTCTTCGAAAGAAGACCAGGATCGCGCCAATCGTGAACGCCGATGACAAAATTGTCGGCCGTAGGAATCGTGCTGACATCTTTTCGTCCCTTTGCCGCCTTTTTCTTGGTCTTCTTAGGTTTGTCGTCGTCCCAGTCTTCAACCATAACCCAATCTAAACCACCACTGTTTGGTGGTCGGCGGCTGATGCCGGGAGGATTCTGATGCTCTCCGAGCCCGACCCAGGACAATATCGAGCGTAAAAGTCCTTTCGGTGCCTCAATTCGCGCGGCCGGCTTCCCATCTGATGACACCCTTCCAGTGTTCTCACTGTCGATGGCTGTAGGCCTTGAAGCTTCTGCTGCTGTTGTGAACGTTGGTTTGTTGTCGTCACTTTCCGTATTCTTCCCTTTGCCCTTGTTGAGCTTCGTGGGAAATTTGGCAAGCTTGCTACCATCCATAGACATAGATCCAAATGCATCACCGTATGGAATCAATGAGGACAGTAGATGTGCCGTAGTGTACGAGGTGAAGATGGCCGGCACAGTCACATTTGACGTGTCTCCTCTGGCGTACATTGTGACCAGTTGACCTCCACGCACATCATCTCCCACAATGAGAGCCTTGCCACCTCTTCTCTGCGCCCATTTGACCTTCTCAAGGAAGCCGCAACCTCCACGGCTTAACAAGACCACCTTTCCGGCAATTTCGGCGCTCTCCTGCAGTGACTGGATGTCGGCGTGTTTGGATACACCCTGGGAGGACGCAGGTTTCCGAGCTTCCGAGTTCTTGAGAAGATGATCATCCGTGCCATCATCAGGTTTGGGTATGTCTGATGCTACGAGGATAGGCTCCTCCCCATCGACAGGTTGATCTCCCCTGGCATTGCCACGTTTTGGTTTGTCTTTCTCTTTCCTGGCCAGATCTGGTTTCGTGGTATGAGTAGCATATTTCATCTTGGGGTCTCCATTTGCGAGGTGACCTGGCTTGTTCAAGCTTTCGTCCCAACCGGGCACATCACTGCAGCCCAATTCCCCTTCGGCTCGACCACCGCGGCCCAGGATGTCCTCCCCAAAGCCACTTCCTATCCATAGTTGCCCGCTCAGGCCATTCGCAGGCAGTACTGGTCCAAACGCTGCAGGCCTGGCCAGGAAAAATGTAGAGTTGTCGTCGGTGAGGCTGATTATGGCCGACGGCGGGAAGAGGGGGGTCTGGAAGGAGAAGAGTGCTCGTAATTTGCCCTTCTTCTTTGTTGCTGCTGGCGCTGTTGGACCCAAACGGTCTCGGCGGGCGGGGAGGAGGAACAGGAGGGTAGTTATGGTAAGTATGCAAAAGCTGAGCGATACCAGCAGGCGAATAGGACGCATATTGTAGGACTCTTGCTGGCGGCTGAGAACAGCAGCAGCGCTCGGCGGTAGGTATTATATCAACATGGATTTCTGGGTCAGGACTCGAGGAGGTGACGAGATGGATAAGAGTGGTGGGTAGTGATTGCAGCTGTGGCGCAGCGCAGTTGCACGAGAGCAGAAGGGCAGGAGAGTAGGAGAGTAGAGTATTGGGAAAGGACGTGAACTGCCTGACCTGCAACCTTAATCCGCAGGCTGGAAGGGTCTAAGGCTGCAACGAACAGCCTGAGCGTGTCGCAGATCGAGCCTGAGGTTTGCCTTGCCGTGGTGACCAGAAGAGAGCAGAGCAGATGATGCACTCTGTGGTATGAAACGCTAGACCTCGACCAGGGGCTGGGGGGGCCTTGAGTCGTCTCGTCATGGCCGATGATGGCGCATCGGTCCAGTCGTGAAACAGCGTCGGCCAGCGCCTCCAACGAAGAATGCACTCCATCTTAAGTAGCCTGCCTCACCTGTGCCGACTGGAAATGGCCGATGGAAACACCATCTTCCCTCGAAACCCGCTGTCTTCTCCGAGCCGCAAGAGAGGCTTCGTTCTGGAAGTTCGGGATCAACAAGCTTTCCCCACACAAGACGTTCCCGCGGCTAGTCCAAGGATCCATCGCCTAATATTATTGTTTATTAGGTATTTATCATTTATGGAGAGGTGCAGTGGCGGACAGGAGTCGTTGAGACCTGGAGCCAAGAGTCGCGAAAATGCGTGCTTGTTCCTCGTTGGAATTGAAAATGACCATATCCTTGAGTTTTGCAGATGTCCCAGCTCCAAGACAGAGCTAGCCTTTGACAAGTGTGTCCCGTCCCCCGTCCAAAGGTATTCCCAGCCGCGTGCACCAACAGGTCATGGATGCTTGGTAAGCAACCAACTTGCTGTCCATTGGCTTCACCGGCTGAGGTGTCAGCCTTGCTGCGTGTTATAATCCACGAATCGAAACGCTCGTTCGGACCCTCAGTTTCCCCTCATAATCCACTGCTGCTGTAAATCAATGGTTCCCTACAGCAGACCAGATGGTGAATGCAACTCCAAGCCTTGTCGAAGCATTGTGTCTCTGTTAGCTCGTGGACAAAGACGGATTAGACAGCGTTCCGTGGTGCTAGAGAATAGTTGCATAGGTAACCTGATTGACTGATACTTGTAGCAGTCATCCACTGTCTAGCAAATATGATTGCCTTCTCTTTGTGCAATAAAAACAAAGTATTCACTTCGACGCAAGAAAAACGTGATGCGAAGAATCGCAGACGGTTCGTCGGAGCGTTGATGGAACGGGCACATAGTTGTTGCACGAAGGATAGTATCCCATGTCGCCATGCCCTGCAATCCCAGGGCTTTTTTAGCTGCGCTGCTCACATCCCGCTACCATCCTCACTTCCCACTCCTGCACCTCTCGACCAAGCCCCGGGCATTCGGAGAAGATGGGTACGAGACCCATATGACGCTACTCACAGTACATCCTTCGCGTGATGGGTCTCTCCGCAATTGAGGTTACCCCAGCAGGCCGACACTGTGGGGAAAATGAGCACTACTCGTTTACGGCGGATCCCACGGTAGCAAATCATTTGCATTTAAGTGCTCCTCTCCCCCGGCTCAAGAGATGTCTTTCCTTCAAAATACTTTGCGCGCTGTTCAAAATGATGCTCATCGCTACTGTTCTACTCTTTGGAGCAGTTTACGCCTGGCCGCAAAAGCACGCGTCCGCATCTGCGTCTTATGGTGGTGGTGCACCTGGCCCTGACGGGAAATACACCTTGGAAGCACCGGGCATCCGAGCAAAGTTCATTCCCTATGGCGCCAGCATTTCCAATCTCTTCATCAACGATACCAAGGGTTTGTCTTCAACAAATGCTGGCGGTACTTATGCTGACTCCTAGCAGGCATCGAACGCGACATTGTTTTGGGATTTGACAATGCTTCGTACTACAGCATAGACAAACAACATCCGCACCTCGGTGGTGTGCCAGGTACCAGCATCCCGATCCTTGACTAGTCCAGGATATATCGCTAATTTCCAGGCCGTTATGCGAACCGAATCAAAAACAGGTACGTCTCATTCTGTCCAACCGGACCAATACCATCTGACCTTTTTTCCAGCTCATTCGAAATCGATGGTGTGACCTACCACGTTCTTCCTAACGAGAATGACGGGAAAGACACATTACATGGAGGGCCCGATGGCTGGGACTGGGTAATGTTTCTCCACGCCACATACGGTCGTAGTGCTTACTTGAAATAGAGGAATTGGACTGTCTCTGCATACAGCCGGAATTCAATCACCTTTACGCTTTTCGATGCCGACGGCAACCAAGGCTTCCCGGGTGACGTTTCTAGTGTTGTGACCTACACTCTTACGCCAAATACATGGCATTTCAAGATGACGGCCAAAGCATTAACCAAAAAAACGCCCATCATGCTAAGTTCTCATGTGTATTGGAACCTGGATGGATTCCAGAATCCAAACACCGCAACAGCCTTCAACCACACTTTGTCCATGCCATACAGTGGGCAGCGTGTAGGAACCGATGGGATTCTCATCCCGAATGGAACCATTCTGCCGAACCCGAAGGGCTCTGTCAACGATTTCTGGTCCGCGCCAAAACAAATTGGTGCAGGATACTCCGATCCCGAAATATCAGGAAATTGTGGAACCAACTGTTCAGGGTATGACACATGCTATATCGTCAATCGCGAACTGCTCGGCGATTTTGATTGGAAGAAAGAGGGCCCTGTCGCTTCATTGTCAAGCGACTTTACAGGTATCAAAATTGATATTTTCACGGACCAGAAAGCCTTCCAGGTCTACAACTGCGCCGGTCAGAATGGCAGTCTTGCATTGAAGGAGACCCAGGGCTTTTTCAACGACGCCAGCAAGCCGCGCGTTGTCGAGAAGTACGGATGCGTGGTAATGGAGGTAGAGGATTGGATTGATGCTATCAACCATCCTGAATGGCAACGCGATAGTGAGCAGATATTCGGGCCCGGTGACGATGAGTACTCTCTGGAGGCAACGTACAAGTTTTCAACAAAGTAGTGATGGAAAGGTGGTGGCAAGCTGTGGACTTTGTAACCAGAAATCGGGACTTTGTGGCCCTTCACCCACCCTCGACCTTCTATCGCCCTTCAGCAAATGCTCAAGTTGCTTTAATTTCAACGAACGTTTATAGCATACATGTACAAGTTCGGTAAGATGAGTTACCATCATCAACCTGTTGGCTAATTTCTAATAGCTTAAACCAATGCAAAGATTTCCAGTCTGCTTTGGGACGTTTTTACCCAAATCCATGATTCCCAAGGCTGCCTTCAACTTCACATTGGTGACTGAGACGGTCAGTTGGCACTCAGTTTCTTGGGAACATGGTCCTGCCAGTACATGGTTATACGGTGACTATCAATGGAAAGAGCCAACGCACATATCTGTTTTTCTCATATTTTGACCATGTCTTTGTGCTTTGTGATTGAAGCAACCACACGATTTTGCAAGACAAGGAAATGTTCACACACCTGCAACACAAGGAAAATCTCACATATTTTTGATTCAACAAGATTCAGTGCCCTCATCCATCCCGATGCGGAAGGAATCTCCCTTGGCTGAGAGCTTCTCAATTACGAAATTCGTTCATGACGTCTCAGCAAACACAACGTGTCGTTAAGCATAAGACCGATGCTCAACTGGCCCACGATGCACTTCAAGGTATCATATACCAGCCCGTCCGGCCCTTTTCAAGACCACCTCCTTTCCAATCCTTCATAGATGAGGCGCGATTCAGATCGTCCATCTCGCAGAAGCATCCAGACATACCGATGCCCAATCCCATAGGCCAAGATGCAGACGAAGCAACCGTCAACGACGAGTTGTCGAAGCCTGTTATAGGACAAAGAATTTTGGAAAGAAGAGCGGCAATTGAAGAAGCAGCTCGCTTTCATGCGGCTCGGTTCCTCAACTCTGATGCTCCAATCGCGGACAATATTATGCATACTGAGCAGCAATCAACAAGCCCTCAGTCTCAACAGGTTCCCCGAATAGCTCCTTTCCAGAGCGATCGACCTCCGCTTCCGCTCATGCTCCAAACTCGGGGTATCGGAACGACTTTTAGCCATATACCAGCCCGCGTAGCTTGCAACGTGCCTAATCTTGCCGAGTGCCTCATCAAATGGCACCAGGAAGTAGGAGGTCAGATCACAGAATTGGCCAGGCTCGAATTTTGGTCAAGTCGTTCATTTGGAACGAAACCATTTTTTTATGTGGACCAGGGCCACGTTGGCTTCCAAAAGATCCAAAAGGTTGAGATTGACATCCCAACCATCAATCAGTTTCCCGGCCTCAGTGGAAAGTGGACGTTCTTCTACCTGACGGGAAAGCAATGGCAACAGTTCCCGAATATGCCTGTGCAGGTCATGGCCATCCTCATTGCGCGGGAGTTGGCAACGCGGCAGGCTCTTAGAGCTCCCATGGACTTACCAGTCAGATTCCGAAAAGGTGAGCATGTTGTCATTGCCTTCCCGTCCAGCTATGTAGCCAGTCGACAAGAGTATTACCATGATTTGGCAATGGATAGGATCTTTGTTAGCATTCCACGGGGAAAGCAGCGAGCAGATGATACCCTGAAGTCACGGGCGGCGGCTATGAGAAAGGCGAGAAGCAAATATCCGATGGTGTACAGAGTGGAGACTATTGAGAGCATGCGTGGTGGGAGGCTGCCTTTGATGGATGGACATGGGATTCATGTGCAGCTTTCCGGGTTCGATAGACTGGGAAAGGAGTTTGGTGATGGGACTTTGAGGATGCAGTATTGGGAGAAGAGAGTCGTGCCTTTGGATAGCGTATAGACAATTCTGGGAATCTCGGTCACACAACCAACTTGAAGATTTGGGAGCAGGCTGAGCGTAGATGGGATTGATGAGTTGTAGATAGTCACAGGGGGGTAATTACCCTTGATGCCTCTGCATCGAAAGTCTACACACTACTTCACAATGAATACAGAAGCACGACCGTCAATACACCTTGTTCACTGCATTCCCCTTCCTCCTGTTATGAAGAACAAGTGGTCGTAACGGGCAAAAAGGGGAATTCCTCAGGAATTAATTGCCGAGCAATATGATCGACCCCGACCGCGACGTTAAACCGCATGTGGCTCTAACCAAGGCTTAGAGGTTTGGACATTCCAGTAATGCTCATGCCTGTGTGAGAATGCGGCATTGGCGGAGACGGGTCACAATAAACGGCGAATTCTCGACAAGACATTTACACTGAATGGACAAGCCATGACGCAGAATGGTCTTCTCTTCGACAGAGGTGAGTGATTGAGAGGCTGTTTCCATTTCCATGTCCATATCCAGCTCCAGACCTAGATCCAGATCCATCCTGGAGTCCCCTCCGCATCCAAGGTATACTGACCGCCATCGTCCTCACAGACATTCGAGCATGGGCTGATATCCCCACGGCCGTACTGCAATCCGAACTAGCCAGACGCCAGAACGGACGCTCCTCAGAGCGGCCGGCGTGTGGCGGGAAGAACAAGGGCAGCTACAATACACCTATCCACGTTGGCGCACTTGTTCTCATACTCGCCCTGAGTACGATAGGTACTCATTCTTACTCCAGTCCTGCTTCTATATGCTATCGCTAACTTGAATCTACAGCATGCGCCTTTCCCATCATCGCCCGCAGATACCCTCGACTCCCGATCCCTCACCAATTCATCTTCCTCTCGCGCCATTTCGGAACCGGTGTCCTCATAGCCACGGCCTTCGTACACTTGTTTCCCACCGCGTATATATCACTGACAGATCCATGTCTACCTCCCTTCTGGAACCAGCGGTATCCGGCAATGCCGGGTCTAATCGCCATGATCTCGGTCCTCACCGTGGTGGGCATTGAGCAGTTCTTCGCTATGAGAGGTGCTGGTCATTCCCACAGCAGTGACTTTGGAAAGATATCTGATGGAGAGGGAGAGGACAGTCACCATGGACATCATCAGCTCTTGCACGGCTCGGCGCAATCAAGTGAACGACCTAAACGCTATAGAAACAAACCCAACGGCGTGATGCTAGGCGACATGTCTCGCTCAAACGAGAATCTCATAGACGGCCGGTCTCCCTCCATAGGTCAATCGTCACCCCTGCCTCCTCCGACCCCGAAGTCGAAAGACAATTCTTTTGCATCCGATTCCGAGGACGAACTCGATCTTGATGAGCTCGACGAGCTAGGAGAAGCTCCAGGCACAGGTCTTTTGAACGGCAAGCCATCTCGCTTAGGAAATGTACACCATGGTCCAGACCTCCATTCACCTGATCCCAGCGACCACGCTGCCCACCAAAAGGCACTCTTACAATGTCTGCTCCTGGAGGCAGGCATATTGTTTCATTCGGTATTCATTGGCATGGCTCTGTCCGTCTCGACTGGTCCCCCTTTTGCCGTACTACTAGTCGCAATATCTTTCCACCAGACTTTCGAAGGACTGGCTTTGGGCAGCAGAATAGCAGCGCTACAATTTCCAGACGGAAGTATGAAGCCATGGCTTATGGCTTTGGCATATGGGACGACGACGCCAATTGGACAGGCAATTGGATTGGCGATCCACCGTCTTTACGATCCGGAGAGCATGACAGGATTGCTGACCGTGGGCATGATGAATGCCATCTCTTCAGGGTTACTACTTTTTGCGGGACTGGTAGAATTACTGGCGGAGGATTTCTTGAGCGACGGGAGCTACAAAACGTTGAGAGGGAAGAGGAGATTTCAGGCTTGTGGCTCCGTGGTCGCAGGAGCTTTACTCATGGCTTTGGTAGGCGCTTGGGCATGATCTAGACAGGGGACGATGCGGTCTTGTACGTATATCAGAGGTGTTGATTTGTCGTTTTTAGTTGTCAAGCAGGATTTGCGTTGGGCGGCGGCACTTATCTACAGGGTGGAGATTGCGGCGTATGAGATGGATTTAGAATTCATTCGATCGCTTTTTCAGATTGAAGAGACTAGAGACATAGGTGCTGCTAATCATATGTCAGAGCGTGAGAGGCCGCGCAAATTTCTACACACACTCTCGATCCATTTCTGGTCATCCGTCATACCGAGTCCGGCCTGGACGCAGACTGCCATTCAAGTCTTTGGGGTCCAGCGTTTTGACGGGAAGACGATATGATATAGACGGAACTGTTAGCATGGAATACTTTTATGCCGAAGAGTGTCCCGCTGCGCAATCGGTGCTACTGATTGGGAATTGCTGTTGATAAAATTCTGGCAAGACAATTTCTGCCATTACCAAAAAGTCATCGATAATGATCTGGAGTTGAGAGACCTCAAGGTAAACACGGTCGCTTCGCCGCACACTATTGAAATTGCCGTTACCCACTAGCTCTGCACAATACCTGAATACACCTCCTTGACGATGCTCCAAGCCCATGCCTCCATGTTCGTCTACCTCGTAACAATCTCAGCCATCTCCTTCCGAGCCTGCCTCCTCGTCACCCTCAACCAAACAAGCGACAGGCTTATCCATCCTTCCAGGATCTTGAATTCCCCATCATAAGAAGTAAAGTATCCAAGTTCCCTAGCGTCTTCCCACACCTCGGGTCTGTCCAGCAAGTGCAGTGTTAAGCCCATGAAGCTCAATATGATGATCCTTTCCGCTGGGCTGGACATCTGCCAGTACACCGAATTCAGCAGAATCTCCTTCTCCTTCTCCTCCCACTTCTCTGGGGTCTCCGCAGTGTAGATCTCGCTGAAGGCCTGGATGTCGCACGTGTGCAGCATTGATTCCACAACGATGGCAGCGAGGCACGCGGTTTTGATCTCTTCACTGGCTCTGCTGACATCGGCGACCTGAGGATTCATCCTCGCAATCGTTTCCCATATCGCCTGTTCGGTCTCGGAAACGTGTTCCAATAAGTGCTCGTGATCTGGGTACATCATTTTCGCCGTTTCCATCAAGACGTACTCCCTTTTGGCCATGTTGCAGGCGGCTAAAGCGGCAATGACCTCGAAGCCCTTGAAGCGATCCAGGGGCACATCCTTCGAATGGGTTTTGACCGTGCGAACATCGATCCAGGCGAATACTAGCTTCATCAATTCCATTGTGATTTCCGTTGTCGCAACAGTACCCAACGAGGTCCAATCAGCTACCAGGACATCCAGAGGCTCGCCTGAGCTGAGCTTTGGCGAGTACTTCCATTGGTCACGGGGGAAGTTCCATCGAGAGAGTAGTTCATCGTTGGTGTCCATTTGAGAGGAAGGTTTCAGGCCGACCAAGGCGTATGAGCTCGCGGCGATGCTTAGAGCGACAGGAAGAACAACTCGCGGTGCGAAACGTCGATGTAGAGGCGGGCACTTCGTGCTGTGAACCTGTCCACGACCAGGAAGGCAAGGAAATTTGAGTGTCCTACGACAGAATTCGTGTATGTTGAAAATCTCTTTCATGTTTGTTTCGTGACGCTGTTCGTCTGCGAGCTGGTCATTGAGAGTAGATAAATATTGGTGTAGAACCTTCAGGCAAGCGCGATGTACGGCTCATCTTCCCCTTGAGGCAATCAACATCAATATGGAAAGCCCATAGGTATCTAGATCAATTCTGCTACTTTTCTGCCAATTCCTGAAATTTGAACCACCAGAGCTTTATCAAGATCGATCTGAGATTAGATGTATCTAGACGAGAGCGTTGAGTGTATTCCGCGTAAAGAGCAGGAGCTGGAACTGCGGCTCGCAAGAACGTACTGGTCTGTCGGCCAGACGGTCCACGATATTTTACCGGCATATTGGTGAGTTCTAAAGGCAACCGATTTTCACGTTTCCTTGCAAATATCAAGGGTTTTGGCTTTTATCAATCATGCTCGTATCTGCCGGAAGGACAGACATCAGCAATTTTGACTCCTGTTCCATGGAGGAAATCTGGCGAGAAACTGGTGTACAAAAGATCGATCTCGACAAAATCCTGGTGTTTCCTCAGCTCGGATTTCCGGGACATCGAGAAGGGATCGAGAAGTTTGATGGAAAACAAGTACGTCGAAGTAGGCCATTGTGAGCGAGGGGACCTGGGTTGAAGGCCGCGTTGACAAAAATCTGCTTGACTTTTTAAGGCACAGTGTGCTGATGAGTTATCATTTTCTTTTAGGGGATTAGTTTCTCCAGCAGTAAGAGAATGCTAGCAGCATCTGTTGTAAGGTTAGGGAAAGGCCAAATGGTACACCAGTTGATGGGAAAAAGTCCTGTATGATCGAAGCTTCCATTCGTTACCTTGAAAGACACGATTCACAGGTTAGCTTACTAAACATGGTTCCCATTGTCTCAAGACTCAGGAGAGGCAGGTCATGGATTTTCACATTGGGCATGAAGGCTGTCAGACTGCAAGGCATCGGTGAAACTGCCAGGTGTTAGGTGGTCAGATACGAATTGCACGACAATTTCATTTTTCTACTTATCATACATTCGAGCTCATGCCTCGCCTGTTGCAAGAACGTCGCTCCGATGAATTTCCCTTAGGAATCCTTCGAAAGCTGATTGTGTCCAGGATGGACATTGGGGTGAGGCTCTCCTTCTATTCGAACGTGAAGCACCGCTTCGAAGTGCTCTCCTTGGTCCGTGTCGATCGGTATCCAAGGTCATGAAAGCCGATATTCTAGGCGCGTCAGCGTGATAACTCACTGGCCGGCTTTCTTATGTATTAGTTTGATCTGATCTTCTAGAGTCATGCCCTGGCCCAATGCAGCGTTTGCAGTTGCTGGATTTCCGTCATATGAGATAGCAGCCCTCTTCCGCCTATCTTCCTCTTCTTTGCTGAGTGGCAGTCCGCTGACCTGGTCGAACACGTCTGTCCTCTGCGAAGCTAGCCGTTTAAGGTTGTTTGCGACATCGTGAGTCGAGATATTGGTGGTTGCGGTACGTTGTTGTTCTTTGTTCTTTTGTTCACGGTATCGAGGATCCATGAGTTCGACTGTCATAAAGTCAGTAAAACCTAAATGAGTTTGAGAAGGACATCTTACTTTTGATGTGCTGATCAAATTCGTCCGAGGGAATTTGCTGCCTACAATTCGGGCACTCTCGGGTTTGTACCTTTCCTCGTCGGGCAGCTGCCCGTGATGGGGCTGCTGGTAGAATGCGTACTGCAGAAGGAGGAGCTTTTGCCGCAGCCATCGCCTGCTGGGCTCGCTCGCGTTCTGCTTCTCGTTCCTGTATCCGCGCCTCCTCCTCCTGGTCTTGCACGGGGTATTGTGGTTGTTGTTGGTACGCAGCTGGTTGAACTGGCGGCTGTGGATAGAACGGCGGTGGCTGCCCGTAAGAAGGCTGTATATTGTTGCTGTAATTGAAGTCGTCGGTCGGCGCGGTTTCTTCAATGGCGAGCTTGTATTTGCCCTTCTGCTCCAAGGACGCGCTCTGAAGATCATTGAGACTTTGTGGCGGCGGAAGATCCATATGCTCATCTTCCTCGGTGAACATAATAGAACCAGCAATAAAAAAGTCGTGCCAATCAATTTCTGCGAACTCCTTGGCCTCCCTCTCTGCCTCCTCTTCTTTCTTCGCCTTCTGTTGCTCCTGGTATTTGACCCATTCGGCGCGCTTCTTTGCCTTTTCTAGGACGTTGAACTTGTCTTTAGAATTCTTCTCCAGCTCTGCAATACGAGCTTGTTCGGGCTTGCCATCTTCGAGAGTGCTGCCATTCAATAGAAGCTGGTACTGGTCCACGAGCCGTGTAAAGAACTGGTACAAGCTGTGATTTGGTCGCAAAAAATCGAACTGATAATTTCCTGCCTCGCGCTGTGATAAGGACGTAGTCCAGCTGCGTCCATTCTTGGCAGCAAAGAGCGCGGTGAGCTTCACTACATCTAGATCCTGTGCGCTGATGTTGGGCATACGAGCAGAGAAGAGGAAGTCTGGTGGGGGTTCTGGTCCTTTGGGTTTCGGCGGCTCTTTGACAGCAGTCTCTCCTTCGCGTCCTGCAGACAGGTCCGTCTCTTTTCCTTGCATGATCTCCGAGACCCTCCATTGGTAAAAAGGATTGTATGGGTCGTTTGGAAGGATGAAGGCGAACTGAGGTTTGGTGGCAGCCTGTTCCCTAATACGACCCTCAAAGGCCGCGCCATTGCGTACGACATAACCGGCGGTCTTTTCAATGGTAGCGCGGAGGTCTCTTGAGGGAAGAACGATACCGGGCGGAGCAGCGCCATGGATGTCATCTAATCCAACAGGAGCGACTACTTCTGCCGGCTGCACCATCGCGCTGACTTGACGTGCTTAATTTGTGTGCGTTTGGAGGCGCGTTCTTCACGTCTTCGGCGATCAAGTGGGAAAGGCAGACTTGATTTGGATGCCGGGTGAGAACTGCTGCACCCCAAGCGGTGATTCAAGCGTTGACGTAGTCTAGGACTGGTTCAATGACTTCGAGTGTTCGGAGATTCGTCCAGGTTTTTCGGCGGGTTTTGTACGCGTGTTCTCTCGATCGACTTCGCTTCCGGATCCTGGATTGGATAGTTTGGCAATTACGGACCTGAGGGAAATGTGGTATGCGCAAATATCAGTCGCGCGGCGATGTTATCAAAGATGCTAAGGTCAAGATGTGAAGGTCGAAGCTTACACTTATCGAGGCCTGAGGCAGCAGTCTCATGGATTCAGATTGCAGGCGTAGTCTACATCACTGCTTTGTTCGTAAACGCAGTGTAACTTTGAACGAGATTCAAAATACTATCGTTGATTTGTAGTATGGATTTACGATGCAAATTTATATTATGGTAGGCAGAAGTGGCAATTCGATCCGGACGATCAGGGTTCGAGAGTTCTAGCACTTGAGGTTTTCAAAGTTAGTATCCTCAACAGCCTCACTCGGTTATCTGTAGTATGTTCCGCAGCAGATCTCTTGTCGCGAAATTATTATGAGCTGTATACAGGACAAGGCAGACGAGGGCGTGCACCCGATCAGTTCTCAGATGTTTTTTCTGCTGAAAGAAGTCGCAGCGAGTCCGGGGGTACACCCTCGCCCTGGGCCTTAGCAGGGACAGCTGTATATGTTATTCAATTCAACAAGGATGGATCGGGCGTAACTGCTCTCATAGTTCCTGAAGCGTACAATAACGATGATTGTAAGGTACATTGAGGATTGCTGGTCGGGTCTAGATATACTTTGGTTGGTCGGAATTCGTACTGCAGTACTGTGGTATGCGGACAGGGTTTGTGGATCAGGACAAGGTGTCAAAACCCCCTGAAAACTAGCCTTACGAGTTCCAACGACTCCACTGATCTCCCTACCCAGAGCAATCTATCCTCAGCTTCTGCCACCAAGAAAGCTCGAACGCTCTTCTCTTCGTACACTCCTTCCTGGGCTGCCCACGCGCCGCCTTTCGCTTCCTAACTCAAATACTCCCGCCTCCGTTTCCCAATATCGGTCTGAACACCTATGCAGAAGTAGGACTCCACCTCTACGGTTAATCTGAGACAGCCGCGCGCGCTCGACCTCCTCAGGGAAATGTCCGCCCAGCCTGTCACGACCCAATATCTGGGTGACCAGACCCAGAAGAAACGTTCGAAAAGCAGGTCGAAGAGCCGGTCGCCAGCTCGCAAGCAGAAATCCGACGCTCCAGTCGCGAGATCCACAAAGCCCTCGAAAGGCTTCGCCTCAGATGGTGTCAAGGACCACGACATCTTCAGCCTTCCCAGCTCCGACTGGCAATTGCTGGCCCTGATTACGTTCCTGGGATCATTCGTACGATTGTTCAGAATATACCAGCCTACCAGTGTTGTCTTCGATGAAGTCCAGTATGTAGACTTTCAGCTGAGGTATTTAGACGACTGCTAACAGCAATTGACAGCTTCGGAGGCTTTGCCTCCAAGTATATCAAGGGCAAATTCTTCATGGATGTACATCCTCCGCTGGCGAAACTCCTGATTACACTCGCTGGATGGATGGCTGGGTTCAATGGAGACTTTGATTTCAAGGACATTGGAAAGGATTACCTGGAGCCAAACGTGCCATATGTGGCTATGCGCATGCTTCCAGCCGCCATGGGCATCATGACCATTCCTACCATGTTCTTGACGCTGAAAGCTACTGGTTGTCGCACTGTGACAGCTGCTCTCGGCGCTGGACTCCTGATTTTCGGTATGCTATGCACTGCGCGCAGTAACGCTGAAGCTAATCATGCTACAGAGAACGGCTTGATCACTCAGTCGCGCCTCATCCTCCTCGATTCTCCACTCGTCATCTTCACAGCCCTGACAGCCCTCTCCTGGACTTGCTTCACAAACCAGCACGAGCAAGGACCCGCGAAAGCTTTCCGGCCGCTATGGTGGTTCTGGCTTGCTGCAACCGGTCTCGCTCTTGGTGCAACTGTTAGTGTAAAATGGGTTGGTCTATTCACGATTGGATGGGTTGGATCATTGACCATGCTACAACTTTGGGTTCTCCTTGGAGACACAAAGACTGTTACACCAGTGAGTAAACCTTGCGATCATCAGTGAGCAGTTGCTAACGTGCGAAAGCGACTCTGGTTCAAGCATTTCTTTGCCCGCGTCTTCTGCTTGATCGTCATCCCAATCACTTTCTACATGGCCATGTTTGGCATCCACTTCCTGTGCTTAGTTAACCCGGGCGAGGGTGACGGCTTTATGTCATCGGAGTTCCAGGCCACTTTGAATTCCAAGGGAATGCAAGATGTGCCCGTGGATGTTGCATTCGGAAGTCGAGTCTCTCTCCGCCACCACAACACCCAGGGCGGCTATCTCCACTCCCACAACCACATGTACCCAACCGGCAGCAAGCAACAACAGATCACTTTGTATCCACACAAGGATGAGAACAATGTCTGGATTCTAGAGAACCAGACGATCCCAGAGCACGAGCCAAAACTCGAAGGACCAAAGGCATGGGATTTCCTGAATGTGACTAAGATCAAGAATGGTGACGTCCTCCGTCTGTACCATATTACCACTCACCGAAGACTTCATTCCCACGACCAGCGCCCTCCAGTCACCGAAGCCGACTGGCAACAAGAAGTCACTGCTTACGGTTATGAAGGCTTCGAAGGCGACGCCAACGACTTTTTCCGCGTTGAAATCATCAAACCTATGTCTGTCGGTCTCGGTAAGCAGTACTTGCGAACAATTCAGACCAAGTTCAAGCTCGTCCACCTCATGACTGGATGTGTGCTGTTCTCGCACAAGGTCAAGCTCCCTGATTGGGGATTCGAACAGCAAGAAGTCACCTGCGCCAAAGGAGGAACCCTCCCAAATAGTGTATGGTACATCGAGCAGAATGAGCACCCATTGATTGGCGAAGATGCTGAGAAGGTCAACTACCGCAAGCTAGGATTCTTTGGAAAATTCTGGGAGCTTCAACAAGTCATGTGGAAGACCAATGCCGGTCTTGTCGAGTCTCACGCTTGGGATTCGCGCCCACCGTCATGGCCAATCTTGAGCCGTGGAATCAACTTCTGGGGCAAAGACCATCGCCAGATCTATCTTATCGGCAATCCAATCATCTGGTGGTCTTCTACTCTCGCCATCTTGATATACGCTGCAGTCAAGGCTCTGGCTGTTGTTCGATGGCAACGTGGATGCAACGATTACTCGATCGTTCCCTTCAAGCGATTTGATTATGAAGTCGGTACTTCGGTCCTCGGATGGTTCTTCCATTACTTCCCATTCTTCCTGATGGCCCGTCAACTCTTCCTCCACCACTACTTCCCCGCACTCTACTTTGCTATCATTGCGCTCTGCCAAACCTACGACTTCCTGTTTTCTCGCTTCAGCCTGGGTCCCCTCAGACAACCTGTTGTTGGTCAGACCGCAGCAATTGCCTTCCTTGCTATCTCCATTTTCGTTTTTACACAATACGCTCCTCTAGCATATGGTGGGCCTTGGACGAAATCTGAGTGCAACAAAGCTAAACTTTTCGGCACCTGGGATTGGGATTGCAATACTTTCCTGGAGTCCTATGATGCGTACGCAAGCATACAGTCGACTCCTGCGTCGAATGTCCCAGCTTCGGCAGTTCCAGCTGGAAACCAGGTTGGCGAGCCAGAGAAGAAGGCGAATGTAACGCCAGAATCTGATAACCCTCCTCCACCACCTCCTCCTCCACCGCAAGAAGCTCCTCCACAGGGCAGGGACGCGCGAATCATCAACCGCGAGGAAAGAGTGGAATACCGTGACGAAAAGGGCAGACTGCTCAGTCCTGAAGAGGTGGCAGAATTGAAGGACAAAGTCAGCTTCCAGGTAAGGAAATGACATCTTCAAAATCATTCAGAACACTTATTGACCCATCAACAGACCCGTTATGAGACAAGAACGCGCGTCGTCGACGCGGCAGGCAATGAGGTCTATGAAGGACCCGCAGACGGAGCGCCTCGAGCGGTGGCTCCACCACACCCAGATGTGGAGGGACCAAACTCGAACACGGGCAACGCTCCATCAGAGAGCGACGCCTCGAAACAGCCTCCTGTTGTTGATGAAGCAGGCTCAGCCAAGGACGAGCAGAGTATCATAGAGGAGGAGAAGAAGCCCAAGCCAGCCAGCGAAGGCAACGATGCCACAAGGAGTAGCAATTAGATGACTCAAGGAGGGAACCTTATTGGAACTATGTAATGCTGGTGACACGCAACAAAAGGAGTTTTACCGATTGGATTCGGCGGGGCAAAAAACCACTTTCTTTTGTAAGATATGGTGGCGTTCATCATAGTTTTTTAAAAGCAGAATGACGGACGAGGATTGGTGTGGACAGTTGAGTGGAAAATGGAGCAATAGCCTGCATCTAGATGGTGTACTCTCTACTACTACATGCAATAGCATTGCAATAGCATAACTAGAACGGAGATGTAAATCTTGTGTGCTCATCATCAATCGTACGAATAGTCAGGTGTCTGAGGACAGTGATTTGATTATTATCTGTGACCTCAGTGGAGCCCTCGGAGATGCAGGGATTCACCGCACTAGTCGGTCGACTCAACTTTTTGGTTTCCCATGCCGATGTTGGTTACGCATCACACCTACAACTACTTGACCTTGAGCACGCAACTTAATTACTAAATACACAGCCATGGCGACGGCGGTATCGACACAGACTGCTGTCAAAGCGCGATCATTAGTACGTTCTCAATCTGCATAACTAGTCTATCAGATCTTCCCCGGACGACGTCTTGCGACACTCTTGCCTCGCCTTTTCACTGTCTCGCTCTGCTCCCTATTGCTATAGACACTGGCTAATTTGATTGCGAGTAGTACCGCTCCCTCCTCCGTACCTCATCCCAATTTGCCGCCTATAACTTCCGCGAGTATGCGCGACGGAGGACGAGAGATGCGTTCAGGGAACACAAGAATGAGAACGATGAGGGCAAAGTAAAGTCGTTCTTGGAGGAGGCGAATAAGGAGCTGCAAGTTTTGAAGGTATGTGGATATATTTTCGCTTGGAGGGTCTTTGGTAATGGAGGGTACGGAGAAGAAGACGGGAAGGTGGAAGCATGGTGGAGGAGAGATGAGTAGAGATCGGAAAATATGGTTAAAGATTTGGAAACTGTGGCGGAATTTGTTGGACGATACGGCTTTTACCTCTGCCACCATGCGGCTGGGTGGGAAGGGGTGCTTCAAATCGGTGGCAAGAGTTGGAAGTAAGCGCTGTTTAAATGCTAATTGGAACGACGATAGGACGAAGGGGTACAATCTGAAAGACCATGCTAATTGATTGCTACAGAGACAAACAGTGATAAGTCAGTTCTTCCAAATGGACAGGCTGGTAGTGGAAGGTGGCAAGACGGGTGAGCAAAAGGGCAACAGCGGCGGTATTACACGGCAGAAAGATACTGGGTATCTATCACCAATTGCTCAACTGAATCGAATGATAACTAATCAATCTTCTAGCTGGGACTAAATCGACGGACGTCGATTGCACGGAATTCATGAACACGTTGTATTTCTACATGTACAATGAAATACTCTTACCTCATGCACAGCGTTTGATCCATGTGTGCTCCTCTCCGGCATTGAGCCTTTCGACATCCACGGAAAACAAGATGTGCCGCAGAACTTGAGCTTAACAATTTGAGATTTTGGGTCAGACATCTTCGACTTCTAGGGCAAGCTCGTTTGCCGGATTGAAAGGTGCCTGGACGCTTCACACGGCATTGCTCATGCGAGAGCCAGTCTCCCGGCTGAGCGCCTTTCCACAATTGATCAGACAAAAATCCCAGTAGAGTCAGGAACGAGCGACCAAATCAAGAGAATGCTCTCTGACAGCTGCCTATGTGCTTCCAAAAATGGCCCCCAGCTCATTGATCCCCTGATTTAAATGATTACCGCTGAACTGGGAGGAATAGCCCGGCCGACCAAGAATAAAAGGATCGGAATGTCAATCCTCATTTCCATCCTACCGCAAAGGAGGTTGTGAAGTCACATGTGACCTATGCAGCATCGCGTCTCCATGTGCCTGAACAACTCTCTTCAAGGTTTGCAGGGCGGCGACGCGATTGCCTTTCGATTCCGCGGTCGCCGGCGTTCCATCAAGTCCTATTGCCGGTCTCACGTCTGAAGAGTCTTCAACCTGCTGTACGATAACCATGGCCCTGTACGTGATCCCATACGCATTGCTCAACTGATTCTGGCCTACAGCGACGAAGTATTTGCATGGTCCATTTGCATCGGATCGCGTGGTGACGTAGGCGAACTCTGCAGCCACTAGATGACTGTGATCAGCTGGAGCTCTCTGAACCTGCGTGTGTACGCGTGTATTCACATGAAATCGCATTTAGTAGGTCTGCAATCTCCCCTCGATCCCCCCGTTCGACTTCCCCCGGTATGACCTCCCCCTCTCTTTCTTGTGCAGCGACAAGTTCGCGTTGAATGCGTATCCGGCTGTCATCGACCTGCTTGACCTGAGTTCGCAGCAACGTCACTTCAGCCTCCAATTGATCGTTCGCAGCCTTGAGGGTACTGTTCTGGGATATGAGAAACCTTTCGGCGTTTGTCTTACGCGCGCGGAAAGCGCGTTGTACCGCTCGACTTCGTGCTTTGCGTTTATCATCGGGCTCGTCGGTGGAGGCTTTTCGGCCGGGTTTAGCTCGAGCAAGCACATCAACGCTGCTGGTCATTGGGCCGGTAGGGGATCCGGAAGATGTTGGCTGTGAGACCTTGGAGGCGGTGGTTGAGGGTGCCAGAGGGGTGGAAGGTGCCATGGAGAGGCCGTGAGTCGGTAACCCGCTCGAATAATGTGGTAAATTTATTTTGTATTCCTGGGACTGCGCAACGGCTCAAAATTGATATGCCAATGTGGTTGTTGAAGTTGTATGTATGGTAGTGGCTGATCTTGCAGGATGTTTACAGCATATATACGACTGTGCATTCTCCTCTCACAAGGAAAGAGCGTGGTGCTTCGTCTCTGAGAAGCAAGAGCGTGCGACTGTTCAAGCCCCCAGAACGGGACTGTAATGGAACAAAAGCCTAGCCAGCACCTCGATACCTCCCAACCAGCTAAGTCGAGGTCAGCTTCGCGAAATGCCGGCGATCCTTAGACCAAACCCGCCTTCACTCTTGATCTCGAGACTTAGAGGGGCTATCAATGGCGTGGAAGTCCAGGTAATTTACGATATGTTGTCGGTATGTGCTGCCTTTCAGCATACTCCTGACTTGCTGCGGCCTCTTCAGATCAGAGCCTCACTGGAACAAGATGGGTTTGGAAAGAGAATCAACGACCTGCTGGAAGCTCTTTCCTCTGCTTGATACACCTCGTTCTTGCCTGACGCTGTCGTCCTCGTGATCCCAGTCCTAGGAAATAGCGCATCTGCCTTGCCCCTGCAAGTGCTGTTCTGGTAGTTACTGATTGACATTGTAGGTTCTCATTGAGGTCGCTGTTGACGCAACAGTTTCCCAAAACTAGAGATGTATCATCATCAGTCTTTGTTGAGACTGCTGTAAGGAACTCGGCGTTCAGTTTGTCTTGTTGGCTGAACGTTATCTATATGAGCTCACTGTTAAGTTCTCGTACATGCTCACCTAGTTCTGCTCGCTATATAGTTTGAAGGGCGACGGCCATTGTAGCGTATCCGTTTCGACTATGAGCGCGGAAGCGTCCGTTAGCCAAATTCTCCGAGTAAAAATGGTTCCAGATTTCGTCTGATTGCAGTCCTCAACCATGCAAGCATCAGCAAGTAATCACAATGAGAGACAATGGTCGATCTCGATTTTTCATAGAGAACAAGAGAAACACTGATTAGTTTGGATCTAGGTTACTGCAATACCTGGTCAGCATGACTGCACTAATCCTTTCCAATTTCGTTCGGTCAGCCACAGGCTTTCTGCAACTGCTTAATCGTATCTCCAGTGACAGAGACACCTTCAAAGTAATCTGAACTCATCAGCTTCATCAATTGCAATTTGATCCTGATACGACTCACAACTGTCAGAACTCTTTGATATGGCCGTTCTCGATCTCACACGACACCTTCTCGAGAAGGTCCAAGAGAGCATCGTTGAAACCCTCCATCAAGCCTTCGCTATAAAATATCTCCGAAGACGCGATAATATACTCCTTGGAATCGTGTGCGACGAGTAGGGCTTGATAGCCGTTTGGGTGGTGTGGGCATTTGGTTGTGCGAGTAACGATGCCCAAGTCTTTGGCTGGGCCATGATGACGGGCAGCCGCGTTTTCTGATAGAGACGTCAGCATTTCATGTCATCCGGGAAAGGGTTCATTTGTTACCCTTGATCCTGATCTCGAGATATTGGTTTTCGGTGGCTAGGTCCGACATGGCTCTTGATCGCAATTGGAGATGTTATTTGGTGAAAAATAACGGAGCTGTACCTAGGTACGTAGAGAGTTCAGCGATGAGAGAGAATGAAGAATGTCGCGGAAAACAATTCGACCTGCAGACAGAACGCCTAGGTAAACACCGTCACTTCGAGGTCAATTTTCCAAGTCGAGATTGATGACGGTAAAAATTTGATCAAGAGCTGCTCATAAATCACCAGAAATTTACAACACCAGATTTCAGGTGGTAGACTGGAGTATTCAGAACCTTATCAATATATGGTGCGCCATGATCTTACCATGGTCTACTTCGTCCTTCAAAATTGACGATCCTGCTAATCGCCGTCCCCAAAAGATGGCACATCAGCACACCGTCTCATTCTCCATCTTCTTTCTCCCGAATTTCATTCACTCGAAGTGCACTTAATATGTATAGCCTTGTCAATTTTCTATTTGCAGCATAAGGAGTTGAGCCTAACCTTGGGGCGTTTTCCAGGTAACGACGGGCACACCGTCCTTTTTCAGCAGCTCAGTCCTCCTGTTGATCTTGAGAAAAGTGCTCCAGAGCCCCTGATGGATCGCGAATTCAGGACCACACCTTCCTAATACCAATTCTTCGTGGTTGACTTGAACGCGGGATTCGGTCAAGCCTGGCGAAAGCCTGGTGACAACGATCCAGATGTGGAAGTGGTTCCTGTCTTCTGGGCAGAACTCGCAGCTCTGGACTAGGGGCGGATCATAGTCGTAGCGCCTCAGGATGGTGGCGATATTAAGTTCTGCCGAGGGCATATTGCCAACCGATGCCAGATTCTCTTTCAGCTTGTTAGTCATGGCCTCGTTGATACCATTTCTGATCGTACCCTTGATCCTGTTTTCCAAGTATTGGTTGTGTGTAAGCAAGCTTAGCATGCCGATATCCGTGTCCTCCATTGCAAAGACAATGAGTGGAATTTTCCGTATAGAAAAAGATTGGTAATGAGCTTGGTGCAAGGTTCGCAGTTGCAGTTGAGCTCCCTGTTGGACATCATATTGACCCTTTATTCCCCTATTCCCCTGAGAGCACAAGTTGTACGCAGGCAATGCTGGTCAGGCCTCCACATGACTAGGTGCAGTCAACGGTCACCGGCGGGCAGTGCATATCATACTAGTAGGTGGCGTGGGTGACACCCTGTGGCGACAACATGCGAGCAGGGCGATTAGTATCAACATTGTGGTGTCCAAATATGCCAACAAGCTAAGTCTTGTACAAAGAAGGTATATGTTGGCCTCACACGTGTGCTGTTTGCTGTTCTGAAGTGTCAGTAGCCTGGAGAGAAATCAACCAGATCCTGGCACGGCCAATTTCGACTTAAGTCGAGGCAATGGGATTTTGTCTACTATCAAAAGCATCCCCAAGTCCATCCATCGGCCTCTGTCCTGACGATGCCTATTCGCCCAGACTTGCCATAATCTTGCAGAGGGTCGATCCCATGTGCTATCATCACGCACAATCACGTCTCCCATGGCCATGGCTTCACGGAATCAAGGCTGGGCTCGGCTTCCTATCATTTTGCGTTTGAACGCTCAATATGCACGCTTTGGAGCGGCTATTTCTTACTACTAATTGTAGATGCTAAGGATGTGTAATCATATAACAGAACTACCTGACACTGCCAACACATTATCCCACTCCTGAACCTGGACATCTTCCTCCAGCACAGGATACTCTCTGTTTGCACTACTTCTACTTGGATAGTTATGACCCGGTCAGACCGTTCTCAATCGACCCTCCTTCCACGATATTCCGGTCCAGGTTCATTGGCGAAGATTGCCATTATCACTGGAGCCGTTGTTGGTTCTGTTGTTCTATTCATTTCCATCTACGCCTTGTTGGTGAGGCATAGACGTCGCCAAACCCTGAAGAAAGACGAACAGGAAGACCGTCGAAGAGAGGAAGAAGACCACCAAAGTAAAGAGGCGAACCGTCAGAGAGAGCAGATATTGGCGGAGCAGCAGCCGCACTGGGAAGCCGGTTATGAAGAAGGAGTTATTCCGCCCCAGAGGCTGTTGACTTACAGGCGTGAGTTTTGGAGTCTCAAACCAGAGGACAGGGAAGCCCTGATTTCCATGTACTTGAGGCGCAGATGGAGTGACGATGCGACTGTGTTGACGGACGACAATCTGAAGTGGAGAGGTGACAAGGACCGCGCCATAAATGAAGCAGAGCGTCGATTCGTAATGCAGAAATGGTGGGAAGATCAAGGACAACATGCACTTTTGGCGCAGCTAGACTCTGAACGTGGACCATCAGAATTACAGCGAGGCAATGTTGTTCCACGCTCAATGCCGACCTCCCCTATACGACACCACAGATTCGTGGACGATGTGGAGCTTAGTGAGCTTCAACCCCCTAAGTCACCCCGTGCTTATCAAAATTCGCCAACACGCGATCCCGTCAGCTCGGATTCACGAGCTATTGCCCCTCAAATCGAACTCGAAGGTACCTTTGGCCGTAATCCGGACCTCCAGATCTACTCGGAACATCATGGGTGTGAAAGGCATGTTCCGCAACGTGCTCGTGGCATCGACATTGCGATCGGATCTAGTCACCTCAAAGTCCCTGGTCAAACTCTCAGTCGTGCGGCTCCCTCTGTGGCCTCCTCAATCTTCACCACTGGAACATGGAACATGCCCGCGGGCTATGGTTACAACCAAAATACTGCGCGGTTCAGTGTCAACACTGAAGCCGAAACGATCCTTTCCCACGACGAGTACAGAGGAGAAGCCCAAAGAAATCGAGCTGAGCGCCGGCTTATTAGGGAGCAAGAAGGCAAGCGGGAGAGAGAGGCAAGAGACCATCAGCAAGACCTGGGCAACTACGAAATGAGGAGAAATCTGGACAGGGCAAAGAGAGGAAAGTATGAGCGATGACGAGAATGCTTGAAACCAGTGCCGAGTACGCGTCTCTTGGAACGATGGGGGAGGATGGTCATGTTAGGAGTTTTGCTTACTTCAAGGCATTCTTTGCAGCTTTCCAAATGCTTTCCGAATCTGTGATTCCTGGGAGTCGAAACAGCTTTCCTGCTGATGAGGTGACTGTGGGGAGCAAGAAGAGAGCGGGATCATATGAATGGCTCACCGTTGAGAAATTGTAGACAACATCTCAGAACCTTTAATGGACAGAGACTGCGCGAACAGCTCCTTTCCGTAATCAACGCTGACAAGAATTGTTCCCCAATCTCCCCATTTCGGGCCAAAGTGAGGAGGGATCCCAAACCTACCTAAGACGTATCCCAATAGGGCAACCTTTGGCACGTGGTGTCCGAGCGCCAGGACCTCAATTTATCTATTCAAGACGCGACCAGATCCCCATCCGCTGTCAACCCCAATCTGTTCATTGCACCCCAAGGAGCTTATCCCGCCAGGAGATCAGACGCAAACCAAAGAAGCCACACAAACCCCAGCCGCTAACAAGCCTTTGAGACAGAGAAGCTGCATCACCAAAAGCAAGATGTTGAAGAGTACGTGGACTACCCTTCGCGCAACGTTCGCATTGTCGCCATGACCCTTCCAAGACCTGAAGTCTGAGACATGCTCCCACATATGAGGTATCGTTCATCCAGCCAATGCTGTTTTCCAATCTACTGTGAACATAGTCCTATCTGCCGAGAGAATTAACCCTCGCCGAAGAGTACCCCTACTATGCATCACTCGTCCACAGGAGCACTACGATCGTCGTTCAAGGTGGCAAGACATACCGTAAGAAACCCATCGTGCTCGCCTTTCCCGAGATGTACTGACCGCGCATGGTGTGTTCCACGTTGAGAATCAACAGGCCTGGGCTAGGCAAGAATTCACAAGCTCCCATTGAATTTATGATCCTTAGCGAAATACAATTTGCCGCATCTGGGCGGCTTGTCCAATTTATTGAAATTCCACCGTCCAGGGATGCCCGAGCACATTGGAGTTCCACGCACCGGTGCCAATGGGGCAAAGGTAGAGGCTATATCGTGCGTGAGCCCTGATAGATACCTGTGGGCACCGCTTCGTTCTTTGCTTCAGGTTCACAGGTCGTCAAAAATGTTGTCCCTCTCTTTGATCAGTTCTGCGATCCTTTTGGGCGTTGCTAACGGCAAACCTACACCGTTAGAAGCCCTTGACCAATTGGCAGAAAAGCAGACTTTCAGCCTCCAAACGATCGAAGTCGACCGGAAAGAACCACGATCATTGCTCGATGAAATAACTCACACATACATGAAATACAATGTTGAGCCTCCGTCATACATCGAGGCGGCCGTACGGGATACACCCGGTGCAGGCGTCGCCACAACGCCCGCGAAATCAATCGGCGGAGACAAAGAGTATCTGATTAGCGTTCAGGTCGGAAACCATAACCTTACTCTCGACCCTGATACAGGTTCTGCAGATTTGTACGTTGCACCAGTTTTCCACCCGAGATGCTAGGAAACATTCTTCGTAACGACTTTGCCCACACCTCAAAGCTGCTAACACGGAATACACAGATGGGTAATGTCCACATTACAACCGGCCAACGAGCGAACGGGTCGACCTCAAAATCGAGTCTACGATACATCAGGTGGAAAGGTACTTGACGGCCATTCGTGGACGATTCGTTACGGAGACAGGAGCGGAGCCAATGGTAAAGTGTACCTCGACAAGGTCTCAATTGGTGATCTCACCGTGCCCAACCAGGCGGTCGAAGCTGCCTCTACCGTTTCAAAGACGTTTTCGAAAGACCCTGCCAACGACGGCCTGCTCGGCCTTGCTTTCAGCAAACTCAACACAATCAAACCATCTAAGAAAGCGACATGGTTCGACAACATCAGGCCAAAACTCGCAAAGCCGCTCTTCACCGTCTCGCTAAAGCGAAGAGCAGTCGGCTCATACGACTTCGGCTACATGGACAAGTCGAAATATACTGGCGAGATTGTGTGGGCCAACGTCAAGGGCGCAAAGGGATTCTGGGACTTTCCCGTCACTGGCTTCGCCGTCGGATCAGGACCAGAGGTCCCCATCACACTGAACGCCATTGCCGATACAGGTTCCTCGCTGTGGTATGTGCCAGCCAAGGTTGCGGATGCATACTACGCCAAAGTCCAGGGGGCCAGTTTCAGTGCATTAACGGGAGGGTGGAGCTTTCCTTGCAGCGCCAAATTGCCTGATATCACACTTACCGTCAGTGGTAAGAAAGTGGTTGTGCCTGGTGGCAACATGAACTACCAAAGCATCGGCAACACGTGCATGGGTGGGATGCAAAGGGACACTGGGATGCCGTTCAGTATTGCTGGAGACGTGTTTCTTAAGAATCTGTTTGTGGTGTTTGAACATCCGATCAACGGGCAGCCGAGATTGGGATTTGCTTCGGCGACAAAGGCTGGGGCAGCAAAGGCTCCTCCGACAGCACAGGCTCCTCCTGCAGCAGAGACTCCAGCTGCAGAGGCCCCTGCAGAAGAGGCTCCAGCACCGGCATCACAGCACTAATGGCAGAGAGGGATGACTGGAAGATGAAAGCTTGATAGCATGAAAGCCATGAATTTGGTGTCTGTACTTCCCAGTGCATAGAATACGAGTTCGTGAGCCTCGGTTCCCGTTCCCGCTCCAGCCCCGGTCCGAAGCTAGCCGGATGGAGACCTTTACGTAATGAACCAGACGTCATGTGCGACCAAGAGTGAAGGAATCTCGACCACTGCAGGTGCCGCGAGATTTTCCACGGCAGCAACACTTCTGTTCCTGTAATGGCGCCCTTCGACAAGTGACAATGACCCCTCTTGCTTAATCTGCAGGAACAGTACCCATTGCTCCTTATCCCTTGGTCAAGCAAACATCAGCTTCTTCATTCCCGACCATGTCAGAAGCGCCAGGCGGAGGGAAGAGACAGCAGGCAGAGGCTGAGGTCGTCTCCAGACATCTGCCCCCAGAATACAATGCAGAGTTTGATGGCAACCTCCCCACCGCTGGAGATGCGTCTGCCTCGGCCCCCAACCTCATCCAAGATGAAGCAGAGTCATCGCTCAGACTTCAAGGCGGAGACATACATCGTGATTTGTTCAAGATCAATGCACGAGCCAAATTACAAAAACGGGCCGCAACTTTCTCCCATCCCCAAGATGCTGAATCCAGACTGGTCGATGCGAGTGCCTCTGAGCAACAGGTACCAGGCGGATTTCGACGGGCCTTCATTCGTCAAAGCTTGCAAAGGGGAAATACATATTACGGAAGGAAGACCCCAATCACCAGGAACTTTGTCGAATTTCTCGATCTGTATGGAGCCTTTGCGGGCGAAGACCTGCAAGATTCCGATAACGAATCAGTCTTTGAGGAAGAGGAAGAGGAGGACGAGGCTGAAGAGGAATCGAGGACGGCAGCCGAGGAACCCTCCGAACGTCGTCCACTTCTTGGGAAAAGGAAGAGCTCAAGGAGAGAAAAGAAAGGCGATGCAGGAATGATGCAATCCTTCTTCACTTTGCTAAAGGCCTTCATTGGGACCGGGATCATGTTTCTACCCAAGGCGTTTAACAACGGAGGGATCGTCTTCTCGTCGATTACCATGTTGATGGTTGCGTCCTTGTCCATGCTCGCTTTCCATCTACTGCTCAAATGCAGGACCCTTTACGGAGGAGGTTACGGAGAGCTTGGACAGGCAATTGGAGGTCCCAAGTTCAGATCAATAATCTTGGCCTCCATCGGGATATCCCAGATAGGTTTCGTATGTGCTGGAATTGTCTTTGTGGCTGAGAACCTCTATTCTTTCCTCGAGGCTGTTCTGAAAGGCACGAGTCCGTTGCCGATCAAGGCTATCATTGCGCTGCAGCTGGTCGTTCTCATCCCACTTTCCTTCATCCGAAACATCTCCAAACTGGGTCCCGTGGCTTTACTTGCCGACGTGTTTATTCTCATTGGCCTCACCTACATCTACTACTTCGACATCGCCACTCTCGCCACAGAAGGTGTCGACAAGACAGTCCAGCTTTTCAACCCGCGAGACTACACCTTGACTATTGGCGCCGCAATCTTCACATTTGAAGGCATCGGCCTCATTCTTCCCATTCAATCATCCATGAAAAAGCCTGAAGCGTTCGAGTGGCTGCTCGCGGCAGTCATGATCATCATCACTCTTATCTTCACATCAGTGGGCGTACTATGCTACGCAACCTTCGGATCCGACACCCATATCGAAATCATCTCCAATTATCCTCAGGACAGTAAACTAGTCAACGCAGTTCAATTCCTGTACTCGATTGCCGTGTTGGCGGGAACGCCAGTTCAACTTTACCCAGCCTTGCGTATCATCGAAGGAAAGGTCTTCGGTCGGCGATCAGGAAAGAAAGATGTAATGACGAAGTGGAAGAAGAACGCCTTTAGGACAGCGGTCGTTCTTGTCTGCGGCGGTATCTCCATTGTCGGATCCAGTAACTTGGACCGATTTGTTTCGTTGATTGGATCTTTTGCTTGTGTGCCACTGGTCTACATTTATCCACCACTTCTGCATTACATGGGCGTTGCGCAAACTCGGTGGGAAAAGATTGGGGATGTTGCATTGATTGTACTAGGCGTTGTTGGAATGATCTACACTACTGTGGTCACTTTGATCAACAGCTTCTTGTAGGGGGCTTGCGTATGGGACTGGTCTTGAGCGAAAATGTACAATACGCTGAGTGGTGGATAGCACTACTGGGTACGGAGTCACGGCATTTCTGCGGTCTGTTTCGATGGCAGATGCATCCAGAACAAACTACTGGTAATCTCGAGTTCCATAGATCAAATGGCACAATCAAATCCCTTTGAATACCCCATTCAACTGCGAGTTCTGCTCACACTTTCGCTCTTGACTTGGATCTACCATTGCTCAAATCCCCCATGTCCTGGCGCCGCTATGAGACGCATACCCTTTCAGGACACTGCATGACTTTGGGAAGGCTGGTATCAACCCGACCATCTGTAGTCATGGACGCGGAGATCGTGCATCTTCGCGAGAGTCTTTGAGTTGCACAAGTGAAGCAATTCGTTGCTGAGAGAAATTGCCCAGAGATAGAGTCAGGAGAGATGCGTCCATCAATCAACCAATCACGGTAGACATTTGTAATGCTAGTCAGTTATTCGGCTCCCCGCGGTTCCCCAGCCTTACTGTCCGGGGCAATTCCGATTCTGTGTGGTCATAATAACTTGCAGCAGCTCCCATATTTATAGCAATTGCTGTTCCCAACAGCTCGACGCTTGCAACTCCCCAATTGCTTTACTACAGAGATCCTCCCCTAGACAACGTTATATATCATGAGCTCCGACAGGTAAGGATTCTGAACTACTCTGGATCAACGCAGCACTGACATGCAATTGTTATAGCCACCCAATTCACCCAGCGACGGTACACTTCCCAATAGCCTTCCTCAGCTTAGCTTACGCCCTTGACATCGCCTATGGTCTTTCCACACACCCTTCCTCTGCCAAACTCGTGGCATCTGTCTACGACACGGCTCCTTTCCTCGGCGACATCGCTCGATTCTCATACTATCTAAGCATCCTGGGCATCATAACCGGCATTCCAGCAGTGCTTAGTGGCATTCAGCAGCTGATGGAAATGCTCAAGCGTCAGGACATGGCAAACAAACTCCAGAAGTCTCAAAACAAGGCCGCAACTGTTCAGAAGATGCACCCGAAACTCAAGATTGCCTTCTTGCACGCTGCTCTCAACGACGTGGCAATTGTGGGTACTGGGTATAATTGGTGGACGAGGAGGGCGATCGCAGGAAATGCTCCAACAGATACGGGAGTTCTCGTTAGCGCTGGTCTCTTGTTCTCGCTCCTTTTCTCAGCGTTCCTTGGAGGCAAGTTGGTATATGAGCACGGCGTTGGTGTTATGCGAGTTGGCGAGGCCAATAGGATTAAATCGCAGTAGGAGGTCTGGACACTGAAGGCTAAAAGGACGTTCGCATGACGAGCAACGTGGTGTAAACTGCGGGACCGACTGAGGGAAGCATGTAGATCAAAATCTTTCGAGAGTATATCGTTCTAGATCTTCCCGTTCAAGTGACCAACATTGTCATTGTTTCCTGAGTCTGAAGGCAATCCGCAGGCAATTCATAGTACGGCTGAGCTGGCAGGGTTTATACGTCATGCTGCTTTGGGAAATCTTGGTGTGGGACACTTCCAAGGAAAGTTCAAGTTACGCAACTGCTTAAGAAATAACTGAGCAGCGGGCAGGCAAGAAAATCGCAGCTCGCATTCGATCTTCTCAACTCAATATCATTACACCCCGCTTTGGCATTCAACAAATTACTTGTTGCTCCTACGAGCAACCTCAACCATCCCAGCCTCAGCCTCGCTCCCTCAAGAAGAAGATAACAACATGCCTACCACCTCAACTTTACTCACGGGCCTAGCTGGCGTCTTCGCCATCCTCGGTCTGGCCGTCTACCTCTTTGGCATCCCACCTGAGATGAAACGCAAGATGGAAAAAGCTGCCCTAAAGACAATGGGAGAGAACAAAGCTTCATACATGATGAAAGGCGAGTCATGACTTGGATTCCGACGCGATTCTGCAGATCCCTTCTAACGCGGGGTAGATCAAATCTCCAAGATCCCAGCGTCCGACCAAAAAGACGTTAAGGAACTTAAGAACTCCCTCGGCAACATAGGTGGTGGGGCAATGCAGAACCCAATCGGTGAAGAGGGCGGAGAGTTGGCAGACAACCTCACTAGTCCTCTTACTGGTCGGTAGAAAGAAGGTTCGCTGGACTGTTTCTCTATGTACGAGGTTGAACGACTTGGTGCAATAGACCGCCGAGCGTCTCTGGTACAGTTTATCAAGGAGCGTCTCGATCGCGAAAATAATGGACTCAGCGGGCGATGATACACAGCGTGCTTTCGAAGTTGGTATTGGTGGACCTGGAAGCGAGTGATCTTGAAAGGGTTGCGTTGATACGGACTGTGCTTCTGGTTATTGTTGGTCCTGGAAAACACGTATACAGTGACACCTTGAACGCTGCAGTTGTTCAGTGCTATCCCATTTTCATCACTTGGGAGAAACCAAAGATCACCGGGAGAAACCAAACATCTTGGAGTCTTGTCTCGCAATGTCTCTACTTGCCCGAAGACGTTGCCGCCTTCAGAACCCCCACCTAAGCCGGGAACAAACGGAGTTGAGGATAAACATGGATTTAATGATAGGAATGATTCAAGCATGCTCCACATGTCTCCCCAGCCTTCAACCGCAGCTCGACATGTTCACATGCATTTCGTGCATTGACAAGTGCTTATGATTGGGGATGGTGAGAGCAGAACCGCTGTGCCCCACCGTGTAGTCGTTAGAAAAGTCTGCACGGAAACGCTAAGCAAGCATTCTGGTTTCAACATCTTCACATGCAGGGTAAACACTCGCGACAGCGGGACGGATCATGACATCGCGGCTGTCGATTGTATCGCTATCTCGCTATCTACACCGTAGGTTGTGAAGATATAGCCCGTCGACCTCCCAGAGCATAGACCCTTTGGATACCTGGACATTCTGGCCCTTGGTTTTGCTTACTGTGGTAATTCTACCTCCAAGCGAAATTACACTACAGATCATGGATCACGAAATCGAGAGCTACTCAACGGATCTGTTACCACCGCTCTCATCCGACGACGATCAGCCTTCCACACTCTATGCATTGCTTCCGAAACTCCTTCGAAGCAGACTGCGCAGGCTTCCTTCGATAAGGCGCTCAGTCCATCACTACAGTCGATCGTACAGTGCTTCGGCCGACGAGAGTCCAAGGTCGAGCACAGAGTTCCGAACCCCTCCTCCGGGGTATACGTCGAGAGTGTCTTTATCCGAGCCAATTTCAGACAGCGAAGACCTGGAAGATGCAGTGGTTTCGCGACCATCGTCCAGCTCATCCAACTCAAAAACAGAGAATGGCAAGCGCAGCTGGATAAAGTGGTCGTTTGCCAATCAAGGTATGCAATCAATCGCACCGTTGTCCATACCTGGCCTCTGACATATCTCAGGACTGAGCCTGCTTAATCTCGCAGCACAAGAAGAATCCATTCGACCCAGAAAACGGCGTGGCAGCAGCGCCCTATTGTTGAGCCGTCAGCTCTACGTACATGGCATCACTTACCTCCTTCGCGGACTGCCATCAAACATGACGCCAGAGGAAAGGATAAGCATTTGGGCTGCCGTGCCACAGGACGTGCTAGACTTGTCTCAAGTTAACAATAATTCGAAGGAAGTTGTACGTGCAGCTGAGAAGCGACTGGCAGAACAGAACAGCGAGGAGCCACCTTCGTTGTTGCACCGCGCTCTGGCCACGTTTATTGTCCAGATGTTCATCCTGTTCCAATTCCTGATCCCATATATAAACGTCCTTGCGGCAGCAGCGTACAAGTACGAACGACAGAACCGAATATCGGAGCGAGTCTTTGCATCCGGCGTCAACACAATGGACGGTATGATGAAATCAACGGTTCGCCTCGGAAACTCGGTATGCCAGATGAATGATGGCAAGGTCGGACAGGCATTGAACGACTTCGTGTGTTGGTGGATTCGGGGTGTCACAGGAGGCGTACATTCTGGTGTCCAAGACGGCCTGGTAGTTCTCGGTATTGAGAGGCCGTACAAACAGGAAGGTGGAGTGAAACCTTGATGGATTAGACTAGGTTGAATTGGAGTTTGTTGGCGCAGGATACCCATATACTTGCTCTGCCATATAGGGATGAAATTAGAATCCACGATTCCCTCAGAACATCAGTGCACCCTCTTTGGGAGTGGTGTTGCTTGGCAGATGGTTTTGTTTGATTGCACGTGCACAATTTCTGATACCGCAACCTCTGATGCTTCGAACTTCCTACTCCTCCATCCGTTTTCAAGCCTACCACCATCCTTCGAGCCAGCAACATGACACGGTCTGGACGGCGGATCATACTTGCTCGCTCGAATGCGCAAAACAGATTGCCGCTGCAAACAAGCGAATCAAGACCGGAGATCCCCTTTTCGGCCAACCCGAGCGCATTGAATTCCTTTTCAACCCCACATGCCCATCAGCGCCGTCCTAACTCATGCATGCAACGAGAATTGGCAAATACAAAAACGCGTGGGATGTGGACGATAAAGATGGCCCGTTGGCCTACAGCCTTCTCGAACGCGAGTTTGAAACAAGTTTTGAGGCAGGGGTAATCTCGGACCAACCAATACCAGCTGATGGCCTTTCATACACTATCAGGAGACAAAACATAGTCTAATACGACTGGATTGTTCTCCTGTTTACATCCCGTCTCCGAGGATAGTTGCGCGTTCATCGCGATAGCAGTGGCAGTTGGGACCAGTACTTGATACTGACTACGCCACACTTGGACGACATTTTGCGCCTGGAGTTGAGACGAGAAACGTATTTCAGCGTCGGGACGACATCATTGGCTGCCATGCTCACTCCTGCGGATAGATGAATCTTTTGCTCCTGGAAATGCATCGCGATAGCCTTGCCCCCTCTATCCTTTCTGGTCTTGCTTCACCCTAGACGCGGATCTCGTCCTCGGCGTACCTGCGAGCCGTGAGGTATTATTTTATTTGCTGCCTGTAAACACCTCCTGTTCGGAATCAAAAGACAAGATGCCAACTGTCAAAGAATCGCGCCAACGGAAACGCCATCTGCTTAGATGCCAGCTAGGTTCCTTAGGCTCTAGAACTGTTCCTGTCAAGGATGTTGTTCTCCCAAAGGGTACAATAGTAGCATTGTATCCTCCTCCACATCCAGCCTCCTGATTGCGGTGATTCTTCTGTACATATACTTTTTTCTTTTCTCGGTGTACTCTTGGCCCTTCGGTCTTGCAGTCTTTTCAGTCCTTTCAATATGTTGACATCCATTCTTTTACTCTCGCTCACGAAGACGAGCATAGCTGGCTATGCTCTCAAAGACGCCTACACTCCTTCAAATTTCTTCCAACAGTTCAACTTCTTCACCGGGGACGATCCCACGCAGGGCACGGGTGCGTAGGAACAATGACAGCTTTTATTGTGCACGGCTGATACAGCGCAGTTAAATACGTGGATCAGACCACTGCACAATCGGCTGGCATCATTTCTGCCAATGGTTCTTCGGCCAGATTCGGGGTTGAGCATTCGAGTCCGGCTCCCAATGGCAGAATGAGTGTGCGACTCGAATCGAAACAGTCGTACAATCAAGGTCTTATCATCGCCGACATTGCGCATATGCCCGGGTCCATTTGTGGGACTTGGCCTGCGTTTTGGACCGTCGGTCCAGACTGGCCGATGAAGTGAGTGTTAAAGGGCGACGCGGATGCTGAACCAACTAACAGGCGTAGTGGTGAAATCGACATTATCGAAGGTGTGAACTCAGCAAAGACCAATGCCATGACCTTGCATACAAGAGCAGGCTGCCAACTTTCATCGGCCCCAGCAGTTGGGAATGCGAACCAAAAGTTTACCGGTTCCATCCAGACGAGTAATTGCGACATCAATGCGCCTGGACAGGGGATGAACGTGGGCTGTGGTATCGGTACTCAGGACTCCATGACCTATGGTGATGGCTTCAACAACGAAGGCGGCGGAGTCTATGCCACAGAATGGACTGGAGAGGCCATCAGGGTCTTCCACTTCGTACGTTCCAATATTCCAGCGGATATTATGGCCGGCAAACCTGATCCCACAACCTGGGGAGCACCGCTTGCTCTTTTCACTGGCTGCGATTTTAACTCCTTCGTCAAGAACCAAACGATAGTCTTCGACACCACTTTCTGTGGACAATGGGCGGGCCAAAAAGAAGTATGGCAATCCGATGCCGTATGTTCTAAGAAAGCAGCCAGCTGCGAAGACTACGTCAAAAACAACGCCGCCGATTTCGCCGGCGCATACTGGGACGTCAACTCGTTGAAGGTATATCAGCAAGACAGTGGCTTCATCGGTTCCGCACCAGCCGCACCACTGCCTTCAACGATGTCCACAATGTCCTACACCCAAGGCGTCCCACCAAGTTTCATACCATCGACTATGGTGACGATGACAGCACCAGCGCCAAGTATACCATCAGGACTTCGCTCCAGCTTCGCGCAGAGCGTCCAGATCGTGACGGTGGACATGACAATGACAACGACTGTCGAAGTTGCTGGTCAAGCAACGGGCATACAAACCCCACAATCAATTGTACGGCCCCCTGAAAACTGCTCCTCCCGGCCGCATGCAAACGGTTGCATAGCTCTCTTTGACGGGAACAACAAAGGCTGATGTTCATGTGTGGCGCTTCAGATTTCAACGACGGGACCTTCTTTCCCACCGCAGGCGACACCGACACCAACACCCTCTGAGATGAATGGGAAGCCGTTGGATGCCAGTGCTTTTCCTGGCGAGGGAAGACCGGGCGGGTCCCGGGGCCCGGCCAAGGCAAAGAGGGATGTGGCGCATGAGAGGCATTTCCTGAAACATAGGAGGGCTTTGGGCGGACATGGGCGTGTACACCTCAGTGTACAGCGCGCATGATTGGCGGCACATTTGGGAGGGAGAACCTATATTTTGGTTGGTTGATACCCCTTTGAATGAGCGGTTACATATGGTAGGTGACGATTTTGCAAGGTGTATATAATTGATGAGTTATTATTCGTTATTCTTCTACTTGAGTGGCAGCTCAAAGGAGTTGTTGTGTAGGTATACCTGCACAGCAACATTAACTCGGTATATAGTGTCCAGGATTTACTCAGATCTTCCATCCCCATCCGTCTCGCTAACAACTGCCTCTTGATGGGAGACGAACTGCCTTGAGAGAGTTCAGTCTTCCCGTGTTCGTCGAGTGGAAAGTGAAAAGCCGACGAGCGAGGTGGTGTGCTTAGCCCTGTTCCTCCCTACCGTCCGCGCTTCCACATACCGCGCGTGCTGTGCATGGATTGGCCGTTTTCTTTTCTGTAACGCCACTCGACCCAGATCGACACTGCAATATTCTCGGCATTTCTACTCGGCTACGATACCAGTATAATACTGGTACTCCGTAACGTAGCTACCTCCGTACGTCCAAAAACGAGTCGATCAAGGTTCGGCTACGGCACTTACCGCAGTAGCAGTCGTCGGGCACTGATCGCAGAATGGACTGGGACATCTCCGAGATCGATCTTCCCACGCTTTGGAGCAAACCACGTTCTGGCCCAGCACCCAACTACTCGCAAGTCTCCAGCATCTTTCGGATGACGTTCATTAGAGTGCCGTTCTCCAGCGCCGCTGCAACTCTCTCCTTGTCCCCCAGCTGTTTGTTCACGGCATCTCCCGTACTGTGCGTTCCCTCCTTGATTCTGACGTCGATCCTGAATCGTGGCGAAAGCGCTTGCTCAAGCCGCACTCGAACTCCCAATCCAATGACCGTGGCAAGTGAGCAGTGGGTAATGGTTGGCGTGACCAAAACAGTCACAGTGCTGAACTTGGAGTTGGGGGACGTAGGAGGGTTAATCTGAATATCGGGCAGGTTTACGACGGCGAGGGAGCCCAGCGTGAGCGGATGCTCTGGGTCGGAGATGGTGGAAATCAGGTCGTAAATTTCCTGCTCGTCGATGGGCTCCATATAATCATCAGAGTCTGGTTCCGAGGCTTCAGACGCTGCAGTGGGCGACCCGGGAGGCGCAAAGGGATCGTATGGGTACCCGTGAGCGGGGATGAGGGTGTCGAACAGGCCGGTGCCACCATCCTTTCGTTTGAGGGCAAGATTCTCCCGATGGCGGGATGGGAGATCAGAGGGGAGCAGAATGGTCGGGTTGGCGTTTTCTTTGTTCTCTTCCATGATGAATTGTGTTGAGACGTGTGAGTTGCGGTTGTGATAGTGATCCTCTTGGATCTGGGATAGATGGATGCATCTACTCGTCGGCGGTGTCGCTTCCCGTTGCGCCAATCATATGCGCGGGATTACTGAGAAAGTCTGCTGTGGTCACGTGAGACAAGACCAGCTTCGAATTTTGCATGATTCCATCAACTCATTGTACCAAATCAGCAGGAGGATCGTCGACAGCAAGCATGAGCAAAGTCATGCATCTTTTGAATTGCCCTCTAGAGAGTCTGCAGGATGGGTAGAAGACCCACTGACTCGTTTGTCAGCCTTGGCCCAGTACAGTAACATATCCGATCAGGATTACTGTGGCACAGGAGATTGTGAGATTCAATATTACCAAACACGATTACAGCTTTGTATCATCTTCGCCCGATGCGCAGGTCATGTATCCGCTTTGCTCTACAGGCAGCAATTGTTGTCCCACAAGTCCGGAGGCACGGCGGCGATGTTCGCGCAGACGACCGATTTCCACCTCGATCGTTGTCAGTGCCCGCCTCGGACTCAATCAAGACTGCGAGCCTGGGCCACGGTCGGCAGCTGCTTCCCCACTGTCCCAATGGCCAGGTTGTGGTGCACGTCAATTTCCTGAATCCTGAATCCTGAATCCTGAATCCTGAATCCTGAATCCAGAGTCCAGAATCCTGCACCCTGCATCCTGCGTCCTGCGTCCTGCATCCTGCATCCTGCATCCTGCCGTCCGGCTGTTGGGCACAGACGCACGTATTGCTACCGAATACTGGCAGGATTCGCACCACTGCCGCAATTTCTCCATTCCATCAATCAGGGCTCGCATTTGAACATTTTGCTGCCAATCACGGAAGGCCCCGCGACACGCCAGCAACAGCGGGCCCAGAAGCTTCGGGCGAATGAATGGATACAATGTGCTGTGAATGTACTGTGGTATACAGGGCACAGGAGAAACAACCGTGGTCAGCCGATGATGCAAGCAGTCGAGTCAGTCTACCTAGTGGTAGCTAGAGATGTAGGGTTCCCCCCACCATAATCCATATCATAACGGCTCCATGGGCATGGGCACAGTCCCCTGTCACAGCTCTTGGCATGATCGAAGCTTTCCAGAAATTTGCCCGAATGGTCACTCTCGTCTCCTCTGTGGCTATCAAGCCGTTCACCCGTCCCGAGTACAGAATGTCAGGTTGTAGCAAGTCAGCACCCCGGCAGACAAAAAGGAAATCCGCTGTGGCCCTTGAAAGCCGGTCGCATCATCTCTTTGCATCCTGCTCGCCTGCCTTTGTTGATATAGCCTGTCTGTCCTGGCCAGGCGTACCGCTGGTGGCGTGGGCACCGTCCCGATCATCTCCATGTATCATCAGAGAGCAACGTGGACAGCAAGCTAAAATGCCCTGATGATTCAGCTCCATCCGCCACACTCATTCTTGCGGGACTGTCCGATGTGGATAACAGTAGGTAGCCTTTAAAAAGCGGTCACATTAAACGGTCTGACGGTTGGAAAATGACTTCTTCCCCACTGTATTTATAACGAAGGGGTGGCCACGACACGGCCACAGTTTCAAGAACCGATGTTGGGAACTTGTCCTGCTTGCACATGAGCATCATCATTCTGCTGCTCTACCTGCTGAACAGCATTGGAAGTTTGAGAAATAATATGCTTCGTCTGGTGAGGGGCCAGCATTGTGCATTAAACAGTTACTTCGGTCGTGCAGTCTGGACAGCCCGTCCCTGGGAACGTAGCTGGCGCTATAAAGCTAGCCGCATATCTACCCGTTTTCTAGAAGCCCGTCCTCTGCCTGACCGAGATGCACAGCTTTGTGGAGTTACAATTTCTCCCGCCGTTCGTACCCACCGAGCGAGGTGGTGACGCACAATGCTTCACTCGCTATGCGCCCCAGTCAAACTGCTGCGATTGTCGAGGAAGGAGAAGAAAAGATGTGCGGGAAAGCCTGGCCAAGTGGGCAGGATTTACCACGGACATACAAGTATGCCAGGCAGGCTCCTTTTCCAAAGTACGGAGCGCCCGGATCTCCAGGGCGCCACCCTGATGCTGCCCTGTCATTCGCCTGTTCCTGCCTGCGATCCTCCTTTCGAGATCAGGTCCATAGGTGGTCCAAAGACGGAAGGCCAATCAAAAGGCTCCAAGCCAAAATTGATGAAGAGACATCGGCACATGTCTGATGCTTCAGCCTTGGGCTTCGTGTGCTGCCAACTGACATGATCGCCACCGAATGACCACCGCCTCATCATGTCCATGGACTCGGAGGGATCTGATGATGGCGAGCGGTAGATAGGGGCTGATCTGCTCTACACAGTACGCAGTACGTCTTCACAGGCACCGAAGAGTGTGCTTGGCAAATACACCCGTCGAGAAGTGCCGAGGGTAGAAGATCAGAGCATTCCCGCACTGCCCACTGTGGCTAGGTCCTTCGAAGGGTCAAGTCCCTACTACTGCGTACGATATCTCCATACCACCGCGGCCTCCACGCTGGGACAATCGCTCCCGACTCCAGATCCCACACGCGCGCCGTATTCCTGGTCAATATCGCTGGCTCATCACATCAACTGATTCATTTCAATTCCATCCTTGTACCCTTCAGCATCCCTGTGGTCGCCGCCCCACATCACACTTGCGTCTGAACAGTCGTCTCGTCAAGCTTGGATCTACATCCTCCTCCCTCCTCTCTCTTTGACCAGGTTCTGCAGAACGGTAAAGCCTTGATCAATTGTGATTCAAGCATCCCACTTGAGCAAGCCACCCACCACAGCCACCTCTGGCTTGCCGAAAGTCAAGTTCCTACCCGCTTCAAAGACCGCTTCCTCCCGACCGAAGACTCGATGATTCCTGAGCCCCCAGACCGTTGCTGCATGTCCTCACTTTGAATTTCCTGAGACACGCCGGCATTGTTACAGATCGTGGCCGAGATACCACAAACGCTCGTAACGGAACTTTCGACCATACTGCTAGCAAGCTGTGCGACTTTCGTGCGCCCTCATTCCTCTGGCCCCCCGCCATCCATCTCGACCAGACCATCCGAGCCCTCATACACATCTCAGACGCATTTGACGACTAGACGGCGTTCCTCGCACTTCCACTGTACTCGTCAGGTATCATGTCGTTGCCCGAAATGGCAAGCGAAAGGCCTTTGCTCCCTCAGAGTAACACGTTCGCGCCGCGCGATGCGCCTCAACAGCGGAGTATGCGCGGTCCTCCATACAACGTAGATAATGGACTAAAATTCTACTGCAGACTATGTCTTCGTAGACGAACATAATCGCCACAAAAGACTGAAGGTTATGCGAGCTTGTGAGGGATGTCGACGCAGAAAGATCAAATGTGACGCCGCCACGACCAATTCCTGGCCTTGCGCTGCCTGTCAGTGGGATCACAACATGGCAAGGGAAGACAATGCTAATATACGATAGGCACCAGATTAAAGCTCAACTGCGTCCCTCCAACTGTCAGTTATGAAAAGGACTCTAGCCCTCCGGGTGTGCACACGTTCGAGTTACAGAGGAACGACTATCCCACCATACCCGTTGGCACGATCAGTGACTACCAACGACAGCCGCCACTACCTCAGAACCAATATCCTGTGCCAGGGAACTTGCAACCCCAGATCGCAGGACACTACATTGAAGATGTTCCCGTCTACCCACATGGGAATTACGGCAACCCTGCACCACAACCAGAGCCCTTGTCATATTCATCTCTCACTCCTACATCGATGCCTCCCCAGGAATTGAGGTACCAATCCACCTATACCACTCCTCCACCAGCCTCTCGTCAAAATACGATTGAACCATGGAAACCGGAATCTCCCAGTATCGCTGGCGGCACTGTGGATTCCTTGAGCGAAGTCATGGGCGAATTGAAGATCGATCATTTAGCAAGTGGTATGTCGAACGGAAACCTCAGGAATTTCCCAGAAATGGGGTTGACCGCATCTAGCACCTTACATTGCCGATAGAGAGCGATTCAGAAATGCTCCGGCAGTTCAGGAATTCGAAGTCTCTCTGCCTCAAAATATCAGTGGTGACTCCAGGGTTCGCATACCTCTTGAGATGATGCCGACCGACCAGCAAGCCATGCAATACTTCAACTACTTTTTTGCCCATATTCATCCATATGTTCCAGTTCTTCAACAAACATCATTCTATCAGTCGTGGCATAGCAACAGGGAACAAATTTCACCTCTACTGTTGGAAGCAATATTTGCTGTAACAACCATGACTCTTGAGGATCTTGATCAGGGCAACAAATGGCTGGCACTCGCTACTCGTCAGTTTCCTGGCTTTCTAACTCAGACTCTCCAGAATGGCTAACTGTTGTAGGACATGAGGAGAGCTTCCGAGATGTCCCACGTCTTAGCACCATCCAGGCTTCCCTAATTTTACTCAAGGCCCGCGAGTCTGCGCCCAAAAGAGGTTACTTCTACCGCTCCTGGATGATCGTGGTCAACGCCGTCGCTATGTGCAAGGATCTCAATATGCATGAGCATGCAGAGGATCACGACATGGGCCGATCGTGCAACTCAACCTTTTCAGACTGTGCTGTCAAAACTCGTATTTGGCAGTTGCTCTATGTCCTTGAAGCAATGATTGGTGGTCCCCAAGGTTCGTCATACCATAACCTGGATGCCCCCATAAAGTTGACAAATATTAGGTCGTCATGATTTCAATATTAACGAAGAAAGTGTGGATCTGAGACCTGTAAATCCCATGCCGGGCCAGGACGAGGCTGAATTCCAAACATCCTATCAGTTCGTATGGTTTGCTCGCGTCGTCAAGAACGTCAGATCCACTATCAACATCTATTCTCGCTTGAAGAAATCCAAGGAAGACTGGGCAGCCGATCCAGTAAACACTGAACACAACGAGTCCTTTCCTAGATGGATACAAGAACTTCCACGAGACTTACAAATCACGTTCCCGCAGGATGGATCTTCGCCTTGGGTAGAATCTTCATTTTTGGGCAACATGCACTGCTATCACTACCTCAGTATTATCATGCATCACAGGCCTCAGATGCATTATCTGACTGAGACTGATGGAGACTGGAGAGCGCACATGCTAGTTTGTCATGATGCAGCAAAAAGGATGTGTAGAATCCAAGAAAGTATACTTCAGACGTACGGTATGGTCGGCTTGTTGTGCATGCAACGTGGTATTAGCTTCACCATCTACTGCGTGCTCACCTGCACCATGCTCCATCTTGTAGGTGTTTCCTGACTCGTCTCACACGGTACAGCGACTGACGAAACAGGCTTCAATCACATCTCCAGACCCAGCCCTGAACACAGAGGGCCGCGATTTCTTCGTCCGCCACATGCGAATTCTGGAGCAATGTACACCGCACTGGCAAATGCCGGAGGTCCATGCCCAGATCAACGCATTGCGGGAAGCCTTTTCTGTTGACACGAGCCGGCCCTTCGAGCTTAAACCAAGCTTTCCCTTCGGAAGCCCTACTCCAACACAGCACCAATCCAGCCCGCTGGCCGATGGTGCGTATATTTCACGACCACAAGTCCACAGCGTCTCGTTGAGCCCGGCTGGCCAGGTCACTTATATGACTCCAATCACGCCACCTGTTTCTACGACCGACGAGATTCCCAAGGCTGACTCTCCCGTAGGTCAGTCTTTGGTCATGATGGCTACCCAAGGACAACACCAGACGGCCGGGGTGGCCAATCAAGATTACAATCATCAGTGGAACCCCACAAAGATTTTCAAGTAAGCAACATTTATGTCTGGTTCTGAAGTCGCCTCTAACAAAACGAAAGTCAATGGAATGCAGCTTTCGGTACGCCCCCTTCAAGTTCCGCGTCTCAACCTTCGCCTCCGCTAAGGCAGCAACCGCCAGGAACCTATGATACAAACCAAGACCTGAGCCAACATGCATACTCGCCGCAAACCCTCTATTCAGCACAAAGCGGCAGCAATATGCAGCTCCCGAATAACCTCCCAGCGCCCACATCTGCATACACTTCCGCTCCACCAATGCCCACTGGGTACGTGACACCGACCATGTGGCAGGATGTTGTCGCCAACTCGCTCGTTCAGACCGACGGCCGGAAGCGCGTCTGGGACTACGGTGGCCAAGCGGGATTGAATCAGATGGCCAAACGTCAACAGCGATAAACATCCTGCCCAGCCAGATCCTGGACCGCCTTGCATGAACATTAGCCCGGGACAGGGTCTTCGTATCACCTCGTACAGTTTGCCATACCGAATGAATAGTATGGGGCTCGCACCAAGGAACTGGTCGGTTACGCATGTCTGTCAACGTCGAGTGCCGTATGTACGACGAGGCTGGGGACGCGCTGGCCGCGTTTCAAGCTTCCAGCAGCCATGGCAACGGAGCAGAAAAGCCGCTTGGGCTTGCCTGCGGCGTAATATCCAAGACTTGCATTTCGCTTTTCGTTTCTTTTCATACCCCTCGATCTTCTCCATTTGTCGTTGATATTATTATTTGGTCCGTAAGGCTGGGATGATGGGGAGGCATGGACATGGTGCAACAACGGTTTACATAAATAATGGACGACGATGACCCGACGAACAGGGTTGGAAAATGGGCGTCTGGATTTATGATTGCGAGGAGCATTCGCTTACTGGGAGCCTAGCCGGAAAGAGGACAAATGGATCGATTTCTGGAGCAGGGGGTTTCGCTTCTGTCCTATCGGCTTTCCTTCCACGAAGATTGTCATTGCTTCAGTTCTCACGGGTCGCATGGGTTTTGGTTTTGAGGACATCTTTAGGCGTGGACGCACGTTCATACCCCCGTATTGCGGTCTCGACGAGTCGACACGCTGGGTTACGATGGGGGAACTTCATGTTCTCTAAGGCGGTGGATTTTTGCCTTACATACAAACCCTATGCACAGCAGAACAAGCACACTGATGACAACCCGAGCAGTTGTTCTCTTACCCTTACCCTTCCCGTCTTCTCTCCTATCCTCCTCGTCTAAACTTGTACTTGACTCGTTCTCCATGGCATTCACTTGCCCAACATATTGTCGCCTCGGCCAGTAATGAGTGGATCAAGCAAGGACTTTTGACCTAGCCAAAGATCGATAAGAGGCAACTTGGAGGTTCCGAGCTCGTCCACGCAGAACCACAATAGATCGACAACGGATACACGGCAATCACATTTCGCCCTGAGTCGTCCATACTGTGTAAGGCTTTGCGGTGGCCGCCGATGTGCGGCAAGGTCTGCCGGCGGAATTTACCGAGGAGTGTGGCTTACCAAGAGTCAAGTCTTCGACCTCCCGCTCCGAGGTGAGAAGATAAACGAAAAGAAAAGGCTAAATGCAAGCATGCGAAAGTTTTCAGAAACGTCGGTCTGCGCCACTTCGCCATCCACTACACAGTATGCGCAGTCTTAGCGCAGGCGATATCCGCTTGAAACCACAGTCGGGGTCTTTCGACAAGAGCAGAACGGTTTGTTGAAGAGCTAGTCGTATTCTGATCTCTCCGACAATGTTGCTTGTCTAGGGCCTTTGCGCGAGCCGAGGCGTACAAGGTTGTCCAGAAGTTCATCTCGCTGATCGTGAGGTTTGCAGATGAGAGTAAGGCAGTGTCAGTGCGCATACGGACAGATGTAGTGGTTACCTTGATATAAGAAGGAGGAAGAGGAAGAAGCAAGGGGAGTGGCCGAGGTTTCGTGCTCTCGCTAACCATCAGACTTTCTTCGAAGAGTGGAAATCCGTCGCCTCTAGGCTCCGACCAGCCATAGGTTGCTCCACGAATCTGGTCGCTCCGACTTTTCTCAGGCACAATCCCCCCGTGGGCCAAATACTTTGCAGGTGGTAATCGATGGCGGCAATTCTTGGGCAAACCAATGAACTCGTATTGTCAGAAAGCCTTTGGCATCCATCCCAGCGGATCGAAGGCGGATCTGAATTTACCACTGGCAGCAGTCGACACAAATTGTCGTGACCGCTGTGTAGCATTTGTAGCTAATATGCTCTTATCAAGCGAGCACTCGGACGTGCGTTGGAAAAGTCCTAAGCATCCTCCCACTGCAACAAGTGTCAAGGCGGTCGGTCCAGGAACTTGGTACAGAAATTACATGTCTCACCATTCACATCTACTCAGGGGTATTCTTCATATGAACACAAACTCAAGCATTTGATTTTCCACTCGAAATTCCGATCGCGCATTAATAAACTCATTCCCTGTTGAGAGATTCAGCCGGACTTGATCTCACAGTCTTAACCTACATTATGCCTCTCCTAACGAAGCCACAATGCCAACAAATTCCACCTCAGACGAACAAGAAGCGTCCAACCAAATTGATAGGTTGTAGTGGCACCACGCCTTCGGAGCAGTCATGAGCAAGAGTTCAGGACTCTATTCAAGAAAGTAGCTATTATGCACATTTCGATTCGACGTAGCAGTTTCAATGCAAACTGTGGCATCTGTGATATCGATGTCGATCCTGCGATTGATTCACTTCGAATCTGAATCTGACGATCTCTTTGTCCTCACCTCGACGCGAAATGCTTCTCAGGCACCCTGTAGCCCCCTAGCACCTGCAATCGCTGTTGTATGATCAAAACGCCCAAAACGCCGTGGTTGCAATTGCGCGCTTGCCCGTACGTTTTCCTTATGGACTCAGATATGATGACCACGCGCATAACCTAGTCCAAATACTCTTTCTTCTTTACAAAGCCGCAGCTGCCTCCACGACACCCGCCGCCTTGAACAGCTTCGGGTTCGTTATTGAGACTTCCAGCCCCGGGTATTTCCATTCCATGATCTTCGCCCACCCCCAATATGCACATTTCCTTCCTGTGAATGCATCAGCGACCGTCTAGATTCACCTTCGGCAATGTCAAGGGCTAACCGAAGTATTTGCCAACGTATGGGACTACTACCATTGTTAGAAGTAGTTCTATCTGTTGCAGGCTTTCTCTCCATTCCCGCTCGGCGTCTGAGTCGACTTCTGCGTCATTGAGTGAGCTATGCGACTCGGAAGAAGGGAGTGAGTCGAGATCGTCGTCGGAGTCCTGTGTGGCAGGATCGAGGATGAACGAGGTGGACGCTTCGGAGGACATTGTGTGATTGATTTGCTCGTGGGAGTTGCAATCGAAGACTGAGTATCGTTGGGTGCCTCACGCTTGCGCAAGTCGCCCAGAAGCTGTTGTACGTAGATGAATTTCTATTGCGGTGGTCGATGTCCGATGTTTGGCCGTGCTTTAGCGAACTACCCAAAGAGTCATAATTCACCTGCATTCATAAATACCGTCCTACAACTTAACCACCTGAATTCGCCCCTCCCCTCAACAACACCAACACACTCTTACATACACAATGAGCGAAATTACAGACAAACCAAAGCGAAAGTCTGTCGCGTTCAGCGATGGCAATACAGTCGTCGACAGCGAGGGAACGATCACGGAAGAAATGGCAAACGGAGGCAATAAGACAACAGCCGAGAGCCACTCTGAGGAGGCTAATGGCGACGCCGCTGTGGACGAGGTGACGGATATGTTCAAGGACCTGGCCAAGAAGAAGAAGAAAAAGTCAAAGAAGGAGGACGACGGCGAGGGCGGCGAGAAGGCAGCGGATGATGGTGACGACCTCGATTTGGGAGCATTGAAGAAGAAAAAGAAGAAGAAGAGCTCCAAGACCGCCGACCTCGATGACTTCGACAAGCAGCTGGCTGAGGCTGGCGAGGCTGGCGAGGCTGCACCAGAAGAGGATGTGGATGTGGATGCGGGCGACCCGATTCAAGGTATGACTGATTCGCATGAGGATGACCTGCCAACACTATACTGACACACTCCAAAAGGCACCGGCATCTGGCAACACGAAAGCACACAAGCGATACCCTACAAGCTCCTCCTCAGTCGATTTTTCACCCTCCTCAGCGACCGACACCCAGATCTTGTTGGTGGGTCGGGCAAGAGCTACAAAATTCCACCACCACAATGTCTGCGTGAAGGCAATAAGAAGACACTTCTTGCCAATCTCCCAGAAATTTGCAAGCGTCTCAAACGAAGTGATGAACACGTCACGTCGTTCCTTTTCGCTGAATTGGGAACAAGTGGTTCTGTGGACGGCTCAAGACGGTTGGTCATCAAGGGTCGTTTCCAGAGCAAGCAGATTGAGAAGTAAGTCGTGATCATTGCGAATGGTGATAGAGCGATTGCTAACATCAGAATAGCGTTCTAAGACGGTACATCGTGGACTACGTCGTCTGCAAGACTTGCAAATCCCCAGATACGGAACTCAACAAGGGAGAGAACAGGCTTTATTTCGTCACTTGTAACAGCTGCGGCTCCAGGCGTTCGGTCCAGGCCATCAAGTCTGGTTTCTCAGCCCAGATCGGAAAACGAAAGCGAATGCAAACTTGAAGGGCGTAATGATCGTATTGAGAGTTCACTTCGCTTTGCCTTACTTTGGGTCATTCTACGAAGTTACGAGGCATCATAACGTTTGTATGATCATGCTAGCATGGGCGGGAACGGGCTTGAAGGTGCGGATTGTCGTGCCGAGTCAAGCAGAAGGCATGACCACTTGAGCTGGCAATGGGCGGCGTTCTATACTGAGAGACGGAGGAATCAAAGTAGTAAAACATACAAGGAAATGTTCCAACATTATTGCTCAGTCGTCCAATTCAGCCGTGTCGGTTCTTAGTATTAATAGATATTGATAGACCGACGCGTGACTTCAGTACCCATGCATGCGCTGCTAGTGGGTGATCGAGCGCCTACGGGCTTCCGCTCTCACCAATCACCCTCTCCCTCGACCGATGCGCCACAATTGGGCAAGCAAGATGGAACAGCCTCATCGATGGTGGTCAGTTCTGCGGCGGGAAGCTTATATTGCTCTTCCGAGTCCAGCACCAGCTTCTCCATTCCTTTCCGATATTTGAACCTTTGAAACACGCCTTTCCCTGAGGCCTGGTGCAGCAGCTTGCTACACGACAGCCAGCTCACGAGCTTTCTTCCGGTGAATACCAAGCGCGGGGTCAAAAGCCCTCTCTAGGACGACCTAGGTCCTCTCGAGTATCTCTCTAGCTGGAAACCCGACAGCGTTGTGAATATGTCTGGACAGTACTACCGTAAGTCGATATTCTGCCAAAGGTCTGGGAATTCTGAGCAGGAGCTTGGAGAGGAATTGAGACAAGGCAGGCTCGGAGCCGGCGCATACGAGCAAGAGGTGGAAAGCTGTGAACATCTGAGATCCGTTGTCAGCTTCATGGTGACTGACAGGAGGCCACAAGCTACATGAGGAATCCTATGATGAGTGAACAACTAACGCTGGGAATAGCTCCTCCGCCAGATGGCAGCAGCGGATACCCTCCACCAGGGCAGCAACAGCAGCACTATGCTCCTCCTCCACAGCAGCAGACGTACCCTCCACCAGGAGCACCTCCCGCTCAACAGTCGTATCCTCCTCCTCCCCAAAACCAGCAACAACAGAGCTATCCTCCTCCACCTCCAAATCAGCAACAGCAGCATTCGTACTCGCCTCCTCCCCAGCAAGCTCAAGCACAGCATCTTCCGCCTCAGCATTCCATTCCACAATCTCCAGGGTTCCCCCCAACAGCTTCTCCACAACCTTTGGGGCATCCTCAAGCAACCATGACACAATCTACCCCGGCTCCAATTCCCCAGACACCCCTACATACAAACGACCGGTCAAGCATGCCTGGCGGGGCACCAGCTGCTTCTCACTTTAGTGGCGCAGCTACGCAGACAGACGATGTCGGAACGTTCAATGGAGGGGCATATCGGATCAGCCACAGGGACACGAACACCATTCTTACCGTTCAGCTGGCTATCGGATGCCCACTTATTGCAAAGCCAGGTGCGTAGTTCTCGGCTATTCCATGCGGTCCTTTGTACTGACAGCTGCACTCAGGTGCTATGATTGCCATGTCCCCCACTGTCACACTGAAAGGCGAAGTCAAGTTTTCTCTGAAGAAACTCGTCGCAGGCGGTGGCTTGGCTGTATCGACGTTCACTGGCCCTGGGGAGCTCTTGCTAGCACCACCATCAATTGGAGATATAACGTCCATTCGCCTGAATGGCAACGAGCAGTGGAGCGTTGGCAAAGATGCTTTCTTGGCCTGCACGGAACGAGTTCACAAGGATATGAAGTCGTCGGGGATTGGCAAAGCCATGTTTTCTGGCGAAGGATTGTTTCAGTACAAGATCTCTGGAAGTGGCATCTTGTGGATCACCTCGTTGGGTGCCATTATTAGGAAGGATGTGAGTTTCCCTCTCAATGATACTGACATCGATATTTTTGCGTTCTCAGTATTCAGAGTCTCTCAGCTTTCCTGATTTGGAACAGTCTGTGCCCTGAGCATTTACTGACGGATCATCGCAGCTCGGAGCCGGCGAAAAGTACATCATCGATAACGGGCACCTAGTCGCCTGGAACTGCGATTACAAACTGGAACGAGTAGCTTCTGGTGGACTGATCTCTGGAATGGCCTCGGCTGAAGGCCTGGTGTGCAAGTTTACAGGGCCTGGGTCTGTTTTCATGCAAACCAGAAACCCGGTTGCCTTTGCTGCCTTCATCACTACAGCCAGTGCTGGTGGTGCTTAGGAGATTGCTTGTTGACAACTGAACTGTACAATTTTGTTAGCCATTTGGTGAGCGAGGCACTTGGCAGCTAGTGCTTTCTGCCAATCATTCCACTACTCTTCCATGGACGCTGCTTTGAAAGCTTCGAGGGCTCATGGTCTCTACGAGATTAACTTCTGGGTAGCTGGGGCACCCGTATAATGTTCCCACGCTAATCTCGACGGATGGACAAAGTGGGCCGAAGGTGTTTCGGATATTGGAATCTATTAAAGGTGTGGTTTGGAAATGTGCCAATCCTGCGAGGTCTTTGGAGCAGTGGAGATCTCTCCGAGTTCATATAACTACCACATCGTCCCTAATGCTTGTCTTTCGTAATGCCATCTCCTTGTATCGAGTACAGAGCAAGCGAGTATTGTGTGAATGATGTATTGGTATCTTTGACACTGAATTACATTGTTCTTTCGCACTATATGAAAAATATTCTAATCGTACATCCATTGCTCGCTCGCAAGCCATGCCGTGCTACTATGCCAAATGCCGGCCAACAATAGGAATCCAAAACACGATCCAAAATCCAATTACATGGCCAAAAACCACATGGTTCATCCCCGTCAACAGAAAACCACCCGAACTCGAGCCAATGAAATGCCAAACCTCTTTTGCAAGGAGAGATTGGTATCAAGGCCACCAATTCATACGTTTGTAGCTCTCTATTACCGCCTCTATTTCTCGTTTCGTCACGGTGGGATGTTTGTACCTGCGTCGCCCAGATTAGTCCACGGGTCGATCCGTACATTTGATCCAGGGGGGACTCACTGGAACCCAGTCTCCTTCATGAAAGCCGTCCCATCCAGACTCAGATCGTTGTCCTTGAGCAACTCCTTGTCCATGAACGGGTTTAGAGGTGTTGTCTCGCTGGTCTTCGACTGTTGCTGTAGCTCGGCCCAAATGTCCAGCGTATCGTCGTTGAGTTCGTCGACCACGTTGTCGAGTTTCAGCATGGCGATTTTGGAGCGGACGCTGCCCTCGAAGACTTGGGGGACGTTGAAGATTTGTTGGAGGATGTCTGCCAATGTTCCTTGAGCTGGCGATTTGGTCAGCAGATCATTTTTGAGGTTGGGAATGGTAGGTGGACGGACAAGTGTTTCCCTGATCGACTATGTTGAAGATGGGTGCTGGTTTCCGCACGTCTCCGCTCTTGCAGTACCATTCTGCGGCGTGCCACATCCCTCTTGCAACGTCCTCGACGTGAACGGTGTTGTTTCTTAGATCTCGTCCCCATAACCACTTCATCGTTTCGCCCTCGTGCTGCCATACCCTTGCCAAACATAATGCCATCGCTAGATACTTGCTCGTATAAGAACCATAGACATGCCCCAATCTTAACACACACAACCTCAGTCCTTCAATCTTCGCTAGATCTTGCTCGGCTTGTAGCTTCCACTTTGCCAGTTTCAACCACGGCTTCAGATCGTCGCTCTCTTTCCTAGGTTTCTCCTTGGGTTTGTACACCATGCCCGTTGACACCTCCAAAAAGCACCTGATGTTTCTCCTCGCCGCCTCTTTGCCTAGACATAGCGACAGCGTGTGCGAGCGAGCCTTGTACACCTCATCGTCCTGCGAGTATCTCGTCTCGCCGCCGCAATTGAAGACGTAGTCGAACTCCTGGCCGTTGGGGCGGGTAAATATCCGTGAAAGATTTGCTTCCTTGGAGGCGTCTGCCTGCATAAACTTTGCTCTCGAGCATGCCTCTGCGAATTCGGGAGCCAGCCATGCGAGCTCGGGGAGTTGCTTGTCTACCAGACGGACTTCGGAGGCGAGATGGTTGTTGTGGATGTGAAGGGCGAGAAAGCGTCCCACATAGCCTTGACTTGCGTGTGAGAGCCAGATCTAGGTGTTGGGAACCCCCAATTGGAATATACAGACGTGTACGCACCTAACCCGCCAATAATGAGTACGGCTGGCTTCTCGGCGCCTTTCGCGCCGGCAGAGTCGCTCATGTTCGCGAGTGGTGGAGTGATGGAGTGATCGAGTCTCAGTCGTGGAGACAGGTCAGGCTGAGAAGGTCGATGAAATCTTCTCTGACATGCAAAGCGAAGATACACAGCGAAAGACGTGAATTATACGAGTGCGGATGGGTAGACTGCACGGCACAGCAAGCAGTCGAAGGGTAAGGTAGGGGACGAAGAACAATGACAGGGAGTTTGAGTATCTAGGGAGCCGTACAAACGGCCCTAGCTGCAGGACTGGTGGATGGTTATAGAGGGGAGAGGGGGAGGGGAACGAAGCAGGGGCCCATCTGAATAATGGAAGCGTGCATTGAGGCGTGAGGTCAATAAAGGCTGTCTCTGGGACGTTCCTTTGTGCGGGCAGCGGGATCGAAGGAAGGCTAATTTGGTGGCCGTTTAAGTGGGCGGACCATGCATGGCATGTCAATTTGATGGCAATATGAGACTCGAATCAATATGAATACCGCCAGTGTCAAGCTCCCTTTGAGGCATCTGGACGAAAGCAGCCATCCATCTTTGTTGCACAGCAGCCAGCCGGGCCGAGACAAGGATGGAGTCGTGTCTCATTCCGTCTGTCGAGATGGTCCTGACTCCTGATATGGAGCATGATGATCATGGTTCGCATACACGGCATACAAACTTGTGGGCGGGAGCCTTGTCCCAAGAGATTGTCGATGGGTGGTCTATTCGGGTAGTAGAGGTGGTGTCTGACAGAGCCAAAGATAGATTCAGGTACAGGTGAACCTCCACCAAACTCAGAGACCAGCTACGATAAGAGAGCCGTCCATCGCCCATCGTCCATCGCCCATCGTCCATCGCCCATCGTCCATCGCCCATCGCCCATCGCCCATCGCCCTACAAACTCCAGTCCAGCTGTCCTCGACCGATGGGGCGTTCCTGTGCCTGGACGGCTTCACCGCGCGGCGCAGTTGGTGCCCACGCCGCTCGTCGTCTCCATCCCCTCTCCGCCTTGACCGCCAGAACGACTGACCCAAAGCGTTTTGGAGGACATGGTCGCGAAACTCGAGGTTGGGTTGGTGTCGGACAAGCCTGGCGAACCACTCCATCGGGCTCGAACTCACTATCTGACAAGACCAGGACAAGCCTGTACTGTTGTACGACAGGCCCAATCTCCAACCATCTATTCTTGAATCTACGACAAAGACACAGGGAGAAAAAGGCAAACGCACCTGTCTACCCCTCCCCATTCCTTGAACATCATTCCTGCACAGCTCACATCCCGTCGACGAGTCAACAGATCGACGTACGGTTCAGTCTGCCGACAGTTTCATTCGCTCGGCAATGCGCGAAGGCTAAAACACCGCGTCCCGAACCGCTGTCATGCACCTACAAGGCTGGAACTAACGATCAAGCATAACCAGGCCAGGGCAAGCGAAAAATCAAACCTCTTCCCTCTTCCCAGGGACGACGGCCGTTTTGTCATCACCATGAAACCCCAGCCAACTTTGGTCGCCCGGAGTCCCAAAGTGCTGGCATCAATATACGACAACCTTCAACCAAGCACCCTGTCGTCAATCAACTGCGACAAACAACTTCCCAGTATCTCCATCATTTCTTCCCGTTGCTGGATCTATCTTTGAGCCGCTCAGGTCATGAGGATACAGTTCAGGCGTCTCAAAAAATCACACCAAGAAATCCTCGTCTCGACACAACCTTGCCGAATTCGAGATGGCATCCATCAAACCCCTCCAAATGGCGCTGACATTCAATCAGACAAGTAACGACCATTATTTCATCAAACTTTACAAACATGCCAATTCCATGAACGTACACTTTGCATAACATTTCACCATAATCCGTGTGTACTAATACTGTGCCCCTCGGAAAAACATAAACGCGGATTGTCGTCTGCTACCAATAAATATCTGCCGAGATTACTTCTAGGCATCGTTAGAAATTTATCGCTTTATATCAATGGTGGGAGAAGTGTAGGTTGAAAGGAAACAATATAATACTTGGAGACTGGGCGGAACTGAATTGATGAAGCCCTTGTGCCATGATGATTCGGGCTACCGGATTCAGTCTCAGCAATCGTCAAAGGCCGTATGTACATTTTCAACCTCAAACCAACTTTGTGATGTAGTGTCATCTACACATTGGCCGGATACCAGAACAGCATCGGCCACCATTCCAATCCCCTTACAACAGCCAGTCAATGGTGGAGTAGAGACGCGCGGAATGCTGACTCGGGAATTTCCATTGGTGAATGAAGACGCACAATCGCTTGTTTGTTTACTTCTTCCTGTATGCATTCTTACTCGTCTACTACTGTGACACCCTCTTCTTTGCAAATATCCAAAGATCAAAGGAGATCTTCGCCTCGAGTCAATGATACTCTCTTGCTGCTCTACAATGCCCGGAGAAAGGTCAGAGAGCCCCTCTTCTTCTATATCTGCATTCACTCCGAGCTGCATGAATGACATCTGATGGTCAAAGCATAGTCAGCCGAAGTGAAGCAGATCCATCGACCAACCTGCTGGTGAACGGTTCTTCCCGTCCTGTTCCCTTTCTTTGTAAAACGCCTCCCCTTTCCCATCCTGCACGTAATGCAAATTTCCTCCCTATTTTCCTTACACCTCTCTCCGCAAATCGCCCTCTTCAAGAGCCATCACCGTGACCCGTACAGCATGAAGAATTCAATGCAGATCCAATGCCTCCGTGTGATCCGAGTACGCCATGTAATGTGCTCCCATAAAGGATGAAAAAAAGAAAACAATATACAAAGCAGAAAGCAGAAAGCAGAATGGAAATAAATGTACCGTGCTTTTTATGTGCCCTGCGCAGGTACGTTGTTGATCGGTGCCGCTGGTGGGCATGAATTTGTGAGGTGACTCGTACGATCGTTCCGACGCGACTCATATCACTCAAAACTCCCAGTCTTCCTCGACGGACTTGATTGCCCAGTCGAATTTCTCCCTCAGCGTCTTGGAGAAGAAGCGTTCGATGGGTACGTTGAACTTCTTGGAGAAAACAACTGTCAATCGAGGATCGATGTAATTCTGTGAAACGTTAGTACGATGCCGATCGAGCGTCAAAAGCAAATCACTTACGATCTTGGAGGTTCCGAGAGCTACCTCCTTGTTGCTCTCCTTGTCTTCCATCTGCACCTTAGCCGTCTCAATACGCTGCACGAGCTTGTCAAGGTTGGCCTCAATCTTTTCTACAGTAGGACCTTTGCCTTCGGCTTCGACCTTTCCAGTCTTGAGCTCTTTCTTGTACTTCTTTTCGAGCTCATCGACCTCTTCGAAGCGTTCTTCCAACTCCTTGTTCTTCATCTCCTTGCCGCCTTCGGCGACCAATTTTTCATTTTCTTTCTCAAACTTCTTCCTGATCTTTTCGCGCTTCTCTTCCACCTCAGCGGCGATGTGCGCTTTGGCCCACTCGTCATCGAGATCTTCTGGTCGCTCAAAGTACTCTGCGCCGCGCTTCTTCTTGAGCTTCGGATCGAGGTCGAGTAGCATCATCCTCATCCGCCATTCCTGGAAGCGCATGCCCCTCACCTTCTCTTCCATCTTCTCCATCGAGCCTGCGTGAGCTGCTCCCACTGTGCGTTTGTGATTACAAAGGATGGCCACCTTTCTGTTGGCGTCGTTGTAGTCTTTGACCTTCTCGGGAATCGTGCCCGTCGATTTCATGTCTCTTAGAAGTGTCGCCATGGTCCAAGAAGCGTTATAGGTACGGAATACTTTGGCAGTGAGACCTGTCATGTATGTTCCGAGATGCTTGTTGAGAGCAGATGTCGTCAGTCGGTCAAAGATTTCATCACCATCCTTCTTTGGAGATTTCTTGAAGATTTTCAAGTTCTTGAAGACCTGGATATCGACCTCGACCTCATCGTAGAAGCGGATACTGTCCTTACCCAGGAAGTCGAAGATGACCTTATTGGGCGGTTGTAGAGTAATGTGCTCAAACTTGAGAGAACAGCAACCAACGGTATCGGCTTCGTCCTCGCCCTTCTCGTTACCGGCACGAAGCGCGAACTTGTCGATTAGGTAGACGGCAGTAGCTCGCTGCCGATCCGCCATCACATCAGACTTCAAGTCTTTTGTATAATCCTTGCGGATGCGGTCAATGTGCTTCTTCAGCTCTCGGGCCTTTTCGAACTTCTTGTGATCACTCTGGCCCTTGACGTCGGAATTAGCAGCGAGCATCACGTACTTGTATGCACCATTGATATTTTCCTGCCACATCGCAAGCCATGTGCCCGTGTTATCATGCTTGACCTCTTTCCACCTGTGACCTGCTGGAGGCTGTGGGACTGTGGCCTCTTTGCCAATGTTGATTGTGACTTGTTCGGGCGCCACTCGTGCCTTGACTCTGCCAGTCTTGGGATGCTCACCACGACCGCGGAAAAGGCCTGGAGGTTCGACTCGGAAGTTACCAACTTTCTGTTTGCGACCATCCCACATGCAGAACATGTACGGTTCCTCAAGCTTATCTTTCTCAGCTTTAGCAGCCTTCTTTTCCGCGGCCGGTAATGCCTTTTTCTTTTCTCGTTCAGCATCGAAGTATTCGAACATTGGTTTGAAGTTGCACTTCTCAAAAGACTTGATCTCAACCTTGTTGCCATCTTTGTCTTTAGCGTGGCCCGTCTTCTTCAGTGCAGCCTGGAAATCGGAAAAGAAATTCTTGTTGAAGGTTGGATTTGACACGTTGACCTCAGAGTTCAACATGGCACCGTAGAATCCGGCAATTTCTTCCGCATCAGGATGCAAGCTGACGGGCTTTCCATCATAGTGAAGCTTGACGTGCTTGGGAAGGGTTTGATATGGAGGTGGAAACACGACACCGTTGTGCTGCAGTGTTGTCCATTTGATTGAGCCATCGCCTTTGTCCTGATTCTCCCACCATCGGTATTCCTCCTCTTCCGCTTCCGCTTCTAGATCACCCTCTGTGGGCTCTTCCTTAGCCTTGCCCTTTCCTTTCTTTTGCACTGGCTCAGCCTTGATATTTGCCTTTGTCTTCTTTGCTGGAGCTGGAGCAGCCGATTCCTTCTTAATCCCGTTTGTGACCTTCTTCTTCTTAGAGATAGGAGCATCAGAGTCACTCTCGCTGGCAGCCTGCTTGCTCTTCCTCCGCTTCGCAGCCTTTTGTTCGTTGGCACGAATAGCTTTGGCAGTGGATTCAGCCTTCTTCTCGATTTGGACCTTTTCTTTTGCAAGCTTCTTCGTTATAGGCTCATCTGAATCCTCGGGCTCGCCGATTTGCGCCGCTGTGATCTTCGGTGGTTTCTTTCCAGCTGGTCTATTCCGCGCCAAGGGCACATCGTCGTCGGAGGATTCAGGATCTGATGCTGGTTTGGAAGCCTTTCTCTTCTTGCTCTGCGCCAGAGTCAGTAAGGAATGGTGGATGCGAAATGGTGGACCCAACGTACCAAAGGTACATCTTCGTCTTCTGAACTCGTCTCTTCCTTGTATTTTTTCTGGATGCTCCCGCGGGATTTCCGCTTGCCGTTTGAAGTTCCATTCGTCGGTCGTGCTTGCTCATCCACATCCATGGCCTCAACGATTGGCCCATTGCGAATCGAGATTCCGGCCTCCAGGTGACCATTTGATGGATTTGCCTTGTCCATGGCCTTGTCGACGCTCTTGGGGATGGTTGCGGCTGATTTTTCTGGAGAAAGTCAGTAAAAGCCAATCTGCAGAAACGTGACATTCGCGAATCGTGTTTGTAAGTGGAGATAAAAGTGATGGGGTGGAGCAATGTGGATAATTTGGAACGGGTCGCGTCGCGAAAGTGGTATTTATGCTGTCACCCAGCGTTGAAAGCTGAGAAGGCCGGGTAAGGAGCTCTGCAACTTACGTCCGTTTGGCTTGCCTCTGGAAAGAGGAGCATCGTCGTCTGACGAAGACATGGCGGAGATGGTCGATGGAAAAAAGATGCTACGTGGTGGTTTTGGAGCGAATAGACTGACGATTGTCTGAGGTGAAGGAGCGCGTTGCGCTTGGTATTGCCCGCGACTGAAGTTTGAATAGCCAACTTGATTGATGCTTGTTGGGCGTTGGAAGAGGCCACGCACTCGAAAAAGAGGCAGTCGCCTGGCAGTGAGGGTGAGTGAGGCGATGATGGCAGTGGTCTCGGTCAGCTCGGGCGAGGAAGGCGACTGTCTGAAGACCGGAGAAGGGAATTCGAGTTCTGATTGAAGATTGAGCAATGGCCCCGTTTGTTAGCAGCGCAAGGGTCAGTCGAACAATGGGCCGCCCCCGACGAGACTTCCGGTGCCAGTTGTTTTGGATTCACTGCAGGTACTCCAAGCTCTCCCTTCGGTCATGTGTGAGTAAGTCTCAAGATGGCATCTGGAAAAGGTCAAAGAACATGCCATCCTTGCCCACTATGCCAATTACACTGTGAGCCCTGAGCCGGGTAGCCGCAGACATTATCTCGCAGCTCCCAGCGTCTACCCACGTGATCTGGACGGTAATTATTCGCCAAGCTCCGTTTCCTCCCGTTTTGGAGGCATTGCGAGGTCGTGGAAAGCGACGATACCTCATCACCGGCATCACAAACACTCGTCTGCCCTCTCAATTGCATTGCCCAAGCCTACCGCAATGCTTTCCAGAGCTGCTCGTCCCGCCCTCCGGGCTGGCTCGGCTGCTGTCGCCCGGTATGTGCTGCTTGAGAGCTCTGTACAAACCCTCCCAGTGTAGCATCAACTGACAGCCATTGCCATCAATTAGCCCTGCCAGCGTCGCCGTCGTGAATTCTGCCAACTACGCCACCCTCCGAGAAATCGAGGGCCGTCTCAAGTCCATCCGCAACATCGAGAAGATCACGAAAACCATGAAGGTTGTCGCTTCGACAAAGCTCACCCGCGCCCAACGTGCCATGAACGAATCCCGCGCATACGGACAAACTTCAAACACCGTTTTCGAGAAGGCTGAGACAAAGGTGCAGGAAGGCGAAGGCAAGAACACGCTGCTCATTATCTGCTCCTCGGACAAGGGTCTTTGCGGTGGTATTCACTCTGGAATGACCCGCCGCGCCCGTAAGATTTTGGCCGACCACCCGGAGTTCGAACTTGTCGTTGTTGGAGAAAAGGCAAAGGCTCAACTGGGTCGTTCCAACGGGAAGACCATCGTGTTGAGCTTCGCCGGCATTGGAAAGGATGTGCCAACTTTTGGCGACGCCCAGGCCATTGCGGATCAGGTCTCGCTGTTGCCAACACAGTACCAGTCTGTACAGATCATGTACAACAAGTTCATCAACGCCTCCAGCTACGAGCCAACCGTCATCGAGTCTTTCTCTTCCGAGGCAATTGCGGCGTCACGTATGTATATGTGGAAATGGAACGACTGGACAAAGGCTAATAGCTTTTAGCAAACTTTGCTGCTTTCGAAATTGAGGAGGAAGTTCTCAGCAACTTGCAGGAATACTCGCTCGCTAACTCCCTTTATTGGGCTCTTGCCGAAGGTCATGCTTGTGAACAATCTGCTCGACGAAATGCTATGGAGGTGAGCATAATTCGAGCTGCATCCTCGCAACCAAGCTAACCACTATTTTAGAACGCCTCAAACAACGCCGCAGACATGATCGGAAAGTACCAAATTCTGTTCAACAGAACTCGACAAGCCGTCATTACAGGTGAATTGGTCGAAATTATCACTGGTGCCATTGCGTCGGAAGACATGTAGAATAATCACGCTTCTCCCTTCGAAATCTAGATCGAGCTGCCCTTGTATGTAGAGCAAGTCCGTTGCCACTAAGTTCTTGATCACTTGCGCCGATCCTCATTCGGAGTTCTTTTACAATGAAGACAAAAATGGATCGAAGAATTTCTCGGCGATCGTATTCTAGCCTCACAAGGCTGTAACCTGGCCTGCAGGATTCCAACTATTATCTGAGAGTGTAGGACAAGATGACCTTGATCAAATCGGATGAAAGGGATAACCATCGACATTGGAGAACGAGGTATGAAGCTTTCCACTCAACGTGATGTCTTCTCCCATTTCATCCGCCCTCCCCACTTGATTCTTTCTACGGTCCGATAAAGTCCCAGACGTCTCTGCCTCAGCGGGCCCCAGCATAAATTACTGCAAGATAACATGGTGTCGTGCCTTGCAAATGCCAAAAGTATGAAGTGTACAAGGGTATCATAGTAGTAAGTACACCAACCAAACATCGCAAAAGCCACCGCTCTATCCAGGAGTAAGAATACAAAGCCGTCTCAAAGTCTTCAAACCGAAACCTCCAGGGTCACTGATTCCGCTACGGAGTGTTCAGACACCGCCGCAGTTCGTTCCGCAACCTAACATACTGTCTCGTAGCGCTATCCTCATTTAGTCCATAATATCAGCAAGCAGGCAAGCCATCATATTGCGCGCGAACATCTAAAGCTCCGAGAGGGCAGTTTCGCAGAGCTCTTCGTACCTCCGGGGATTGAAACGTTCGCTTCGCCATCCTCTCGCCCGTCCTTTGACGATGCGCTCCATCTTTTCCTCCGGACTCATCTCCAGCTTCCCATTTCCATCCCGAGTGGTCGGACGTCGAATCTCATGGGCCGCCTCGGTGGCTTTGCGGAAGTGCTGAAGACTGACAATGTGTCTGCTGATCAAGGTGTTGAAAGAGAGAATGGCCTCGTTGTATTCGTAGAGCTGATCACGCTCGGAGGTGAACGCGTTTTGATCTGGGGAGGGGGAACTTGCAGGGTTCAAGAAATTGAATGAGGGGATTTTGGGAGGTGAGTGCGGGGAGCGCGGTGTGCTGGTGAGCATGGAGCTTGCGGCGAGGGAGCAGAGAGAGGTAGAGTCAACGAGACTCTTGGTCGGCGTCTCTGGTAATGCCTTATATTTTCGAACAAAGAGTGGAGACGGTCGCTTCATTGGCGAGCTCTCGCAAGAGCTACTGCCATCGTCGTGATGGCCGGAAACTGACGTTGCGGCCGTGGATGGAGCCGTGGCCGAGAACTGAGAGTTTAGAGAGTTACGAGGTGAGTTGTCGTCAACATTACGGGAAGTGAGTTCGTCCTCATGTTCTAAGATTGGACGGAGAAGTTTCGAATCAGTCCGTGAAAGTGCAGTTGGCAGTACTTGCTGTGCTCTGAGAAAGTGTTGCTCAGAGTCGTCGAGTATTCCAGGTAGCAGAGGTGAGCGAGTCGACGTGCTTCGAGCTTGGGTATCATATGCCAGTCCTATTAGATTTAGTGAGCCGAGTGTGCAGGCAGATGAGATGGAAAGCCTCCTACCAGCCATGAAGTTCAGAAACACCTGGTAGAGCGGATGGAGCTGTGAGATGTCAACACCAATGCTGGCAAGCTTGAATGAGAACGAATTACTTTGCTTCCTAGGTCTGTAAGGTATTTTTCGCATAATCTCGCGCATTGTTTATACTGCCGGCGCAAATACAAGAGCTTCACGCTCTGCACAATGTGCTTGTGGTCGATGCTATCATGTGTAGAAGCGAAGCTAGTCGGTAGCAGCGGTAAAGGTCGGAACGAGGGAGCCATGGCTGGAGAGGTTCGAAAATGAGTGTGATTGTTGTAAAGAACGAAGGTTAGGAGATTGTTTGTTGACTACCTAGGTAGTATAGAATATTTGTACGGGATGGCATGTGGGAGGGAGTACGCAGGCACCGATATCCCGGGCGGGAGCTTTGAGGCAATGGGATTTCGAAGGTTCCGCAGAAGGCGAAGCAGTGACCAGAGCGAGCGTAGGGAAGATAATACAAGAGTAAGAGCCGACAACACTTTACCTTGTTGACATGTCTGCCCGCCGCGTTATCGGCAATGGCGCCTCCAACCTATGGAGAGGCAAAGACGATTGATGTGCTGGAGAAGACCCAGGAGGCTGCCAGTAAAGACGCGACACGAATCTCAAACTCGTCTAATAAAATGAGGAGGGGGGCCTTTCTTCTCTGCATCGATGGATCGAATCAACAATGCTTCGCAATTGCTCCCCTTTCGCCCTGGAATTGCAGCGTGCTCGTCTCTACCACTATTCCAGCCTCGTTGGATTTGCTGCGACGAGTCAGGAGACTGCCGCATTCCTAGCCACCGCACACATGCAACCCGTGTACGAGGCAATACGGACTTCCTCCCACTCACGACGGACCAGGAACTATCGATAGTATCAGTCTGTTATACTCCTACCTATCTTGACCACGTCTCTCCATGCAATCTATGCTTTCCCGCCTCGATCAATTGCGTCTTCCTGGTCCTCTCTGGCCGTCTTTCCCTGTCCAATCCCCATAGCAAACGAATCCATCCTCACAGTCGCGACGAGCTATCGACAAGCTCATCACGGGAATTCATGCAGAGACGGCATCTAGGAGGATCCGATAGCCACGCGGATGCGACACCAAGGGGCTCGTGGAAAGTGTGGGAGGTAGCGAGGTGGAGTGAGAAGAAGATCTACGACGACCCATAAGCGACGCCAGGGTCAACGCCTCCTGCAAGATACCCTGGACTTTCTCACGCTCACGGACGTCAAACGAGCGCAAAGCGGCTCAGGACATCGCAATGTTTGTTACTGGCGGCAAATGGTTCATAGAGCAACCAGAGCTATGGAAATCCTCACTGCTCCAGACTCCCTTTTGCAACACTCAAATATCAGGTACTTACTCATAGAAAACCATTTCTCTCCTTCCCAAACTGAGGACCGAAACTGTCCAGGCATAAGTTCGTACTAGATTTCGTTGAATATCGATGTGACTGGTCAATTCCCTATCAAAATCCTGTCGGTCAAGGAGAGCGAAACGATAGCATTCCGAAAACTTGATCTCAATTACTACCCTCCCTGCTCGCTTAAGGCATGCCTGGCGATAGATCCTTCTTCACTTGCTCGTTGGTCTTCACTGTGTTATTGAATTGCAACGAAAACGGTACATCACGTCTGATGGAGCCAGTTTTCAGGTCATCATCATTCAATTAATCCCAGATACAAATCTTCAGATACCAATCGAAGTTCAAGGAGAGCAAAGAGGAAATCAATTATGTTCAAATCATTCAAATCCAGGGGCGAGTGCCACAAACCCCAAACTCCCGGTTCCAATACCAACTCCATTCCATTCCATCGCCCGCTTCAAAAGGAGTGTTTGGGGTGCTCGTGGCATTGAGCACACGCGTGCAATAATCAATCTGATACCGATCCAGAAGCCATGAGTTTCCTCCACTCGTGCATACTTTCCTGCTTAAGACAAGTCATAATGTCTAAGCAAAAATTTCCTCGTCGCTGGCATCGAGAATATCATATTCATCATCTGTGCAGAAGCCAGCTTCACTATCACTGCTCATGAAGTCGACGCTCTCGGCGTCTTCGAATATCTCTGGATCCGACTCAGCAGTAGGTGGAGAGACAGGTGTCGAAGATTCAAGTGACGTGACGGGAGTTGAAGGCGCAGCTAGATCATGGAAGCTGGATGAGGGAGACTCCTTTTCAAGAGTTGGGAAGATCATTCCGTTGCCCTCAACCTTGATCTCTTCCTTGACAACCGATGGTGTAGAAGGAGCCTCGACTTCATGGGCAAGAGCTTGCTGGCGAACCTCTTCCATGCGTCTGCTGTGTTCCTTGAGGAGCCAGATAGTCTGTGCGCCATCTTCCATACTGGATGGGCCAGGCGCCGGAAGCTCAGATGGTTCGACCTCCCTCTTTGCGATCTTGGCAGCATCGATGGCAGCTTTTGCAGCAGCTACCTTCGCCTTATGCTGAACTTCGACAGTGCGGATTTCTGCCGAGAGATTGCGGAGCAACTGGTTACGAGTCGCACGTTGCTCTTGCATACGAGATTGTTGAGCCATGGCTTTCTCTATACGCTTGTGGACCTCAGCAGAGCGCTCCATCTCGCGGCGGCGATCAGCACGTTGCTGAATGACAGTCTGCAGGAAGTTGTCTTGTAGGCTTGGACGGCCAACATCCTCATTACGCTCAACAGTGGGGATCGTCGCAGGAGTGAAAGTTGGAGAAACTTCGGGCAGTGAGCTGGCCTCCGCGACTAGTGCAACGGCTGAAGCAACGACATTGATGTGGCACCAGAGACGATGGCCAAAAGCTTGACCATCAGCAGTCTTGAGACGCCAGTATGAGATCTTTGTACCTTGGGATTGGGGAGCCTTCATCGTCACACGGAAAGATATCTCTTCACCGACCTCGACTGGGCGGCTCATGACATTGGTCTCGGTGGCCTCGGCGAGATCAGAAGTTGCTGATGGTGCGTATTTCTCGACGTTCAGCATGTTGTCTCCGCCAGTGTAGCGAACGCTACATCCAGCTGGCCAAGACTCAGATCCAGTGTTGCGCATGGTCCAGACTTGAACGAAACGCAAACCGGGTTGCATCAAAGTCGCATCTGGAACGGTCTCACAAATGAACTGTGCTTGAAGCCCAGCCACATCCACTGGACCAGCTGACTTAAGCTCCTCATTTGGAGAGGAAAGTAAGTCCTGCACCTTGATTTTCTCCTTTATGGGCTCAGCGAGCAGATCCTTGATCTCTATCTTCTCTTTCCATGGCCTATGCGTAGCCTCTGCAGGCTTCATATCAACGATGGTCTGCACTTGAGTAGCGGCGTTGCTTGGGGCTTTATGAACTGGAGCTTTTGCAAAAATAGTGCGGTCACCCATAGTTTTATTCTCCCCCAGGGTTGTGACGCTGACGTTACGGACGGAAGTCTTGAGTTTGATCAACGGATGGGTTTGATTGTGTTTGCTGTGTGGATAGGCTTCGCAGTTGGCGCAGAAGTCGGTGTCGTGACAGATAGCGCACTTGTAGCGCACGCCCTCGATGTAGCTGTGCTTGTTTTGGCAGAGTGGGCCGTCACAGTAGATACCAATGTGCTTAGGTTGGTACGCGTGACTTCGAGTAGCTGGGATGGGTTCGTAATGCGCAGCGAACCTGTGCTGAGGATGAACGAACTTGGCGTTCTTGATACATTCAGAGCAGTAATCCCAGTCAGGGCAGCTGAGGCATTTGTGGCGGACACCGACAATGGCTTTATCACAACCGTCGCAAATAGCAGCGTGCTTGACGCCACGGCCAGGTGAACAGAGTTTCATGGCGAAATCGCTCATGGTGTTCTCAGCAACAGGCTTAAAGGCATGAGCTGGATGATGACCGTGTTTGTTACCTTCATGGCAAGCAGTACAGAGATCAAAATCGTCGCAGTCAATGCAAGTAACGAACCGGTTCTCGGTGTATTCTATTTCGTGTTAGCGAGCATCTGGTCATTGATGGGATCTTTGTCGAATGCTTACCTCGGACACAGGAGTTGCATGTGCGTACTGGCTCGTATTCATCCTCTTCAACGTGCTCTTCGACAGATGGTTCCACGATAGACTCGGTAAAGGCACCAGGAATCTCGGGCTGTACCGAGATGGGTTTCGGTACGACCGGCCACTTGAGCGTCGGTTTCTCAGTGGTGCTGTTCATGACCTGTCCATTGCTAACAAAGCGCTCGATGAGGCAGTGGTCCTCGCCAGGGCAACGAGCACCATCCACAACGCATGTAGCGCACAAGTCGTAGTCCCCATCATCACAGATGTTGCAGTGGTAATGTTTGTTTGCCATTGGTCTGTCGCAAGCGTTGCAGAATACGGACCAGGAGCAGGCGGCAGTGCTAGATGCTTTGGCACAGGCGGGCGCTGGTTGTCTCTCCTTGATGCGAAGGGCAAGTTCGCGGTTGTCAGAGACGTTTTTCAACTCCGCAAAGAAGCCCTCGCGACTCAAACGAGGGGACAGTCGGTTTGGTGTAGCAGTCTCGGAGGCAAGTCGCTTTGGCGTAGCATTCTTGGAGGCAGAGGAAGCCTCGGTCGACTCGATCGACGCCAACGACACTGGTCGAACGAGAGACTCAGTGGACGTCTGGGCTTGTGGTGTAGAGATTCTGACACCATTGTTGGTATGTAAGGTAGTCTCAGAGCCGAAATTGGCGAAGTCGGGGAAGGCTGAGGCGAATGGAAGAGGAGCAGGGTTGATTACGCTAACACGTAGCCGGAGCTTGAGCTTGGCTTTCGCAGCTCTGAGAAGGGTCTTGTAGACTGAGGCGTTGGCTGGGTCGAGGGTAACATATGCTGCAGCACTGTCGGAGTATCGCTCGAAGACCGCCGTCTGATTCTCCCCAATACCAAGGAGGGCTCTAAGCTGTTAATGACAATGTCAGTAAGTGCTCGCATTGGTTCAAAGCTCATGCTCATAGAGTCTCTCGGGTGCAAGTGTGATGTCTTATGAAGCGTATCGAGACGTACCTTAGCTGGCAAAACCTGAGGGGTCAGGTCGGCTAACGGAAGTCGAAACTTGCGGTTCTGGCCTTCGATATGGCATTTGATGGATATGGGTGTGTCAAGAGTGACTGGGGCGTGAGTAGCCATGTTTGAGGCTGTCGATGATAGGTTTGGTGTGGAGGATGGATCAGGTTCGCGGCGGAGGTCTCAAGTAGTGCAGCCTGGTGTTGGCGGTGAGGTCAGTGGTCGGCTGAGCGTGGATCAACACTCTCGCAGCCGTCCAGGTAACTGTAGTGTTGAAGATACTAGGGAGTCAGCCTTCAAACACACAAACACACCAGAATATGGGTCCTGGTGATGAGAAGTGCACTTGAAGTGGACTGTCTTGGGGGAAGGAGGAGAGGGAGGGTGAGGAGGTGGGAGAGAGAGGTCAAGGCGATCAGATCAGCTGCTCGATAAGGTAACGGAGGCGAGACGTACGACTACCCGCGAAACCGCAGCAGCCTAATCCTGTGAGCCACAACAACAACAACAACGACGCGAGCTTTAGTGAAACGGAATCCCAAAGACATGCAAAGAGAGCTGTGAGAAAGAAGCCAGAGACTTTCAGCAGATAATGGACGAGGCACGAAGGTTATGGCGTTTATGCTGTCACGTTTACCAAGGACCGGTGTCTAGTCGTTTGTGAAACATGAAGCAATATAACTGGCAAGTAAGAATTACTTTGAGCGAACCGGTAAAGCCTTACTATTCACCGGCCCTGGCTTCCATCACGGCAATTCAAATTCTTCGATTGCCTTTGCCCGGGTTGGCTGAATTTCAGTCCCGAAGCGCTGGGCGTGATGGACATATAAGCGCTCCAAACATTGCGCCGTTCTAGAGGGATTCGAAGCGTTCACGATTTCGCTTCTGGCCGGGCTTCTTGCCACATATCACACGGGTGGAAACTGGAGACCAAGCCAAAGAGCTTGAGAGGCTTAAGTACTGGGAACAGTAACATTCGTACAGCACAAGGAGGGTGATTTGAGTGGCAGTTTCGCTACCGAATTATATGTATAATATGAACAGCCAACCCCATGCACATATTGCAGTCCATTCGACCATCCTGAACCGCTTCAGCAAAAATCCACCTTGCCACTTTATAAGTGACCTTGAAGCACAATAATCGTTTTTCACCCTTTAGAGTCCACCATGCCGCAGAACTGCAGCGGCCATCGACGCCGAATGCTCAGAGATACTAAGGGGGTGTATCTCGGCCGCAACGCCATGTAGAAGCCATCAACCATAAGGAAAACTTGGAACTTCAAACACCGTCCCGTCAAACACCATGAAAACCAGTACCCAGCGCCGTATCGCTTGGAAACCAAAGCTAATGTGGAAGAAACGTATGTGTGCCAAAGAGGGTAATAGTGGTGGAAGGGTCGCTAAAATCCAAATGTCGATCTTCTCTTCTCTGCAGAGAAGACATGCAGCAAAGTTCAGAGAGAAGGTAGCAATGCCAATTGCATCATTGTGATTGATAGTAGATAGTCCCGTTGGGCATCTGAGGGTAGTAGTAACCATCTGGGGTTGGTGTCATCATGCCGCCCATGCCAGGCATCGTGTAGTTGAGGAAGCTCGGAGGAGCTTCCGCCGCAGGAGGACCCGGTGCTTGCGAAGCATCGTAGTAAAAGACCATACCATTTTGCTCGTATGCCACCATACCCCCTTGTCCTGGGGCTGACGACGGCGGCGGGGGAGGTTGCACCGCCTGCGGTGCCGCTGGAGCCATAGTAGGCACAATATATGTTCCTTGTTGACCGTTTTGGACGAACATGGGAGCAATGACTGCGCCAGGCGGGAACTGTTGTTGCGAAGGAGGATAGAAATAGGCTGGCTGTGATGGAGGGAAGCCGCTTTGCTGGTATGGCTGGAAAGCGGGAGCGTGAATAGCGCGCTCGGGTATGTTTGAGAGCGGAGTACCCGTTGACTGGGTTGGGTATTGTGGTTGCGGCCGAGGGTAGAAATTTGAGCCATCTTGAACTCCGTTGCCGCCGTTGACGTGAGCGGGCAATTGATGTTGGAAAGGCTGGTGATCTTGCGTGGGTGGCGCGCCATACAAGTATGAACCTGGTGACTCAATGCCGGCAACAGACACGGTCTTCTGCGGTCGAGGTTGGTGCATCGGCATGTTTGATGCCCAGTTCTCTCGGAATGCGGGTCGCTGAGGCCCGGGGAATCCATGTTGTTGTTGGCTCATCACCGGTGTGCCGTGGCTGGACATTGCAGCGGCATAGACGGGTGTGCCGTTGGCAGAATGCTGTTGAGATCCAGGAGGCATGCGGACTATAGGTCGAACTGAACCAGATGGGGACACTATGCCACCACGATCGAACTCGCGTGCAAATGAAGAGCGTCGGCTCATTGCAACGCTCGGTGAGTAGACGCTGCCACCGAAAACGCTGGTCCTCCTGCTCGAGAATCCGCCCATTGATCCCAGTCTTGTCCTTCCACCTCGTCCAAAGCTCTGTTGATTTGGTCTCATAGCTCTTGGTATGAAGATGAATGAGCGGTCAGGGGCAGGGAAAGCATAGGAGGGTCCTCTGTCAGGAAGTGAGATGCGGACCGGTTTATCTCGGCGAAGAGGAGGCCGGTGATCCGGTAGCTTGGTGTACTGTTTGATCTCAGTATTCGCGTAGGTTATTGGCTCTTTCATGCCTGCTAACGAAACACGCATCTGCGCATGACCAAGTCTCTTCGTGGTTGAATAATTGCGAACCGGGCTAGCTTTGGGAATGTTGACTTGCGTCATTTGACTAGGTAGACCAGGAGCGCTTGTTGGGCCTCGTTGCTGCTGGTTGCCAGGTCGTAGAGCAGGTTCTTGCACGGTTTCATGGAGATCGTGAGCCCAAGGGGCACTTGTAGCATCTGTTGCCTGAGGACGCATGCTGCTACTGCGTTAGTTGTTGGAAGAAGAAAGAGCCTGCAAATTCAAACTCACTTTGCAGGAGAGTAGGGTCCTCCGATGACCTCTCTGCCTCTTCCAGCGCCTCTGCCAAATGGTTTGAGCCCATTTGGACCTAATCCGCCCGATCTTGTGTCATGCATGAAGAACTGCCCTCGAGTTGGGATAAAAGCTGGGTCGGCATCACGCTTCTTCTTGTATTCTTCGTGCTCTTGTCTCTTACGATCGACAGGGTTCTTTTGGCGCCTGGGGTCGCCTTGCGGAGCATCTTGAGGTTCAGCGATCGGACCGTCTTCCGTGACCCCGAATTCCAAAGCTTCGCTAGTTGTAGCATCCCCAGAAATATGCAAGCCATTCATCATGGCTTCTGTATCCTGGGTTGCGGCGAAAGAGTGTTGGTGTGCGTATTCCGGCTTCACCGCAAGAAGCTCGCTTGTCTCCTCTTTCTTCGGCAGTACTGGCTTGACGTTACCGTTGGGTCTCGTGGCAGTATCGTCGGGGCCAAGTGAATCAGGGACATCGGTCTCGCTTAAATCGCTATCGTCGGCGTCGCCATCATCGTCGCTTGGTAGTGAGGCTTCGCTATGTGAGTCGTCTATCGGAGGTCCAGTGATTGAGCCTTCGTCTTCGCCCTCGTCGTCTATCCTACGACGGCGGATGACATGGCTGCGTCGTGGGGCAGGCATGGTTCGCTGGGTATATTAGGTTGTAATTGGATAGTTGGTGAAAGGAAATGCAGAAAGGTAGATAAAAAGGACGTCAACGTCAACGGGTGAGGAAGGTGCCGGTGGAAGAAGGTGCTTCCAGCGGAAGTTCTATAAGAGGTCTGGGGGCGCCGTCAGTGTCGGTGTCAAGGCTGCAGAGAGAAGTGTCGCATGCGGAAGGACAGGTGATTGCAAAGGCCAGGGGCAACTTACATCAGAAGAAATAAATAAGCGTCTCTCCAGCTAGACAGTGGAGGATGGGAGTTGATGACTTTGGCGTTCTTGAATGCGGTTATGTTGAGACTTGAGGTTCGCCAAGGCTGGCTCTCCTCCAGATTTGATTCGATTCACAACCTCAAGCTTCAAAGACGTTCACGTTCATATGAACGTGACAGGACCAACTCCTGCGCGGGCTAGACTGGTCACTTTCTGATCCTGGGCTGGCTAAGGTTAAGCACAACAATCTTGAGCTGCCGTTTCACTGGCGCGCGCCTTGTTTGCTTCCAAGGTTGTAAGGGGTACCTTCTTGCTTTTCTCAATAAGATGAAGCGCGCGTTGAGTCATTCCGGGGGAGTCAACAGCTCCTTGCGGGCAGCAGTCGGGGAAGGAGCGAGAGTAGATGTGATTTGAAGATGGAGAATGGGAAGGAGGCAGAGCAGGATGGAGGCAAGGTTGGGACAGGTTTGAGACAGAACTGAGGCTGGGGAAAAGAGCAAAGAAAATTGACCGTCGCATGTTAGAAAGAGGGACTCGAGTGCCACGTATGGAACCCTTTGTAACTCATCTGTTGACAGTTCATTTCGTCCTAATCGTACAGCCCAGCAGAACTCATCTCGTGGAAGAGTCGAGACCCGCAACCCAACTTGTATCTTTGCGTCAGAATACACACGCCTCACAAAACGCTCCCATCCGAGACATGAGGGTGAATGGATACAATATATCAATCGTCGGTAGAATGTTGAATGGCTGTTCGGTAAGGAATGTGTCTGCGTGCCAGCAAAGCCCCATTCCAGATCGGACTGATCCCGGAGAAAGGACTTCAGAGCCAGGTAAAGAACTCGAGATGCATTCTAGGAGACTCTCAGACATATGATGTGATGGTGATAGTTTGCGATTTGAGTATGGAGAAGAGTGGACGAAAATGTGTATTCCTGAATTGTGCTACTTTCTGTCCGAGCTAACGTCGAGGTACCTAGAATCCGAGTGCTCCGTCCAGCCTTGTCTCTTACATGAAAGTTCTAATTACTCTCGCAAGTAAAAGACCTCCTGACGAATCGCATTCTTTTCTTTGTGTTTGCCGGAAATTGGTCAAGTGACATCGGGCTTGGACCGCTGATGAGCTACTTGTTAACACTCTTTGTATTCCATTTCTTCTGGTCACCCAAAACAGCAAAGTGAAATGTCTTTTTGTAACTCTCTTCGTCGTAGGAATTCATGCTCAAGTCTCATCCCTATCTTGCTGGCCACCAACGGCTTGTCATTCAAGGGTGACTAAGGCTCCCATCTCATTGAGATGAATACAGACTGACCGATGATCCACTAGAAAGCGAGCTCAAGACGCACGACCTTGCCATACCGATACCTTCACAAGGGAACCCTCGCAGCCTTCGAGTCATCATTCTCACGCAATCCTCGCTCGCGCCAAGACAGATTGACTCGACTGTCTCACGTCTCCAGCATTTCGAATCTTTGACTGGCGGCACTGATTGCGCAATGATATTCCCTCTCTTTCCAGCTGTTGGTGCAAAGACTAGCGCGCCTGAGCTATTCCCGACCTCTCTACATGCCTTCACTAAGGCTCAGCTCCTGATCATGGAACATTCAATCGACATTCCAATACTCCCACTGAGCACACCCTCTTCTCTGCCAAAGATCATCAGCAGCTTCACAACCTCACTGAACGCCAGTTTGGCGGTCTCAACGACATTAAAGCCCGCAAATGCAGCTGTGAATGTCCTTCCTTACACCACTGGGAATGGATCCATGTCACAAGACATGTACATTGCAATGACGGACATGTTCACCTCCATGCGAGACGTGGCTAGTATGGGCAGTGGAGAGGAAACGAAAAGGAGGCTCGTCCAACATGGGCTGGCAGAGAACGAGGCAGAGGATTGTATGCAGTTCTGGGTGGAAGAATGGATCTGTGAGTAGATGTCCGACATGGGGTCTTGTCGAACCACCAGTGTCGCTGGATAGGGTCTGTACGTGCGTCAGATGGTCAAATGCAATTATGCAGCCCTAAAGATTTCAACCGCAGAAATATCCCAGATAGGCTGTCAATCTCACGCCTCACCTTCCCGAGATCTTACACTGTACCACCAGCAAAAGGTTTAGTTTGTCACGCTGACGGATGAAGAAGGTAAATCGGATTTACAGATCATCGACAACCCCGGGCAATATACAGGCACACTGCATAGCGTGATACTGTCCGCCCTCATGGACACAAAGTGGCTATAGAAATTAGAGGAAGGAGTTCTATGCCCTTTTTAGGAAAGGGAGGCACCTTTCGCCGGTGCGAATATGTAAGACGTTCGAGAATCGTAGAAAAGGGCACACGACTTCTTCTTTTCGTGTTTATCAATTGCATTAGCCTACTTCTTTTGGGAGCGGACCTGAGAGTCGCTGATTTCTGAACTTCAAGTTCTGTACAAGTAATCGATATATCTAGAGGGGGGCGGGGGAGGTAGTGACCTGCGGACCTCCACAATAGATTTGAGTTTCCGGTATGTCAGTATCACGCTCTGGGTCGGTTTGCAGGCATGCAAGAAGTTAACTATACGTTTATCGGAGGAGGATCTCTCTGCGACTGCGGGCGCCTTTGTTTCGCAGTTGCAGTACCATTGCCCATTAATCGATGGTGCATATTTGGAGGTCCGGACCTTGTTAGCGACTGTAGGATGGCATGAAGATATAGTCATAAGTTGTGTAATTTCTCTCTTCAACTTCGAACGGTTAGGCACCTTCACCAGCTTTGTTGAACGTCTTCCTCGTCTGAACTCCAGCGCAAACATTGGTTCAGCGTCTCCATCACTCATTTTCAAACCATGTACCCCGCCAGTGGCTCCAACCCGTAACACATCTCTTGTGCTTGCCGCAGATATGCATTTTTGGCGTTCAACTGGGAAGCGAGAAACATCTCTTTGATCGTATCCCAGTCGTACTGTCAGCAATTAGACGCTTAGCTCTGCAGTAGCGGTCTTGTCGATGACTGCCCTGTACTTCTCGATCTTCTTCGCCAGAACCCCACCTTCCGCACAGAATTTCTCGACGATATCGACACTTCTGCCGGTATACAGAGCAGGATTCGTCATGCTGTCAAGTTCGCTCCAAATCGGCTCGAAAAATTTGGTAGCCTTGATACGCTTGACCAAGTCGTTCTCCTTGCCCTCGTTTTTGACATTGCTACCAGCCTCGTGGGACAGGACACGAATCTGCTCGTGGGCCTCTTGTCGTGATTCACCCTTGGCGACAAGCTGCATGATGATGCTCTCTGTGATCATGAATGGTAATTCGTCCATGACCCGGGCGTGGATACGCTTTGGATAGACAACTAAGCCACTTGTTACATTGTCGAGGCCAATCAGAATGGCATCTGCAAGTAGGAACATCTCTGGGATGTCAATACGGCGAATCGCGCTGTCATCTGTTACATGTGTTAGACGATCTCGACATTGGAAATTGGATACCATATTACCAAGAGTGCGTTCCATCCACTGGTCAGCTAGTGTGTTTGCGAAGTTGATGGGCTTGCCCATTAATACTCTCGACAAGGAGCAAATTCTCTCGCTTCTCATTGGATTTCTCTTGTAAGCCATAGCTGAGCTTCCGATCTGGTCCTTCTCGAATGGCTCTTCCATTTCTTTCCATGCGGCTAAATGCCTGATGTCGCCTGTGATCTTTTCCGCGCTAGCGCCCAATCCTGAAATCGCATTTGCCACAATCAAGTCTACTTTTCGAGTGTAAGTCTGGGTGGAGACGTCGTAACATGATGGGAATCCAGCTTTTTTGCAAAGGAGATCGTTGAGGGCATCGCATTTTGAAGCATCTCCATTGAAGATCTCAAGAAACGAGGCCTGTGTTCCTGTTGTTCCTTGGGCACCACGGAACTTGAGTTCGGAGCGGACGTGCTCTAAGGCCTCGAAATCGAACAGAAGGTCTTGAGCCCATTGGGCAGCTCGCTTGCCAACGGTGATCAGTTGTGCTACAAGAACAAGACGTCAGTCCTGCAGATTTTCTAGATAAAAAAACTCCCAAAATCCATACCAGGCTGGAGATGGGTATAAGCGAGAGTTGGCTCGGCCTTCCACTCCACGGCAAACTTTGCCAAATTCCAGATGACTTTTGCCATTTTTGGGAGGAGAAGGTCAATTGCATCTCGCATGAGAATCAATTCCGTGTTATCGGTGACATAACAACTAGTGGCCTGCAACCAAAAGTTAGTGACGTTATCAAGGATATCATTTAGAGTGAAGCTGTCAACTCTGCGTCTTTCGCCAGAACCTCTCATTAAGCAATGGCGGAAGGCATCTGTCAATGCAATCATGATCATTGTCAAAAATCCATGCACATCGAGTCTGAGTCGAAGATAAACGGATCGGACAACGGATCGATGGCATCTCTATGGACTCGTCGTCCAGTTCCGAGCCCGCAGTGGCAAGATTATCACCCACGAGCGAAAATTGGAGGGGTGATCAAGCTCAACGCAAAGGCAACTTACTCCGTAATGAATAATGCTCTCAGCCGCAGGAGCCGCTTTCCCAAAAGCATGTACGTGCGCCATAACATCATGCCTCCTCTTCTTCTCTTCCACCCTCGCAACCTCGAAATCCTCATCCGTCAACACCAAATGCTCCCTCATCTGTGTCAATGCTTCTTCAGTGATCGTCTCGATACCCAGCTCCCTCTCCGACTCCGCGAGATAAAGCCAGAGCTTTCGCCATGTCGAATGTCGCGAGCGCTGGGAAAAGAGTTGTTGTACCTCTGACGAGGTGTAACGTGAGGTCAGTGGTGTTGAGTAGACGTCGAAACCGGCCATTGTGATAGGATCGATGTTTGTTGTGTGACTTCGTGCTCGAGATGAACTATCTTTTACTAAACCTAGTCTCCAAGTCACCAGGCTCTTTTTCTGGTGGTTGTGATCTGCAAAGTCGGAAGACGTTAAATTGAAGCTTTGAACTTTATAAACTCAAGGATCGATCCGTTGCTTTGGATCAATAGATGACGTGCCACAGTTTTGTTGTGGAGGTTCTTCCAATGATGGTGGTGAGAATTTTAACCCGCCAAGAAAATTAATCGTTCGTGAAAATCGCACACCATAGAATGGCCCTCATCCGGTTTTTTTTCGTCGACATACGCCATCCTACTGCCCGGAGCTTGTGACAACGTGCAAGTAGCTTAAGTAAAAAGGTTTATTCGAAGCTACGGTTGGGGTTTCCTAAACATACATGGAAAAAGTGCCAATGGATCGTTCCTTCATTACTATTGCGAAAGAGACGAGCGCCATTTTATCTCCTCATCCACCTCAGGTGCAACGCCTATTAAAATGATGCCACGATAAAACCGCCAAATGCTGGGAATCAAGGAGGTGAAAATGGAGGATTATGCAAAAAGGGTCTCATCATGCCATTCGCAAACACAACGCTCAAATGCCACGCAAACGTAGAAGATCCGCTGATCACGAAGATCCACTGTCCTTGGTCCCAAACTTTCCAAACAAGCCTTTCTTGTTTTTGGGCTTCTCGGATAGGGAGGCGCCGCCGGATGAGCCACCAGAAGCGGCCTCTTGGATGATCTTCAGGCGTTGTTTTGCTCTTTCTTCGCCTTGTTGAGCTGCGCGAACGTACCACACATTGGCTTCGAGTGTGTCTTGTCGACAACCGATACCAACCTCTTTGAAGTATCCAACAGCGTACTCAGCCTTTGCAAAACCTGTCACAAAAAATTAGTGTATGAATGATGGTGTGAAGTGGGGGCATATATACTCATGTCTGCCGCTCTTTTGGCCCATTCGAATGCCTCGTTCTCGTCTTTGCCCAATATGGGCTCCGCACCAAACAAGTACCATGCACAAAGAGCCATCATTGCTTCAGGCACGCCGGCCAGTGCTGCGCCGTTATAAAAGTGTATGCTGAGAGCCGCATCTTTCGGGCAACTCAACAAGCCATGCTCGTATGCCTTGCCCATCACCAAATTTGCTTCTGGGTGCCCAAGATCGGCCGATTGAGTGAATAGCTGCGCTGCGTAGACTTCGTCCTTGAAAATGTCCTCGCCATAACCATTCTCATGCAACCGACCCAGTTCATACGGCGCAGCATTGTATTGGGCATCTGCCGATTCCGCAGCTCGCTTCAGCCACTTGATTCCCTCGCGATAGTGGTTGGTCAATCCCATCGTTCCCTCTAAACAAGCCATTCCCAAACGTGTCGCCGAGCCAGGATGATTTTTTGAAGCCGATGCTCTATAAAACTGCACAGCTTTGAGGTGGTCTCTCCTGCAACCCCACCCAAACTCGTAGCTTAAGCCAGTGCGGTATCCTGACTCTGCGTGGCCATGCTTACTGGCTGAAAGAAATAGTGGGAAGGCCCTATCGTGGTCCTCTTTGCCTTTGTTGAACAGTCCAGAGGCAAATCCGTCTGCAAGATAGTATTGGGCGAAGGGATAACTACGATCTGCCAGCTTGTGTAAAATTTGGCGGGCTTCCTTCAACATCTCTTCCCGGGAGTTGGGCCCTTTCCCTCCATCCAATGGAAGATCCATTGCTGTCTGCACCATGAATATGGCGAATTCATACTGCACTGCTGTATCGCTGGTCTTCTTCACGTTCGCCCTGTACATCTCGAGAGTCTTGCTGGTCTCAAGTAGTGCTGCATTACTGCCCACGGCACCACGAAGTATAGTATTGTCCAAGTTGGGAGCAGGTGCAACTTGCTGAGTGTATGGTATATTGAGCAAATCAATGTATGAGGTCGGTCGATTGTCAGGGGAGAAGCGATGAGAAGAGTTAGGACGAGGGATTGGCGATCCACCAGGAGACGGCGTCCTTCCAACAGATAAGTAAGACTGTCGTGGTTGGCGTCCATGAGATCCGTCCGACCCAGAACCAGCTGTCAAAGCTGAGTTTGGACGATTATGAGTTGGGGGAGGCAGCTGGATGTTTGGTACTGGCGAGGCTGCACCGTTCGTTTTGTTCTGCACTCGGGGACTGTCATTATAGGGCTGGTGGGAGTATTGTAGTGGAGGATACACCTCTGTCGGTCCATCTTGGCCATATTCACCATCTTGATATCCGTCCTGTCCTTCATCTTCCTGATCGATTGAGCGTATGTTTGTGGTGGAGATCTCCGCAGCCTGGGAATGAGGTATGCTGGCTGAAGGATCCCGGATATGACGTTGTCGAATTGGAATTGATTGCGTGGGAGGGAGAGGAAGCGATGCGGTTGAGTTCCTATAAGGCTCTGGTGTTTCGATATCACGAGAGGCTGTTCTTGAGTGGCCCTCCCCACTAGGAGTCAACGATACTCTATTGCCATTTGTTCCCTCTTCTAGCGGCCCCGAAGGACGTCGCACCCTATAGCGTCCTGAGCTGTTCGGAGGGGAATTTTCCTGCCCACCTTGTGGCGTGCGCTCCATAGCGATAGCTTTCCGAGACAAGTTATGGGTTGATTTATAAGAAGGTCGAGACGGAGGAGGAGGATCGTAGGAAGAATTGTCTGCCACAGCGTCATGCGTATGGATTTGGACCGAAGCGGCGTGGAAGTCCTGCTGGACGGCAGGTACGGGAGTTAAAGGTTTTTCCATTCTGACACCGTCTTGGTGATCAGCCGGACCGTCCGGCTTTCAAGGGCCCGCTTCTAAGTACGATGTGGTAGTCCCAGTTGTCCCACCTAGCCTTTCAGCGGTTCCGCGCCTGGTATTGACGGATCTCTCCTGGTGAAGAGCGTGGCGCCAGCCGAGATATTGATGTTTGGTGGCCTGCCTGTTTTGCCTGTTGGAATATCCAGACGGAGAAGGCGAGAGCTTGAGCTGAGTAGGTGCTGGTAGAGATAGACGCTGATGTTTGCTGACATGTAAAGAAAGAATGCAAAATAGCGATGGCGAAGGATCGACGTGCTACCTGGACAGCTGGGTCGATGTCAGTGTCGATCACAGGGAGGCCTGTCCTTGTCGTGGGGACAATCCCCCGGGAACTACTGTACCTGTTGCTCCTGCCTCAGGGCACGTACGCTTGCGATGCCAGTGGCTGGGCTCGTTACCAGTTCCAACAGTCGGTGCTCAGCCTGATATTCTTCAGTCTTCACCATGGTTGCGAAGAGGTCCAAAGGGGGTTATGTCAATCGAAGACTACTGTCACCCACGCATCGCCCATCAATCGTCCCTTGTTCTCTGCGCGCCACCCAAGGACGGCCGACCAATCCCTTCTCGCCATGGCCAATGGTGGGCTGTGCCATTTTAGTTGCCATTGGCATCCAATTTAAGACTGCCACTATTCGATCGGGTATCGTCTCCGGCGTGCTCCAGTCTTGTTGCGCGTGTTGCCCACACCTTCGGAGTCCGGAAGCGTGCGAATTGTCGCTTGAGGTTCTCGTCATCTCCGAGCAGCTGCAAGGAGACGACGACCAGGCGGACTGGACCTTCTTGAGCCTTCGTAACCCCTTTCGATCCGAGATCGGCTCGTGCCGGGGCAGGCCCATTGGGCTGTTTTGCGAAAAATGCGTCGATGTGGCACGGGGGAAGTAGAAAAAGCGCGGGAGGTTGAAATTGAATTTGCGATGGGTTTGGTTGTCACAACATTGAAGCAAAGTTTGGCTCGACCAACGTACATATACATCCACTGTGAAATTGCACTTCTTATCTTCTTATCCGTTATCTTGAACAACGTGCCGCCAATATTTGCAGAGCACATGCAGAGAATAAGACATGGCGTTCTTATCGTCGGAATCCCCAGCAATTCCGACGGCTGGAGATTTCTGTAGCACACGAGATGGACAAGATCGTCCAGTGGTTTCTATCGAGTCACGGCTCACACATATGTAGAGACCCTGCTATGCCTTGAACATCCTCGACGGCCGACTTCGTCTCCGTGGCTGTCAGACCTCACCAGCGCTTCGCAAGGCAAAACCAATTTGCGTGCTCATTTGCCCTGCTCTCTCAGCCTTGTGCTCTCTTGTTGCAACCACGAGCAGCTTCAAACTTTATGGTTGCTAATTTATCCAGTGGCGTCTTCCATATTTGAGATCTGACTTGTTCTTGACAGCTCTTTCGTTTGGCTGGAGCGTGAAGTCAAGGCGTTCGACCATGATCCGAGCGCCCGGGATATGATGGCCTGTATATTGAATCGAGATATGGAATGCTTCTCATTCGATGGAATAGACTAGAAATTGTTATTGAGATTGTACAGGACGGATGGCTTGAGGCAAGGAAGCAAGGAAGATCAACAACTGGTCTCTTCATAATCAATCTACCACCATGTATTGTCTGGAGAGAGAAGTATTCACAAGCCCAGTTAGGCTGTGAATCAACTTTCATCATGATTCTAGGATCCCAGACATTAACTTCGCTGGAAACGGTCTGATGTTACGGTATACTTAATACAGAGTGCCGGCGAGAAGAGGTAGGAATAGAACGAGAATAGTGTAGCTACTGAAGTGATGCCATAAATTTCTCTCTTACGCGGCCCCTGAGCTAAAAACACGGTGTTGACATACACTTGGGTCGGCCACTGGTGCGTTGCCAAAACATCGTTGACCTCATCACGCAAGGGGTAAGCCATCGGTAGCTACGCGATCCATGCAACGAAATCAACACATCTCATCTCATCTGTTTTGCAGATCCGAGATACAAAGTTGAGGAGTTGGATTCGTATAGCAATCACATCAGTCAAAACACGCGTGCTCGCGCTTTGGTAGCTCTATTCTCTGCAGGACAAGGCTACCTAGTGCGGGAGTGGAGCTGCTCAGCCAATTCGATGTGTCAAGTGGCGTCCTGCAGGCTGAGAGGCCCCTGCTTCTGCTATATTTACTGCCCTACTCGGCTAATTGCGGCGATCATGGGAGGCGTTCGCTCGTTTGGCACTCCTTCGTTGGTTAGGGAACCGTCTCTTCTCACCACTCATCCTCGTAATTTCTGGCGCTCCACACTCGTTGATGTTTGGTCTTTCGCTCTGCACTTCTGTAGTATTTCCTTTACCCTCGTTAGAAGCGAGACACAATCCAAGTGCTCATAATTCTTTGTGTCTCGTTGTTGTCAAATCCTCACGCCAAGACGTTCTCCTGGGAGCACAGTCGCAGCACCCTCCCATATTCCCTCATCAGCCGCGTTGTTCTACGGCGTCTAGGTGGACCCATCGAGTGCATGTCCTGCTTCTGAGCAGTCTATACCTCGCGCGAGAAGTCGTGCGGCTCCAGATCCATTGAACTGGTCATCCAACCTTGTAAGGAAACTGGGCAACCTCTTTGAGCAATGCCAGCAAATGGCTAACTATTTTATCCAATCAAGGTGCTATGGCTTCTCCACGTTCTCCTCGGAAGGAGCGACGGCGTCGGTCTCAATTGGACGACGTCGAGTCTCATCGACCCAGAGCAGCACCCTCTCGTCCGTCATACGCAAGTCCAACCACTCCCCGAGCAAATCTGGGCGGCAATTCCTACCCTCGCACATATCCGTCTCCAGGCACACCGGCAGACGATCGTTCACCTATGATGGCACCGAGCCATGGTGAACATGGAGAGTTGACTCGTAAAAAGAGTCTAGTCAGGCCAGAACGGAACCGAATTGATCGCGATCACCCAAATTATCACTACCATAAACATGCCCACAACATGGCTGTCCAGCCATCGACAACCGGCAATGATCCCATTACAGAGGAACACGACGCTTTCACACATACGATCAGTTCAGAAAGCACGGAACGAAAAAGTCTTGCACCTAGGGCGGCACGGAACCGTCGAGATACGGCCGACCTTAGTCCTCCTATGAAAGAGAAGGTCTTATACGATGAGGTGCCTCTCGAGAACAGCAAGCATAGCAAGCATAGCAAGCTCAGGAGGAAGCCTACAACCAAGGAATTCAAGAAGATGCAAGAAAAGGAGATGCGTCAGCGTGAGCTGGCCTCGATTCGGCCTCCCAGTCTGTGGAATGTCTACTGTGCTATCGTTACATTTTGGTGTCCCGATGCAATTCTGCGGTGCTTTGGTAAACCTGCCAAAGCGCAACAACGCGCATGGAGAGAAAAGATGGGGCTCATCAGCATAATTCTGGCCTTTTGCGCCTTTGTCGGATACCTGACTTTTGGATTCACTGAGACCGTATGCCCCGCTGGATCAAACAATCGCTTACGGCAGAACACAGTTGACCGAGGCTTCATGATCTTTCACGGCCAAGCTGTAAACCTCGTGGGATCTCATCATCCATTGGCTCGCGGAATTGCAGATGGTGCAAATATCGTCTTCGATATTCAGAATACCTACGACGGAGGGAACGGCTATGGAGGATATGACGGGTCTTTCCTGTTTCAGAACGTGAATGGCGCATGCAAAGGTCTAATCACAAAGGTGAAGGGCTCGGATGTGCCTCAAGACGATGACGGGAACCTTGGCTGGTATTTCCCCTGCCGTCCTTTCAAGCAAGATGGAACCTCTAAGCCCAACGATACTGTGCCAATTTATCCCGGCTACTCCTGTCACACATCGAAGAACGCTCGCCAATCATACTACGGTCTCAATGTTTTTGGAGATATTTACTTCACTTGGGATGACTTGAAAAACACAACCCGCAACCTGATGGTTTTTGGCAGTGACGTTCTCGATCTCGATCTCATCAGCTTCTTCAATACAAGTGCAGTCAATTATCCGGAGAAGTTCAACCAGATTCGGAACAACAAAGCTCTTCGGGGACTCGATATCACCCGCGCGTTCTCCTCTGCTGGCGATAAGCAAATCGGGCGTTGTCTTTCTGAAATCGTCAAGGTCGGTACTGTCGATACAACTTCCGTTGGGTGCATTGCCTCCAGGGTTGTACTGTACGTTTCCCTTGCATTTATCTTGGCCATCGTTGGTGCCAAGTTCTTTCTTGCATTGATTTTCCAGTGGATCTTATGCCGCAAATTCGGCGCATCGAAGACTTCGCTTGGTGGGCAGGACTCCAAACTACGAAAGAAACAGATCGAGGACTGGTCTGACGATATCTATCGTCCACCACCAAAACTGAACGATACAGCCACTGGATTTTCCGATCGGTCAAGCAAGAGAGGAAGCATGTTTTTGCCTACAACCTCGCGCTTCACCAGTCCCTATGCTATCGACCGAGCGAAGGATCGTCCACCACCAACCACTATGGCCAGTCAGACATCTACCTCACGCTTGATCCCAGGAAGCTCTCTTTACAAGCAAGGAAACCAGAGCGACGGAACCTTCCCCAGCGGCGACAATCGCTCCAGTGTGGTTTTGGACGGCGAAGGCCCAGGGCCTGCTGGTTTCATACACGAAGCCGTGGTTCCACAACCACCAACCGAATGGCAGCCTTTTGGCTACCCATTGATCCACTCGATCTGCTTGGTCACTGCTTACTCCGAGGGTCATGATGGTATTCGAACCACGCTGGACTCTGTTGCGACGACCGACTATCCGAATAGTCACAAGTTGATCCTGGTCATCTGCGATGGTCTAATCAAGGGCGAAGGCGAGAATATCACCACACCTGAAGTCTGTCTCGGCATGATGAAGGACCATGCTGTTCTACCAGAGAATGTTCAGCCTTTCTCTTACGTGGCTGTTGCCAGTGGCTCTAAACGCCACAACATGGCCAAAATCTATGCCGGATTTTACGACTATGGTGCAGATTCCAGAATCCCACTTGAAAAACAAGAGCGTGTGCCGATGATGGTTATCGTCAAATGCGGTACACCAGACGAAAAGACCACAAGCAAGCCAGGCAACCGCGGCAAGCGTGACAGTCAAATTATTCTCATGTCGTTTCTGCAAAAAGTCATGTTCGACGAAAGGATGACGGAATTAGAATTTGAGATGTTTAACGGTATCTGGAAAATAACCGGCATCGCTCCAGATTTTTACGAGGTCGTGCTTATGGTGGACGCCGACACCAAAGTGTTCCCCGACAGTCTCACACATATGATCTCTGCCATGGTCAAGGATCCTGAAATCATGGGGCTGTGCGGCGAAACAAAGATTGCCAATAAACGCGAAAGCTGGGTGACGATGATTCAGGTGTTTGAGTAAGTCGGCTCCTGTGCGGCCTCGGAATCTTTCACTGATCGAGTTTAGGTACTTCATCTCGCATCATCTGTCCAAATCATTCGAGTCAGTCTTTGGTGGTGTCACTTGCCTGCCTGGCTGCTTCTGCATGTATCGGATCAAAGCACCAAAGGGTGGTCAGAACTACTGGGTGCCCATCCTGGCAAACCCTGACGTTGTTGAACATTACTCAGAAAACGTGGTTGACACATTGCACAAGAAGAACCTGCTGCTACTGGGCGAGGACCGATACTTGTCCACGCTCATGCTAAAAACGTTTCCCAAGCGAAAGCAGGTATTTGTTCCACAAGCTGTCTGCAAAACAACGGTGCCGGAGCAATTCCGTGTGCTGCTATCACAACGTCGAAGATGGATCAACAGCACTGTCCACAACCTCATGGAATTGGTGCTCGTTAGAGATCTTTGCGGCACATTTTGTTTCAGCATGCAGTTTGTCGTGTTCATTGAGCTCGTGGGAACCCTGGTTCTACCTGCTGCCATCTCTTTCACGATTTATTTAAGTACGCTGATGCCTTAGCATGCTGTGTGACGTTTCGCTGACCTTGGCCTTTAGTTGCGATCTCGATCAAAGCCGCCATCACTCACACAGAGGCTCCGGTTATTCCACTCATCCTCCTGGGTCTGATCCTTGGTCTTCCCGCGATCCTCATCGTACTGACGGCTCATCGTATCTCATATGTGGGCTGGATGTTCGTTTATCTGTTCTCTCTGCCTATATGGAACTTCGTGCTACCCACGTATGCGTTCTGGAAATTCGACGACTTCAGTTGGGGTGAAACGCGGAAGACGGCGGGCGAGAAGGTGAAGAAAGCAGGATACGAGTACGAGGGCGAGTTTGACAGCAGCAAGATCACGATGAAGCGCTGGGGGGACTTTGAGCAAGGTATGTTTAAGCGAAGACGGATCTCCATCAGAAGCGAGTGTGGGCTGACTCTCCTTTTCTAGAACGGCGATTGAAGACGCCGGGTGGTAGCCAGTGGTCACAACCTAACACATCGGTTGGAGGCTGGCCAGCGCAGCACCAGCAACAGCAGGGATATGACCCGTACCACGATAATTACTGAGCGTTCTATCCAGACTTCATCGTTCTGTCCTAGACCGATAAAGGAAGGAGGAGTTGATGTTTACTTTGAGATGGGAAAGGGGAATTGCCATTGGGACGGAGGACCATGATCATATTATTTGCATTTGCTGGGCGTTCTTTTGCTTTCTCGGACATTGCGTGCCTCCAGTGAAAGGCGTTAATGCAGGGCGTGGCTGGACGCATACAGACGCTGGTGTAGTAATTGGATAGATGGCACTCGCCTGTCATTCACAGGCTCGCCTTCCAGCGTGTCACGTCGTGAAAAGGACACTAACAACGCATGTCTAATGTCGCACAGCGAGCTCGAACGGTGCGGCCTTGGATTGGCGGGCGTCTCCAGTGTCAACCTCGCTTTTTGGTTTCCCGACTTGCCCTTGCCCTTGCCCTTGCCCTTGACTTGCCAGCGACTTGCCAGTGACTTTCGGCTCTCTGTCCCTCCTGCGGGCGGACATTGAAGCTGTGAGTGACGGCCTGACGTGTGTTTACGATGGGCTCGTCTCATACCCGGTTTGGGTTCCAAGGAATGTGATGGATGTTCAGAAGTCAGGCCGGCCTCGGTCGCACTGGCAATTCCGACGCATCTAGTCTTCGCCTAAGCTTGATGGGAACCTGTGTATGGTTTGCTCCCAACTCGTCCTCGTCCTCGTCCTCATCCTGGTCCTCGTCCTCGTCCTCATCCTGGTCCTCGTCCTCGTCCTCGTCCTCGTCCTCGTCCTCGTCCCCACCCCTGGTTCAGAAGTCCTCTCCCCAAGCCGGTGAGCTTCTCGATTCTCGATTCTCGATGGGCCTTCGAAGCCTGCTTCTACGACAGGATCCGACAGCGTCCGCCAAGCGCGCTGTCATCATCTGTTGAACTACTAATTCGTCGTCAACCGTTCCCAGCGGACCGAGATGGCCCCTTGACGCTCGACGGGACCTCGACCTATTGCCATCTCCCATCTCACTCCCACCTCCGTTTTCTCTTTTTCTCGTGGCCACCCTGCGCGCTCATTCATACCTGCGTCATTTCTCGTGGCAGGCCTCGGACCCTTTTCGCCTGCAGTTTCCCTTCCCGTCTCTGGTCATTCATTGCCTCCGTACACGCGCTTCTCTTTTCTACTCCTACACCTCAGATGTCCATGGCCCCCAGCTGCCCCGCAAACGCTCGATGACAGTAACGGCCCGTCCGCTTGTCCGCTTGTCCGCTTGCCATGTTGATCAAGAGGACCCAGGTCTGTCTGTCCCAAGCGAGCGGCCCTCGACCCTAGCACCTGGCACCTTGCCCCTGTCCCTGGCTCGTATCCTCGTGCTGAGAGTTCTGACCGCCATCGACTTCCGTGAAATACTCTCTCCGAATTCTCCCTCTTCCATTGACACATATGGACAGCTGCAGTAGTAGACCGCATTCTCTTCTCACCTGCCTCCAACCCACTACGCCCACCAGCCGCTGGTACGGCCCAGGAACAATCAGAAATTCATTCTTCGACATCTGTACTGATCCTCACGGAGCCTGCCAATATGGCTGACTACATGAGCCTACCCAAACCTGTGGTATTTCCAGGAGGAGGCCTCTCCAGTGGTACTGCTCATCTTCGACGAGACAGTGAAACAAACCCCAATGGTGCTTCTCTTGGGCCTGGCCACCAGCTATCACTTCAGGATCGCCTCTCCAACTTGGATTTGTCACAAACATCCTACACAAATACATCTCGGGATGCTCCTTCCATCTCCTCCCGCCGGCCTTCCGCATGGGAAGGTATGCTCGACGCTGGCTTCAACAGTGTATCTACTGTCTCCGAATTCTACACCGATGATTCCATCTCTATGAACACCCATATCGACATGCCTTTTCAAGAGGCCTTGGACCAGCTCAACTTACATGTTGCATCTGCTTCTGAAACGTCTCCGACGACATCACTGTCAAGCCATTCCAGTACATCGCTAGAGGACCCGCCTATTCGTCCGCATCCAGATCAGAATCATGACATGCTGTCGTTCCTGAAATTCTGGAGATATCACTTTGTCAATCAGAATGTTGAGCATGAAATCAACGAAGAAGCCTGTGATCCGGCCAAGCATGACCTCAAAGGACTTGTCACGCAGGCCAATCTTCATGAAGATCTTTGTGACCTTCAAGGTATAAACTGGGCCCGATACGGAACGCAACGGAAAGTCGCCAGGCAATTCAGGAACTGGTATCACGAGCACCCCCAGGTTCGCGCCTATGCGATACCATCAAGCGCAAGTATTCTCCAAGACACGGAACGCTTGTTCAAGTTCAAGCAAATGAACTCGAATCACCGCACATTCATTGAGCATTACCAGCTGCGTAACCTTCTCGTCAGCACGTCGCACAATGATGTCTACTATGTATCACGATCCAAAGTCCTGCATACGAGCCCAACCAGTACACATGCCTTCTGCGCGATGGACCTCGGCGATGCTCATTCTTCGTCGATGCAATCCGCTGGAATGCGGATCACGGCTCTCGCGAGCGCTGAGACTACTCTCATCGCTGGTGGCTATCGTGGGGAGTATGCACTTCAGAATCTCTACTCTGAGTACGGAACAGGCCCAACCAAGGGACGTGTCTCTCTTGACATGAGCGCTATTGCCAACCACATCCACACGTTTAGAAATCGTATTTCCAGCTATCCTCAAGCGGTTTTCTGCTCCAACGATAGCTACGTCCGCGTCCTCGACTGCTGCACCAATAGGTTCACAACCCATGTTCGATATGACGACGTTATCAATTGCGCTGCAACTTCTGCAAACGGAAGACTTCGCGTCCTGGTGGGAGATTTCGAAGGAGCTATGATTGTCGACGCTGATAGTGGGCGATCGCTTCGACAGCTCGATGGCCACAACGCTCATGGCTTTGCTGCTGCATGGGCAGACGATGATATTCATGTCGCCACTGCTGCCCAGGATTGTCATGTGCTCATCTGGGATGCAAGAAATTGGAGCCTACCACTGGCCGACATCGCATGTGAAGACACCTATGCTACATCATTACAATTCTCTCCGGTGGGCGGGGGCAAGCGCGTACTGCTCGCGGCCGAGGCCGCAGACGTCGTCAACATCATCGACGCCGATACCTACGACCGTAAACAAGTCGTCAACTTCTTCGGCGACGTTGCTGGAGCAACTATCTCCTCTGACGGATCAGAATTCTACATTGCAAACAGCGACCGACATTTTGGAGGCCTTATGTCCTTCCAAAGATTGGGCTATGGAGGCAATGATTTCGCAGAGGACGTTGACATTAGTGAACGAGTCAGCGATGGCCATCGCCATCACTATACCCGCAGCGAACAGCATGACTGGCTTCCTGAGTATGACCTCGAGTACCACTCTGGCGTCAGACTTTCGGCTAAGGCTCGTAGGAGGCGTGGTCTTGGACTGCATGACGTCTTCATCTGATTCGCTGGCCCATGCGCTTTTCAAACACAGCTCATCTGCTATTAGTATTGCCTCTCCTATCTTGTACATCCGGAGGCTACTTGTTATGACTCCGTCTTCACATTGCCTTTTCTTTTCTTGGTTGTAATCCATATCTGAACCTTTGTTCCTCACAGCAATCAGCATCTTCGGGCGGATATGAGCATAGATAGGGTGCGATGGATGGTTTCGCATCAACAGTGTGACACTTGCTGCCTTGCAAGCAGTCATCTCTCTGCTTTGCTTATGATTTCTGCATTATATGAAAAATTGGGTTCCTGAATACCGTGGTGAAGTATTCTGTAGAGTAAATAGCCGCCTCTACGCAATTTTCTTCAGCTACGATGGAATGCATTTCTCTTGACCAAGTGAGCTGCCACGGCGGGCCGTCAATCGGTGTCTCTGTCCGTTATCTCGGAACCACCAATCTAAGTCTATCACAACTGCGCCCCAATTCAAGGTCGAAATCGTCAGTAGAGAAGAAAAGGATTTGGAGGATCGCCGGAAACACATCGATATCGACCGTCACGGCAACGTGCTATTTGGCTCCGTCTGCCTGTGATCCCGCACCCATTTGACATTTTTGGACCACTGAAGTCTAAAGCCTACGCTTGAGTCGGCTGCACGCCTAATAAAGTTCCCGCAATAGGCTTCATGCAGGAAGCCGTCGGTGGAACGAGACAACGGCGGCACATGGTCGATAACAGGGCTGTGGGAGTAACTACTTCCGGATTCCACCGGAGAGAAACTCATCGTCATGGGAAGGGGACGCGCTAGGCTAGAGTGGACTCGGTGGAGTGTCGACCCGATGGCGCGGGCTCTCAGGTCTGGCCTGGTCCACAGATACTCGAGTTATGGAGTAGAATTGCCAGGGTTTGCTGGAAGAGGAGGGCGAACTTTGAGCACTGATTTGATTCTGGTCTGCTAGGGTCGTTCGGCGCCGTCCACGAGGTTCCAGTAGGCTGTGGACTCGGTCCCATGCTTTTGTCTGATATTCAAATCGGGGTGATGGGTTTTATGGCTTCGATAATGAGAACGTACTCGTGCGAGATATCGGTGAAAGTAAGATGGATGTTGTGAACATCGATTTGGAGGAGGTCAACAAAATATCTCGTGACTAACCGTATTGCCCAATGGATGTGTCTAGTGCCTAGTGGCAGCAGGGACTGAGGAAGAGGGAGAAACAAACGCAGAGTGCAAGAGTGCCTATAATGAGAGTAATTTCTTCGCGAAAGACGCGAGCTTGAAGGTTTCCTCGCGTTAGTTCTATTCAAGGGTCTAGCTCTACCCATTGACACACCACCCCAAATAGCTAAGGGACCTCTCCCTGACAACGCAAATCACATTGTTCAACATGTCCAATCAAGATGATCTCGGCCATGTCGTTGTAATAGGAGGCTGCGGCTTCGTCGGTCACCACATTGTCTCCCTCCTCCTTTCGCGATACCCGAAAACCACTGTTTCGACTCTGGACCTGCGAACCTCTCGAAACCGCATCGACAATCCCAATGCCTTGTACTATGACTGCGATATCACCGATCTCGTAGGCCTACAACAGCTTTTCGCCAAATTGAAGCCGAATGCCGTTATACATACTGCCAGCCCCGTGGCTTTTGGCATACCGCCGTCCGTTATGCTCAAGGTCAATGTCGATGGGACAAACAATCTGCTCAAGGCAGCGCAAGATGTCGGCGTGAAAGTTTTTGTGTTTACGAGTTCGGCAAGTGTGATTATGGACGCGGAAAACGACTTGATCAACGCCGATGAGAGATGGCCTGTCATTGTTGGAGACGCTCAGCCGGAATACTACACGCATACAAAGGTATATAGACATGCGCTTGCTTCCTCTGCATCATCTGTGCGTGTTGTCCTAACACACAAGAAACCAGGGTCTGGCAGAACTCGCCGTCCTCAAGGCAAACCGATCGACCGAGGACTTCCTAACCTGTGCGATCAGGCCGGCCGGTATCTTCGGTCCGGGCGATGTGCAGATGCTTCCTGGACTGCTTCAGGCTTCGCGAAAGGGCCAATCGAAATTCCAGCTCGGCCCTAATACCAATCTCTTCGACTTCACCTATGTGGAGAATATAGCTCATGGCCACATCCTCGCCCTAGTCGCCCTTCTCCAAACGTCGAAACTCACAATGGCACCGCTGGATCACGAAAGAGTAGACGGGGAAGCCTTCTTTATCACAAACGACCAGCCCGTGTACTTTTGGGACATGGCAAGGAGAGTGTGGAAAGAGGCGGGAGACCAAAATGCGCTGAATCCCGCTGCTGTTTGGGTTCTGGGCACGCAATTCGCTCTCACGATTGCGACGATGATGGAGTGGGTCATGTGGATATTTGGAAAGGTACCGAATCTCAACAGGACAAAAGTCAGGTACTCCGTTATGACGAGATACTACTCTGTGGATAAAGCGAAGAGGAGATTGGGGTACACGCCCATTGTGGATCTCGAAGAGGGGATCAGGAGAGGAGTCAAGGCCATGCTGGAGAACGAGGCACAGCAGAAGACGGCGGAAGCCAAGAAAGGACAATGAGGATGTCGAGCAAGATACGCACACTATGTAATTCTAATCGTCAACGATACCCGATTCATATCGCAGATCTAACCTCGAGAATGTTCGCATCTCGAGTCTACACCAATTTTCATATCCACACTACTCCCTAGATCTCTCTCCACGGGTATTATATACCCAGCCACCGCCAACGTGTTCACACCCGTCTGTACAAGAACGTCGGGTGCCTTCACCTCGCATACTACCACGGAAATGATTCCAAACTCCCCCACGAAAATACCGTCCAACACACCCCGACCAAACTCCTCTATTTCTTTCTCCGACGACAAACCAAGAAAAGCCTCACAACGGATTCCTACAAATAGTCTCAACAGAGAAATCCACCGTGTTATACTGGACTCGCGACGATGGCAGTCGATTTCGTTACGGGACTAACAGGTAGGTCTGTCCCCAGAAAACTGCCGGTTTGGTACATAGCTCGTTCGGTCAATGGATGTCATCGAGAGTGATGGGGGAACGGGATCATTACTGCCCACAGGTAGAAAGAGAAGTACATTCCTTGGTGGAAGATGACAATCGGGATGCTATGGGGGTAGAGGCAACACCAGGACGATTCGATCCGCAACATTGAGTCAATTGTTTGTCATTTGACGTGCTCTGCCAAGGCATTGCAACTGCTCTCCAGTTCGACAGAGAGTTTGTACAAGTCAGCGTGTTGCTTGTTTGATAGGGTACTGTCCGATCGCACAGGATCTGAACCTGACAACGAGGAGCCGGGATTCAAAACTTAGCAGCTCGGCAATGTCAAGGGTGGATGTCTAAAATTCTCATCGACCTTTCTGCATGACTGAGCCCGACTACTTAGCTAAAGATAGCGCTCGGTCCAATCATTTGGCTAAGCTCCACTGATTCAGAACTCTCCACTCGCCATCATGTCAATCCAGTACATCGGTACAGACCGTACTCATCGTCCTGCTTATTTCGACGCGAAGTCCCTGCTTGGGGGCGATGTTTCGGGTGAGGCACGTTTCCTGGCAGCAGGATTCACGTCGCATCCATCTGCTTGACTTTTCGGTCTCGTCGTCAAGGTGCTCGTGGGACCTAAAGAAACAGCAAAAGGCATCAGTCTATTCAAGGAAATTGAATCAACCTGGACCTAAGCTATTTCTCTTAACGCGCTTAGCTAGTTCTTCGATGGTTGGGATGTCCGATTTTTGGTAGCCGACACGACGTTTGGGATCGCCATTGGTAGCATTCGTCGGGGAGCCATGACGCTTGTGGGGGCGCTCACCAGTTGAATCGAGAACCATCATAAGAGTTCCCCAGCCTCCACTTTGGAGCAGTTGGACGCCGTCGGAAAGATCGTGAGAAACAGCGACCTTGGCTGCCAGTGCCTCTTCATCCTATTACACAACGTGATTAGCATTTGATCTATGTGATGAGAAACGGAACTTCGATATTACCTTGCCAAAGACGCTCAGCTCATGAAGATAAGTGAGCATGTGGAAGTTGGAAAGTGCTTTGAGATCCACTTTGCCAGAGCCTTGAAGCGCCTTGGACACTTCACGGGCGTCTTGAACTTGACCCATAGCATGTCGATTCTCAATGGGGAAAGTGTTCGATAAGAACGTAGGAGTTGCCGTGATTGGGAAGCCGTGAGTCAGCGTGACGAGAAGGTATTCCACGGGAAATGCTGGTTTCGCGTTCTCTTGGACACTAGCACCGTACTCGTTGATCTTCCTGAAGAAAACTTCTGGGATGTACCGTACTCGCCCCAGATTTCCCTCCTCCTCTTCGCTCTGCACTAGCATCAGTCCTGGATCTGCGCAGGCCTCGACGAGATCTGCTTTGACCATCTCCACGGCTGCATTTGATGCTTGATAAGACGCAATATGGATTTGGCCGTTCTCGTCGCCAGTGATACAGCAAGTGACGAAGTTGGAGCCAAATTTTCCAGTTTCGCACCATTTCGTTGGCCGTGGATATTTTGCTTGATGCTGAGCTGCAAAGATGATTTCCAGCGAAGAAAGAAAGAAAGAATCTGCATGGCGCTTGCAGATGACAGATCCATCATTCTTTTCTGCATCATGGAGTAGATCGGTGAAAATGACACCGACCCGTTCCATTCCACAAAGACGTGCGATCTCGTCAACATCCTTCTCATTCTCCCAGTCGCCCAAGGTTACACCGTCTACTTCATTCATTTGAGGAGGCTCGTAGATCGCTTCGACAACGGCTTTGGTGCCCAGTGGAACTTCAGGATACTCCTCGTAGCGACCGTACAAATAACCTATCCGCTGGGTTCCCGCTTTTCGGTACCAGTCCAAGAAGGTGTCAATTATGTCGGAAGAAGCAAACTCGACATGATCCACCATACGAAAAGCCTGCTGCTGGAGCGTGATGGCGCTGGGTTGGCATTTTGTACATATCCCTGCGGGCCATGGAGCATGTCCTGATGGGCAATCTGGGCGAACACGAAAGTACGGCTCTGATAGCGGTGGCATGTATGAGCTTCCAGATTCTGGCTTGTTCTTTCCAGCGTTCAATTTTCGTAGATGCGAATGGAACGACAGGTGCTTGATCTTCTTCTCGTCGAGGTATTTCTGGTCGTAAGGTTCAACAGGCTGACAGTAGTCGCACATGCCTCGTGGTCCATGGCGACACATTCTCTGGTCTTTGGGTCTGTGTATCTTGCCATCCTTCTTGTCCAATGCATCATCTAAAGGCGACTGCTTGACGACCTCCCACGGATTCTTGATGAGCTTCGTAGAGTCTCCTCGCGGTATGGCTAACGATGGTGGAGCTTCTGAAGGCTTGACCTCTTTTCCATTGAGACGATTTGCAGTCGGAGCGGGCTGGGAGTGACCGTTCGATGCAGCTGCTTGAGTTTCATAAGTGAGGAAAACTAGCTCGCCGTGTCTACATTGATTGTTAGAAGAACGGTTTGCTGTACTCGTCACCCCACTAACTTTAATCCGATCTGCTCCAGCTTGACGCCTTTGAGCTTCGTCAGAGGATGAGCATCTTTGCCGGCGGGGTTATTGGCGACTTTGATGGTGGAGATGTTGGTATTGCTCGGTAGCTTCTCTGCTATGCTGCTCAGAAGGGATGAGAAGTCGTCTGTAGGTTGTACGTCGAGCTTGAACTGGCCGTCGCGGCCACGGAATCGGAGTATCATGGTTGTCTAGGAGGCTGGAGGAGCTGGACGCAGACGCACTTGAAGAGGTCAGTTGTGTTGAAGTGGAGAATTGCCTCGATGTTTGTTGTATGGATTTATGTCTTTGTTTGTCACGCAGAAGCAGAGGGAATCTTAGAGGCAGCACGTCATGCAGCGGGACGCGTTCCTCTGGAGCCTAACCACCTGGCAAATAGCGCGTACCCCCTGTATATCCGGGCGGTGTTAAGTATTATTACAAAGCCCGGGTAGGACTGACGGCCGACACTGGAGAACACTTCCAAATAAATTGTACATGTACGACTGAAACAAATTACGCATCGCCATGGTCTCCAGTATGCAGCAAGACATTGATCCTGATCCAGAAGACCAGGTCTGCAATGTCAAAGTATGTGCCGACGGTTGCTGGCAGAAGCAGTTCGGTTTTGTGGATTACCATATTTGAGCACTTGTTCCATTTACGTCCCCAGGATGAGTTCCGGGTGTTATCGAATGTTGTATCTGTTTCGGCTCGTTCCTGTTCTAGGAACCGTCCTTCACCACGGCCATCAGGCTGATCGGCCGCCTTGTCCCGTTCCGGTACTGTAGTCGCGAATTTGCCGATCAATGCTGTGGAAAGTGACCTGGATCCTTACAGACTACTTAGACTACTGGCAGCTCTTTTATCCTTTCCTTCAATTCGGGCTCATTTGTTGTGTTGCTGAATGCTCCTACAGCTTTCTTCATGCTTGGCTGTGACGAGAGACGAGGCTGCTACCATCAATCTATTTGACAGGGGTGTAGAAGACAGATCAACACCACATGCACTTTCACTCTTTGGAACTCCACCGCACCACAACTTCTCTCTCACGGACGACTCATACACAGAGCGACCTCAGCAAAGCCTTTCAGTATGGTGAACTGGTTCAATCTCGCATTTTCTTTCCTGTATTTGGGCATCCTCGTGGGATCCTTCGCTGCCTTTTCGTCTCTCTACAACAAAAGGAAAGCTTGTACGTCGCATGCCCGCTCAAACTCCCATTATGCACTCACTGACCTCCAGCAAGCAAAATCGGCTTCCCTGGCACCCTGGTTCGGACCGCATGTTCAGCGCAACATATACCTCTCCCTCTTACACATAGAACCCGAAGATGGCGAGGAGAAGGCCGCCGTCCCGGAAACGGTCTTAAAAGCTGCACTCCTGCGCCGCGCGACAGAGGACATTCTCCGGATTGTGCAGATCAGAAATTCAAAGCAAGCGCTTTCATCGTTGTTACAACGTGGCTCCGTGGGCGACGATCTGTGGACGCGATTCCTAAGAGCCGAGAAGGAGATTGAAGAGGAGTTGAGAGATGTTGTCGCCGAGGTATGTCCATCACTCTTTCTTGTGATATTCTGTCTGGTTGAATAAACCACGATCTGAAACTAATACCTTCGACAGGCCAACGCATTCAACCCAAATTGGGGCCAAACCATCTTCCAGTCCGCAAACGAAATTGCAAACAACCAACTGATACGCGAACGCATGTCCGACTTCCAGGCACAAAAGGATTCGGAGAGGGAATGGTGGGAGAAGAAGAAGGAAGCCATCCGCGCAGAGCTCATGGATGAATTAGAAGGAGAGGACGAGACACCGTCATCCGCAGCAAAAGCCGCAAGCAGGACAAGCGATACGAGCGACGACACCGTGCTAGTTGAGAGCGGAGGGCCAGTAGATAAGAGCGCCGCATCGGCTGCAAACAAGAAGAAGAAGGGTAAAAAATGAGCGGGAGCGTATACGTTTATATGGAGTGAGAGTTCGGGTAGACTTTGTAACACTATCTGACTTTGGGGGACTCGCTATTGGAGTTTATTGGTATGACATAAGTGTCATCCTTGCATGGGATCGAAATGGTGCAAAATCATTGGCGCACGTTGTAGAGCTGATCTTCATATCCTTATAGTCTCCAGGTGTATGAGTGTGTATAAAGTAGGAATATCATGGGCTCCAATGTTTTTCAAACCTAAACTCTACCAAAATGTCGATCAGTCTAGTGTTATAGAGGACGTGGACATCCACATCAAGAAATGGTGAGATCCTACTTGAGTCCAAGGCCAGGCATGGTACCAAAGTCGCTGTTATCACTAGTGATGATTGCCGGGGAGTAACTGAGAAGGGCTGAATCACGGCGAAAGCACACTGGATTGGCAAGACACCTCGCTGCCTCATGATAGATCCAAAGGTTGATGTGATGTAAAAGTACTTGAGGTCTCAAATGCATCTGACCCCATCCCTGCTTACAGTTCAGCTCGACGCAACTCATATTTGTACAGCTGCGAGACAAACGCCAAAATCAAGTCCCGTCCAGGCATTCCAATCTTTCCCTTCGCTTTTGCCCTGCCTCACAGATCACAGAGACTTAGCTACCTTTCGCCTTTGGCCCGCTGACACCAGCGCCGATGACGGATGGTAATTCTTCACTTCCCATGCTGTACAACAATCCCAGACCCCAACTGACAATGAAGATTAACAAAATGCTGGAGCCTCCAACCAGCCAGAACGGCATGACGATGTCCTTCTTGTTACAAGCTGCACCACCAAAATTCGTAGTCTTACTCCCCACTTTGTTTTTCTTGACCTCAGCCTTGCAGGCACACCCGTAGCAATCGCTCTTGGCCATTGATCCATCTTTGTTCTTTGCTTCGGCGGTGAACTTGAGAACGCACGAGCCGTGGGACGTGCAGTTGTTGGTTCCTGTCTCGCAATTGTGTTTCGAAGAGAAACAGGTTGGGACTGCGCCTTTAAGGACCTTGGTGGCCAAGAAAGGGGAGGTTGGTTCGACAGTGCTAGATGGTTCTGCTGCTGATGGTTTGGCTTCGGATAGAATCTGTTCGCGTTGAGCCTTCGCTGCTCGCTTGGAGAGGTTCACGCCATATGCGTTGGTCGCATGCTTCGAGCACTTGATTGAGGAGGGCATGAATATGATGCTCAATGATGAACCATCTGACTTCTTCATTACGGTGTATAAATCCTGAATCGCGGAGCCGAGGGCTTGAAGCTGTTCAGAAACATCGGCTGGAGCAGCGGTGGCGACACTTTTGACGTAGAGGAGCGTGCGTTGGTTATTATAGGCGTCCAGAGAGTTCGATTTCATCTCGGACAGAGGTGCTAGCGCCCGGAGAACCTCATAGTCTAGTCCTCCGGTGTGTGGCAGCTGTGAAGATTCGGTCGAAAAGGTAGACCATAGCTGGTAGCTGTCTGAGGGGTGTGGAGCTGGGGATATCGAGAATGACTTGAAATTTGCCAATGCCGGGACTACATTGATCAATATTTGAAAGGGACCGCAATCATAGGGTGTGACTTACTCATAGGCTCGTCTACTCCTTCTACCACGATCATAACCCTCGAGGGGCCTTCCGCAGGTTTCTCTGCAGCGAACAGCGGTCTTTGCCGTCCGCCAAAATCATTGATCGTTCGTAGAGCTTCATCTTCCGTGGTCTTTAAGGTATGAAATTGAGAGAGTCCGAGCCTCTGGGCGAGTATGAGTCTTGATGTCTCGGCATCGATGGTTTCTGAGTTAGAAGTATGCGGCGATGGTGAAGCGTCGTGGTTGTAAAGGTAAACGTTGGCGGCAGCTGAAGCTGCAGCAATGGAAGCAGATGCGGCGCAGAACAGACTGGATCGCAGCAATCTCATGGTGGCGGGCGGGATGTTTTGGTGGAGGAGGTGATGGCGATGCCTTATCTCACTGTAGACTGCTCGTTGAAGATGCTTGGCTCGGTTCCAGTAAGAGACAAGCTTCCAGGAATTCCACTCCGGTTAACGACCAAATTATTCTCGAAGCCGATTAGGTCCTTGAAACCAAAGACCTGCACTCGTAGCAAATCTGCAAGCTTGATCCAAAGTTCTAGAGAGGCTGTGGTTGTAACTTCCTTCAAGCTTCGACTTTGTTGGATCGTCGGTGACCCTTCTTGCCGGCGGCATCATTGCGGTCCTGAATTTATATTAAGACAGAACTCCTCCACCAACAAACCACAACATCCCCAATACCATAGTAAATCGAATTTCCACGCAAACCGCTCGACATACAGACTCACTCAGCCCTCCGCCCCCCACCCTTCCGTTTCCATGCCAATCTCGCCCTCGGCCTTGCTCTCGCCATCGAATCGAACCCGCGATTTCGCTCACCTCCGTTTGCTCTCGCTGTCGCCGTCCCACATCTGCACATGTACAGAAGGGCTGCCATACGGCAATTTTCGACCTTGAAACCCAGGCAATTCCAGTTCCCGTCAAGATCGCCTCCAAAGGTCGCAAACGGTCAGGACCTGAGAGTTTTCCGCGTCAAGTTCGGAAAGCCCCCTCTGTCGCGGCGCTTTCTCAAGGGCTTCCTCACATACGGACTGCCTGTACTTGCTCTCTGGCTTTATCTCGATCCATGGAATCTCGAAATTGAAATATCCGAAGATGACGAGAAGGTGAAACCAGACGGGAGTGTCGAAGAGAACAACGGAGAGGAAGAGTTGGAGGACGGCTTTTTCATCCCTTTCGGTTGGCCCAAGAAGGAGAAACAGACGTATTTCAAGGGTTCCGATCCAGAATGGAAAGCCTTCATGGTCCTCGCGAAGGACAAGAAAAGACAAGCAGGTATTCAAGGTGAGCGTGCATAAGAAAGGCCGCACATGCTCACAACTAACATCAGGTTAAGCTAAGCTTATCAAAGAAATACGCCTAGAGGTTACACGTTCGTTTCCAGTATTGAGGCGCCAAAAGCTTTATATCGACAAAGGAAGGGTGCTGCTCACCATCCTGTATCCCGACGGACCTCCTCAAGACTACAGCGTCTCTGGTCTTGAGATCGGGGACGAATTCATAGCGTGGTCGAAAAAGATAGTGCCCCAGGAAGAATACCAAAGGTTATCCAGCACAATCATGCCAGTTGCTGGCTTTAAAGCTGGATGGAAAGTCATACGTTATCACTATGACGAGCACGCCAACAAAGTCCGCCAATATTTTGGATTGAAGCCCAAAATGGATCCGGCAACGATGGAGATGAAGTTTGCGCTCTTAAACCAACTTGCGGCCAAACAGCGAGCAGAGCAGAGAGAAAAGAAGAAGATCTCGCCGCCACTTGCCCCGTCTATCAACAAAAAGGAAGAATCCTCGACACCGCCAAGCAATTCCAAGGCAGAATCACCAATACCTGCAGAATCAGACCAAGGCAAGGAACAGCCTCCCAGTCTATCTGCTTTCTTTCCAAAGGCCGATCCCACTCCCATATCTGCATTCATCTTCATGCAAAACATGCTGGTGCGGAATCAGAAGCCATATCCGCCGGCAGGATGCATCGAGGTCAATGGTTTGATAGAGGTTGTCCACCAGCAGACAGTCACCACTGTCAATGTGCGGTCAAACTATGATTTGACGGAAAATAGATTTGTTGACAAGATGTGGAATCTCACGGCGATCAGAAGCATATCACAAAGACCGAGGGGTGGGGACTAAATGAAGAGCAAGGTCACAGCAGAACAGCTGGTTGATCGTATGGTCCGAAACCCGAGGCCGACGGTAAATATGTTCCCAGTGCTCTACTCCCTGCAGGATGACGGCGCTTGCTGGATCATCGCATCATATCGTAGCGCGATGGCGTTGGGCTTATTTGGGAGCATAGTCACTCACCGGCATGATTTTGTTTCTAGAGCGATATACCTTAGCGTGCTATTGCGTTTAGCTTTTTGGAAATCAACGGTATTGTGTAGAGCATCTTTTCGATCATCAAGAGAGTCCTGCTTTGCCATAATTTGACCGTTGCAACCGTTCGCCTTTGTACTCGCTGCGACTAATGTCTGTTCAGATGAGGCGCTCCAATTTGATTGTGCCGGACACGTACCCTTAGCCTCTGAAGCACATCCAATTTGGCAGGCATCACAACCACTCGATACAGGCAAGCGCCATCTTCACATTTTGTATACAAACAACCTTCTCTCTATGTATTCACTATCTGCATAACCCCCCTCAGAAATGGAGTGTGCTCAAATCTACGCTATCGTTCACAGCATTGCCTACAATATAAGATCTGCCGCCTAGAGTTTGTACACCTCCGCTCTTACACACACTACAATGACCGTATCTGAAGACGACATCCAAAGTCGGGACAGCACAGTAGTTTGCTCGAATCGAATTGAAACGCCCAGGTTGCGAGATTACTCCCACTGTAAACTACAGGTAAATGGGTATTATTGGCTCCCGCCCATATGTCCGACCATGTGACCGAAGGAGGTCATCATTTCGTCAAGCAAACAGCTGCATCTTACATGGAGGTATAAAAGCGTTTGATTGCAACCCTGTGCCATAGCTGGATTGACATCTCATTGACGATTTTTTGGCAAAATGTTTCAGCACGAACTTGACATGAACACAATCGGCTATTTCGGTTGGGAGAGAGCTGCGAGACACTTTATATGCAGGTGCCTGATCTCCTGTTTGCTGCCAGCTAGAGCCTATGTCCATCGAGGCAGGGCAGTTGGCAAGGTGTTAGGCCGATGTCGATGCTTATGGCACTAGTGTCATTGTCAGCACCAGTGTTAACGTTGAAGTTGGAGTTGAGGTTCCCGAATCTAGTATAACAACTTACCCATCAATTCTGTTGCGCTCGCAGAGAGTCTAGCCTGGAAGTATGACGTCAATCATGCTTGGTGGCAGGGATTGGCAAAGCTATTCATGAGTTTTGGGTAATGAATTCCTGTCGTGTGCTTCCGTGATCTCAGCCTTCATCGGCTTCGTTCAACTCGACCCCTACGAAGACATGAGGTGCCTTCGTCGCTCTGTTGTCTCGGACCCAGTCCATAGCTGAGATCCAGTCATCGACGAGGTCCTCTTCAACTAAACTCATATCATAGCATTCATCTGCTCCTTTCTTCGCTGTGAAACGAAGGGAGTATGTATCATCACGACTCAGCACCTTTCTATATCGCTTGAATTTCTTGTCGATCGTAAGCAAGAAATTCTCAGCGGGCGCATTTAGGTCGAGCTTCATTGGACTGCTTATCTTGTCCCAGGTACATTCTACTCGGAGTTCTTCCGGATCTGAGCCTTGATCGTGGACTTGCGACAAGGGAGGATTAAGTCCAGATGTGGGTTGGCCTCGCAATGACGGCATATCAGCGCTTGATGGTCGTGATTGAGCGTGGAAGGGTATATCTTGTGGATCTGGATGGCCAAAGTGCGCGTTTGAATCGTTGAAAGGCTGGTTATGATTGGACCCGTGATATAGTGCTGGCATGGGTGTGCGGTTCGGTGAGTCTGCCATGTGGGAGGATCGATGATAGGAAGCTGCTGGAAAGGGTGGATCGGGAGCTGGAGGACGTATATGTTGATGGAAAGATCTCTGGGGATGCGGAGAGCTCATCTCAGGCTGGATTGTGGTGCCATGTTGTCCTTGTGACTGTGCACCCATGGCTGCACATAGCAACTGTTAGCCTAATGGCTAGATGCTACCATGGAAACTGAAACACAAACCTATCGTCAATCCCTCGCCAGAGTCGGCTTCACCAAGCAAGATGTCGGAGTCTATATCCTCTTCAACAAGATAGACCGTCGCCCCGTGAGTCTTCAAGGAGGGCGCTCGCCGCCAGGTCAAATATATCTGGAAGGAAGAAGTCAAAACACCATTGGGAGCGCCTTGGAATGGCGAATAGATTGGGCCGGTTGGAATTCGTTCGACGTCGTAATAACCCCTCAACCTTCGCTCTACGATACTTCGGCGGATGAGGCTATGCTCGATGGGAAATTTTCTCATGGACAACTCGCACTCTTTGTTGTCACCGACGTGGACTTTGATATAGACCGGGCGTGTTGAAGACTGTCCAGTGGACGAGGTTGGGGCAGGTGAAGGGGGCAATGCAGCTGGAGGGTTTGCACGAGAAGGAGGGTAGCGCGAGCTGGCTTGGGGCGATTTTGGGGAGGCTGAGTGCTGAGAACTGGCGGATGAAGATGATGGGAACGGCGCTTCCAAGGCACTGTACTGGTTTCTCGCGTTTACGGTGGCAGCATTGGGGCTTCTTGCATGGCGAGCGACAGCAAACGCTGCACGGATTTGTTGGTTTTCGCACGTCGAAGCGATCAGTTCGATGGCCTTTACTGGATATTCGTCGACAAGCTTTTTCGCGATGGGGTAATTGGCGTCGATTTCGGCATCTCCAGCCCGCAGCCGATGCTCCATTGAAGGGGGGGACTCTGCGACAAGGCTCAAAGAGGTAACCCAGTTCCAGCCCTGTCAAGATGCATACACATCTCTCCAGGCCAACACAAGTGGGCACAGCGATGCCGCAATCAGTGGAGTGTTACAAAAGCGCATGCTAAGAAAGCCCGGGTGTCATTAAGATATCCTACGGGCTGTGAGCTAAAAAAACGGCGCTCCCAAAGAGACGGGGATATGGTGGTGGTCCTGGTGGTGAGGATTCCAATCCTTGATCGTCTCGGATACAGTACACCAAGCCTCTTCCGCAATAGCTGAGCGACTGGATCATCACACTTACCGCTTTGGGGTGACCGGACAGCCCATCAATTGCGGATTCTTTCCCTGTGTACTCAGCCCAGGCTTTCCCCCAAGCCCCACCAGCAACCACAAGCCGGGCGTAGACACAGTAGAGTTCGCCATGGGCTCATTTTCTGCCATAGCCATCGGCGCCTCTCAGGCTCAAGCCAGCCGTGGTCTGCATATCCTCACCTGCAACAACTGTTCCGTGAATTTCCCCTAGATTTGTTCAAGTCCTCATTGTCTACTCCTCTGTGCATCTGTCAAGCCTTCGTTATGTCAACATCACAATCCACGCGAGCTTCTCCCCGTGCCATCAAGGCTAGTGTCCGGAAGGAACAGCAAGAAATCCAACTGGGTATTTCCACGACGATCAGAGGTAACAGCGCTGCAGACGATGCCGTCCAATTCAATGCTCCTGTCGCTGGGACTATCACATACTGGTTCGTGGCTATCGTGCAAGAGCTGGAAGGGCGAGCTGACGGGACATCAATCAAGCCAAACCATGAACGTAAATATCATTGGTTCTGGACATCTCTCCCATACCAATCATGGTTATTTAGAAAACATTCTACCGTTCCTTGCTACAGGACCAAGGCAAGGCAAAGACGGGGATACTCCAATCACGGATAACAATGCAAGTGTGTCGAGTAAATAAGAAAGCCGTGTAAGATACGCTGACAGTCGCAAAGAGTTCACGAGGCGGTCCGTCTTTTCCGCCGCCACCCTCACAATATATCAAGCTCTTCTCTGCTATCAGCAACAAGTCCAGAGAAGTATATGCTTTATACCGTCCGAGCAGCAAGTGCAACTGGATAGCAAGCAGGTTCGTCATGACTCTGAAGCTTGCCTCGCACTCACACCAGTCTATCCGAGAGACTGTGTTCGAAGGCAGGGCTATCATATCCATGGGAAGATATGTAGAGCTTTCCTGCTCAAGTCAGACCAACACCCCCAGCTCGATACACCGCTTCTACATCGTCGAGAACAGCCCTTTTGACATAGTACTCGGATCGGATTTTACACCATAGGCTCAATGATCCCATCGCTCAGCCTGGAATCTGAGTCTCAAGGCACCCAAGCCAATCCTTGTGCATACATTTCAGTTCGCAAGGCAATCGAAACCAGGACTATTCAGGAAAGGCGGTGCGCATGCTGGATGGGGTGCATGGTTCCCAAATCAGCTCAACAAATCACAGATGCCGATAAGGCCTCGATTCTACCGCGTGCCAAAACCAGCATGCATGATCACCACGCCCAGTGTCGCGTTCAATCACAAGCATCGCGTAAAAGCTGCGCCTCTTTGTAACAGTCAGGATCCAGCTGGAATGATAAATGTGCGGTCCCTTCAGCTCTCGAATCGTGTCAAGGGCTGTGGCTCCGGTTTCCTTTTCAACACATACCATGGTAAGATAGGTTTTCCCCGGTTGCGCCCGATTTACTGACGCCGCGGATCAGACTGAAGCTTTGACGGCTGTAGCTGCTGCAAGCGGCCTCACTGATACCGCAATTCGCATTTTACGGCGCTTATGCAAGGCTTACGAGCGCAAACTCAAGCTTCCTGAAATCCTGGATCGACATACAAGCGAATTGAAGAGTTTGAAAGCCATCATCGAGCTCATTGACGACGAAGAGTCGCTACAAACCGCAACAGTCGCTGCGGAACTTGTGAGGTTGCGAGGCGTTGAAGACCAACTCGTGAAGCTGCTGAAGGAACTTGATTCGACTTCCAAAGGCGCTATCAAGCAATATGCGCATCAGCTTAGCCATGGAGCGACTGACGAAAAACGGCTGGCCGCAATCATGAAGGAATTATGTCAAGTCAAATCGGCACTCCTGTTACGCATTCAAGTGGCTAGCGTGGGAGTGATGCGTACGTTCGGCGACAAGGTTCAAGCGAATGCAGATGCAATCGTGCGAGTTGATACTTTTCCTAAAAAACAGCTCGGCGATGGGAAGGGTCTCAAGATCGCACACTTGCTCAAAGGGAGAAGACTATCAAGTGAGAGCATGACCCATATCGCAATTGAAATGAGACTGATAATGCAGGCGATGGAAGTACGTCTTTCGATTTAAACGAAATCGCCTCATTGGACGGAAATGATGATGATAGCGAAGGCTCGACCTTAGCCGACACGGACTCCGATACAAGCTCGAAGGCCAGCAAGAGGAAGAAACCCAGCCTGACTCGCATTATCGACCGCAACGCGACCAAAGAGCACGCAGTAATGATCAGTGCGCCCATTGGGAAGGATCTTTCGACTCACATCAGCCATTTGGAGATCAAAGACAATCAAGCGGAAGGTCATAGCTTGATGATCAATCATCCTATGGACCCTGAGGTCTTTTTTAAGACGATGCAGCTGCGGAACAAAGTTTAATATGCTCGGGCAGGTACCGACAAGCTTGGTTAGGTTGTTGTGAATGTTGTGTTCTCTCTAGCGGTTACTGTATGGGTTTTGTGTGTTGTCTTACTTTCGCGTTGCAATAAGTGAACAACCTCGTAACGAGCTTTGATTTGTTTGCATTACTATCAAAAGGCTATCCACGCACGCCTCCTTTCTCAGCCTTTAATATGTGTCTCTCAACCTTGCAGTGGCTGGATCAATTCGGTCTCTCCTGCCACAAATTTCTCATGAAGCTTCAATCCATTGATTTGATCTTGAAATGGGATCAAGAACAAATCTTCTGCTTCATGACCATTTCATGAATTCATTTTATCAAAAAATTCCTATGCTCGACCCCAATCCGCAGATTTTAGGTTCATTCACAAGGGGATTGAGGGATCATTAGAACGATAAATTCGATATGGCAGATCTTGCAGAATTCAACATTACCATGCTGGAGATCAGCTACAGAAATTTCTAGCCGAGAGATTCTCTTTCAGGCAGGACTTCTTATTGCGTTGAGAACAGAGGGAAACGAATATATGAATGTACCGTGTCCTTTCCCCTTTATCTCTCTTCCCAGGACACAATACCAGGTCCCCAAACTCCTCACAGCCTACTCCTCACAATTTCCCCCTCGAATCAGGAACCCCCTTCAACAAACTTAACGGCATAAACTCTAACACAAACCCATCAGGATCTCTACACATGAAAACTTTACTGACCCATCCTTCTCCCGTACCCAGTTCCAAGAACACCTCACACCCATACTTGACAAGCCTGTCGCGCACCGCCTTGACATCTTCCACGTAAAACACCAGTTTCCCTAGCTGATTCTTGGGCGGGCCGGTGTTTCTGTATTGCATCAGGATGATGGGGGGACCGGCTTGTTTGTGCGGGTAGCTCATTACTGTTTCGGTGAATTGGGGGACGTCCTAGATAGGGGTTGTGTGATGTGAGTTGATGTGAGCTGGGGAGTTGGGATGAGAGACGAGTTGGGAGTAGCGTACGAAGAATTGGGTTGGGACCATTCCTAATTGGTCTTTGTAGAACGCTACGGATTTGGCCATGTCTGCAACTCCGAGGCCGATGGCACCGAGTCTGGTAGGCATGATTGCGCTGTTTGGAAGTGGAAGAGAGGAGACTGGTGCTTATAGATTGAGGAGGAGTAATGTGCTGCTTTGATGGGAAATGGGGAAGTGGGTCTAAGACGTGTCTTGAGAGCTTCACTACTTGTAACCTGAAGAGGAATCTAGATTGATTGAGGTGACGAATGAGGCTTCCGCTTCTACTCTGTTGTGTGCGAAGTTCCGAGGTCCGTACTGAAGAACGAATCATAGCCAGGTAGCTTAATATTCAGTACTACACCATGGAGCATGTCTTGCGACTTTGTAAGCTGAGCTTTGTTATAGAAGTTGTAGACGAAGACGAGTGATTGGCAGCTGAATTCCATATGGGTGTAATACATGGGTATATATCGAGTGAACTGAGGAAGAGGTTGAAGCTCTCCAGGCTTTTCAAGATCCTGGTCCGTTCAACGGTTAGGAATCGATAAACATTTGCTCTAACCCAATCGCTGCTTAGCTCCTCTAAAAAGTTGATCGTGAAAGCTTCCACAACATCAGTGCGTGAGAGACGACACGAATCGCAAGCATTGCAACTCAGCAGACACCAATCGATACCTAGACTCTTTGCTGCCATATTAATCTTCAGACTAGGTGTCTTCCGGGAAACACACACGTTGAAGTACGGTCTCCGAAGCGGAACGCGGTGGGCGGAGGAAACATGGTGAAGAAAGCTATCGACTCGAGGATACCAGCCCTTATTCGCAATGGAGCCCAGGAAAAGAAGCGGTCCTTCTTCGTCGTAGTCGGCGACCGACAAAAAGACGTGATTGTCAATCTTTACCACATCCTCCTCAATGTAGACCTCAAACTCAACAAGACCGTCCTCTGGGCCTACAAGAAGAACCTACTGGGCTTCTCGTCGCATCGAAAGAAGCGCGAGAAGAAGATCAAGAAGGAAATTAAGAGGGGGATCAGGGACGTCGACAATGAAGATCCGTTCGAGCTGTTTGTGAGCACGCAGAACATTCGGTATTGCTACTATAAAGAGACGGAGAAGATTTTGGGAAACACGTATGGAATGTGCATTCTGCAAGACTTTGAGGCTCTCTCACCCAATCTACTGGCGAGAACGGTCGAAACGGTAGAAGGAGGAGGACTGGTCATTCTGCTATTGAAGGGCATGAACAGCTTGAAACAGCTATACACACTTTCCATGGATGTGCATTCCAGGTATCGGACAGAAGCACATGGCGATGTAGTTGCGCGATTTAACGAGCGCTTCATTCTCTCCCTCGGTGGATGCGACTCGTGCTTAGTAGTGGACGACGAGTTGAACGTGTTGCCAATATCTGGAGGCAAAGCCGTAAAACAACTACCACCTCCGACGGACGAAGAAACACCGCACGCAAAAGAGCTGGAGGATATCAAGGAAAGTCTCGCAGAAACACAGCCTGTGGGATCTCTAGTACAATTGGCGAAAACAGTAGATCAAGCAAAGGCTTTGCTCACTTTCGTGGACGCCATCGCCGAGAAAACACTACAAAGCACAGTGACTCTCACCGCAGCGCGTGGACGTGGAAAGTCTGCAGCTTTGGGTGTGGCGGTCGCGGCAGCTGTAGCTCACGGATACAGCAACATCTTCATCACCTCACCGAGTCCTGAGAACTTGAAAACACTGTTCGAATTCATATTCAAAGGATTTGACGCACTTGGATACCTGGACCACGTCGACTACTCCATCATCCAGTCTACTAATCCTGATTTCCACAAGGCCATTGTCCGTGTCAATGTCCATCGAAATCACCGTCAAACAATCCAATACATCAAGCCAGAAGATGCTTATGCTCTGGGACAAGCCGAGTTGGTGGTGATCGATGAAGCAGCCGCAATTCCCTTACCACTTGTACGGAAACTCATGGGACCATATCTTGTTTTCATGGCATCGACCATTAATGGATACGAGGGTACTGGACGTTCGTTATCGTTGAAATTGATCCAGCAACTCCGAGAACAGGCCAGCGGAATTCAAAAAACAAATGGATCGGATACCGTGGTGGCAGATAGGGACTCAGGCAAGGCATCATCTTCGTTCTCTGCAGGTGGTCGTTCATTGCGAGAAATCACACTATCGGAGCCTATCCGATACGCCCCTGGAGACTCCGTCGAAAAATGGCTTAATAAACTCCTTTGTCTTGATGCTACTCTTCCTCGCTCGAAACTTCGCACCATAGGCTGCCCTCATCCATCGAAGTGCGAGCTCGTGATAGTAAACCGAGACACGCTTTTCTCCTTCCATCCGGTTTCTGAGCAGTTCTTGCAGCAGATGATGGCGTTGTATGTTGCTAGCCATTACAAGAACTCACCGAACGATCTCCAGCTCATGTCCGATGCCCCTGCCCACCAGCTGTATGTTTTGGTCCCCCCGATGGAGGAGAACCCAAATCGCCTCCCAGAACCGCTTTGTGTCCTCCAGGTGGCACTGGAAGGCCAAATAAGCCGAGAGAGCGTCTTAAACAGTTTGAGTCGAGGCCAGAGAGAGGCAGGAGACCTCATTCCATGGCTTGTTAGTCAGCAATTCCAGGACGATGAGTTTGCTGGACTGTCGGGTGCCCGAATCGTTCGTATCGCTACCAATCCTGAGTACACGGGAATGGGATATGGATCCCGGGCTCTTGAACTGCTCACAGATTTTTACGAAGGGAAGTTCACAAACCTTAATGAGACCACTATGAGCGAGCCGGAGGAAATGGTCCGAGTCACAGATGCTGAGCTGGAAAGCTCCACGTTGCTACAAGATAACGTAAAGGTCCGAGACATAAATGCTATGCCTCCTCTCTTTGCTCGACTTTCGGAAAGCAAACCGCAGCCACTTGACTACATAGGCGTGAGCTACGGTCTAACACCAGCGTTGCTCAAATTCTGGAACCGCGGCGCCTTTACTCCAGTCTACCTCCGCCAGACAGCCAACGACTTGACCGGGGAGCACACGACTGTCATGATCCGTGCTCTCAACCGCTCAGAGAATGATCCAAGCTGGCTAGGATCCTTCTCGCGTGACTTCCACCGTCGGTTCCTAAACCTCCTCTCCTACGAATTCCGCACCTTCAGCTCAACCACCTCTCTCTCAATCGACCAGTCCGCGCTCAACGGCGCAGTATTGGACACCTCAAACCCCATCAAGCCCCTCACCAAATCTCAACTCGATGAACTTTTTTCACCACACGATCTCAAACGTCTAGACAGCTACGCGGATCAAATGCTCGATCATCACGTCATTATGGACATGCTGCCCACCATCGCCACACTATGGTTCAGCGGCCGGACAAAACACGCCGTCCAACTGTCAAGGTTGCAACAAAGTATCCTCCTAGCCCTTGGTCTGCAACGGAAAAACATTGATGATCTTGTCAAGGAGTATGATACTTCTGCCTCGCAATTGCTGGGTATGTTCACGAAGGTGATGCGGAAAATGGCGACTCATTTCAGGGGGTTGATTGAAGGAGCTGCGGCGGAGGGAATGCCTGATGCCGATGTCAATGACGATGATGAGGCGCATGACAAGGATGGCGACACCGCATTCAGACCTCTGCCACTAGGCGATCTAGATGAGGAATTGAGGGAAGGAGGGATCGAAGCTGCGGAGAAGGAAAAGGAGAGGGAGAGGATCAGGGAAATGATCGATGCTAATTTGGAAAGGTTTGTTATGTTATCCGCCCACTCCTTCCATCTCTTCCCATCGCTCGGACAGGACTGACACCGGTGACAGGTACACACTTGGCGACGCTCCAGAAGAGGAATGGGAACAGGCTCAGAAGCTTATCAAAGATGGGAAATCGACCACTGCTGCCGTGAGGGTGAAGGACAGTAAGAAGAGAAAAGCCCCGGGCGAGGCATTAGCTGAAGCGCAGAAAGAGGCAGACTCCCTGGGTGAAAAGAAAGGCAAAAAGTCGAAGAAGAGTAAGAAATGATCGCAGGATCTTTGGCGATAAATTACTTTCCAGATTGTCGCGCGTTACTAGGGTTTGGAATGGCCTATGTTTGCTCACGCTGAGAGAGGTGTTGATCCCACAGAATTCACACTGGAGGAAGAACTGCAATTTCATTGATTATATGCTATAGGCTACAGGTAATGTCACGCAGGGGAAAGAATCGCACGTGTGGCAGGATATGAGGCGGCGATTTACCGGAACCCACGCTAAAAGAAGAAAATATCATCGAAAGCAGGTATTACTTCTCTCTCCGCTTTCCACCACTACCGAATCCTCGCCCATCTTTCTTCTGCCTACTTCTTCTCAGCCGCCGGAGGTGCAGCTCCACCTGTCGTTGGCAGACCCATGAAGATCTTGAAGTAATCTGTTTTCATTCATGTCAGTTTCTTCCGTATTGGTATCGAACAGGGGCACAGAACTCACCATAGATCATCCATTGCAATCCGGTCAGAGTACCTATCATGACGATACGAACAGGCAACCCATTCCAGAGACCACCAAACCCAATATCCTTGTAGATACGGCCCATGGCAGCGCCGAAAGCCTCGCCTGGTTGACGACTAGCATTCAATTTTGAGACCATGACATCAGCAGGATGCGAGACGATGGCACAGAGAATACCGGCCAAGTAACCACCAGTAAAGGAGACACCGGTTTGCGCGGCCTTGGAGTAGTCGGATTTCTGGCCCGGCAAACGGTCATAGATCATTTCGACAATAGTCTCGAACGAGGCGAACTTCATCATGGTGTATGGAATCTGACGGCCCCAAAGTGGATACAGACCCTTGTAGAGCCCTCCAAACCCCTCCTTGGCAGTAATGGTACTCCAGCCGGCGAAGGTCGATCTTGCAAAAGGTGGGACAGTGGTTTGCATGCGGACCTTGATAGCCTCAAAGGGGCAAAGGGCAATATCAGCGATAAACTCGGCAGAGGCAGAGGCGGCCAAGTAAAGCCCAGTCTTGTACTTGTACGCAGCTTCTGGACCAGCAAGGTCTGCATAAAATTTCTTGAAGAATTCATAACCTCCGTATTTGAAGGCGCCTTGTGCTGAGTATCCAAAAAAGGTTGGGCCCCATCCTGTGTAGATGCCTCGGATTCCTTCAGCGCTGCCTATTTTACCCCAGGCTTGGAAGTTGCCAGTGTACATTTTCGAATCAACTTGACGCCGACATTTGACGAGATCCAAAGGCGTGACGGCTGTGTGGGTGACACCCTATGGTGATGGGTGCTGTCAGTTTGTTTCCTGAGGCTCCAAACTGTGATCGGATAGGGTGTACTTACGCAAGCCAACAGCCCACCGAATGTACACGCCGCATAGAACTTGGGCGAGTACATTTCGATTTGTCCAGTCTTCGCCTGCGCAGCAGCACTGGCCTTGTCGAATTCCTTGACCGCCTTATCGCTCAATTGGCTTGCCTTGACCTTCGCATCTTCGGAGACGCTCCAAGCTCCGTATAGCTCAGACCGAGTTTCATATTTGGTTCGGGGAGGTTGCTGGGGAGTTCGTTGCAGGATTGTCCATGGATTGGACGAAGAGAAGGAGCTGTGCAGGGTGCTGGTGGTAGGAAATGCGATTGGCATGGTTGTGGTGCGGCTGGATAGCTATCTGTTTGAGATGTTGTTAGATTGTGGCACTGAGAAGGCTGACAGCAGGGAAGCGGGGTTTAGGGAGCTAATCGGAGATAAGTACCGTACTCGCAAAAGCAACAACAATTAGCACAGGGTGCTCCTCAATCCGTGCTCTGTATCGGAGAGATGTGCTGTGTGAGAAACAATGTTCGCTATCAGTCTCTAAGATGGTCGCGAGTGGAGTGAGGGAGAGCGAGAGCTTGACAAACGTCATACTGAGCTTGGTGAGCATCAGCCAATCACAGCCCGCCTCGCTTAGTCCTACTGATGGTGAGAATTGTGGGAACCTGTGAGGCCTCATCCATTCACCAATCCATCAAAAGCTGCTCGATTCGCTTGTTCCTCTCGCGACCATCCATGAATCCCACGGGCATCTACTCCCCCTTTGTCAAGACTTACATGATGGTCTTTTGTACCTGCCGAACGCCATGTATCCATATTTGCCACAGTTATACGCCATCTCAGGTACCCGCGCTCTAGGTGAGAAAATAGTGCTGCAGCAAGAGCGCAGCGTATGTCTATGCATTGAGACTTGCAAGATCGAGACAATGGCGTGCCCTGGCGGATGTGGAGGAAACAGGATACAGACACGAATTGAATACGCCTACATATTTTTGCCGCAGCTGTCCGCCCACGTTTGATTCATTAGCCAATCGAGGCATGTCAGACGGCTCTGTGGTTCGTACTTCTTTCATGCAATCATGCAATGGGAGTAAATTCCGAATGGTCCAAGTTGTGACACATCGCAGTCATCCTTGGTAATAGCACTTGCTCGCGTTGTACAGCACAGTTACAGATGTACAGACGCGTCGCGCACGTCGACGTCGGAGAACGGCATCACCTCCACCTCAAAGGCGGTTTCAAGGCGCCCTCGCTTCGGCTTGGTGTTGATTGCAGCGACCAGGAAACAGGACGACTATCAAGACAACTCATCGTTCCCGAGCTTGGATACACTTGAACCACACTGCTTCTATGGTGGAGGTCAAAGGGCTCTCAGTTGGATATCACAGGGCAACCCAGCATCGCCACAGGTTCGCCCATCAGACACTCTGGGGAATTTGCACAGCGGGTACAAGCCCGGGCCCAGACCTACCACAGTACTGCACGACAATCGCTCCCTGCCGCGCTGCCAACTTTGCAAGGTTTCGCGATAGCCGTTGCCAAGATGACGTCGCTGTACATTTTTGCTGAAACGTCCCCAGCTTTCCATCAAGTTTTTCGGACTGCCCCCGACAATAACCCCCGTGGCGCACGCATTAATACGCAACTTCCAGCCACGAGGGAATGTAGGCTACTGTAGGTATGAGCCGCCGATGCTGTCTTTCGCAATGCCGTTCTCCCCCTGAGCAAAATCCTGCTCCATCACGATTTGCTGCATCTCACCCCAGTTCATGCGGAGCAACCGCCAGCCTTGGACATCGCCATAGCTTCCCGTCACAGGTCTGGCGCATTGCATGGATACAAGCTTTATCTCATTGGTCCTTTCCCGGAGAGATCGACACAGAATGCAAGGTTACTAACAAGGTTTCTACGTATCCTCACTGCAAGTCCTCGGGATGCTTCCTTGTCTCGCATCCTCGTCGTCTGCCCACCTGTAAGACTTCATCGTCATCTGGGGTTCCAGCACTTGCAGGAAGTAGACTCTGCGTGGGCTCTGCCTCATTCAATATCTCCATCCCGTCTGGGAGTAGACGCCATGCCCTACCTGAGGATCCTATGGACTGGTGTACAAGGGAGTACAGGATATGTGCACCGTCAGCCAATGGCTCCCGATTTATAGGTATTTCAACACGTCCAGCCACATTTGTCGCACCTTGCCCACAAGTGTGACGCAACAAAAATATCCAGTTTGGGTAATCCCAGCAAGGCTGATTGGAAAACTTGATTCCGGAGCGAACCCACGGTTGCTTTTGCAGTCACAGCACTGCACCCAAGCCATGAGGCGCGAGCTCTCTCACAGAGCTACCCATGCTCGTATTGTTCTCGACGTCATCGTCTCTCATTATTTTCAAGTGTTCCATTAAAAGAGAAGATATCGCTGCTTCTTCGCGTCTCCCTAACTCCCCACCGTACACCCAGTCAACCATCGACTGTAATTACATGAGCAATTCCTACACATACTACAGTTTCCCCCCAACCCCAGAGAGAAAAGTCACCCCTCGCACAAGACGTTCCAACCTTTCTACCCCCGAACCCCGCAAATCTATCTCAATCATGGCACCCTCGCCAGCAGCTGGAAAGACCGCAACTCCAAAAACCCCCACAAAACTTTCACGCAAAACACCAACTACAGGCTCGGTAGGCCAAAAAGCACAAGATACCACAAGACAACCTTCAACACCTAGCACTCCCAAGGCCTCAAAACCTGAAGCTGACACTCCGTCGAAGGAAGATGTCAGCGAGAAGGTCCAGGATGCATCCGAAAAGTTGCCTGAGCCGAGCAAAGTCGAGATGAAAGACGACGAGGAAGAATCAGGTGATGTCGATGAAGATGTCGGCGGCAAGGTCTCCCAAGCAGGTGGAGAACTTGAGGAAGCAGATCCATCGCCAATCGACGATGACGACCTTGAGGAGACTGCCGGCGGCGCACAAGATGACATCGAAGAGTCAGCAGAAGACACCGCCGATGATGCAACAGAAAAGGCAGGTGACATTGGCGGTGATGACACAGCTGGAGAAGAGGAAGAAGAGGACACTGAATCATCAACAAATGGCGTCTTCGACAAAGCCAAAGGCTTAGCATCCAAGGCGACCGGCGTAGCGAGCAAGGTCGGAAAGGGCGACGTTTCTGGTGCTGCAGGCGACACTCAAGACACGGCTGAGTCAACAGCAGGAGAAGCCAAAGATACCGCTGAGTCTGCAGCTGGTGACGCTCAAGATACTGCCGAGTCAACCACTGAAGATGCCAAAGCGACAGCAGAATCGACAGCACAAGACGCTCAAGGTACTGCCGAGTCAACAGTAGAAGACGTCAAAGATAATGCCGAGTCGACAGCAGAAGGCGCCAAAGACAGTACCGATGACGTTACCGAAGACCCAAGTGGCACTGTTGAAGATGCCGCAGAGTCTGCCCAAGATGCTGCGGGTGATGCCACCGACGGCGTCAAGGAGACCGCCGAGAGTGCTGAAGCCATCGGCCAGGACACTGTCGAAGATGCTAAAGATACGGCGGAGGATGCGACTGGGATCGACCTCTCCATTCTTAAAGGACTCGAAGTCAACGAAGAAGGTATTATCAACGACGCAGAAGGCAACCCAATCGGCAGACTTGCTGAGGGCGATGCCGAAGACCTCGCCGGCTTCACGATTGGCGATGACGGAGAGATCCTAGACGACGATGGCGATCTCGTCGGCCGCTGCGAGCTTCTGCCTGAGAAGGCAAAAGAGTTGGCCGCTCAAGCTGAAGAGGAGGCAGGGGATGTTGGTGAGACCAAGATTCCAGGCCTCAGCATTCTCAAGGGCCTCACCGTCGACAACGCCGGAAATATTTGGAATGAAGACGGTGACCAAGTTGGACAGCTTACCGAAGGCAACCCAGCAGATCTCCAAGGCTTGGAGATGAATGAGAACGGTGAATTTGTCGATGAAGATGGCAATGTCGTTGGTCGTGCCGAAGTCCTCGAGGAAGCTGCTGAACTTCCCAAATACGCTGATGAACTTGCGAATGATGTCGAGGAGAGTGCCGAGCGAGCTGAGGATGCCGCAGATGTTGCCGAAGGCGCAGCAGGCGACGCTGCTGGCGCTGCTGGCGATGCCGAGGGCGCTGCTGGCGATGCTGCCGAAGTCGCCGAAGGTGCCAAAGAGGAAGTTGGTGAGGCTATCGATGGCGCCGCTGACGAACTCCCTGGCATCGATGCTCTCGAGGGTCAGGAGATCAACTCTGAAGGCCGGATCGTCGACGAAGAAGGCAATGTTCTTGGCGAACTAGCAGAAGGAGACATCGAAAAGGTCAAAGGCATGACCGTCAATGAGAAGGGTGAAGTTGTTGATGAGGAAGGAAATATCATTGGGAAGGTCGAACTTGCCGACGGCGCTGCAGACATCATCGCCGCCCTGCCTCAAATCGACCTTCGTATTCTCGACGGTCTCAAGGTCAATAAGAAGGGCAAGATCCTCGATGGTGAGGGTGAACCCATCGGAGAACTTGTTGACGGTGACCCATCGGCGTGCGCTGGAAAGAAGGTCAACGATAGAGGTGACGTTCTTGACAAAGATGGCAAGGTCGTTGGCCGTGTCAAGGTCATTTCCGGCGAAGCTGCCGAGGAGGCCATGAAGGAGCTTCATGAAAGGCTCGGTGAAAATGTTGAGCCTGGCATGTACCTACCTGGTCTTGAAGTCCTTGATGGTCTCAAGGTTAACAAGAAGGGAAAGATCCTCAATGAAGACGGCGAAGAATTGGGCGAGCTTGTTGATGGTGATCTCGATGCCTGCAGAGGTAAGAAGGTTAACGAGAAGGGAGAGGTTCTTGATGCATCTGGCAAAGTCATTGGCCGTGTCAAGACGTTGCCCCAAGAATCTGAAGAAGGCGTTGACGGCGCTGAGGGCGCTGTTGATGCCACCGAAGCCGAGGCTGAGGAGGGTGTGGAAGGCGTCGAAGATGTCGCCGAGGGCGCAGAGGAGCAGGAGGGTGCCGAAGTGCCCGAGGATGGTGCCGAAGAAGCTGTGGAAGAAGCTGTGGAAGGTGCTGAGGAGGGCGTTGAGGATGTTGAAGATGCCCCAGAGGAAGGCGAAGGACTCCCGTCGCTCTCCATCTTGGAAGGTCTCAAAGTCAACAAAGCCGGTAAGCTCATCAACTCCGAGGGAACGATTGTTGGTGAGCTTGTTGAGGGCGACGCCAAGAAGCTCTCGAAATCCGGCGCCGCTTGCGACAACCAAGGTCAGTTCTGGGATAGCAAGGGTCATGTCATCGGCCGTGCTCAGACTGTTGCTGTTGAGGATAACGACGAAGAGGGAGCATTTGCCGGTCTCGAAGGCCTCGTTGTCGACAAAGACGGATATGTCGTTGAAGAGAATGGCAACCGTGTCGGCAAGGTGACTGAAGGTGACTACAAGAAGCTCATCGGTCGCGCTGTGGATGAGGACGGAGACATTCTTGATAAAAAAGGTTCTGTCGTCGGACATGCTGAGCGATATGAGGAGGAAGAACCTCAAGTTGAGGAAGAGGCCGAACCAGAGGTTGTTGATCTTTCTTTCCTCGTTGGCAAGACTGTCAATAAGCAGGGCAATGTCATTGGCGACGAAGGTGTTCCAGTCGCTCGCTTGGTAGAAGGTAATGTCAAGGAGGTCTCAGGCAGGAAGCTCGACAAAGAAGGTCAACTCTGGAACGACTCCGGAAAGGTTATCGGTCGTGTCGAGCTCATCCCCGATGAGGAGCGCGAGTCCAAACCGGAGGGTCTTTTCGGTGGTCTCCAGGGACTCCGCGTCGTAGCTGACGGACAAGTAGCTGACGAAGATGGCAACATCGTCGGTCAGATCGTTGAAGGTAATGCCAAGCGCCTACTCGGACTTCGTGTCGACGAGGATGGAGATATCATCGATAAATATGGCAACGTCAAGGGCCATGCCGAGCCTGTCGAAGAAGAGGAAGAGGAGGAAGAAGTGCCAATCGACAACTCCATTCTCGATGGCAAAGTGCTCAACAAGCAAGGCTTCGTTGTTGGAGAAGATGGTATCCCAATCGGCCGTCTCGTCGAAGGTAACGTCAAGGAACTTGCTGGTCGCCGCTGTGACGAACAAGGCCAAATTCATGGAGACACCGGCAAGGTCGTTGGTCGCTGCGAAGTTCTGCCAGATAACGAGCGTGTCGCCAAACCCGAAGGACCATTCGCTGGTTATGAGGGTCTTCGCGTAGTCGCAGGCGGCAAGATCGAAGACGAAGATGGCAATGTCGTCGGCGTGTTAGTCGAGGGCAATGCCAAGCGTCTTGTTGGCCACACTGTTGATGAAGATGGCGACATCATTGACAAGTACGGTAACGTCAAGGGTCACGCTGACCCGTACGAGGAAGAGGATGAAGTTCCAGTCGACCTGTCCAGCCTGCAGGGCTGCACAGTGAACAAAGCTGGCAATGTAGTTGACAGCAGCGGCACAATTCTTGGACATGTTGCTGAAGGCGATGTCAAATCCATGATCGGCAAAAAGGTTGATGGTCAAGGACAAATTTGGGACAATGCTGGCAATGTTATTGGCCGAGCTGAACTTTCCAAAGGTGCTGACACTTCCGCTGAGGGTCCGTTCGCTGGGTTTGACGATGCTACCGTCCAAAAGGACGGCACCGTGCAAACTCCTGCCGGTGACATCATTGGCCGTATCTCTGAAGGTGATGTCAAGAAACTTGTTGGCCACAAGGTCGACGAGGATGGTGACATTACCGACAAGAATGGCAACACCATCGGCAAGGCTGAGCGCTGGGAACCTGAAGAGAAAGAACGCAAAATCAACCCCATGTCCGGCCACCGCGTCAACAAGGAGGGTGAGGTCCGAGACGAGAATGGCGATGTTATGGGCAGACTCACTGCTGGCGATCTTGGCCATTGCGTTGGTCTTGAGGTTGATGACAACGGATATGTTGTTGACAACGACGGCAATAAGGTCGGCGAGGTCACTCTTCTTGAGAACATTGCCGAGGAGGTGGAAGAGGAAGAGCCAGAAGAGGAGACTGACGAGATGCGCCAGAGGAAAGAGGACTCCGAGCTGGCTGACAAGATGTCCACCATTTGCCAGCAAACGCTCGAACGCATGCAACCCGTTTGCAAGCAAATCACTGATGTAAGTCGGCTTCTCAATCTCACTCACCACATGGTCCATCACTTACACGTTCACAGTATATCGAAGCTGCCGACCGCACGCCTCGCGAAGAACTCGACGAAGAGGAACTTGTCAACAACGTCAAACCTCTCATCGAAGAAGGCTCCCGCATCCTACAAGAATGCAATGGCTCCCTCCGCGGTCTTGATCCAGATGGTCGTATCGCTGCCCAAGCCAAGGGTCGCGCCGGTACCAAGGAAGCTACACCAGAGGAATACAGACTCGCGGACTTGCTCAAGGAGCTTACAACGACAGTCGTGACAACGATTGACAACGCAAAGAAAAAGCTCAATGACATGCCACACGCAAAGAAGAAGTTGAATCCACTCTGGGGACTTCTCACCGAGCCATTGTTCCAAATCATTGCTGCTGTTGGTTTACTGCTTGCCGGTGTCCTTGGACTTGTTGGCCGTTTGCTCAATGGACTTGGACTTGGCGGTCTTGTCAATGGTTTGCTTGGTGGGTTAGGCATCGACAAACTTCTGAGCGGTCTTGGTCTTGGCGGTCTTTTCGGAGGCGACAAAAAGAAGGGTGCGAAGAAGGGTGGTATGAGCAACATTCCACTTGTCGGTGGGCTGCTTGGCGGAAAGTAAATCCACATTGGGTTTCTATAAGCAACGGCTGCGTTCGGTCTCAAAAATCGGGGGAGTAGGTTAGGTTGGATCTCTTTTATTTCTTATGATTGATTGGCGTTTATTGCTAGCGTTCATGTTGATTGAAACGATACTTGTACGATCGTGTTTGTTTTCTTCTTTGCGCCGGAGTGGTAACGATGCTCTTGTATATTAGTAGGTAACGAAGTAACAGCTCAAAATACCTCTGATCCCACCATGCGATAAATACCGTTCACCCCAAGAAAATGCATCTTAATTGCCTGTCTGTCGATGCGTTTATCCTATCATCATTGTCGTATTAGGGTACAGCTTCATACTTCCTCTCATTCTCGCGGGACGAGGAGAAAGTGCTTGTTGATCTACCTTTCCAACACCATGATCAGGTTGCGAGCTTCCGGTTCACTTATGAACGGCGAAGACTGCGGGACATGTGGTTGGTTCTGCAAGTCTGTCTCTCATCCAGTCTTCAATATCTCTCCAATCCTCAGAGCCAGGTCCAGTATTGTGAGATGTTCATCCGCCCCATCCACCAACCTCTTATCCGTTTCTGAGAATACCATCGCGATCTTGCCCTTCTTCAAGTCCGAAATTTTTTCGTCGTAGATGATGCGGTCGTACATTTGCGAAAGGATTTGTGTTGCACTCCACCCGTCTGCAACGATGTCCTCTACACACTTGGCGACAGGCTCGTAGACGACTACACCTCTGCGCGGTTCGATCGAATTTAGAAGTCCGTTGATAGTATCGTCTGGGATGACACCTGCGATCTCCTCCACTGTGCGCACGGTCACTGCTTTATCTACATCCATCTCATTGTCGTCCGCTGGTTTCTCGCCCTTACTCAATGCGCCTACGAGTCGAGCAGCACTCTGCAAAAACGTGATTGCTTTTCGAAGATCACCATCTGAGCATCTGACCAACGCGTCCACTGTGCCTTCACCCAGCGCGACATGCTCCAATTCAGCGATGTCCTTCAACCTTTGTCCTGCATTCTCCTTATCTAGACTCTTGAACCTGAACTTGCTGCATCGACTCGCCAGCGGATCAATGATGCGAGTCACATAATTGCAGACCAAGCAAAACCGTGTGATCTTTGAATATGTCTCCATAGTCCTTCTGAGCGCACTTTGCGCATCTTGTGTCATGCTATCCGCCTCATCCAATACGATGATCTTGAAGGGCGGCACTGGATATCTCTTTCTGTATTCGACGCCAGCCGGTCCCGAGGGTGGATTCGACAGTTGTTGTCTCGCGAAATTCTTGACTTTGTCCCTTACAATACTGATGCCGCGTTCGTCCGATGCATTGAGTTCTAGAACACGCGACCCTATGAGTTCTGGTCCGTATAGCTCTTTAGCCAACGCGAGGATAGTGCTGGTCTTTCCTGTTCCTGGTGGTCCGTAGAAGAGCATGTGTGGTAGATTAGAGGCTTGAAGGGCTCTTCGTAGAACTGTAATGGTATTGTCTTGGGCGGTAACATCGTCGAGGGTCTTTGGCCGGCTGTCGAAAGGTTGCGGTCAGTGCAAGATTGCAGAAGATGAATGCATTTCAATCTCACTATTTCTCTACCCATGGCTGTAATCGATTTGGTTCTTGTTTCGAGGGTTTTTTGGACGATCCAGCAGCTTCAGCAGCAGCTTTTCGGGCGCGTATATCGAAGAAAGACATGTCGTGATGAATGGTGAAGGTTGACGCGTGAACTACTAAATTGTATTCCTTCAACGCGACGCGTCGTCGCCAGCGCACGTGCCTGGAGCCCGATCCAGCAATATCATGTTTAAAATCTTCCAACGTTCTCCGTCTCGTTTCCCCTCTTGAGTAAAGTGGCTCCATCAATTCAGCGTCCCTTAGTCTCCAGGCATGACGATATTTCCTTTCAATCTAAGCTTCACAAACATCGGATCATATGTGAGACTGATCGAGTGATCCAATTGCACAAGTCTAGCCAAATATATCTCTTTCACGTCACCCTTATCCTACTGTCCTCTTTTGCCTAGCACTCTCTCCTTCTTACTCTGGACATGGTGCATGGCTTTGTTCGTCCATAGATGGATACAGAAGGCTGGCATTCGCAGACTCGGACTATAGATACAGTGCTTGCACAAAGAGAGTGCAATCTGCTTTTCAACGTTAATTTTCGCTCAGCGGGTTAAATTGCGTCGTAACGAACACCGAGTCTTCGCTTAGACGGTCTAGGGAAGGTTCTAGGCGGTCTAACCTGATCTTTCCAGCCCAATTAGGTTAGATCTATCGGCGGGGATTACTACGGCCCAATCAAACCCTCTAAGCGATAATTCAACGTCGGAAAGTAGATTATAAATCGGTTTTGTAAGCACTGTAAACCCCTGAGCGAAAATTATCGTTGAAAAGCAGATTGCGCTCTCTTTGTGCAAGCACCATAAGCACACTCCACGTGTAGACCTCTTCCCACCGTCTGTTCCCATTCATTGCATTCGTGATCGGCGCTTTTACATGGCAACATTTATTTCTGATGCCAACCTTGATCCCAAGGAAGTGCTACTACTCCTACGTTTCTGCGTCATACTCATATATCGGAGTCCAAGATCCACAACCCCACCTTCCGGATCCGCAGTGAGCGGAGGAACCGAGATCTACTCAGCATTTATCAGGCACCCCTAATGCCTCTTTACGATGGGGATTTGGGGGGTGTTTTGCGAGTATATATGATTTGGCATGTGGCCGCGAGCTCCTTCTCGGCGTCGGCTGTTTCATATCAAAAGGCAGTTCAACCGCGAACCCGACCCAAAACCTTGAATCATTCCTACTAGACTTCACGACTCCAGCGCCCCAACCTTCTCCCTTCTTCGATCGCTCTCGTTTCAATTGACACGTATCTAAGTCCTCAACATGGCTGCACCTCCAGAGAAAACCATTCGCGACCTCAATGGCACATGGGCTATGGTATGAACACTGTTTCTATAGTGTCTATGAATGTCATTAATGGCCTTTCAGAACAAGTCCCTGTCTGATGATACCGATCCGATTCTTTCTCTACAAGGTGTTGGCTGGATTATTCGCAAAGCCATTTCCATGATGACTGTGACCCTCGTCGTGAAACAATATGAACAAGACGGCAAGGTCCACATCGACATCGAGCAGCCAGGTACAGCCGGCATCAAGGGCACGACCGAGCACCGCGTTGTCGAAGGCGGATGGAACGAGCATGAAGACCATGTATTCGGTGCTGTCAAGGGCATTACAACATGGGAGAAGCTCTCTGACTTCAAGGACTCTGATCCGGATGAGGCATTCCTCAAGCAGGGGTGGTCCCCGAGTACCGCCGAGAAGGATGAAGTCATCAAGTCCTACGCTGAATCTTTGAAGAATGGGTGGAATGCCACACAGACTTGGGGATTCGCAGTTGTGAACGATGAGTACCGATATGTCAGGAACGTTGTTCTCAAGAAGGGCGACAAGACTATCCGAGCCCGCCTGGTCTACGACTTCAAGGGCTAAAATACTCCATCTTCTGTCAACATGTCGTTGGCGTACTTGACGAGAGAGAAGATGTACACGACTATATCTAAGGGATGCGAAGTCAATACCCGGCTGCTATGCCTCTACCTAAACAAATACGAATCTCAAACCGCATGAACCTATGAATACCAATGTCGATCCGTAAAGCCTGTTCATATATTGTACATTCATAGCCGTGAATTCATGACAGGGATCAAATCATGCCGCGTAATTTAAGACACCCTTCACAACCCACACCTCTCCATTCGCGACTTTGTCAGCAACACTCAGTACTTCAAGATTCTGAGGCTGTATCACTTTCTTCCCACCGTTTTCCTCCCACCAGACCTCCCGTCCACCTAGCGTCTTCACCTTATCGCCTTGCTTCCACGGACTAACAGGAACAACATGCGACTCAACGAATTTCTTTAGGTTATCTTGAGCTCTGTCGGCACCATTTTCCCCTTCATAGGCGCTTTCCCCGAACGTATTGTAATCGCCTGGGTTCTCCCACGGCTTTCTCGGTAGATTCTTGATCTCCGAGTCTTCGGGCGCGAGGACGGTGAAGTTTTGTACTGTAGACTCGAAGCCCATGCTTATAGAGGAGACGTCTCTCGTGAAGGAAGTGAATATGGAGATTTGTTGGTTGCGTGGGAGGACATCTGATATTGTTTGGCCGTTGCCTGTGGCGGGTTCGGGCTCGGTCATGGCGGGGGATTGTTGGTTTTCTGGGAGGGGGAATGTTTTGAAGGGTGGTGGACGGACTGCTGTGGTAAGTATACTAAGAAGTGAGAATGCGGATAAGTAAGAGGTGCGCATTGTAAGCGTTTATTTTGTGTTGTTGAAACGGGCTCCGGGAAAGTTGGAGTTTATGGCACCGCTTGCCTTCGTTACGCCTCTTCGTGATCTTCGGGTAGTCACGAGATAGAGAGAATTAGCGTGACCTTGTTAATTACCTACCTAGGTAAACGCGTGAGACTTCGCACTTTCAACTCCATCACTTGGCGCGTTGCCCGATCAAAATGCCAGCATCTTAAGCTGACGCTCCATCGTACAGTTCTGTAATGGCTACCTTCATCGGTGACGGTATGTCAATTCTCGCCCAAATCAGTAAGACTTTTATAAACAGTTAACCCCTGCGCAGACACTCGATGTGAGAGCCCAATGCGATCACATATTCCCATAGTTACAGAAGTAAGTCTGCCGTCAGCACACAGTGTACCCCGCAAAACGACTGACCTGCCCAGCACGATCTGACAACTTTCCATCAAAAACACTTCGGCAATAAGCCATTACCTGTACAGTTCTTCATTCAGTCAGAACAGGAAGTTGAGTATGAGGAGTATGAGGAAGAAGATGAACTCGGCTACTACTCAGACGGCGTGAAACGAACTCTCACCGATGAGCAAATTGCAATATTCCGGCACAGCGAAATCCAAGCTCTAATCAAGGAAAAAGAAGCGCAGGCAGCCAATGACGAAGATATCTCGAAAGCGATGGAGAGCGATGCGATGTGCCGGCACAGAGGAATTCAAGCTCAAATCAAGGAATTAGAAACGTATACCGCCAAGGACGCAGATATCTCGAAAGATATGGAGAGAGAGGCAGCCCCTATCTTCGCCAGGAAGGACTTTCAGAGACACAATAACACACAGCCGGCCCACGGAAAGAGAAGAGCCCGACAGACCAAAAAGAAGAAGAAATTAGGAGAGGCTGCAACAGAGCAAGTGAAGCGGAGACGTAACTCTAGCTCGGATCCGGATGAGCCCAGGAAAAGACAGTTCCTCAAGGAAGGCCAACAAGATCCTGATGATTTCTTGTCCGACGGAGACGAGAAGACCTACCGCAGAAAGGCTCGAGAGGCGGACGAGATCAAAGAGGCCCCAGTGGAGTTGGACTACTGATAGATGTTCCCAACCATCAAAAATCTGGTTAGTAATGGTAAGGTGCGCATCGTGTCGGGAGTACGAGTTATGGGGGAGCTGTCTGAGTGAGTAGATACCGCTTTCTATATCCCAATGTAGACACGGCTGATGTCCATAGTTGACTAACCAAGCGGCACGTCATGTCTTCTGTATGGTGCGATCTTTGCCATCGGTTACAGGTATCATGAAAAGTGGTCGGTCACAAGGCTACGGCACGTGGATTTGACGAATAAGTGGCGCAGTAACGTCGATTATCTAGCATTGAAGGTGACTATTATGTTAGCGGCGAAAGTTCTGACAAATTGAGAGAGGTCATGAATTACGGAGGGAAAAGAGGTAGAAGAGTCGCTGCTTGAATGATATTGTCCAGAGCGCTTCTGTACAAGTAGTATGTCGGAAAAACCTTTGGCGACCTCACGGTCATCGCAATAAGCGGGCAGCAACATCCCAGTCGCCGCCATTTTCGTAGGAGTTGCAAGCCTCCAGTGCTATCAGTCAAGGGTATTATGCAGAATTTGCAGATAACGAGGGTTTTGCATCAGCCTCAATCAATTGTGCTGCGCGCGGATTCAGAAGCGTGGCGCCGTCTCGGTACTATTTATTACAGAGCTATCTTTGCGATTCTATCCAGGTCGACTCGTATCCACACGACATTCCAAGCCCCTTCACCTCCTAAGCCTTTGCAGACAGCTTGGCTGGAGGCGTTGTCCAATGCTACGTCAGCATGTGCCCATCTTCCTCCGTCAACTTCGTCCTCTTCATCCTTTGCTTCATCGCCAAAACCTCCTTCCCTAAATAACTTTCTTGCCAGCAATTTTGCAAAGCCCTTCCCTCTATATTCCGGCTCACAATGTAGAGACGTGAGCGAGGCATCAGGACCAAGAAACGACCAAGCCACAGGACTGACATCCTCCTCTTGTCCTCCTTTTCTTGTTGCTGGAAATAACGCAAGTGAAGGCAATAATGCCAAAGTCCTGTCCAGCCGCGGTATGCTAGTCCTACTCTTCACCAATGCAAAGTCCTGTTCTCTCACCTTTGCCCATCTAAATCCCTCGGGTGCTTCTACATTTGCAGGCAACCTTGATGTCTTGAACAGAAACTTCTGATACCAGGTATGTATATAGTCTAACAACTCAGGTGGTATAGCATCTTTCAGCATTATGCCAGCCGCTGTGTTGAGAGCTCCGACTAGCATGACTCTAGGGTTCGCGAGATGAGACATGAAGGGCTTTTCTATCTGCTGCGCAAAATCGTCGACAAAGGAAGGCATGGGCAGCGTGCCAGCGTGTGTGAGGACGGAGAGGAGGGCGGCTCGACAAGCTGGACATGGTTTGGCAGGTGGTTCATCCGGAGATGTAGTGGGAGGCCCGGTGTTTGGGCATTTCCCTGGGACTTCACTGCTTAGGAAAATCCAGCATTCTGTTTCTGGTCTTCTTGAACGGTCTACAAAGGCTATGGCGAAGCATGTCTTCCCGTTTGAGGAGTCCCCATTGCCTCCATGTTCGCCTTTTAGAGGAGGAAACGTTGCGAGAACGTAAGATGAAGAGCTTCTATGCTCGAACTGTAATCTCCTGTACAATGGTAACGAGTGCGGTAAATGTTGTCGTAGAGTTGGAAGGACTGACGCGCCAGAGACGGGGTGATCGAATGTCGTGCTCATGGCGCGCTAGGAAATCGTTGATGACAGAAATTCGGAGGAACAACAACAACCTTGCGACTAATACAGGCCTCTCTTCACAAGCAGGGAAGGGAGTCACACTTGTTGACCAATTCGTCCAGCTAAGCAGCTAAATAATATTGCAGAGGTTACCCATCTCCGCAGTTCTAAACCGCCCGAGAACGGCCTCTAGTCCGCGCTATGCTGTTTTCAGACTTGCCTCACCTGGTGTCTTCTCTAAGTCTCTCGCTATGCAGGAACCATGAACCACTTCTCTTTCGTTTCCACTCTCACTTTAAGATGAAGGAGAATTATACTGAGCTTTATCCTAACAAGCAGGTTGCTACTGCTGTCGGCGATTATGCATTCAATCATTCATCAGCTCTCCCTTCTCACATCACCAGATACCATGAGCTGGGGTCTACTCACGAGCACTCAGACTACATGATCTCCCCTTTCCAGGCGCAATTCCAGTTGTGGTTTGCCAAAGCTTTTGGTGCCAAAAGAAGTAGGTTATCTCACTGCCTGATCAGGGTCTCTGCAAGATCTTGGATTGCCAGATGGTTCCTATATATTCGGTAAACCGCAAGACCGATGTCTAGCCTGGCAAAATTATGGGCAGTCTCCTGTACATCACACTCACTATTTCTAGTTCTCGAAATAGGCACCTTTATCGGGTTTTCCACGATGGCCTGGAGCTCTGCAGTAGGTCCAGACGGCCACGTAACAGCTCTTGAATACAGTCCCGAATACGCCAAATTAGCCGAGGAAGCGTGGGCCAAAGACGACATCAAGAACTGCGAAGTCATGATCGGAGATGCAGCAGAAAGTCTTCGGGAACTAGCCTCGGGATCGCAAGGAGCCTATGACCTGATCTTTATCGATGCAGACAAGGTGTCTTATCCCAACTATCTGGAGCTTATCCTAGAGAATTCGAAGGGCAAGGGAAAGAGGATACTGAAGAAAGGTGGGATTATTATTGCGGACAACATCTTACGCCGGGGTATCATTGCTGAGGCTTCGGATGCGAATCCCTGGTCCAAGAACTTGGATAAGAATGGCGGCTTATGGAGGAAAGGTTAGTACTCAATATTTTCTCCCATCTTCTGTCTCATCTCCGGGGAAATTGTGTTCACCAGTCGCTGATTCTGACATTATTCAGGTGACCTTGAAGCCATCGACGTATTCAACAAGAAAATGGCCGAGGATAAACGTTTGGACACGTTCTTGATGCCATTATTTGATGGATTAGGAATGGCGAGATTACTGGACTGAGGCAGCTCAGGTTGTGGCCTTGGTTTCCACAGAGATGCAAAGATATAATCGCTGCTGCTAAGATTGGCCATATTGATGCTCCCGAGATTGAGAGTAATTTACAATACATGAGGCATGAAAAATCGCTACATTCGTAACGTTTTCAATCTCTAGCCTGGGATATTGCTCGACCCAAAACAGATCAGGCATAACTGTGGAGACTGAGGATTCGTGACGTTGGGCATCGAAAGTGCTCTCATCGTCGCTTCAACAACCACACCAGATGTTCCACCTCCACCTCCTCTCGAAGCACCGAATACTGTAGTTCTCAGTTCGCCTCTTAATCGCCATGTTTCGGGTCCACATCTGCGATCGTCAGTTTGAACTCGGAGAAAATGTCAGCTGCCGATCCAAACTTACTAGATGTCGGGCCATGACCAGCGGTCGTACTGAGCTCGCCGACTGTTGGGGAGAGGACTCGTCTCAAAAACCTCCGCATTCGAAGAATTCACCTTGAAGCAGCTCCAACGGTTCGTTCACACGAGCTCGAGGGTGTTCGGTACCGCTCTTCACAAGTCAGGCTCAGTTTCGTCTGACCCCCTCTTGTCCTTGAGCTCGTATTTTCAAATTCCGATGGCTCGGCACGATAATCGACAGGTGCAACACTTGATGTTCTGCAGCTCGGACGCCTTTCAAGATTGCCAAGGACAAGCCAAACTCCAATTGACGCATCATTTCTGACTGGCCACACGATAGCCCCGCGGAACGAAGTGTACGCAGTGTGAAAGCATATCCGGGTCCGAGACATCAAGAGGCAGAATTAATTACCAACAGGCGAACGTTGTGCCAAGAGGCGAAATTGAATGTTTAGTGTGTCGAAGTTGCGAGTTTCTGCTTTCGGAGTTTGCTCCGTCGGTAATTTCAGGTATCATGGTTCGCATACCAGTTTGCTCTTCCCGAGCAGTCGGGAAATGAAGTATCGCCCGTCTAGGAACTATACCCCGGAGTATCTCACTGTGAAACCTCTCCATCCGGGGCATTATCGATAGCACCGACATCACATGACTCGCACCATTTCAGTACTAAAAGAAATACGACATTATCAAGACGTGCTTGTTGATGAATTAGGGACACAATTTCGCAATACTACGTATCAAGCTAGGACAACTTTTTATCTTAAGAGATAGCCCATCTGCAGAACTATTACTAAGTCTCTGGAGACGAGACTCCCGAAGAGCCGCGTCTTAAACTATTATGATGGTAACGTAGAGGTAAGGTGTCGTTGGTGATCGGAAAGAAACATCAGGAGATCGGCTGTCGGGAGAAATTCGCCGTGTACTGTGGTAGTAGCTGTCACCTTTCATCTATTTGGAGACTCCGCGGAGTTGATTGAAATGCATACTAGGGTCAAGAATATTGCATTCCTTCGCCGTCCAAGTTTTGTAACGCCTGGAATTGAGCTGCATCTCGATCTTGAAGAAGAGGAATTGATCTGGTTCTAGACCGACATGATTCGACACTTTTGCTAGTATGCAGACTTTCCTGACTCACTTGATGCAGAGTGAGGCTGTGGCATTGCAAACCACAAGGGAAAAACGTGGCAGGGAAGGGTTGTCGAATTTTCCATGCATGCATGTCTCGAAGTCGACGCCCATAACCCACCCGACACTGCAGCTGTATGCCACAGTATGCCACGTTCGAACTCCAGAAGCTCGATAGCGTCCACAGTCCTTCCCTCTGGATGGACACTAAGATATCTGCAAGAGCTCACGTCTGAAACCTGGTCATACTGCCATTATATTTCGATCTGCGAAGTCACCATTCGAGATTGCCAGTATCCGCCTCAGAATGGTGAATTCATCTTCGTACAGTGGTAGGCTGTGCTCATGATGATTGCGTCTGGGGACTTGGTCTGTGGTGGCGGAGTCGACTCAAGCATACAGAAATGCGAGAAATTTCAAACTCGATGCCTGAGAATGCGACTTCTCAACAGACACCATACGGCGTCCGGTCCGGAAACGGCTGTAGCGAGGAAAACCGCGTCTGGACGAGCGCGATTCCGCCTATAAGGCTGTCTGGCCATCATAGACAAGATTAGCAGTCGTATAGCAGACCCGGCAAAGAGGATAAGGTTTGCAGATGGCATTTTAAACGATTGATACACAGTAAGAAGAAATTGGAGGGTTTCAGATTGAGGACAGAATTGCTTATCCTTTTGTCGCTCCCGCTGTCAAAGTACGGACCATCCCTGATGACAGCTTGCCGCTTATGGAGGAGTCCCGAGGCCGTGCAGTGTCGAAGTCTCTGCCCTGGCAAAACTCGACTCAACAACATCGTTTCCATCAAATGGTGCAAGAGGTGAGTAGTCGGCAACATCCCACTACACCAATCTCAAAAGCGTTGGGAGAGCCGCGATAAGGCTTGGAGCCTCCAGCTCACACATAAGAAAGTCCCTTGGTCCGTTGCCAAAGCATCTACTATGTACTTATGTCGTACATGCAGAAGAGCAGAAACAGAACGACCACGATGCACCGAACATGTTTCAAACCCGCCTTCACGTCCCCAACTTCGCTGAATCCTGGTCCTTGCCTTCAGCGGCCTCGGCAGTCTATTGGCCGTCTATATTACTCTGCGCCGTACACGGGGAAGCACAGGTCGTGCGCACATGACCACCCCCATCAGTGTCAGTCCCAAATGGAAATTGACCCAGGAATAAATCAACCGACATGCGCTCAAGTTCCTTTTCAGTACACGATCCAGCAAGCAAAGACTTGCTGCTGAGCTTACTAGAGCTCATATCATTCCCCCACGCATGTTGTACTAGGCCAGTCGCCATCGTCGAGTCATTACCGCTTTCGTTTTTCTTCGTCTTCACTCTTTGCGCTCCGGTTGACCGCAGCTCCTGCATAAGGTCTCTCAACCACTTTCTTCGTTTCTCTTTTGCGTAGGGGCTTGCAATCTAGATTCTGGTGCGGTAGCATTCGCCATGGAGGACCGAAGTAAACAAGTCCTCTCCGTGGCAATTGTTTTCCTCACACTTGCTTGGATCACTGTCGCCCTTCGTGTCTACATCCGCGCCGTGATGCTTCGGACTTTTGCTTTAGACGATTGGCTAATATTGCTGGCCTTGGTATGCTCACCAGCGCGCCGCAACCTTGACTTTGCTGACGTTGTCAGGTACTCTACTCTGTATTTCTAATCAGTGTCTTTGGAGGCCTTGCCCATGGAACAGGAAGACATATTTCTGATTTAGAACGTCATAATGCCGTGACAGCTCTGCATGTCGGTACGTCCTTCTGGTATTATTCCTGCCACTGACAAGATGCCAGTTCTGGTGGCTTTGCGAACTGTTCTATATCCTTTCGTCAACGATGATGAAAGTCTCTGTCGGAGTATTTCTCCTTCGCGTTGCTACTAAACGCGCACACATATGGATCATTCGTTCCATCACGCTCTTCACATCACTTTTCGGCGCAGCCTACTTCCTCCTGGCCATGTTTCAATGCAAGCCCGTCTCGGACTGGTGGACACGTACTCCAGGTCATGGCTCGTGCATGGGTCCCGCAGTCGTCTTGGGAACAAGCTACACTTCAGCAGCGCTCAATTCGATCGCGGACTGGACCTTTGGTATCCTTCCGTACTTTATCGTCAAAGACCTTGATCTGCCTTGCAAGCAAAAAGTGCTGATCGCCCTGCTTCTGGGCTTTGCTGCAATTGGCTCCATCGCCACTCTCATTCGTATGCCTTTCATAGCCAACTTGACGCATACGGATGATTTCCTCTTCGCCACTGTCGATATTGCGATTTGGTCTATTGTCGAACCCGGAATAGGCATCTCAGTTGCTTGTGCTGCCACCTTCCGACCCCTGTTGCATTCAATCGTTCGAGGTCGTCCTGGCTGGTTCTCGAAATCGGCGGCGGATGTCGGGTCGTCTTCCCGTCGTGGCGGCCGCAAAAAATCTCAACAATCGAGGTCAAACGTTTTCTCGCAGACTCACTCTCTTCCGACACTCCGTCCAGACTATGTGGGAAATTACACGGAGATCATGTCCTCTGCTGAGCAGTCGTATGGTCCCGCAGACAAAGATGTGAAGAGACAGCGTCGCTCGTCCGCATCGGTGAAGTTTGGGGTGACAAGTAGCAAAGACGCCGACGCCACAAAGTCGGCAACCCCCTCAACAACCAAGGAACTACCATCCCCCTGGTCCGGCACATCTTCAGTCGACGACGACTGCACGGCCCTGCCGACATGGACCGAGTCCCAAAGATCAACCAGGTTGCCTTCGCAGCCAACGAAGATCTACGCCAAGCAAGATCAACGACAGTTTCTCGGTCTCTCCGATGGATCAAGGGGACTGGGAATAGGCGGCGCAGGCCTAGAAAGTATGGGCATCACCAAGAGTGTGGAAGTGACCTTTTCAGAGGAGATAGATCTGGATAATTTGGCAAAGAGCTTGGAGGACGGCATATGGGAGCAAGATAATGGCAAATCGAGCGCGGATTCGAGTATGAGTCTCGATAAGAGGGACACAGCTCGAAAAGGATACAGGTAGCACGTTTGCCTGTTTCTGGCTCACGATTGAATGATGCATCATAACTGTAGGAGCGTTCTGGAGCAACTACCACGCATGGAATGATGGGTTTGGATGGATGCATGGATGGTTCGTCGATTGATACCCCCACTGGAAGGTTGTCTGATGTTTTTAAAATTTAGAAGATTTTGTGTATTACTCTCCACACCCCCTAGAAACGTGATATTGCTTCGTCACCATCTTTTCGTGACCAAACTTTAGCTACCATATATCCATCACACCTGCCTTGATATAAATCAATGACTTGCCCTGACGTTTCTTCACTGCCACATCCAACGACTCTCTTTTCCCAATCTCCGTCATCTCGAGTACCACACTGGCTTCGTCAAGTCAATGTCCATTCCACAGCCTATTTAGGCCTCTAAGAAAATCACTCCTTCAAGTCTAAACATTATCAGTATCCATCTTAAATTGCGGACAACAAATCGTTCCAAATTTCTACATCGAGAAAAACACCTAGCCAACCCGCTACAGTAAAAATACCTACCCCTACATCGCCGACGTCACGGTACTTCCTCACTAGTAATTCCCCAGCTCCTCACTCCGACTCGCACCCGTGTCTTTGGATGACCTTCATCAATTTCAATGACCCTCTTCAATTCCAAAGCACACACATAACCATCATTCCCTTCTCCCAAATATCCAACGAAGACACATCTCCACTGAGAAATCGACGTCAACAAGTCCCCAAGCCGGCGGTAACGCACTTCACCAGCACGGTCGATAATCTCAGAAGCAAAAGCCAGGCGGATGAGTCACGCAAAATTCCAGACGCGTTGATCATGAGGATGGTAAGGAAGGAGAGAATCGCTAGGTAGGTTGCTGCAATGCGGGAAATCTCATCCTCGCCTAAACACGCAGAACTCGATGGGGGAATACTTTGACAGAAACTCAGCAAGAAGCAACTTCAACAAAATGAAATCCTGTTGAGGGCCAATCCAGCAGAGCAGACTTCCAATCAAAACAACCACAGTAGGGACATTTCGATTTTGGGCTCAAAAATCAAACTTTGGAAGACGGGATGAAAACACCGGTTTGATTCCACTATTCCACAAGCAACAAGATCATCCAAAGCATCAAGGCCCGGCTTTAAAAATGAGTATAGAACAAAAGGACCATCCAAACAGGACAGAGGTGGGGATCCTGTAAACGCCAAACGCGCTCGCCAAAAATGCAGGAAGAAAGGGAGGTATCCAACCCACATGGGGGAAGAATACGATGACATCAAGGAAAAACCACCGCGACCTCTCCACCGATCCAATATCCAACTACCCCTCCTCCCAATCCCTAATCTTCGCGTAGAAACTCGGCGCCCACCCTTTGATCTCCTCCTCCGTCGGCGCAGGCTTATCTTTCGAAGCGAATCTTTTGGCAACGTTCGCGATAATCTGTCCAAGCAATTCCTCGGGAATCCTCAGGTCCTTGCAAGACTCTGGATGCATGAACGAGTCCCTCTCACTCATCAAATCCTGCACCGTCGGTCTGGCAGCCGGGTTTCTTTGCAAACAAGCTTTCAACGTCTTCTTGATCTCGGCTGGGACTTTGCCGCCGCCGACTCCGGTCGCGGGATACTGGATAGCGACGTTGGGGTTGATGATAGCCATGACGCGATGTATGGCATTGGCGATGTGGCCAAAGGGTGGACGACCATACACCATTTGGTAAAGGATACAACCAAGTGACCAAACATCACTCGGCTTTCCAAGTTTCATCAATTTGCCCATCGATACCTGAATATTGCTATTCGAAGCATCAGACGATTGTTGCATACTCGCTTGGGTTGCACTCGAATCTTGCAAACTCTCAGGCGACATGTAGTTTGGTGTGCCAACATGCGAGTCTCGATGGACGTTGACAGTATTTTCGATATCGATGGCATTGGCGATACCGAAATCGATGAGTTTCAACTGGCCGTGGACGAGGAGAAAATTGGCGGGTTTGAGATCGGAGTGAACGATGTCGTGAGCATGGACAGCAGCGACACAGGCGAGCATCTCTTGCCAATAGTAGCGCGTGAAAGGGATGTCTAGAATGCCGGTGGTCGGTGAGCCTCGGCCGGTGGATTGATCTGGGTCATGCTTGACGCGAAGAACGCGGGAGAGGTCGGATTCACCCATTTCCATGAGCTGTAACGTCTTGTTAATATCGAGACGTAGGTTAAGAGACAAGGGAACATACCACGTAGAGACACTGCTTCTCCTCGTCGACATGGTAATCGAAGAGTTGGACGACCCGATCCTCATCCTTGAGTTTCTTCAAGAGCTCGATCTCGCCCTTGTAGCCCATGATGGCGCTTTCATCAGCGTCACTTAGCTTGACCCTCTTCAGCGCGAACATTTTCGAGTTTTCAGCCATGACCTGATACACGTCTGAACTTCCTCCTTTGCCCAAACGCCCACCGACTTGAGTATAATTTTTACCATTGATAGGAAACATGACCCTCCTCTTTTTCGTCTTCGTCGTAGCAGCCCCAGCAGCCGCAGTGGCAGTATTCAGTATCGACATCTTTGGTGGAGGAGGCGGTGCTTGCCTATGAGGAGTATTCGAAGACTTGGGGGCCAACGCATCGCGAGGCGGCGCTGGCTGTTCTTGATGCACTGGTATCCTTTCTGGCGCCGCCATCGACTTCTTAATGGAATCAACAGGCTTCATGGTGGAACCAGGATCCATTTTGATGTACGACCCAGGCTCAGGTCTCTGTATTGATGATACCGGTAAATTTTCCTGATCCTGCGAAGCCGGCGCTTCGTTGTAATGTGAATGTGAATGTTGCAATTCGTGGTCCTCGCTCTGCGGTGTCCGTCTTGCCCTGCGTATCGGTGCACCTTGCAATCCTGTTCTTTTGATGCGCAATGATAGGGCAGGAGTGGTTCTATCCTGTCTGGCAGGTGTATTCGAAGGCGAATTATTCCGTGATATTCGTAATTTGGTTGGACGCATGGCTTTTCGAGGCGACTCTCCGTGTGGTTCTCCGTGTGATTCTAGCACTGAGCGACCCAATGCGCTGAGGACTGGTGGAGGTTGAATATCATCGTCCGAGTCTTCGCCTACGCCCATGCTTCGCAAAGGCAAAGCGCCAGATGAGAACCCTTGGGAATGTGCCAATGCGGATAATGGAGAGTCTCTGCGTACGAGGGTCGGTCTCGTTGGCGCGGAGCGGACGAGTCTGGGGCCATTTCCATAGGCATGGAGAGGAGTTGGTGATAATGCGGCCATTGTGGTGGTGCCGTCGTTCGTTGTTTATACTGTAGCTCTTGTAGCGAATGCTGACTTTTGTCACGAGCTTGCCATAGGATAATGTCGCGGGTCTGAGATTTATTGCGTGTTGTACGTATCGATGCTGGTCAGCTTTCATACAGGGAGTATCTGGGGAAGGCGTTGTGATGGTTGGATCTGGAGCTTGAGAGACGAGAGAGCTCGAAGCTCGCGTCCTTAGCGCACTTGAGTTGCTACGACAACCGGCAGTGCGACGAGGCGTTCTCATCCGTATAATATAACATATATCTACTCGTAATCATATACATGGGAAGAATCTCCTACAGTTGAGAACTTGTTCGACTGAAGTGTTTGTTTACATTTTTTCTTGTCGGCGGCTACCATTGTTACCTACAGACGCAGAAACAGTGGGAGGGACCGAACGGCGCAATCCAGATATCACGCGGGATCAAGCACTACATGAAAGAGACTCTACAGCTAAAGCCAAAGGTTGTCTTTTACATGTTGTCAAGAGTCAATAGTGGAAAGAAGGCAGAAATAGAGCCTCAGGCTGACGGTGAATCTCGGTGCCGTGCTCGGGACGCGTCAATCTCGTGCCATGTCTGAACCGCGGTAGGGAAACGTCATGAGGCCCTCTGTTGGTGCTCAATCGCTGGGACTACAGCCGAATCAGAGCATGATCTCAAGGAGATACGATTCCTTTGCACGTGAGATATGCACCTTTGAGATTATCGCTGTGATCAACCACTATCAATCTAGATTTAGTGATGCTGAAGATATTCGGTAATGCAGCTAATAAACGCGGCGCTCCAACCGATCTGATTAGATGATAATCCTAGTTAGCTCACGTGACCTAAAAGAAACTAGGTAAATGCAGAGGGAGTACAACCTACGTACCAGTATGCGGATAATCACATCACTCCCAATTGCTGAATAATCCATTCGCGTGATTCTTTTGATCTGTGACACTTCGGCTCTCGGAAATACCGTCAGACAAGCAAAGAAGAGGGGGGCGCGGAGTCAAAATCTCTCCGGTTTGAGTATTTAACAGCCCAAAAATCCATCTTCGAACTCAATATCGAGTCCTTAACAAGGATGGACACTCTAACCAAGAAGACCTTCACCACTTCTCGAGATCAGACCTACACATATTATCACCATGCTGGCACAAACCCCGCCCTGCCAACTCTCCTGCTCCAACATGGCTTCCCGGATGACCATAATCTCTGGGCTCCCGTCTTACCTTACTTGCTAGAGCTGTCGTATCCTATTCTCGTTCCAGATCTGCTCGGATACGGCGGCACATCCAAACCAGCTGATCCGCAAAAATACAACTCAAAAGGAATGACAACCGACCTCATCGAAATCATCGACCACGAGAAGATTCAGAATATTGTATCCATGGGCCATGATTGGGGCGCTTTCCTTGCCTCGCGGATGTGGCTCTGGCATCCCAAACGGGTCGTTGCCGTCCTCATTTTGAACGTTGCATATTCGCCCCCTTCAACTGAGCCTTTCAACCTCGCCAATCTCAATGATTTCATCGAGAATTTGACTGGACTTCCGCGATTCAGCTATTGGGAGCCTTTTGCCTCCGACTACGGTGCCAAGTTGTTGGAGGATAACCTTGAAACAATGTACTCTGCTTGCCACGGGGAGGGAGACGCAATGGAAAATCTCCTTTGTCATAAAGGCGTTCTTGAGAAATTCCTTCGCGAAGGAAAACCAATGCCAGTCAAAGCCTACGCCGGATCCTCTGCTCTGAAGGGAGAATGGATCTCTCGCTTCCGTCGCGATGGCTTCACAGGACCATTGAATTGGTACAAAGCACAAGTCGTCAATTACCATTATGATGTTGAGAAGGACCTTCCAAAGGAAAGATTTCCTATTACAGTTCCCGTTCTCTTCATTGGAGCCAGCAAAGATCCAGTTTGCTTGACACAGAATATCTATGTGGCGCAGCAGGCTGGTGCTTTGCCAGACTTAAAGGTTGAGGAAGTGGACAGTGGGCATTGGCAGACACTTGAGGTGCCAGAGAAGACTGGTCCGATTATGAAGAAATGGCTGGGTGAGAAAGAGGCCGTGTTTGGGAATGCGAAATCCTAAGCTCGTCGATTCTCCAGCAACTTCGAGGTTCAAGAGCAAGTGCGTTCGACAAAGGGGAAGAGGTCACCTTACCGGGAAAGTAAGACCCCTTGCACATGTGCAAGGCTGTGTCAAAGGAGAAAGCCTGATTATATTAACCGCACTTGAGGCTCTGGCCCCTGACGCGAGGCTGAAATAAATCGTGACACAAAAGAACTGGGTTGAACAACATGAGATCTCTGATTCTACAGCAAATTAAACATGGGTCTATTTCGATTTTGGATCATAGGGCCATCGTCTAATACATGGATAGCCAATTTAGTATCATTTCGAGGCTCGGATTTCACGTATATAAGTCCGATTCTTGGAGAGACAAAGTACGGTGGAACGCTTTCCTTGATTTTGAAGATCATGCCATTCAAATTCTAGCGACTTTAGGTATTATTCGCGCCTATGCCTTCTTGCGTATGCAACTTAGTAACTACTAGGAATCTATCGATATCGGTATCAGGTTACAGAAATGTCTTGTTGACTGTGTAGCTCTATTTCAGGGAGGATAAAGAGTCGCGAACAGCCCAACGTTCGACGTAAAACCAAGAGCGCAAATTGGGAATTCGATGCCTTTCTAGGCACGGACTAGCAATGGCATTTGAAACACTCTTTGAGGATACACTTCTCCGCAGTCAGGCTGAGGTCTTGCTCACGTGCCTCGCGATATCTAACACGTCGAGTCTCGCCCCTCATTGTACTTGACAATCCACTCTCTCAACATCCACGAACACCAAGTAGCTGCAATACCTGGACTTACATCAAGCCCAACAATCCTCCTTCCCTGAACCCACCCAAACTCATCGAAAATACACATTGCTTCTCCACCAACATGTCGTCGCCAGCTCGCCGCCGTCTCATGCGGGACTTCAAAGTAAGTGGCGCTCTTGATGATTCCTTCGCCCACCTGGTCCAATTCTCACCGCAATGGCCTTCTTGCTGGCCCATCGATCGTTCTGAGGGTCTTGACTAACGGCGAACTATAGCGCATGCAAACCGATCCCCCCGCAGGAGTTTCCGCCTCTCCCATCCCGGACAACGTTATGACCTGGTATGAAGCCACAGTGACGAGGCGGGCAGAATAAGAACCTGATAGGCATGATTAGGAATGCAGTCATCATCGGCCCAGCGGACACACCTTTCGAAGACGGAACTTTTAGATTGGTAATGCACTTCGAGGAAGCATACCCCAACAAACCACCCGGAGTCAAATTCATCAGTCAAATGTTCCATCCCAACGTTTACGCCTCGGGTGAACTCTGCCTGGATATATTACAAAACCGGTGGAGTCCGACATATGACGTTGCGGCTATCTTGACTAGCATTCAGAGGTGAGTAGCGTCGCGGCATGACTTCTAGATCATCAAATGGACTAAAGCAATTCCAGTTTGCTAAATGATCCTAATACATCGTCGCCTGCCAATGTCGAGGCCTCGAATCTGTACAAGGAAAACCGCAAGGAATATGGCAAGCGCGTGCGAGAGACTGTTGAGAAGAGTTGGGAGGACTAGATATGGGGGTGGCCTGATGCAAGGCCTTGAGGAGATTGCTAATGACAATGGACGGAACCCATGCTCCCTGATTAGGAGTCATGTCAGAGTAAGAGGATTGATCACACTGGAGCTGGGGCACACTGCATTCTGGACTGTATGGGCGTTTGGAATATCTGAAGTCTATTAAACGGGAGTTGGGCGTGGCTTTCAAGCAAGTGGGCGAGGTTGGGCACAGCGATCAGGAATTGAATACCCGCCACCATCAATATCATGTTAAAATACGCTCGAATTTGGGTTCATGCATCGCCGAACATCTTCTGGTCTAGAAAATTTTGATCCTCCCTACACAGACCCCTACTCGCCTCAATCGAGTTCAGCTTTGAGAGTCTAGGTATTGTTGATCATGGCGAAGATTTGGGGACTAGTCATCCCAGAAATCGAATGGGTCAGATTACACAAAGAGCGTGTCAAACGCCCGATCCTCGTTTCCAAAAATCGAACCTCTCGATCGATGTCCATGGACTATATCATATCCGTGACAATAGTAGTAATTATGAACTGTACCAGAAATTTAAGCGGATTTAAGACTTTGCCCGACCTCGTTGCTTCAAGTGTGGAACCCAAGTAAGTTTTCGTGGTCATCGATGGTTGCACTCCGGATGGATGCATGGGCATATGTTGTGCTCCCATCGAGGCGTACAGAGACAGCATGACTTGACTCCCAAGCTTTTATATCAGCAAGATATATAGAAGAACCTTACGTCGTAGAAGGAGAAAGGTAAAAGCCCATGTTTCTGATGGTGCAATATTGCCATGCCAAGATGGTCTTCAAAGTCGAGAGTTGTTGCATTAGACCCCTCAAGACGCAAACATTGACCTTGATGTTGACACCATAACAAATCGGACATTTGCTCCCAGAGACAATAACACTCCTGGAGCTTTCCCTTCTTCCGCACTCCAAAAGCGCTACTTGTACCAGCGCGAACTTTGGTTCTGCAATCTCCGTCGACCGCGCATCCCTGCTAATATAGAGCCAATTCGAGCCGACCAAAGTTAATACCTAGCCAAAGCCACCACCCCGTGCGCAAAAGGACAACCTGTACACAGCCTGGCCGACGAGATAATCAACATACAAACAGTGAATCGTAAGAGAAGAACTTGGCCGCTTGGCCGTTGGTGAGCCAGCAAACAATCAAAAATGGCGTGAGTCTCCTACCATACTCCTCGGATCCTGAGGAAGAAGACTGACCATGTTGCAGGACTCCAAACACGATCAAAGGTACCGACTTGCTATGGAACCTCCCCTCGAGGAAAGGGCTAACGATGTATAGTTGTGGCGCGTTTTCGGCCTCAGAACAAACTCGAGATAGCAAGCGGCGGCCAGCCTATCGTGCACTTTGAGACCGAGGACACATGTAGTATCCAGGTATGCTTACGGAATATTACAAGCGCCTTTGCAACAAAGTCATGGAAAGACTAACTACGGCATAGTCCGAGGGCGCCCAGGGCGCCTTCACCTTCGACCGCGTCTTTGACATGAACTCACGACAATCCGATGTCTTCGATTTTTCTATTCGATCTACTGTTGACGACATTCTTGACGGCTACAATGGAACCGTTTTCGCATATGGCCAGACCGGAGCTGGTAAATCATATACTATGATGGGTGCGGATATCGACGATGCTGAAGGAAAGGGAATCATACCTCGAATCGTGGAGCAGATCTTTGACAAGATCATGCGGAGCGCCGAAACCATCGAATACACAGTTCGCGTTAGCTACATGGAAATATACATGGAACGGATTAGGGATTTGCTGGTACCCAAGAACGATAATCTACCTATACATGAAGAGAAGAACCGAGGAGTCTATGTCAAGGGATTGCTGGAAGTTTACGTTTCTTCGGTGTCAGAAGTCTTCGAGGTTATGAGAAGAGGTGGGGATGCGCGAATGGTGGCCGCAACGAATATGAATCAGGAGTCCTCACGATCCCACTCGATTTTCGTCATCACGGTTACACAAAAGAACGTTGAGACCGGCTCGTCGAAGAGCGGACAGCTGTTCTTGGTAGATCTTGCTGGTAGTGAAAAAATTGGCAAGACTGGAGCTACTGGAACGACTCTCGAGGAGGCCAAGAAGATCAATAAGAGTTTGAGTGCATTGGGCATGGTTATCAATTCCTTGACGGACGGCAAATCGACTCACGTTCCGTATCGAGACTCGAAGCTGACTCGAATCCTGCAAGAATCATTGGGAGGTAATTCTAGGACAACACTTGTGGTCAATTGCTCGCCCAGCAGTTACAACGATCAGGAAACCCTCGGCACATTGCGCTTTGGTACTCGCGCGAAATCGATCAAGAACAAGGCCAAGGTCAATGCAGAACTCAGTCCAGCAGAACTCAAGATCTTACTTCGGGAAGCACGGTCGCGAATATCCAAATACGAGGACTGGATCCCAACAGTGGAATCTGAGTTGCAGTCATGGCGTAAAGGCGAGGCAGTGCCAAAGGAGGCATGGGTGGCTCCTATCGCAGCTGGTCTTGTGCCTAAAAAGTCAGAAACGAAGCCACAGCCACCTGCGACAACCACACGTCTGGCCAGCTCTGACAAACGTCCGGAATCACCTACGTCGCGACCCGAATCCCGGTTGGAGATTGAGCGTGCAGGCACCCCCATCGGTCTGGACAAGGACGAGCGGGAAGAATTCTTACGACGTGAGAATGAATTGCAAGATCAAATTGCGGAGAAGGAGAGTCTACTCGTCACCGCCGAGAAGGGATATCGAGAGGCAAAAGAAGAGCTCTCTCAGCTTCGAAATCACGATTTGCAATCGAGCAGGGACAACGAGCGCCTGACAGGCGAAATCAACGAGCTGCGGATGCAAGTCGAGAAGATCACCTTCGAAGCACGGGAAGAGAGAATTACCATGGACAGTCTGAAGGAAGCCAATGCGGAACTAACCACGGAACTTGATGACGTTAAGAAACAGCTTCTGGATGCGAAGATCTCAGCTCGCGAAAACGGTACTCACCTTGACGAGAAGGAGCGCACGAAACGTGAGCGAATGGCGACCATGATGGCTGGGTTTGATCTTCACGGAGAAATGTTCAGCGACAATGAGCGAAGCATTCGAAACGTCATCGAGAGCATTGATGCTCTTCAAGAGTCGGAAACATTAACCCCAGAGTCATTACGAGACCTTAGACGGAGCTTGCTGGAAACTCAAGGTATTGTTCGGCAATCCGAGCTCACTTTGACGCAGAAAAGTGAGCAAGAAGAGGCTGCTATGCTGCGAAGAGAAGCTCTTGAGAAGAGGTTGGCGCAAGTGCAGACCGAGTATGAGACCCTCTTGGAGGGCAAGCTTGACACTCAAGATGTCGAGACGGTCAAGGCTCGATTGGCGGATGCTTATGGCAGCCGACAAAATGGAGAGACTGAGCATGTTGCTGAATTGACTGAAGACATGACGCGCAAGACTGAAGAGAACAATCAATTGAAGCAAGAAATTGAGGTTCTTCAGCAACGCATCCGAAGTGGTGCCGCTGCTGTCAATGGCATTGTCTCCAACGGGTCGACAAATGGCAAGACCATTCAGCAACAGATTGCTGAATTCGATGCTATGAAAAAGTCGCTCATGCGGGATTTGCAGAATCGATGCGAGAGGGTGAGTGTCGATATCCTTTTAGTGGCGTGAAATCACTAACGATCATTGCCAGGTCGTTGAACTCGAAATTTCTCTCGATGAGACGCGAGAGCAATACAACAATGTTCTTCGCACGTCCAACAATCGGGCCCAACAAAAGAAGATGGCGTTCCTCGAGCGCAATCTCGAACAACTCACCGTCGTGCAACGCCAGCTCGTTGAGCAGAATAATAGCTTGAAGAAGGACGTGGCCATAGCCGAGCGAAAACTCATCGCACGAAATGAGCGAATACAGAGTCTAGAGAGCTTGCTACAAGACAGCCAAGAGAAATTGACGCAAGCAAATCATCGGTTAGCTACCACTTTTCACATGTCTCTGTCATCGTCGTTAGAAGGGGAAGAGGAAGAAGGATATCTGGTGGTTGCACCTCCCACGTATTCAAACTCGAAGGGCTTTGAAAGCGTCCCTGCTTTCCCGAGCTCAGAAGATTGGGAGGTTGTTACCCCAGAAAATTGGCAAATCATGGCATCACATCCACGTCAAAACTATGTTAAACACAAAGCTAACCACTCTTCCCACCCTAGATTCGAAGTACAACTCACAGCCGTGAAAGAGCGGCTCGAAGCTGCCAAAGCCGGCTCCACACGCGGACTGGCGGACTCGATGTCCGGGCAGTCGTTTGCCTTTTCTGGTGGCTCACGAATTGCGAAGCCGCTCAGAGGTGGCGGCGGCGGCGGCGAACAATTGCCCGTCGCAGGCAAGCCGACGATAAATTCGTTAAAAGACATGGACGTTCAAGGTGGCGGTGCGGGGAAACGGGGGAGTTGGTTTTCAAATATGAGGGTATGATGATTTGGGTCGTTTTGGCGGCATGCCTGCTTTTCCCACTCACTTACGAGGGAGGAGCATGAAGACGGCCCTAAGTATTTATCTTGGGGTTTTTGTGGGATGATTGGCATGATCTGGGCGTCTTGTTGGGGACGGACACTCTAGACGGGCGTTTCCTCTTTGGATTTGGATGGGTGCTGTCTGTCGCCTTTATCTATGTACCCCGCCCATTATACTGTCCTACTACTTTCCTTGCTGCTGCTGCCGCTGTCTTGTTCGATACCTTGATTGGGCTTGAATTCGTACGGTAGAACGGAACGGCCATGTAGCATAAGAACACGCTTAGATGTATACGATCTCCTTCAACCCCTCCTTCTCACTTTGCACAATGGCATTCGAGTACGATACGTCGCTGGACCGGTCCCGCTGGCAAGATCTATATTCTCCACATCTCCGCGACGAAACGACTTGTGGGGTCGAATAGGTATCGCAGCCATGGCCTAGGATGGTGTACCTCACAGGTCAGATGAAATGAATTTCAACGACCGGAAGTAGAGACCTCTGTCTAATTGATCGCAAGCAGTGACCTTCCTCTTTACATACCGAAGAAGCCGATTCTATCCAGGAGCGAAAATGGTATACATACAAGATCTTCCTTTTTTCGCCTGCCAAACGCTCATGAGTGTCGATTGTCCATACATAACCTTTGATACATCCCGTATCTTTTTTCCCAGAAACGTACGCCATACGTGTAAACAATCCCAGTCATCGCCAGATCTGCCATGGCGTTTATATCACAGAGCAGATGCAAGTTTGCAAGAAAAACACAAGGATTAGAAGAGACAAAGTCACAATCAGCTTCGGTCGCCACCGTAACCTCCTGAGCTCCTGCCACCATAGCCGCCCTCGTTGCGGCCTTGGTAGCCGCGGGAGCTTCCCCGATCGCCAAAGTCGCGTCGTGGAGGTCTGTCACCGCTTCCAAATCCGCCGCGACCACGAGAAGAGCCTCCTCGGTCGCCGAATCCACCTCGAGACGATCCTCCTCGGTCGCTGAAATCGCGTCGGGGAGGTCTGTCTCCTCCAAATCCACCACGGGACGATCCTCCTCGGTTGCCAAATCCACTACGAGATGCGCCGGACATATCATCATCGCCAAAGCCCGAAGAAATGTTGAGACCTGGTACACTCTCAATTCTAAGCTTCTTGGCCAGTCCCATCGGAATCGGTGGTGGCTTCTCCAGGCCCCATCCATAACGTGCAAGTCTGTTCATGGCCTCGATCAAGTCTCGCTTTCTTGTAACATGACCGTGGACCCCTAACAGTGCACGGTAGGCCTTGCCTATATCCTCGGAGTTCACCCGCTTCAGTGCCTTTCCAAGATGCATCAAGATAGAGGCGACATGAGCCGGAACTTGCGCAGACGTGGACATGTCAATCTTAGCCGCGTGCAGACTATCATCAGGCAAGATTGGGAGGTTTCTAAGACGGGTCCGGGCCTCCGCCATTTCGAGTTCAGAAAGTACCAGCCAAGCCTCTCCTTCCTTTCCAGCCCGACCAGTACGTCCAACGCGATGGATGTAGGTGTCGCGATTTGATGGCTGACCGATCTGAATGACATGAGTCACGTTGGGGAAGTCCATACCTCGTGCTGTGACATCTGAAGTAAAGAGGATTGCACTTTCGGCGCGCTTGAAATTGTCTGCGGCCCTTGTCCGTTGGGTTTGGTTAAGTTTTGCATGGATCTCATATACTCTCGTTGAGCCAAGTGTGTACTCTCCGTCTGTGCCACACAATTGGCGAAAAGCATTGGCAGCCAGACTGACTTCTGCAGTTGACGCGAAGAATGCCATGGCCTTGAATGGCCTTCCATTTTCGGCGGCCTTGATCTCGCGTAGAGCCAATTCGTACAGAGTTGGAAGCAAATTTTCAAGTCCGACCGCTGACACCAACTTTTGAGGTACCCTGTCGATAGTGGGAGACTCGTTGTCCTGTACACACTTTACGAATTGGTATCCTTTCTTGAGCGTTTGCCGAACAAGGTGGATGACCTCACGGGGAATGGTGGCGGAAAACATCAAGGTCTGGCGATCTTTCTCCCGAATAGGTGGAACCAGTCTTTGAATTTCCTCGATTTCAGGCCAGAAACCAGCATCTAGCAATCTGTCGGCCTCATCGAGAACGAAGCAATCTAGCTTAGGTGCGGCAACTCCACTGTAAGGATCGCCGAGAATGTCCTTCAGACGGCCAGGAGTTCCAACCATGATATGACATCCCTCCCTTTGGGTCTTTCGCAACATAAAGGACTTTTGTGTGCCACCAACTGCGGTTTGTACAATGACATTCGTGTTTCTGCATAGTCGCTTAGCTTCTTCGCCAATTTGCTCGGCAAGTTCACGGGTCGGTGAGATTATTATGGCGCGAATATCGGAGGCTTGTGTCCTGTTTCCACGCGTACGGTATGCGAGATCTGGGTCGGCTTGAAGGATACGTTGAAGGATAGGGAGGAGGAAGCCAATCGTTTTTCCCGTGCCGGTCCTAGCTTGGGCGATGCTAGTCTTTGGTTAGCATTCTCATGACTGGTTCTTGCAGTGTGCCATACATATCGGTGCCGTCCAATGCAGCGGTGATTGTGGCGCTTTGAACCTCCGTCATGGTCTTGAGGCCCATCTCTTCTGTGAGAGATTTAACAACATTCTCATGAATAACACCCGTCGTCGCAAGATCTTTGAACTCGGTCAAAGGGCCTTGGAATTGATCGACTTCTTCTTCGTCTCTTTCTGTTTCGCGCATGGTGGCCTCTTGCAGCCATGTCGAAGATTGATGGAAGGTTCTTGAGCGTGGTACTCGTGTGATGTGCGAGGATAACGAGGAGGGGCGGAAGCTGGATACTCTCGAGGACGATGTTGCAGAAGCGATTGACCTAGGAATCGATGCCGCGCATCTTCGTAGGCCTCCCAGCATGGTGGGAGAGATACCGAAAGGACGGCAGATGATTGACGTGTATGACAAGACAGACTAGGGTGGCAGTGTTGTGAAGGAGAGAAGGAATGGGACAATGGTATAACAATGAATTGGTATGTCTGGATGCTGCTATGTTAATCGAGTAAGACAGTAAGTTTGTAGAGATAATTTTTTGTTAGTAGATGCACGTGATCCGTCTCGATCCGCCTTGCGGGAGAGATGCAATTGTATATGGCGAATGAGCGATTCCTGATAGTGTCAGGCATAGAATTTACCCGCATCAATGGCTGTCTGTTGTTCGAAAGCTAGAATTACATGCAAACGAGTGCGTGTATGGATATAGGAGATATGCAGACTCGGAGGTGCCGTCGATTCGGCCTTGCAGCAGCTCAGCCAAAAAGGGGAGATGCCACTTTGAGGGCCTCAAGGGGACATGTAAACTCTTGACCACGCCAATTACAACAACTCTTCGACCTCAAATCCAACAACACCATGTCCATCATGCAGTTCGCCAGCTATCTGCTGTTTCTCGCCCTCCTCCCGTTCGCATCTGCCCTCAAATTCGACATGGCTGCGCATCACGGCCACGAATCAGCTAGCAAAGAACGGTGTATACGGAATTTTGTTGCAAAGGACCAGCTTGTCGTGGTGACGGCGAATGTTGACGGATTTAGAGGGGACGGACAGCAGCTGAACATGCACGTTCGTATTCACTCTGCCGCGGGGGCTATTGCGATAGTCGCTAACAAGGCCATGTCCAGATCAAAGATGCAGTTGGAAACGAATATGGACGACCAAAGGACGTTGTAGGCGAGAACAGATATGCCTTCACCTCGCATGCCGACTCTGCGTTTGACGTCTGCTTCGAGAACATCATCACACATGGTATGGCGGTACACCAGGTGCTCTCTAATTGCCATGGTTGACGAAACAACAGCACGAGACGTCGTCAACCCGTCGCGGCACGTCGAACTCGACATCGACATCGGCGCCGACGCAAAGGACTGGTCGGCCATCGCCGCAGGAGAGAAGCTTAAGCCCACCGAGATTGAACTACGAAAGGTAGAAGAACAAGTTGCTGAAATCGTGGCCGAAATGGACTACCTCCGAACCCGAGAACAGAAGTTGAGAGACACAAACGAGAGCACCAATACGCGTGTCAAGTGGTTCGCGACTGGGACAATGTTCTTGTTGGTCGCATTGGGCGCGTGGCAGGTTATCTACCTCCGAACATACTTCAGGTAAGCTCGTAGTCTACCCTTGATGTAAGCAGTCGCTGACCTGTCGTTAGATCCAAGCATCTTATCTAGATACGATACCCCCTCCACCCTGTACTTTTATGAGACCTTGGGCCGTGGCGTTGGAGCATTGCTGGCTGGTCTGGTGGGCAAAAGCTTTTCGTTTGAGCGGGTGTCGATTGGTGCCTACAATGTATAATGATCGCAATCATGGATACCTGGGATTTCTCACGCTCTCAAGATCCACGCTAGATTTTATAGAACATCAACGGCAGGCTTTCTGTTACCTTGACTTCGTGCGACTCATTTCAAGATCGCATTCAGCAGGGCCTTTGCATCCTTCAACTACAACTCGTATCCCAAGACTGGAACCCGATCCCAAATTATTATCATTAGCGATATATCCTAGCAATCATGCGAGTCACACATTGCCAGAAATAATCATCGTTCTTCCTCCTGAGTCGAGGCAAAGGACTCCAAAGTTAACGTTATAAACAACGGCCGCCATATACATTTTCCGTGCGCTACTTGTAAGACGTACTCACCGCAGCAGCTGAAAACCAATCGTGAATCATTCTTCAATCTTGTACCGTTGCTGAAAAGACATCCTCAACAAAGCCGATCGAGACACAACGGCGTGATTTTTTGGTGGGCGGTGTAGAGATGGTTGATGTGGTCGTTTGAAACAGTGGCGGTGCGTTTGGTTGATTGAGTTGAATGTGATGTTGATTTTCCTACCAAATCATCGAGTAGGACGCATCAGCCTTTCTGGAATCGGTACCTCACCAATCCCCTATCATCTCCCACTGTCAGGTAAAGTCAGATCTCATTGCTCCCTCCCCAACACTCCCTTTGCCATCTCCCCCGTCCTCATCCTCTCTCCCTCCGCCTCTCTACCAACTTGTCCCACAAATCCTCCCTCCAGGATATCAATCAGCTCATCCAATCTCTTAATGCAGAGATCGGTGTGTTCATGCTCCGCCAACTCGGCATTGACCTCATTGACGAGAAGAACGGTGGCGGCGCCAGCGTGATACCCAGCCGTCATGTCGTCGATGGAGTCACCGACCATGATGAGGTTCTTGGCTGAGGGGAGAGACCATTGGCTGGCGATGTGGAGGATACCGGCCGGGGAGGGTTTGGGAGGTCGGAAGTCGCGTGTGCTGTCTCCGCATTAGTTCTAACCCTCATATGTTATCTGCTTGCATGTAAAAGGAAGGATAACCCTACATAATCGGGGCGAAATCGTGGCCCTTCATGAATTTCTCAATCAGATGATTTACAGGTGTGTCGAAATTCCTCGTGCATATCCCCTTTCTTATCCCACGTTTTTGTAGATACTGCATCAGTGGGAGGAGACCCGGTTGCGGGGTTTGGTTGACCATGGCTGTGCTCTCGATGTCGCGGATCTTTTGCATGGCCGGCTCTTGTTCGTGTTGGGGGAGGGAGTAGATGTGGTCGAGGATGTCAGTAGGTTTTTCTATGCCGAGGGCGGATCTCATCTCGGCGAACATGTAGTTTTGTGGTTCGCCTTTCTCGGGTGGTAGGTTAGCTGAGTTTGGCGAGGAGGTGGCTGTAGTGTATGTTTGATGGATTTGATGTGAGATGTTTGAATTTGATAAAGAAGAACTCGAGGAAAGAGAAGAATGGACAATTGACCTTGGAGAAAGTGAAAACCTTCGGCCCAGCCAGCCCGTGAATGTTGCGGATCTCTGCAGTGAGTCTGCTGTTTTCGAGGCAGTCTAAAACTAGGGGGCAAGCAGTTTAACAGCACGGGATGCTTTTGCTTCATTGTTCCCAAAGACTACGAATTCAGCAGCTCAGTTCCTATCACATCCATACAACCTGAACGATCTTGTTGGTGGGGGATCCTCAACAGCAACCGAAGTTGACAGGCTTTTGGTAATTCGTCGAATCCAGCTGCCACGAACCAAAAACATTGATCGAGGGCAACAAGAATAGTGCTTGATGGCAGGCTTTGAAAGATAGGACTGGGAATTGATCTGAGGAATTGGATTTGATGAAACGAGCAAGGTGTCGGAACGAAAACAAGCATTGAACATGAATGGCGCGAAGGATACACGAGGATGAAATTTCAAATCATGAACAAGAAACGTACACAAAGTTCCATCAACGTCGAAGACAATTCCATCCAGTTTTGGGCCTTGGCTCGCAGCTGTTCGATCGGGATTCAATGCAGCGAAGCGACGCGGCTCTTGAGCGAGAGTTCGACTCATGGTTGGGAAGGATCGTGTGATAGTCGACGTCGAGATGTGCAATTGGAGCCGGGTGATAGGCTGGGATATTGTTCTAGGAAGAAGGCTTCGTAGCACAGACATCAATTGATAAGTTAGGCCTGATCTTTAAGGTGTTCTTGAGCATTGGTCAGGTTCCAACAAGGACCAAATGTGACAGACGGGAAGAAGTGGCCGTTGGAGCTAAAAGCCACCCGTTGGAAGCTCGAAGCGGAACTCGACGATACACACTTGTGAAGAATCAATTGGCAATCAGAGACACTCCTCCGGAACGAATTGGCTGCATTTGAGTGAGAGCGTCTCTACCTAAGACCTGCCAATCAAAGGCTCGTATGAAACGTCTCCGTGCAGCGCAAACGGAGGATAGAGGCGATAATTTATGCAGCAAAGGCCACATAGCCCTCTCTTTGTCGGGGCCTTCTAGAAGCTTTCCGCTCGGATATGCTTGGCAAGGTCCAATGTTAACAGTTGTCCTTCCAGCAACCCGACGCCCTTTACAACACCATCTCCCCCCATAAATCTGGGTTGACAGTCGATTTTCCTCCTCAGCTCGCTCCTTCAACACTATCTCTCGCCTTTGGCTCTCATTCTCTCCATCCCGAGGACTTGCCCTCCTATCAAACAGCTCCTTGAAGCTTTCCCCTCACCATGCGCTTCTCCCAATTCGCAACCGCAGCTCTTGCTGCTGCCGTCGTGCGCGCCGATGCCGTCGAAGATGTCAAGGAGGCCGCATCTGATGCCTCTTCATCAGCTGCCTCAGTAGCCTCGTCGGCCACTGCTGTTTCCAAGCCAACATTTACTGTACGTTCACAGCCTTGCGCACCCACATAGCTGTATCACTAACACTTACCCAGCCCACAACCATCCAAGGCGCTCCCTTCCTGGAACAATTCACAGACGATTGGGAGACAAGGTGGAAGGCGTCGCATGCAAAGAAGCAGAACGACAAGAAGGAGGATACAGAGGAGTGGGCATTCGTCGGCAACTGGGCTGTCGAAGAGCCACATGTCCTCAGTGGTATGGTTGGTGACAAAGGTCTCGTCGTCAAGGACAAGGCTGCCCATCACGCCATTTCATCAATCTTCAAAAAGGCCATCAATCCTAAGAAGCAGCCCCTTGTTATCCAATACGAAGTTAAACTGCAGGGTGAGTCTGTTCAGTACTTCAACCGCAGTTTGATTGAACTAACACTCGAACAGAGGGTCTTGAGTGCGGTGGTGCTTACTTGAAGCTGCTCCAAGATAATAAGAAGCTCCACAAGGAGGAATTTTCCAATGCCTCCCCCTACATCATCATGTTCGGTCCCGACAAGTGCGGCGCAACAAACAAAGTCCACTTCATTTTCCGCCACAAGAATCCCAAGACTGGCGAATACGAGGAGAAGCATCTTTCTAACCCGCCCATGGCTCGTATCTCTAAGACTACGACTCTCTACCAGCTCGCTGTCTTCCCCAATCAGACCTACACCATTGCCCTTGATGGTGAGGTTGCACGTACTGGCAGTCTTTTTGAAGACTTCACCCCATCTGTCAACCCTGAAAAGGAAATCGACGACCCCGATGACAAGAAGCCAGAAACTTGGGTTGACGAGGCCCGTATCGAGGACCCCGAAGCGAAGAAGCCAGAAGACTGGGACGAAGATGCGCCTTACGAGATTGTGGACACCGAGGCTACCCAACCTGAGGATTGGCTTGTTGATGAGCCAACAACCATCCCGGATCCAGAGGCCGTGAAGCCCGAAGACTGGGATGATGAGGAGGATGGTGATTGGATCGCTCCCACCATCCCTAACCCCAAGTGCGCTGAGGCCTCTGGTTGCGGTGAATGGAAACCACCAATGAAGAAGAACGAGGCCTACAAGGGCAAATGGACTGCACCTTTCATCGACAACCCTGCCTACAAGGGTGTCTGGGCTCCACGCAAGATTGCCAACCCTAAATACTTCGAGGACAAAACCCCAGCCAACTTTGAGCCATTGGGCGCTGTGAGTGTATATGCGCTCTGTAATTATTCTTAAACTAACATAATCCAGATTGGTTTCGAGCTTTGGACCATGCAAAACGATATCCTCTTCGATAACATCTACGTTGGACACTCTCTCGAGGAGGCTGAGACTCTTAAGGCGGCTACCTACGACGTCAAGATCGCTGTTGAGAAGGCAGAGGAAGAAGCCAACGAACCTAAGCCAGAGGATCCTGTCAAGTCCCCATCCGACCTCGTCTTCAAGGATGACCCAGTTCGCTACGTCAAGGAGAAGTTTGACCTCTTCCTCAATCTCGCCAAGAAGGACCCAATCCAAGCCGCCAAGTCTGTTCCAGAGGTTGCCGGTGGTCTCACCGTCGTCATCATCACGGTTCTTGCTCTTCTCCTATCCACTCTCTTTGGCGGCTCTGCTCCTTCTAAGGAACAGATCAAGGCTGCCGCAGAAAAGGGCAAGAAGACCGCTGTTGATGCAAAGGACCAGGCTGCTTCCGCAGTCGCCTCGGCTACCGAGAAGGTCCAGGAGGAAGCCAAGAAGCGACAGACGCGATCTAGCGCACAGTAAACGCCCCAATGCTGTGTAAGAAGGGATGGATGAAAATGATGCAGTCTGTAAGGCGCGCCTCTTTTGCTTGGCAGTCGACCCTGGTATGCGGATGCATAAAAGCAACAGCTTGTAGGGGGATGCACTCTGCCACGTGGAGTGCGGAGCTAGCTGCCTGCATAAGCAAATGTCTTCCAAAAATTAGTTTCATTATACTGCCATCGGCTTGTACCACCATCTACCAGGGAGTTTGGGCCGCAGGTCTTCTGCTGACATCTGGCGTACTTGATGATACGAGATATACTATGTATTTGAATCGAGTGAATCATTTTTGCAAATGTAGTTTGTGTCATCTTTATGTGTGACGGTGTGGGTTTGCCCGAACGACATGCCAGCGCCACACGGATTATCGAGATTTGGAAAAAAACACACTCTTGATAATTCGATAGCCAATGCCTCCGGAATAGGTCGCTTGATCGTTGCATGACTGTGACGCTCTCATTCCGTCATCGAAACAGGATGGTATACCATTGGAGAGATATCCCTCAAGCGCATCACATTTGTTGTTCCATGGTTCTGAATTGTCTTCGCGAGCACTGGAGTTGTTGAAAAAGAGAGACGGGGAATGTGCAGGGAGAAAAATTTCATGTATGTGAGTGGGAAATTTGTGGTGCTGTCATCGTTTAGACTGAGATATTACTAGTATGGATGGTCGTGCCAGTGGAGTCTTGTTATCCGCTTCGTGCGACTATTTCTCAAACGCATTTTTGTCTGTGCGATACGTAGTATCCTGCGATCTAAGGGACGGAAAAGGATTTATTCTCAAGGCTGAATTGAATGGCGGTTTGGTCAGTGGTGATGCTCCCGAATATGCGGATGGGTGCTCTTTCAAGATTTTGGCCTTCATAATGTAAAACAAACTCTCACTGAACAGATAACATCCGATGTGGTGTATCGGCTAGCATCACCCGCTTTCATCAAGAGCGCCGGGTAGAGCCGGGTTCGACTCCCGGCATCGGAAAGCTTTTTTGATTTATCCACTCCGCAGTTCTGCTTTCTCGTTTCAGAAGGTTGCATTACTTTTGTCTGGTTTTGCAGCATCCTAACACTGCTGTACAACAGTAACGACGGTCGACAGCGCGATTTTCTTTTAACTTTGGCGTTGGATCTCGTCCATTTTTTATGAGACGAACACAGGACCATTAGCGGCAACACCATAAGTGAAATAAATACTCATTCAGTACCAAGCTACGTCAACCAATAACAAAAGATTCCTCTAGGTAAGCGTGGCCCACAAAAGACTACTGCATCAAACAATTTTTAGGTATCCATTTGCTCTTCGCTCCCCTTGTTTCCACATCAATTGAGCGCACATACGAGAAAGAAGACCAGGAAAATCTTACTGAGGAGGTTCCAAGTTCGTATACTTCTCAATCCTTTGCAAACAACCAAAGCGCAAGTTTCCCTGATCAAAGACCTGAGCAGCAAGAGAACAACACGTTAGCAAACCCTCCAGAAGTGCAAAGGGGTAAAATGGTCTCAGGGACCTGAGAAGAGAGAGAACTCACAGCATAAACTCCCTTCAACCACGTATCACCAAGTATATCAAACGGCAAGTCACCACGAGACTGGATCCCGCCATAAGTGTATCCAGGCTGCGTTTCAGCAAACAAGAGATCCTCCTTTCCACAATTGAACACCTTGTCTTGAGTGCCGACCGCGAACCCAACCAACGGAAGATGCTCCTCCTTGGTGTCAGTAGGGAAAACGTAACCTTGATTATCGGGATCATAGTATGCTCCTGGGATCGTGGCATAGATGGCATCGCAGACATGATCAGACACGAGGGCCAGTGTCGTTCCCGTGTCGGCAATTGCCGTATTTCCCCCGCGAGGATATAATTGACCATTGATTGTGAAAGAAGGTGAAGCGAATTTCCAGAATCCCTGATGCGGATCGACCAGAGGAGTGTAGTAAGGTTCCGTGACGTTGGAATGCTTGAGAACATCCTGATCGATGTAGCCGAACGTGTAGAATGATTGGCCCTTATCGTCCTCAGCGGTATCTCTCCAACTGCTCAGGTAGGCGGTGAACAGCGCGTTTGGGATGTCCTTTTGGGTGATCATGTTCTCCACTGGAGTTTGTACACGTTGGGGACGGACGGTGTTGATATTTCCCATGGCAAGACCGAGCAGACCATCTCCTGCACTGGTTTTGAACGAGGGGGAAAGCTGTTGTGCACATTCAATGGCCTGGTTTTCCACCTTGATGCTTCCGATGGTAAGAGAATCAGTGACGACATTGCCGGAAGCAGAGGATCCATCGCCGTAAGCGATCTTCCATGTACTCCCGGACATAAGACTGGCTGTAGGAGAGGATTTGGAAGGGTTGTAGATGTGTTTCCCTTTCTCTTCGCCCTGCTCTATCGTCTGGCGGTCAAGATAAGTTGACCAAACCTGCACCGTGTTAGTTGCAAATCAGAAGTATGCTCAAAGTGACGTACCCAGAGATCACTAGAGCCAGTGTCAAAATCCAGAATCATCGTCTGGTTGCCAATGATGACTGGTGTGAGATACATCGAGTCATTTTGCTGATCATCTGTGCCAGCTTTGGCCCCTTGTGTGGAGGATGGATCGATTGTAGATGCATGAGTGCCCTCTCCTGCAGCAGAAGGCTCTTTGTGGCGCAGATGATGTGACTTCCGGAGCGAATAGACCTCCTGCAAACCAAGGGCTTTCTTGTGAGGTCCGTCCTGTTCGCTGTGGATGCTTGCCTCACGGAAGAACGGACCGTCCATGGTTGGCTTGAAGCCGTCTTTGAGCGACTTAGCACACTCACCGGAACGTAATCAATGAGAAGGAGTGACTTACACTTCTGTAGAAGCCAAACATATGACTTGATGCCTGATTTCTTGTACTGTGGGTTCTCGTAGACAGGGAGACGAGTTTGCTGAATAGAAGACATGGCGAGAGGTGCGGATTGACTGCCTGAACAAAGATATGGCTTCTGGCTAAGAGCGACAAGTGACTGGGTAGATGCAGTGAGGTCTGGAGTGTTATTTAAGCTAGGGGCTGTGTAGGATTTCGACAGTAAAAGGTTTAATGAGATGGCGTTCTGGTTGTGAGTATGGGCGGATAAGGTATGCCCTCTCTTTGTTGACGACAGCAGTTCATTGCTGGCCTTGAGTGCATGCCTACGCTCTTGCTGTATTCAGGTACAGTGTCATCTGAACTATCATTCCAATACATCATGCGTGCATTAATATCTGTAGCGTTGAACTTGTGGCGATTGCTTTTTTTCACTCACCAGGGATTTGGTAAGGCTCTATCTGATCTGCGAGGCATGATCGCAGAAGTATAGCAGAAGTGCACTCACATTCACGCGCTCGACATTGAGTAGCAGAGGCAGCTGCTTTATACACTAGTTGCCCGGCTCTTGCCCATCTGACAGATTGTTGCCAAGCTCCCGCAGCTTATGCTAGACATCGGGACCCAAGTTATATTTTTCGGAGCGACATTGACATCAGTACACTTCCGGCAATCTGTATTTCTCAGGTCGCTACGGATCTTGGTGTCGTTGTTTCTGATAAGAGAGGCTTGATCGTATGTATTGTACCTTGTTCCCCACTATAGTCCTAGGCGACTTTGGGCTATGAAAGCCTGCCTTCCACAGTCTTGGTCGATGTCGGCTTCCAGAGATACCATGGTCAGCGCCTTCCTCGCAGCAGCTTGATTGTCATCTTTGACTATCAACCGTGCCAAGCAGGCATCATGTCCAGCGTTGTAGCTCACCGTCAGCGTTCACAAGCAATACGAGTATCCAATTTGACATCGATATTGATACACTCCTGGCGAAAGGGCACAACGTCCCTTAGAATGAGAAGAACAGGTTCTCTCAAGCTCGTTCGAATATTCCAGTCGAATTTGTGGATTCAAAGATGCTAAGACATGGTCCGGATCCAGGTTAGTCGTGATAGAGGCAAAAATCAATCGTCTCTTCAGACTCAGACCTAGATCTCGGTACCCCCATCAGCTTGATGATAGGTAGATACTGGTAGAGATGACATGGCATCCAAGGATCGAGTGCGTCGATGCGGTCTTGTGCAATTGCGGCCACTTGCCCAGAAAAAAGATCAGAACCTTTGTACAGTTCTGACCAGAAAGTTGGTAAAATGCAGAACATGCTGAGCCGATGAGGATCCGTGCCTCGAACGCGTCAAGCATCGTGTGAGATGCGACAGGCACGAGAGGTGAAAACGCGCAGCTATGATAATGAATAAATGTGTGGCTGTGTCGTGCAAGGGAAGTGAAGTTGACGGAGAATTGAGTCGCGTGTGGCGGAATCATTTCCACCTCTCCGCAAACTGCTGGGACAGCTGAAGCGTGATTTGCGTTGTGAGATCTGGATGCTTTGGCAGCACGTATATGTCCCAAACGGTAGTATGTTATCGTACAATTCTTTCCTTCAAACTGATCGCCAATGCTACAAGTCTTGCTATCGTGATGAAGAGCAACGGCTGTTTCAAACATCAAAATTGCGGATTGGGGGCATAAATGCCATGCCACCGCCTCCAATCCCGGTGATAGTCTGACTTAAACCTTGGCCGTCCACCTTTGCAGAAGTCTCATGAATTCCTCCAGCACTCCGATCAATGACATGCTTCCTCAGCTTAGCCAGAATTTTCGAGTTCTTCCATCGCGAAGGAACAGGCCTGTAGGCAGCTTTGAATGTGCCAATGGTTTGCGCCCATTCGCCCTTCGCAGGCGCCACTGGCTTTGTCTCTGCCGGTGTACCTTGGGCTGTGGGAGTCGCAAAATCGGGTCCTCCCCCTTCAGCATATTCTTGTGATGTAGGCGGAGGTTGCTGGGTCGCCCAGTAGTAGATGTCCCAGTCGTTTTCGTCCAGGAATATGTCATACTGCTCGAGCTCTTGAGGGGTCATAGTTGAGAGATGGGAATCGGCGAAAGTGGAAAGGAGCAGATCAGCTTCCAGCATCCCCCTTTTTCTGCTCTGATCTGTGGTTGCAGCATGTTAGCATTTGGTTGATGTGCAAAGGATAGCCAAGATCGCATGACAGTATAAACGGACATAATAACCTCGCTCTCATTGTGTTGATATCCTCTCCAGTCCTTCGAAGTGGCTCGACCCTAAACGAACCGCCTTCAATCTCGCCCACTTTGAGATCGGCATTCACTCCTTCCTTGGGAGCCGTTTGCGTCCCGCCTGTCATTCGCTCTGTATTCTCTGGAGTGGAATCTTTGGGAACAAAGTTGGGATCGACGGAGGATATGAACTCTGGAGGAGCTTTGTCCTTGCCAATGCTAGGCATCTCGTTGGCGATGGTGGAAGTCGTGTTTGTCATGTGGGGATTCAAAGGTTTCTCCGTCTGATTCTTCCTATGCTCTTCTGCATTGCTATGACCTCGATCGTTGAGTGCAAATCGTCTGGTAGAGGTGCCGAATGCTCTTGAGCTCGAGAGCCCAACTCGCGCGGAGCGTAAAAGCAACCTGGATGTAGACATTGCGTTGCTGATGGAGAGGGTGTGCAATTGAAGTTGTTGAGTAGGTTTTAATTGCTGGCAGTCGAGGTATTAGAAGTAGATGATCATTTCGTCATACATTTTCTGTACCATGGGTCCATGGTTCTTGGCATGATCCGACGTTGTCGACGTGTTGAAAGCTTTTCCAACTCCAAACACCATCATCCATACCAGCATGCCACCCTTGGAATCTAGACTTTACGATAATCGCTGGTTCTCCATTGGACAAGCATTTGCCAGGAGGCGCTGGCGCCAACCGACGTCGTACAATCCTCTTCAGCTCTGACCACGCACCAAAGTCCTGCATTACCCCAGTACTGAAACCCATCACCAGCATGTCCAAGGACCTCTGGAGTATCAGCCTGAGGGCTCGCAACCCTTAGCACTGGAGCTATCAATCTCTCCTCATCGAAATGCAAGCTGAGAGAGAGATTCAAAATGTCCCTCGCCTCGACTGCTTTCATACATCGCGTCGCCTATTTCTTAATATGCTTCCGTTCGACGCGTCTTTCAATATTTACCTCAGCCCTACCGTCTCTTTATCTACTTAATTCTCTTAGCAGAAATGCGTGCCCCCGTCTCCTGGTGAAGGAGTTGCTTCCGAAGCCACACGATACAGGAGTCTGCTTGCAGAATGTCCAGCCTCGGACACCCCACAACAGCCTTCACAAGCTAATGTCAACCGCTTTTGAAAAGATCATGTCAATGAGTTTCAAGCTTCGAGGCCTGTCTCTATGTCAAAGCTGTGTTCCTCGGCAGTCGACAACAACCAGCAAGAAAGACTTGGCTTACTCTGCTTTAAGGATAGCGCAAGATCACTCTGAAAGTAAGATCTCATCTGCATGCATCCCGCCCGATTTTGCGTATCGTACACAACTAGTAAACATCAAACATCATCCAGAAGGTTAGAAAATGCATTCCGATCGGAACAAGACTAAATCTGGCTACGACAGGCCTCATCACTGGAATGCTTGCTGACAGGACTGAATGGATCTCTACAAAGGATTTCGTGATCAGCATTTTACTTCGATATTACCCAATCACCATAGCAATCGTTCTCTGAGGCGGAATTCGGCTATTGCTGCATGGCTTGCCAGAGGAATGGTTTCAAGGTTTCCAGAAGCCATTTTCTTGCAACTTCAGTCTGTACTTATATAACCACTCACAATTGCTTGTACACTAGCTGGCCTCCATCTCTGCTATATCGCCGCATGCTACCTGCAGGACAGAGCATCAGTACGCAATCAACACGACATTGGTTGAACGACACGCAACCACCATGTCTTTCGAAACCGTACCGGACATGGAGTCATTCCAACAGCAGCACCAGCAACACTCAGACGTATCAAAACAATTCACCAGCAGTGACTCGCGATGGATGCCATCATCCGAGGACTTTTTTGACAGTTTCGTCAACACAGACTCTTTCCATGGTCGTAATGGAGAGTGTCAAAGCGATTTTCCTCTCGACTACCCAAGCATGACGGATTTGATTCCAGAGACACTTGGAAACGACACGCTGGATGACGCATTTCTGTGTTCGGATGAAACAAGCTTCGATGAGGCTCAAGATTCTTGGCATGACTCTGCCGGAGAAACATATGACCCAGCCTTGCCATCTTTCGACGACGCCTTTTCTTCCAATTATGCACCTAGTGGTAGCTTCTTGTCGACTGAAAATGATCCTCTACTAAATCTTGATCCATTGCACTCGCATACTGAGCTTGATCTCGTCGCGCTTCCTGCCAGTCCATCTGATCTCACGCCCGTATGGCCATCAAATCACGACGATCTGCAAGAGACCACCTCATTTACAACCGACGCAGAACGGAGACGGAAGTCGCACGCTGAGGATTCTGAAAGCAACAAGATATCAAGCCATCTAGATTCTTCACGACCAAGAGGTCGGCAGCCAGTGCGAAATCACACAATGCTTGCACAGCGATGGGAAGATTCTGCCCACGCAGATCACGCGAAGACCCAGTCTTCCTCTGATCGAAAAGAGGTGGAGCAATACTCACAGCCGTTGAACTCATATCCTCGATCCCGTGGGGATGGTCAATTACAACCCTCTAACCGATCATACCAGCCACAGAGACATCGATTCGAAGCTGATTCAGCTCCACTCTACCGCGAAATAACGATACCAGAGCGGGAGTTCGACGATACCAAGCTCAAGAAATTCCGCTTGCCGCATTCTCCTATTGGTTCCGCCTCGTTCAAAACCACTCTCGAGAGTCGGACCTCATCTTTTTTCGATACTCAGCCTGATCTTACTTTCTCATCTTACCCCTCCACACCTCGCTCCCACGCAGAGGATCCGAGCCACCCGATGACCCCGCCCCAAGTCCAAGCAGATGGATCCCAACCATGGAAGCAAGACCAGGCAGACGCCCTGCAGAATGGCAAGGCTGAGGAGTGGTGGAATTTACCGACTGGCCAATCAGGCACCGTCTGTGACGCCACTATAATACCTCATACATTAGGTTTAGGGATAACGAACTTGCAATCGACCAGTCTGGGCGAGAGTGGCGCATATCTTAACGAAAGGAAATTCTCGCCCGATGCTTCGATCCCCACGTCTGCACATTCTGGACATTTCTCTTGTGGCAGCAGAGTCTCAGCCTCGTTCGACTCTAGCTATACTGTTCCGCAAGCACAGATGCTACCATTGAGTCAGCAGCATCATATGCAGAGTCAAGCATACGGTCATAATCAGTCTTTCTATCAGCCAAACCCTGCAAACTTTTCACCGGCACCAATGTCACATCAGTCTTTCAATTCGCCGGGATCCATGACTGCACTTCCGTACCTCAACAACATCCAGCGCGCATCATCGATGGCATCTTCCAACCGAGCTTCCTCAATAGCCTTTTCCCGCGCCTCATCCTATCGTTCCTCGCCCTCTCCCTCACCCGGGCTCCCCCATGCGCAAGCCCCGGATCAAAGCCATAGCCTACCTCGCAGCTCAAACCGTCGTGATCAACGTAAACAGAACCGCCGAAGTGCCTCACGGGCTACGAATCATTCGTCACGAGAGAGTAGTCGGGCGACAGCAGCACCAGCGGCAGAACTAGGCGGCTTCATCAACTACACGCCGAACGACAAGAAGAGAATTTTGACCGGTGTGGCGCCGAGCGGGAGTTCGAAAACCAAGGCAAGGAGGGAGAAAGAGGCCGCAGAGCAAAAGAGAAAAATGAGTGAGGCTGCGAAAAGGGCAGTGTTGACTGGCGACATGACTTTGCTGGAGAGGAGTTTCGGGCGTTCGTGATGCGTGGATGATCTTGGGATAGGGAGGACATAAGGAGTGGTACAAAATCGACAACAATGTCTGGGATAATAACGGTGGTAATTTGTCAAGGTGTTGTTGAATTCAGTATATGTTTCTCGGATCTTTGTAAGTCTGTTTCCTTCCATTGTGGCTTCATTATTTTATAATCGAAAGTCCATATCAATCGAAATGTCTGATATTCTTTGGCAATCCACATCCTAGTCATTCATCCAAGGTATGTCTCGATACCTCGAAGTCCTCAAGGAGCAAACCTAAGTCTTGTTGTCCTCCACCACAATACTGACGAGACCACCACGTCATATCCCACCATCGTTTCCTGCCCCGTCTTCTTCAATTAGAACTTGCTCGTGAGTGTCCAACATCCTTCCCAGTGCCAGATCCTGGCATATCGCTTTCACGGCTAGCTATAATGCGCTGGTATTGCTCTTCAAGAAACCGTCTCTCATTTGCGAGACAGCGGTACGTGCGAGCTTTCTCCCTGTACTTCTTAGCTTCTTTCTTGGTTACGAGTAACTCAGCTGCTAAATTCTCGATTTTCATGTTCTTGCAGCATAGCTCCTCGAATCTGCTACTGTTGAGTTTAGTGGTGGCTAAGGCACCCTCTTCTGCAGTCGCTTTGAGATTGTCGATTTGGGCGCGGAGTCTACCGTTTTGTATAATTTGGTCTTTTAGATTCTGGGTCGTTTCGTTCTTGGCTTTGGTACTCTGATCCAGGCGCTGTTCCTTGGTCTTGCCATTAATGGTGAGTTGGCGGATCTCAGCTTGGAGCATGCTGAGTTTTTGAGTTGCGGTTTTGAGTTCATTGAGAGTGTCTTTTAGTTCTGGCTTGACCAAGTTCAGATTTTGAGCTTTCTCGCCTATGGTTTTGGGTTGATCTGCATGTTGCTCGACTATTCTCCTCAGCAAGGTCCATATTCAAGAGTCTGTGTGACTTACACTTGGAGTCAGCCAGCCCACATATGTCATCGCTGGAGATCCCGGCAAGCAGGAAGATGGATGTAAAGAATGATACGACAATGGAAATCCAATAGCTAAGTGGCTCGTACTCTTCGGAGCGCTGGGAGTTGCTGTTCATAATGAGAACATGCTCGACTAGCTGGTGATCTCGATTGGCTAAGCAAATAGTAAGAACGTTTTGCGACAGATCATCTAGATTTATGGTTATAGCATAAGCGCGTTTTGCCACACGATGGTGGAATCTTGCTGGCAGCTACAAGGATAGACAACCAGGCCAACTTTGCTGGAACTCATGGTTTCGCCTATAAAACATTTAGCTGCACAAAGCTGGTGATCATTTGACATTGTCCAGCGGAGATGACAAAGAGCTCTGCGGCAAAGACGTGTACGTTGTAGCATCAAACACGGGTAACGTCTCAAGCCCTTTGACTATACTGACGGATACCAGCTTTTTCCAGAGAAAGTTTCATGCAATGATCTTGGTGCAAGGTAATGAAGAGAGGGTCTGGATGGAGTACAGAGAGGAAAATCGGAGGAAGGCGGGAAGAAGTGAGACTGTCTCCCACCTTTGGCTAGTCCCTTTTGTTCGACTTTGACAAGGAGAGGAGGTGTTCAGCGTACAAGACCAGAAAATCAGATTGCCATACAGCTCCACGTAACGCCTTGCCTTTTATGCAAAAAGATTCTAGCCTTCACGAGAGCGCTGTGACGAGTGGCATATTCTCCCAATTCTCTTATTTAGGCTGTACTCTCTCCATCCAAGTCTCAGGCTTTTCAAGACATGCGCACTGCTGCCAAGATCTTGTCATGTTCTTGAAACAACTCATTCTCATTAGGAATACGGTCAATTTTGCTTTTCAATTAGCCCGTGCTGTCGTTTAAGGGCTTGGTGATGCTGTCCATACATTGAACGAGTCTGTTCTTGTGCCGAATGAGTTTGTCGCTGTATTCAATTTCTTCGTCCTTAGCTCTGGATGACTTCATCCTTGACCCTAGCCTCGTCGGTGATCTTCTTGACCATTCTAGAAACGGAGATGACCTGAACTTCGAGCCGCTTGGTTCGCCAACTTTGAATTAAACAAGAGCGCTAGCCTGCTGAGCGGTCGTGTTCATCTCGAGCTTGTATTAACGTTCTCGGCTTGAAGAGAGCGAATCGCTGTTCCTGGCCACACCGACCTGAAATACTTTGCGTTTAGCCTCGCATGATCTCCTCTGCAAGCTTGCGGTGTTTTATTTGCTCCGTCTCTAGCCGTAGATATTCTATTCTGCCGGTTTCGCGAGACCAGTCCAGATTTCCCGCTCCTCAATCACATCTGGCTCGGTTCTGTAATTTTCGTGTGTCATGCCATATGTGCTCAGTCCACCATCTTCTTTTCGAGCTACGCGAAAGTCAGCCCTGGTAATCAATGACACAGCTAGAAAAATACCTTTCTCCAAAGCTCCTCACCCTTATACTTCCCAACAAACCACGCCGCAAAAGCCCTCGTCACATTCGGCACATCCTCCCACCTCACCTTCTCCTCATCATTCCCAAGCCAATTTACCAAAAACAAAATATCAGCAGCATCTTCCTCCATCTTTCCCTCAGTCAATCTCTCCTTCACCACCCCACATAACTCATTAAGCAGCAAACTGGGATGCAGAAGATATACACCCTCCCTCTCCACCACCCTCGTGCCGCTCTCGAAACTGCCCCTAAAAAGACCCGGCGGGGCAGCAATACTGATCTCGACATTGCACTGACTTATGAAGTGGGTATGGCGAGTTCGAGGATCAACTTCGAAGTGTGCTGTGTCTTTTTTGAGGGTGTTGCGGGTGAGCAGCGTCTGCCCGCGGGGAACAACGAGTTCGATGGAGTCGACGGAGCAGGGTGAGCCCAGGAGGGAGTAGGCTGCACCGCCGATGAGAGCGTAGGGGATATACTGGAGACACTTCGATATCGCGCGGGCGGCTGCGAGAACTTCTGCTGGCGTTGTTTGAGTTAGTGAGCTAGACATGTTGGCATAGCTGTTTCTAGTCAGACGGGATCTCTTCTCGCCAGCGCCAATTGTCAAATCTTGTGTAGAAGTCGTTGGCGCAAGAATTCCTCAACAATTATGGTACTAGTTTCGCAGATTTTGCGGTCTCCAAATATCCTCTCAGAAATGAAAGAATGCAGTACTTGTATCTCTCTCCTGCCTACCAGGCATCAGGATCTCTCTCTCTTTCTCTCTCTCTCTCTCTCTCTCTTCAGCCCCTCATGGAAAGTGGCGTCTTCACGTGAGAACTGTCGCGAACGCGGCGCATAGCTTTCCGGGTCGCGTCCACATACGCCGACTGCCGGACCTCGCACGGAACGGGTAGAAAGGCACAAACAACGGAGCCTGATCCGGGCGCCGAGAGGTGCGAGACGGAGATTCAAGGTGAAAAGGGCAAGGTTGAAGTGGGAACAGTGTGATGAGGCGGCCCATAGAATGGACGCGCCATTACGCGAGAAAATAGAGGTGTGGCATTTGAGCCGCTGAGTGGCTGTGCTCGGCTAGACTTCTTTTGGGACGATCACGTTTATTGTCGTCGAGGATGAAGTACGTACCGGGTATTGTTAGAGGGAGACGGGACTGGCAGTATCAGCCCATCCCGAATGCCTCCATGTTTTCAAGCTATACTGTATCTGTATACTCGTCTCTGGTTTTGAGAACAAGATCAATGAAACTTTTGCGATTTTCTAGACGTTAATAGAAATTAGGACCTTGATCCTGATTTGAGAAGGTCGCATCGAGATAAGTTGATACGTGGGCAGATGGTTAGATCAATGAACTGACGATGTAATGATCTGGTTGAGGAGGTGGAGATTCAGCAAAAAATGACTAGAGTAGATGTCGTGGAGGTCAAGATGCAAGTGAGGCCACTTTTGCAATGACTTCCTCTCGCGAATACAACGCTGCCTACACACCACTAGATAAGGTTTTTTATTCCCACGGCAAGGTGTGAGGAAATACCTCAGTGCCATCTTCACCTCCGGTCCACAGTAGCAATTGTTTGACGACATCTCCCAGCTCACCTGCCACTTCAGGAATGCCCACTTCCGCATCCCATCTTCGATTCAAACGTTTCTTGCTGAGTACGTCGCCTGTCCCATATAGATCCATCGAAAAGGGAAGATATGCATGCCGATGCTCCATCGCTATCGTGCTCTCGAGCTCAAGTTCTAGATAGTCAGACCGTCAGACGCCCACGTAGTAGAGATCATAGTGTCCGTCCTAAAAGATACAAGCGCTAAACATCAGTTGAGATGGTAATTGAAACTGAAAATTGTATTTTCTTTCTGTTTGGTGATGGCTGACATCATAAGCGAGAATGGCACCGGGATAGAAGGTGCTGCGGGAGACTGATCCATGAAGGACAGGCAGGATTGATTAAAGACAGGGAATCCAGCGATCTTTTCGGATATAGCGATCGGAATAGCGCGGGAGTCCTGGCAACATAAACAATCAACAAACCGAATATGGACATGGATCTAATATTCGCTATGAAACATTTCTGAAAAATACTTACGAGAAAAGGGCGGGTCAATACCTTGGACTCTGATACGATTCGATTGCCAGCGTATAGCTTTTGCGTGAAGGTCCAGGAATCGGTTCTTCTTGAAAGCGTGTGTGATAATGATGATTTCGCGAGGATAGTAGCCATGAGTTTGTCTGAACAGGAGGATGGAGAATAGCAAGTTCTGATAGCTGTCCGTCGCGCGCTCTTCGAGAAGAATACCATCGATTGCGTTCCTTCTCGTGTACTTCAGGGCGTCGAGATAGCTCTGCGCCTCACTCAAATGTGGAATCTCTGGGTTTGTTCGGCCTCCCGAGAACACAACTGAATCGACAGCCCTCGTCTCCAGCAGCCCAATCGCCGTTTCAATGTGCTGCAAGAAGGTCAAATGCTCACCAGGTTTCAGGCCAGAACTCTGCTGGAAGCTCTGAAGCCGCCAGTTCTTCTCATCACTCGGATTGGAGCCTTCGTAAATAGCGTGACAGCACACGATGGCCAGGGAGTTCTTCCTGAACTCCATTTCGCCTGCGGGAACGTTGAGTGTGCGGGTTGACCAAGCGCGCGCTGCCAGGAATCGTCACCGAAGCTGACGAGTGCATGTAACCACATATGCAGTGTATGTTGTTTGTGTAAGGATGGAGTCGGGGGGGCTGAGAATCCTACTGTTAGCTGTGGAAGGCAAGGGAGGCTGTGTAGAAGACCTATTAATACCTGCCAATGCATCGCAGCACGGCGCCACCGCAAGGGCTTCCAAGAGACAACTCAGTCTTTGCCGTACATAACAATTGATCTCTAGGACAGAGTCTGATTACTTCAGGAGAAGCTGATCCTCTCCTGTGCCTCGCTCCAATCCTTCTCTCAGGACGACCCCACCTACATTTGAAACAAACGTCTTCTCCCGCAGCCGCTTGCAACACGCAACTAAGGACTCCCGTTGGCTGTGCGCAAGACAGACGCCAGAGCCTTACCCCTTACGGACTACTGTATAAAAGCACAAGACAGGGACAGGGGACAAGGCCAAGGCCTGTGTCTGTCAGGGTGAGGAGCTGAAAAGACCGTTCACGACCACGCGGCGACATTCCTGGCGACCCCGAGATTCTCTTCTGACAAACACACAACAGTTCCTTTTCTCTCCATCCACTCGCTTGTGCACACTCAGCCGCTCGTCTACCATACCGTAATACTATTGCTCCTGCTGTATAATGGCTCACCAAGGCTATGGCGGCGGAGGAGGCTACAATGATCCCCATCACCCTCCTGGATCGGTGAGTACATGAGGCAAACGACGAGGAATGGACTACAGGCTGATTCCTTCATAGCACTATCACGCTCCCGGATCGCGTCGGGGCTCAGATGAAGAACACGAGGTCGCCCAGTCGCTGCTCCACGCTGATCCGACGGGCACCCGCGAGGGCCCTTTTGGCAACCAGTACGCAGCTGAGCATCCAGACCGCATGAGAACTCCTGAAGTAAGACCAACCTCCGCGTACAGCCTCAGTGAGACGTACGCCGACAACACTGGCTATGGACCCGGTTACAACCAGGGCTACGCCGAGGAGCAACAGTCTGGCTATGACATGCCACCCAGAATTGCCTCGCCCTACAGCAGAAGCGAGACGAGCTCGACAGAGGCATGGAGGCAACGCCAGCAGCCTGGCGGTGGAGCTGCTGCTACTAGCGGACTCAAGCGCAATGCTACGCGTAAAATCAAACTCGCCCAGGGTGCGGTTTTGAGTGCCGATTACCCAGTTCCCAGCGCCATTCAAAATGCCATCCAGGCCAAGTACAGGAATGACCTCGAGGCAGGCAGCGAGGAATTCACGCATATGCGATGTCAGTTTGTAAATTTCATGTCTTCTTCGTCGTTGGGCTAATCGCTGTGTAGACACCGCGGCAACCTGTGATCCCAATGATTTCACGCTCAAGAACGGATACAATCTACGGCCGGCCATGTACAACCGCCACACTGAGCTCCTTATTGCCATCACGGCATATAACGAAGATAAAGTTCTCACAGCCCGTACGTTGCACGGCGTCATGCAGAATATCCGCGAGATCGTGAACCTCAAAAAGTCCGAATTCTGGAACAAGGGAGGTCCAGCTTGGCAGAAGATCGTTGTCTGCTTAGTTTTTGACGGTATCGACCCTTGCGACAAGGGAACTCTTGATCTCCTTGCGACAGTTGGTGTTTACCAAGATGGTTTGATGAAGAAAGACATTGATGGAAAAGAGTCAACAGCTCACATTGTGAGTTTGGATCACGACACACTTCTCTTGTGCAGCACTGACGTTACCCTAGTTCGAGTACACTACGCAATTATCGGTGACCGCCAACCAGCAGCTGATTCGTCCTCTCGATGACGGTGCCACGACCCTCCCTCCCGTCCAGATGATGTTCTGCTTGAAACAGAAAAACAGCAAAAAGATTAACTCGCATCGTTGGCTCTTCACCGCATTCGGCCGCATTCTCAACCCAGAAGTATGCATTCTGCTCGATGCCGGTACCAAGCCAGGTCCAAAATCTTTGCTTGCCCTGTGGGAAGGCTTCTACAACGACAAGAATCTGGGAGGTGCTTGCGGAGAGATTCACGCTATGTTGGGTAAGATATACACTAATATATCCTTCCTTCTGTGTACCTCTATCAATCGCTAATGATATTAGGTCGTGGCTGGAAGAACCTCCTTAACCCGCTTGTTGCTGGCCAGAATTTCGAATACAAGATCAGTAACATCTTGGATAAGCCTTTGGAGAGTTCCTTTGGATACGTCAGTGTGCTGCCTGGTGCTTTCTCGGCATACCGGTACCGTGCGATCATGGGCAGACCTCTCGAGCAGTATTTTCACGGTGATCACACTCTTGCCAAAATTCTGGGTCCAAAAGGTATCGATGGCATGGGCATTTTCAAGAAGAACATGTTCTTGGCCGAGGATCGTATTCTTTGCTTCGAACTGGTCGCCAAGGCGGGTTCGAAATGGCATCTTACCTATGTCAAAGCTTCCAAGGGAGAAACTGATGTGCCGGAGTCTGCTCCCGAATTCATTTCGCAACGTCGTCGTTGGTTGAACGGTTCGTTCGCTGCCAGTATTTACTCGCTGATGCATTTCGGCCGGTTCTTCAAGAGTGGCCACAACCCTATCCGGAAGTTTTTCTTCGTCCTGCAGATGTTCTACAACGTTGCCATGCTGGTACTTTCGTGGTTCATGCTAGGTTCCTTCTGGTTGACTACCTCTGTTATCATGGATCTTGTTGGCGGCACTGTCGATGAGATCAAGAACCCAACAAATACAACCGCGAACAAGGGATGGCCATTCGGCATCAAATACTCGCCTCACGTCAATGCCGTGCTCAAGTACATCTACCTTGGTTTCGTTATCCTGCAATTCATCTTGGCCCTCGGAAACAGACCAAAGGGATCCAGAATATCCTACATTGTCTCCTTCTGCGTGTTCGCCGTCATCCAGGCCTACCTGATCGTCTTGTCATTCTATCTCTTAGGAAAAGCCCTCAGCGGGAACACCGTCAAGGACAACTTCAACGACCTCGAGAAGTTCTTCTCCCCAGATGGTGTTGGTGTCATTCTCATCGCCGTCATTGCAACTTTCGGTCTCTACTACATCGCCTCCTTCCTGTACTTCGATCCATGGCACATGTTCACATCCTTCCCACAATATCTTCTGCTCATGCCTTCGTTCACCAACATTCTCAACGTCTACGCTTTCAGCAATTGGCACGATGTATCCTGGGGTACCAAGGGTTCGGACAAGTCTGAGGCGCTCCCGTCGGCTAAGACTGAGAAATCAAGTGACGGCAAACATACAGTCATTGAGGAAGTCGATCTGGCCCAAGCCGATATTGATAGTCAGTTTGAGGCAACTGTGAAGAGAGCCTTGGAGCCATTCGTGGCAACGCCCGAAGACAACACAAAGACAACTGACGATGGCTACAAATCTTTCCGTACCAAATTGGTGTCGACATGGATTTTCTCGAACATCATCATTGTCATTGTGATCACTAGCGAGACCTTTGACTTCATCTTCCCCGTAAGTCATCTCGTCCTAATAGAAACCTCACGTTCACTAACTCGGATCACAGGCGTCATCGGCTGCGACCAAGCGTACAGCCACATTCTTCACGGCATTGCTTTGGGTCACAGCTGGTTTATCCGTTATCCGATTCTCGGGCTGTATATTCTTCTTATTCAAAACTGGTGCTCTCCGCATCACGAGAAAGAGATAGAAGTACAGATGACGGGACTTTCTGGCGGGGGCGTGACGTACGAAAAGTTGCTTTGAAGTTTTGATCTTGCTTAGCGGAGGTGGAGCCTCACTCATCATCACATGCTCGGATTAGCAGGCGTTGTTGTTCTTGTTTCCTTTCAATTTGCTCGCTATTTGGGCATGGATGATCTGATCACAACTGTCCTTCACAGCGTGTGTTGGCTGAATGGATCTATTTTGGGCCAGGCTTTGAGAGTCTGTTGATTCTAGTTTGTATTTGTTAGACTAAGTGTTGGATGTGAGAAATGCTTTTCCAAATACCAATGTCTTGTTGCTCTACTTCCGAGGCTGTCTGATTTCTGGAAAGGTGGGAGAGGTATGAGCCTGCCAAGCAACATCGATACTTGCCAACATTTCGCTCGTCTTACGAGTCGCTGTTGTGTGTAATTCGAAGCGGTTGTCTACTAGTCATAATCTAGACCAAGAATATAGTCGTAAGAGGAGCTGATCGGGTACAGCTGGCTTGCCTTATTGAGTCTCTGGTGCTCTCTTCAGCGCTTCACGAGAACAGCCATCGCAAGAGGAATCAGCTAGCGGCTGGGATCTTGGACTCTTGGTCACTGCAACCTCTTCGAACTATATCTTCGAGGCGTTATTGATAAAATACTGCAGATCGGACCCAGAGTCGATGGGATAGAATGATGGATGTGTGAAATATGTTCTATGTTGTAGATAGGCATTTTTTCATGCGATCTCATCGACCACCTTGTGGTAATTCGATTGATGATGGGCCCAGAACTCCTATCTGACTCGTGACCCGCTGAATCGAGCTCCACCCCCGGATATTGAAACTCCTTGTCGATTATCATCATCATTCCAGCCATGACCACCACCAACACTGACATGCAGGAAATGCCGACCATCACTGCCGATGGACCTGCCTCACGCTCCCCCGATCTACAACACCCAGGCCATCAACGACCTAGATCCCGCCAAACCGCGTGTTTGTCAACTGTCAGTGGCGCGCAGGGCGCCATCGACTCCATGCGGGCATGCGGGCTGGCATGCCATATCTCTTACCCCAGGTTTTTTCAACCTCGCCATACTGCGGGGTTGCGCATGTCGTACAGGCTGTGAAGGCTCTCGTTGGTTGTTGCTGTGTGATCTACGACGCTTTGCATTCGGGTCCATGGCCAGGTTCTGAGAGTTGTTGCCCGAGGATGTGGGTGTGGCAGTTGAGATTCGGTGTCTGGGCTGGTGGGAGACGGCATGGCTGGTTTTCCTATATAGGTGATGGGCTTGAATTGGGTTGGTGGAGGTGGTTTCCGCCTGCTACCGCTTTTTTTCGTCGTCTTGTCGCTTACTTTGCGCACGAGGACGGTGCTTTGGAAAACTTATCCGGTCCTGGTCTTCCCTCGTCGAGATTCTTGTACTCTTCGGATTCACTAGTTAACTGTTGAATCACCCTGGTACAGAGTCAAGATGGGAATGAATTACGATGACCGAGTGAGTCTGTCAGATTTTGGGTTAGAGCCTGTTCACTGACTGGCAGCGTAGGAACTCCAACGCATTGAGCAGGAGCTCCATGTCGAGATCTTGCCAGGTACAGAGGTCATGACTGATCTGGCCTCGCACCATTTCCTCAAAGGAGGAACGACAGTGCTCGTACCACAGCCGACAGGTATACATGGCCTCTCATACAAGAAGGATCTCTCTAACCAATTGTGATCATAGATGATCCAAACGATCCACTGAACTGGAGCACGGGCTGGAAGATCTCAGCCGTTACTGCGAGCAGCATGGTGACTTTCTCGCAAGGCTTTGGACCCTTAGCCTTGGCCCCCATGTTTGGCGACTACATCAAGGCTTTCAACTGCACGCTTGCGGAAGCCGTACAATTCACTGGTATCTGTATCCTCGTCCTAGGCTTCTCAAACTTTCTATGGGTGCCCATATCTACAAGCTTCGGACGGCGGCCGGTTATGCTTTTCTCCTCGTTGATCTCTATGGGCTCGTGTATATGGAGAGCTCGCGCAATGACCTATGGGTCCTTCATGGGAGCCTGCGTTTTGAACGGAATCGGAGCAGGTCCGGCAGAGACCATACAGCCAAGCGTCATCGCGGATATTTTCTTCCTTCACGATCGAGGGAAGTGGAACACACTATACTGGGTCGTGTACATGGGCTCTCTCATGATTGGCCCTACAATAGCAGGATCAATGGCGCTACACGTTGGATGGAGAAGCTTCTGGTGGCTCAATGTGGCTCTTCTGGGTTTGACCTCCCTCATGGTAGCGTTCATGTTTCCCGAGACCAAGTTTGACCGTCCTCACTCGTCCGCATTGGAGAAGTCATCACCTGCGGCTTCTGAAGAGAAATTCGATACTGGGGAGACTGAGAAAGCCGGGAACAACGCATTAATGACAGCGAATTCGACAGTGGAACAGGTCGTGACGGCTGATTCCACTCTTCCCAAAGACAACGGCCTCGTCATAACAGACACCGCCGCTCGCGACCCCTTTCTAGGCAAAGGCGGCCCAAAGAGATCCCAATGGGCTCTTTTCCAACCAAACGCCCACCCTTACAAATCAATCATTCTCGATCTCTGGACCCCCTGGAAGCTATTCGCCTTTCCGATCGTCGAGTTCGCGTCCTTTGTCGTGTCCTGGTCCTGCTCTTCCTTCCTAGCCATCAACCTGACGCAAACCCAAGCCTTCGCCGCTCCCCCTTACAACTTCTCGACGCAGACCATCGGCTTCACCAACTTCGCCATCCTGGTCGGTGCGCTCATCGGTCTCGCCACTGCGGGCCCGTTGAGCGATTGGGTATCTGCACGCGCGACGAAGAAAAATGGTGGGGTGAGAGAACCGGAAATGAGACTGCCGGCTATGATCCCTTATGTCCTCATCATGTTTCTGGGCAACATCATCGTCTCGTTCGGCTATCAAAAGCATTGGCCCTGGGAAGTCATTGTCGTTATTGGCTTTGCGTGTGCGGGGATCCAGGTGGCGGCATTACCTGGCATCGTCTCCACGTACGCCGTCGACAGCTATAAACCCGTTGCTGGCAGTTTGTTCGTGTCCATCACCGTCAATAAGAATGTCTGGGGCTACGGATTTGGAAAGTTCATCACGCCGTGGGCTGAAAAGAAAGGGTCAGTTCCTTTCCTCGTTTTTCATCCTCCCTTTTTCTGACAGAAAGCGATACTGATGCTTGCGTCCATCTAGATTCATCGAGCCAATGATGACCAACGCCGCTCTGATAACGTTGTGGTGTCTATTCGGTATCTTATTCTACTACAAAGGCAAAACATTCAGGAGATGGAGCAGGAATAGCAAGGTCCACACCATGTGACGGACGGGCCTGATACACGCAAGAAAGAAATCTACCAAATGCTCATAACAATATAAATACATACATGATTATACCACCTTTTTCCAATAGCGATATATAAGTACTATCCCCCTCCTCTCCACCCATCTCCATCCCCCCCAAAAGACCGCCCACCATCTTTCTCCACATACAAGTCTTGTCAGTCTCGTTCCATTATTAAACCCATCTAACAGATTCATCATTCACTTCCCCCCAGACCCCGCAAGAATTCGTGCTGCTATTTACTAGACAGTAAGTAGTATACAAGTAAATACCAGTCTACCACATGCCCCATCACAATACTGTACTATACCTCCATCTCTCATCCCCCCGCGCTCTCGGAATAGAAACATACATACATGGTTGGGATGGTCGATATGTCGAAGTCATATAACAACGGCACAGGGGCCCTGAGGGACTTCATAAACCCAGTGTTTCCCCCCTCTTCGTCTCCAGGAAATAAACGATACACCTGGCCACTTGGTAATTTGCACCTTCATCATCTCGCCAACTATGGATTCCTAAAGAAGAGTTCCTTTGTTTTATTTTTTTGAAAGGCCGGGAAATGGGGGGATGTTGATTGAGGGGTATAGGTGCTGTAAAGGGGTTAATTGGAGCTTAGCTCCGGGACGCAGGATCGGTGGGGGATGCGGTAGAAGGCGTTGTTGGAGATAGGAGGTAACCAAGGGGATGAGGTATACATACATATATACATACATATATACATACATATATACATACATATATACATACATATATACATACATATATACATACATATATACATACAAAGACCGTTCTACATACATCCGAGTATCAAAACCCCAATCAAACTATACAAAAAACCCCACCAGACTCTAAAGACACGCACATAACACTTGACCAACCGAACCAGAAGCCCCCCTTCCCCCCCAAATCCAATCTCACACCCGAATCCCCTGCAACCCACCCCGCAAATCCAGATCAATCCCCAGAGCGTCAACAAGCGTATCCTCACTCGCAGGACTCCTCCCACGCCTACCCCACGAATCATAAGGGCCCCTTAGGAGAGCGGTCTCTTCCCCTCCATCCCTCGCATAGTTCCCTTCGCACCCGTCGCAGCGTTCGCGTCCGCATTCGGGACAGGAGGCGTGGTTTGAGATGGAGATGGGTCCGTTGCCGCATTCGCACTGGGTGGTGTAAGTTAGTGGGGGAGAAAGGAAGGGGGGTGGGGATGAGGATGGGAAGGGATAAGGATGGCAGGGTAAACATACACAATGCCAATAGCAAGACTTCACTTTCGAATTCCTGACTTTCCGACTCCGCAGCGCCTGTTCTTCCGTCGCTTTCCTCTTTTCTCCCGTCCTGGGTCCGGATAGATTCGCGTTTCGCTGCTTCGTCTCCCACTCCCGGACCAGTTTTTCCTTTTTCCTGGCTTCCTTTCTCGGATTCTCCTTGCCGTCGTAAATTTCGCGGACGATTTTGGCGTCTTTGAGATTACCAGGACGCTCCCAAGGCGTCCAGTCTTTCATCTGCCGCCTTTCCTTATCAAAGTGGGCGCCGATGTGGTCCCAGCGGTGGTTGGATGGATTGTTGTCGTCTCCCTTCCCGGATGACACGGGCTTGTGAGGATCGTGAGACGCTTGGATGATTTTTGCGCAGAACCCGCACCAGAAATTGACTTGATAGTGGGCGTTTGACCATTGGTGTGAGTAGCCAATCTTGGACTCTAGAGTCATGTCGTCAATGGCGGTTTTATCTGTCAGATGGTGGTCCTCGCGCAGGTGATCTCTGAACTCTTCGCGGTCGTATTCGCGGATGTGACATCGGCTTGATACGGATGGATCGAGGTCAGGCATTTGGCATATCCAGACCTCAGCCGTTGGTACGTGGCTGCGCTCATGGCGTTTCCAGTCATCCTACTCGCAATGAAGTCAGATCATCTAGTTGTGACGAATATGTCGAGGAAAGCACTTGCCTTGGATCCGAACGTCTTATCACAGCCAAAACTTGTGCAGCCCCAGGGTTTAGTATGACGAATCATATGTTTGCTGCAACTCGATTAATTACTGGCAAGACTTGTCTTCAGAGAGGATTAAATGACTAACTTCAGACTCGCCTTCTTGACGAAATATTTGCGACAACCAGGTGCATTGCATGGATAGACATTTTGACTTCCTTTAGACTCGGACGAGGCTTCCGAGTTGTCTTCGTCGCCTTCCATAAGACCGTCAGAGTTTAAGATTTGCAAGATCTTCCTCCGTTGCTCATTGCTTGCGTTGTCAAAATCGAAGCTTTGTAGCATCGTCCGGAATACCGGATCATTGGAGCCTCCCTGCGTGTCCATTTTTTCATAGATCGCCTGCCCATCTGGGAAAGTAAGGCTGAACGGGGTGTTCGAAGTGTGATTATGGCCTTGCAAAAGTCCCGTCCTATTTGTCTGAATCGTGGGGAGGAATTCAGAGACAGCTGCGAGAGTAGTCAAATTATGTAGCGAAGCATTACTTCCGCGAATATCATTTATGCTGGAATGATGGATAAAGTTTTGAGAAGTGCGAAGTCGTGCGGGGAGAGCGCTGGAGCGGTGAGCTAGGTGGCCACCTAACGGGTTTGGATGGAGCCACGAGTCGTCAGCCGCGCTGAATATCTCTGAATTGTCCATGTCCAGCTCTTCTGGGCGCACGGTGGGCGGCGGAAGTTCGGCATATGATCGTGACATGCCGGCCAAGTCGGCGTCCATACTGGCATCATCGGATGATGTTCCGTTCTTCATCTCTGATCTTGGGTTTTCGTCAGCAATGGGGAACACGGACACGGAATCGAGACATGCCTCGAGATCAGTGCGTTGACGTCTTCATCCTTGTGCATACGAAGAACATGCTGTTTGAAGTTATCCCGCCGGGGCCATATCTTCGCCTGGTTCTTACAATTTGGCGACGCGCATTTGAAACTGGTGGTAATGGTATCTATCCCAATTCCATGCTTGCTTTTCTTGTGTCTTAGAAGGTCATTGATCGTGCTGAATCCATCCACGCGAGAGCATCCCGGAACGTCACATTTATTAGGCTTGTCATGTTTGAGCATGTGCTTCCTGTCGTCCAAATTCAGCCTTGCTTGTCTGGATAGACCAACTGAGCGTCACGCACCTGTAGTCCGACGGACACTTCAAGACCTCATTGCACTTTTCACACTTTCTTCTGCCTCCTCGATTCCTCTGTGTTGATTTGGTCGGCCCCTGATCCTCGGCCTGCGGAGTTGAGGCAGACGATTTAGGCATTGGGGGAGAAAGGCAAAAATTGTCAAACTCGGGATAGAGCGAGTCTTGAGGTGATTGACTGTAATATTCTCCACTTCTCACAGACTGAGTTGCAACAGGCTGGGAGCCGTACCCCGAATCCGAAGGACACAGAGCCGTGGTAAAGCTCTCTAATTCCGATTGGGGCTGACTTCTATATGTTGAAAAGTTCAGGTTGGGCTTGACGGTAGTGGAGGTGAGGTGACCGCCCGTCGGTGTTTGGAAGCCAGTCCAGGGAGAATCGCCTTCGGCCAAGTATTTGTTAAGGGACACTGGCTCCGGTTCCGGAAGTCTTGACAGCGCAGGCCTTTGACCTGGATATTGAGCAAGAGAACTGGCCTGCACGAAAGGACCGGCGTCAACGAGGAAGGAGGAATCAGGAAAAGCAGAGTCAGCATGCGACCTTAACATGGAGGTATCCTGTCGTGACTGGTCGCGGCAAGAGGAGACAGCATTGCTCGACTTGGTAGGACGAAGTAATTGAGAGACAGGAGGATCATGATATACAGACGGCTCCTCCTGTCTGTAGGTATACGGGAAAGTCGTCTTCAATGCACACTTAGCAAAGGCGTTCCGGGGCGCATACGAACAACACGTACAAGGTCCAGGTCTCCATCGAAAGAATATGGATTAGAGCTTGACATTATCTGTTGAGCTGCGAGAGACATTAGCAAATTGATTAATATAAATACAAGCGCTCGTCGTCAGAGATCACAGATAAGCCAGTCATAAGCGCGCACTCCAAACGATAGGAGCCTGGGATCCAAGCGCATCACCAAAGATGAAGCGGCGGTTTGCGGTGATGCAAAAAACAAGAGAGAACATACTCGACTCAAATTCCACAATGCAGGATGGCAAAGAACAAGAGCAGGCTAGGCAAAGTCAGTAAAAGATAGCGGTCACGAATCGGCTTCACTCCAGGAGGTACGAGTACGGTGTCTGGTGGCAGATGGAGAGGCAGCTGGAGAGGCAGCTGGAGAGGAGGAAAGGCTTACATTAGTAGCAGCACAGCCAGTATCTCACCGCCCGGCCCTAGTGACACGAGAGTCTGCGCGTCGGCGGAGGGACTGACCGAGAGCAGCCATGACTTCAAGTTTGATTTTAGGGCGGTCGAGAGGGGGAGAAGGAATCAGCGCAGAAATTTAGTCGAGAGGCCGCCGTCCCTTGCTCGCCCCAAGCTCGGGCGAAAACAGGGCGCCATCACACCGAATGCTATTGTGGTGCATCTCACAGCCAATCAGTCGTCTCCAACAGCGCTCAACGCATGCCGGACGTGTTTGAGAGTCCTGCACAGCCTTGGACCGCGGCTGCTGCGCCAGCATCATGAGGCCACTCGCCGGGACTTTGCTTTTTCTATGCGCCTTTGAGGCCGGTACATGATGCATGATGCCTCGCCCACGCCAGATAGGGGAGCTTCGAGTGGTCATCCAAGGGCGCGAGGAAGCAAGTTCTCGCTTTTGGAGGTATATACAAGCATATTGGATGGAATAGGAAATCTAAAATAAATGCAGCAGCATGGTATCATAACGCGCGTGATCATATCTAGAATGCCGAAGAACATCCCCGCCTTTGGTGTCGTAGACTTTCGCGGCCTCACCAAGGCTTCCCTAATCTCTCTTCAATACTGCTGATACGTCTGCTGCAAGTCGGTAACGCTGCCTTCGGGCGAGTATCCCATGCTTGCGGGAGTTCCCGAAGCAGGCGTGAGATATGCACTGCTCATTGGCTCCGCTGCATAATTGTTCCCCGACTGAAAGAAAAGCTGTTGTCCGTCATAGTGTGTTGCGTTATTCGAAGATTGTATGCTGTGCGTGCTGAAGCTGGTTGGCGGATATGTTGTGCCTTGATGAGAGGCCGAGTAATCCGAGACGCCGCCAAAGGATGATGCTCGCGATCGCGCTGGGACTGATGGAGGAGGATATGATGAGCCTCCCAATGTTGAAGAGCTTGATGAGAAATCTACAAGCTGCATGTTGATCGGAGGGGTTTGAAATGAAGGAAAAGAGGTTGCCGTCATGCCATTGGAGCCCATTGCCAGCTCCATGTCATCTGGTTCGTTGAACAAAAGCGTTGGGAGATGACTGAAAGCTTTCGTTGGAAGAGCATTATGCTGCTGACATTGTTGCTCAGTAATGCTAGGGTCAGGTACGGCCACCACACGCTTGAGGTCCACAAGGCTGAGCACAGGCATGCTGATTTGTTCCATGTGCTTGGCAAGATGGACGGTGAGCTTTTTCCATGTCGTGCAGACATTGCCGCAAAATTTACATGCTTCGTCTTGAGGCTGCTTCGTTGATTCATGATGGCATTTTTCCACGAGTGCCCATATGTCATCCTCGCCCATGTGTGGTACGCCTAAACCATTCTGCCAGCTCGACAAGGCATGCACAGGCGTGGTGGGTGATGGTCGATTGTTGCTTCGTCCAGTTCGAAGTCTAGGCTCCGGGACTTTGTGTTCACGGACAAGATGCTGGACAAAGTTGTCCTTGCGGAAACATGTATGTGTGCAGTCGCCAAGATTGCAAGTCCAATATTCCAGCTGACGATGTCGCTCATTCTCATGTCTGACCCAATCAGCCTTGCGTTTGAAAGACTTCGGCTCACTGCACCCGATGAAAGTGCAGGTGAACGGCTGGACATCTTCGTGAACATGTTTGGTCCAATCGGATGGTTTGTAAAACTTCTTGGCTTTGAAGCATAGACTGCATTCGAATTCAGCAGGAAGTCGTGGAACAGGTGGAATCGGAACACCGGAAGGAAACTGCGCAGCCACCGTCTGATCTTCGCCCGAGTTATCGAGGCTTTCTTCCGTCTCCCCAGGCCCGAGAATTTGAAAGCCAACCAACGGTATGCCTGGATCCTTGTTGCCAGCTCGAGGAGGCAGTTCTTTACTTGTGCCTCCAGACGCAAAACAAAACGTTTTGTTGCTGCAGCTACGCCTCGCAACGGCCTGTACATGTTCCTCTTTGAGCTTCACCAGACGTTCATAGCGCCTCATTTGCTCTTGGGTGATTCTTTCCAGCAAAAAACTCTCAAGACGTGGATTGAGTCGACTGGCGTGATACTTGAAGCCATCTCTGGTTGGCACAATGGGAACATCGGTTCGTACCGACAAGTCCATCGTGACGCCGTCTAGACCGGTGGCTTCATCATCACCACTATCTTCGTCAGCTTCTCGTCCGCCGGACGCTTGGTCGTCGTCGTGTGGCAGATTCAGCGGCGAAGCCAAGGTTGGCACCGGAGGTCCGCCGTGTTGTGTCATTAGAGCTGCTAGACCCATCGACTTTGGAGTTTTCGGATTGAGGTCGGACCTACTGCGACTCCGCCAGATCTGCTTACCGTGTTGCAAAATGTTTGAGGCGGCAGTAGCGACTGCGCCGGGAGAACGAGCTTCATTGTGGTTGGAGGAAAGAGTGGTATCAATCCTGGGACTCTTTGGGCGACCAAAGCTGCCCATTCGCTTGGGTGGAGCCAGCGGCGATTGCGCCTCTTTAGATACCTGAGGCGAGCTCGTAGCATCTGCTGGTTGAGAAGTCTTTCTTTTTAATTTGTTGCTGTTGTTGCGACTGGGGAGGATGTTGTTCAGGAAGCTTCCTTTTCGGCGGAGCCCCTTGGCTTCTGGCCTTGTTTGGTTCGGGCTGAGAAGTAATTTTGAAATTCCCGCAGCATTCACGACACTACCGATATCGGATTCGGAATTTCTTCTTCGCGAGCCCAAGGTGGCGGCAAGAGAAGCGTTGTCAATCTCTTTTGCGCGTTGCTGGAAACGAGCAATAGCCAGGTTCGAAGTGATCCCTCGAGATTTTGTCGAACCCCTACTGCTGGAGACTTGCTCAGGTTCTGGCCAAGTGAGCTCTATCTCAATCTCGTTAAGCGATGGGAAGTAGCCATCGTCAACATCCCCTGGCTGGACTCCAGCTACTAGCTCCGCATCATCTTCACTTGTGGATGTTTGTTCCCCGTCAGCGTCACTTGGCTCTTGAACAGTAAGCCCAGGGCCAGGCACGAAAGGATAAACACCCAAGCCAGCAAGAGATGCTGCCTCAAATGGAGTGTCGTTAGTACTTTTTGCTCTGCATCTGTTGTTTGCTTTCTTCTTCCGTGATTGTCGAGCAAGGCCATTTTCTGCATCGCTCCCACCATTGCTATGGCTGAGCCAGTCCGCAACCTCGGCATTCTTTTCATGGAGTTGTCGTTTCTCTTCAATTTCGTCAAGCGTCGGGAGATCCTGGACATTCATTTTATCACGAATTTCAGGCTTGATGCCTGCCTGCCCACGTTCGGTGTGTTGAAGCCAAGATCCATCCTCGCTGCGTTCAATTGAAACTGTCAAGCTTGGTTGCACCTCTTCGAGTTCTTCGCCAGAATAATCATGGTCAGCATAAGGGGAGAGATGCGTGTTTGACCTTTTGCTCCCTTGGCTTCGATTGCTCAAGCGTCGATTTGACTGTCCATGATCGTTCTGGCAGTCTTCCGCAGTGACAACAAGTTGTGGGTTCGTATTTGAGTTGGACCGTGCAACACTAAAGCTGGACGGATATTCCTGTCCCGACTGTGACGCTACATGATCCGAAAGCTGGGGAAAGGGTTGGAGAGTGTGTGCATTACTGTGATCCAAGCCATAAAAAGCTGAGTTATCTGCTTGTGAGTATTCCATCATTGGTTGCGGGGCTGAGCTGAGTCTATGTCTAGACATTGAAGATGCATCAAGTGATGCGCAGACCGAAATGTTGTTGTAGCTCATGGTCGAAGCTGCTTGGTTGTGAGACCCCAGTTGCTGATTTTCTGAAGTCGTCGAGGTGTCGAACTGACCCATGTTCGAGTTAGAGCCATTGGGCATACTGGGACTGCGCGAGAAGTCTGAGTCGATATAAGACTCCTCCACGACCGGTGTGCTGTAAGTGCTCATGCCGTTCATGCTGCCTTCGGACATTACCTCGCCAGGGCTAAAATGGCCATTGACAGTAGACGGAGAATGAGTGCCTTGCAACGGAAAAAAGTTGGAGTGATTGTTGAGATTCCGTTGGCCTTGATAATCCAGCTGATATGGTGACATGCTCTGAAATGATAAGGACTCGTTGAACTGGCTCATATCGTTTGCGCCCAGGTCGAAGAGATTGGGAAAGCTGGTTTCGGCCATGCCTGGGCCACTTGAGGTTGGGATAAAGGCGTTCGAGGCGTCGTCTCGATGGCGTCGAGGCAATGTAGCCTGGCGCAATGAAGCGGTGTCTACACCAGACATCTTGTGAGCATCCGAGGACGATTATCGTTCCGGTCAGGACGTGTACTGAATTTAGAAGACCGATTAATTCTTTGTAGTTGATATTGTATAAGTGGATGCTGTAATACGAGCGGAGGTGTCTTTGATTGCTCTTCGGCCCTGTCGCAATCCTTGTTGAATCTGTATCTCTGGAGAATACTAGTAGTGTCGCTGAGGTGTGGTAGAAACTCCGATACTAGGACGAAGGCAAAAAGAAGACGCAGGTTTTAACGGCGAGGAAGCATGGGAGGAGGATGCATGGACAATCACTCGTGTTACCGCCGGCGATTGGGTGGGCGTCTAAGCCTACTCACGACCCCTGATCAAGCGCCTGGAAACAGATGAATGCAGGCGAATGCAGCAGTTCGCACGCAGATTTGAACCAAGCCTGTTGTGGGTGAGTCAATTAATTATGGCGAGCTGGTCGAGGGTGATACGTAGAGCAGCTGGATTGTTAACCGTTTGGGAATCGAGGCAGAATGCGGAGCAAGCCAAAAGAGTCGAAATGGAGAAGAGGTCATGACTTCAGTGGTGGGTTTTGTCGGCTTCCAGCGGGGGAAAAGCGAGGCAGATTTACTTTGGCCTGTCGTTGCCTTTCCTTCAGAGGCTGTGCTGTCCCTCGAGACTCTCCCTCGGGATATGTGGCCATGGACCGATCATTTAGAAAGTGCTGCGCCTCATCATGGGCTGAGCGATGCAGGGAGTCTTGAGCTCTCACCAACGAAGGCCGGCGAGCGCCTTTGATCTCACCGTGCTGCGGGCGGGAAGCCATGTACTGAGGTACTGAGACACTCTCACCATCTTGCGAGCTTGCCTATCCTGACCCCGACCTACCCAGCCGTGCTGAACATTGGGCCTCATTAAGCGACGGCACAGGCTGCATGATGTCCGGACAGCCCTTCGCGAAGCTCGAGGGGAGATTGGTCTGGCCAGAAATGATGTTGATGATGTCGTTTTCCGGTGTGCAAGAAGCAATCCGATGCCAGTGAAGCTTCAAGTTGATTTCCAGGGAGATATCGTGATGCCTGGAGACTGAGGGACACTGGGGTCCTAGTGAAAGCACTGTGGGTGCTTGCTCTTAGATGCCAGTCATTGCCTCAGATGCCAGTCGTTGCCTCAGATGCCAGTCGTTGCCTCAGATGCCAGTCGTTGCCGAGAGTTATCGATAGACAGGCACCAGAATCCAATTGCCCGCATCTCATCGACATCGGTGTGCAAGCGAGAGAAGCTCTCAGGCCTGTCAAGGAGGATTTCACTGCGGCAGGCTGCCAATCACATGCGGCTACGAGGTACGAGATACGAGGTAGAGAGCCGAAGCTTCTTCGGCATTGCTTGATTCGGAAAGGAAGGATTCGGGTCTTCCCATTTCCAAAGCATAAATCAAGCCTCCACTCCCCTCGGAACGTATGTCTGCAATCAATCTCCTAGCCTTCTGCGTGATCATGTTTTAAACAACCATCATCACCATTGATACTGTGCAGAGCAGTGCAGAGCAGTGCAGAGCAGAGTCTGGATGAGTGTACCTGACTGCTCCATCCCCCTTGACCGCGGCTGCTGGACCGCGACGTCGACTGCTTGCAGCCTCCTCCTTCTGGCCGGCGGCTGAAGCTTGCCGCCATGGCTTCCTCTCTCTCTTTGCCGTATAAAGACATGCGGGACCACACATGATATGTGCAACCAGCTTGAGTTGCACCATTGGAACACATCGTTTACTGAACAGCTTCACCCCTCGTACATTGTCACATGAAAGATTGACCACTGCATCATCATTCCAACAACTGCCACCACACCTGCAGCACCGCCTCTGCTGAATTTTTGGATATCACCAATATGCACTACACACCGGATCCCAATCCAAGGGAGCTGTTGCCTCCATTGCTTGCCTGCTTGCCGTTATCCTTCGTCTCGAAAAGACCTCCCCCGGCTCTCGGGCCCCTCTTGGCCCCTCTCCTCCGCCAGCGTATCTCCTACATCAGCTCAGACTCTGCCGACTCCCCCTCTTGGCTGCTTCTCCTGAACTGGAACGATGGTCGAGCCGCCAAGCTGCCAGAAGTTGTCGAAAAGGTGCAGATCGAGCCGCATCCCGTCTCCGGCGAGGTCGAGTTCGACGAGATCAATGACATCAAGTTCAGAAGACTGGATTCAGAAACCCTGGAGACACGGTTGAAGATTGAGGAATTCGGCCTCATTGCAATCTACCTGTTCTGTTTGGGAGATGGGCAAGAAGGCGGCGAAGAAGCTGGTTGGAGACTCTCGGAATTGCGAAGTCTGGAGGATCTCGAGGATGGCACAGAGTGGTTTGACAGCATAGACGAAGCAGAGGCCGCAGTAACGACTTCGCGATCAGCGATATCACAGCATTTCCCTGCTACAAATGGTAATAATGGCTCCAATGGCAACGCAGCCTCGTCACAAGAGAAGGAGGACGAACAGGACGCCGACGACGATGACTACTGGAATAAATACGACGCCACACCTAATGGCCCAACACCAACGGCAAAACGGTCGCCAGCCCCTCAAACGAGACCAGGAGGCGTACAGACTGGCCCTACAAATGGCGAGCTTGAATACTTCGCGCGTTATGCAAGCGAAGTGCAACCGGCAATGGACGGGCACGACCCAGACGAAGAAGGCCAACTACGCCCAGGCGAATCAACCCTGAACGGCCAAAACCTCACGATAGCAGTCCCTCGTTCTGACGGCAACGAAGACCAGCTGATCACACCTACACAAACCAGGCGTTTCGGTGATGGTGACCATAGAGACTTCCAACCGGTATCTGATACAAACGGGCATACGGATGAGGATGCACCATTGGAATCACCACGGCCCTCAAGCCGCAGATCAGCGACTTCCATCGAGCGTTTGGAGCGTAAGGCTGACGAACACTCGCAGGCCGAAATCGGCATCAAGCAACATATTAGCACCGACATCAAGAGTTTGTACAGACTTGCGAGCTCGGCAGGAATCGACAGGAGCGAATTTGAGAGGATCGTCAAGACGGAATTGGAGTGCCTCTCGCTGATGGAATTGGATGAGTGAATTCGAGCCCGTCCTGACGATAACCTAAGACTAATTTACCACACCCATATTATGTTCGATGTCAAGAAAGATTTGGCGACTTTCTTGCAACTTGGAAGGTCGATTTGGTTGCGAAGAAAGGGATGCAAATAGACGGCTGCAAACGAGTAACGAACTCTGTGGAAATCACGGAAAAGGCTTGCACAATTGGTGGCGAGGTTATCTGTGACGCCACGATTTCTTGCAGTGCGCTCTGATTTCGGTCATTTCAATTGGATTTGAACATTTGCATGGTGTATAGAAAACGGAAGGGAACTGCTCTGTAGCGAGGGCATCTACATGCTCATGGGCATGTTAGCTCGGTCACTGAAATACTACCACCAGCACTTTCGCTCAAATTTGTCATGGTCGATTCCCTCACTGCGGATAGGTACGTGCACCGTGGAACCGGCATGATCATGATCCTTCCGCCCTGATACGATTCTTACGTTTCCGTCGACATGTCCTTGCAATTCTATGTTCCATCGTGTACAGTGGATTTTGTGCGATATTTTTCTTCTTACTACACATCCGGAACACAATTTTACTATATCCACACCATCCTCCCATTTTTAGCACAATCAAAAACCTGTACTTGGGCGAGAAAGGATCGAGCGAATGATGGGACAGAATGAGCGAGACTGATAGCTGGTCAAAAGAGGACTGGCAACGATGTAGGTGCATGTATATCTGTGGTAGTAGTACATAGTTTGGGTATCAATACCAAGGCGCCCCTTGTCCCTTTCTTAAATGTTCGGAAGCAACACGCGCTTCTGGCATTGACTCGATATATCGAAACAGTACTCGAATCCCTGTTTGCATGCGGGGGAGTCGTGTTCGTACGTACGCCCAGACGGGATCCATGGGCAACCCCAAAACGCCTGTGAATATGCTTCGTCTCTCTCTCACTCCTTCTTCGATGCGTCTTTTGGGCTCGAAGAGCGTGCTTCGACGAGTCCTAAGGAATTGGAACTTGCGATGGCGGGTCCTGGCGATGCGCAAGCTACACCCTACAAACGCCTTAGCACAGCGTCCATGTCCATGTCGTTTAACCGCACGCTGTGGCTCGTCGCCGATGCCTTTGCTGCTTCTGAGCCTCGGCCAATCTCTTCAACTACGTTCTTCGGGTCTGCCTTGCCGATCTCGGGGACAGAGGAGGCGAGGAACTGTTGGAATGGCTTTACTGTGAATAGGCCGTCCGAGGTGAACCAGCGGGAGAAGGGGGCGCTGATCTTGAGGGTCGAGGTTTTGGAAGGCGCTTTCTTGGATGTGGTTGTTACTGTTACTCGGTAGGTTGGGTCGAACTTTGTGGCGTGGGTCGAGATTTTGATCTAAGGGTTTGGGTCAGGAATGGTTGTAGAGTGAATGGTGGAGGAACGTCTGTTGGTCTCTCTGGATTTTGGGAAGAAGACCACATGAAACGTACCTTGGTATCTCCCTTCTCGCCTTCAAATATAGCACCCTTCTCCACGTAGAATATCCAGTATGTGAAGAGTCCGTTCAGCAGGAAGTAGGCGACCACGGCGGGTAACGTGTATGCCTTTGTTTTATCCCAGCCCAGTTTCCAGTCGGCGTAGAAGAGAGCTGCTGATATCGCGACTGCCGTGTATCCGAGCGCCAGCTTGACATCCTGGACTTGGTAATTGGGCGTGAACTTGAGCGATGTGAGGTAGTTTGGGAGGGCGTCGTCGGTGGTGTTCTTGAGGTCTGGGACCGAGTACACTGCGATTTTTCCCTCGGACATGGTGGTGCTCGGCGCGGTCTTATCGTGAGGATCTTTCTGGTTCGTGTATGTTCTTATTGGCGTGGTGGAAAGGAAACTGTGGTTGTTGTTTGCAGTAGACATAAATCCGAGTCCAAGCGATCTGTCCTCGCCGTAGTCCGAATGGGGAAAGCGGGCATGGGTCATTTAGCGTATTAAGTCCTGGATTCGGTACCTGAAAGGTAGTAATTACTCCAATTCTTAGGCAAACCCAAGTTTCCCTCGCTCGATTTTGCGACGAGATCTCTTACTCTGAACTCAATTTTCTGGAAGAAGAGAAGAGATCCAAAAATTCTAAGAACAGAATTATTCCTAGGGATTATCTCGATACTCTGGGCTGTTACTATCTTCTTATTTTTAGGAGATAAACTTTTAGAGAAGTTTTCCTTCGATTTCCTTTCCTTTTCTTCTCGTTTTCCCAAGCGAAGAACACGACTACATAATCGAGATATCCCTTATTGTGACCTAGATTATATGTATGAGAATAAAAGCGAGAGAAAGAAAGCTCGAGGGCGGGAAACTTTGTTTTGCCAAGCATTTGAGCGATTACCGAACCATATACATACGCTAATTCAGTTCCTGAGTATTGATCCCCGATGCTCACCAAGACACGACGTCAACAATCATCAACCTCACAAACAGCCAAGATGGGCCAACCTGTGGTGCAAACGATTACAAGAGACTCGGCCCTGTTCTGGTGGATTCTGCTTCCCATTACGGTGGTTATGGTATGCTTCTTACAGCACAAAGGGGGACGGAGCCGCGCATAGCTAACCACCAAGTAGATCCTCACAGGCATCCTGCGCCATTATGCCACAATACTCCTCCAATCCACACCGAAAAAGCAGACCCTAGCAAAGGGACGGGAATACAAGTCAATGATAAGGGGTGTCAACCTGCGAACGAACGCCAACGTTATTTCTCCCTCCTCGTTTCAATCGCGCAAGGCATACTTGGTTGCTGGATACAAGGACGGCAGCTTTCTCGCGGACCCAGAGAACAGAGGAAAACCACCGGCGAACCCCATGTCCGACCCGGCGATGATGGAGGGCATGATGGGCATGATGAAGGGAAATGTCGCCATGATGGTCCCACAGACGTTGATAATGGGATGGATCAACGCCTTCTTCTCGGGCTTTGTTATCAGTACGTGGAATTCCTCCCTCCGAGCGAGAGCTGGGCTGTGCCAAGATGGCGAACTGTTGCAATGCTTCGCAAAACAGGTAGATGGAAATGCAGGCCTTCTGAAACATTGCTGCATCGCATCCATCAGAGGGCAACACACGTTCGAGTCTACAAAGATCGCTTGCTGACATGAGATCTTTCTCAGTGAAACTTCCGTTCCCCTTGACTCCGCAGTTCAAGGCGATGCTGCAGTCGGGCGTGGGAACCCGCGACCTGGACGTAAGATGGGTATCTAGCTTATCGTGGTATTTCCTTACGTTATTCGGCTTGCAACCCGTTTACAATTTAATTCTTGGAAGTGACAACTGTAAGTCCTGCCAACATATCCCACGACTAAACCAGGACTAATCATCATCAAAGCTGCAAGCCAAATGGCGCAGCAGATGGCGCAGATGAACCCAACTGCAGGAATTACCGGCCCAGGAGCTGATCCTGACAAGATGTTCCAAGCCGAGGCAGAGAACTTGGAGGTTATTGAGCATGAGTATGTGCTCGCTGGCATAGAGGACCGTCTGCTGGCATATCTCACATGAAATGGCAAGGGCGCTATCTCGATTTGGAAAGGAGAAGCATTTTAGAGCAGAAGAAGGTCCTCACTGCAGGTTCCGCGGCTTGTGGACACAGAAACCCAAATCCAGCGGCCCGCAGCATGAAAGCTTCAAGTGCGGGGACCTGCGTGAGATAAGTAAGTCATGTCGCTGACACTCGAGGGAGTTTCCCGGTTGCCTCACTTCTCGATTTGCCAATGAAGTGGTGGTGCAACCAGAATCATGCGCGCTAGCTGACTTGTACCCAACCAACATTCGGGGCTTGGAATGATCAAGACGAAAGAGCAAAATATCGATCGATTATGGTCATGTGTTTCTAATGTCTCGCTATTATGAGCCTCCCTGCTTCTCACATAGCCTCCACATTAGTCCTTATCAGCAACTCTGATTGGCTGAGAGCTAACCTGGTTGGTGGCGTTTGGAGCTGAAAGAATATGGTTTTGCAGAGCCGAACAGCTGGGTTTCACGCTGCTAATCAATCCCGCCGTGCTTTTGCCATAGCCGATCCACCAAACCATCTTAAGGACCGTACATCGGACTAGCACTTGGATAGTCATTTTGCGTTGGTCTGCTGAGTCTAGCAACCGCGTGCCAAGTGTGGCTCATTGCGGCCTCAATTCCTACGACCACATGCAGACGATTGCCTTGTTCTCGACACTTCCCGTCCTCTGCCTCCTGGCGTGCTTTGCTGCCTGACATGGGGCCTCGGTGAGGTGGACGAATGACAAAATCAACCCACCCTCCTTGACGAAACGGCGTGAGGTCTCTCGTCAATCGGCGGGCGCTCTCCACTCCGCCCGGTCAGGACATCGTTATATGACTGGCGCTTTTGAGGACCATCTGATGGCTACCATCTGCTCCAATTGTTTCGCATCCTTCGCAACGATCCTCCCCGCTGTGTGGTCTGGAACGAGTTTGCAAACATGCTGGCGAACATGCTGCAGGAAGGCGTCTGTCTACGAAGTCCTGGCCGCATATTGTGCTCCCATCAATCGACCCGCAGCCAATCCGTGGTACCCTGATAGCCATCAGCGACATTCAGGAGAGGCCGCAGGTGAAGTGTTAATGTGCGCCCCATGCACCAAGGTTCCGCCTCTGCAAGGATTCTTCTCGCGCTCTGATATTTATCTCTGACTAAGGCACCGAAGAGCCTCTTTCTCTCCTATTCTTAATCCAGTCTGCATTGCGCCCCCAAAATGTGGCCGAGTCGAGCAGACCTACTAAACGGGCTGTGCAGACCTATCTTTCCTACATCTACTGTCGTCTTGAGATAGCATCATTACCCCTATCGAACCGTGATAGAAACTTGCCCTGGCGAAGCATCATCTATTCTTTGTTATACTCGCATGTTGTCATTCATCACCAGGCATAAAACCTCGTGGAACCTCATCGCTGGATGAGACATCAGATCTTCTAGAACAACATTTTTATTAGCCTTGCTTGATCCACAGTTTCTCGAGAGACTTGAGTCCACGCATTGGCCACTCTTCCAAGCGAGTACGACCTCATCCAGTTATGGATTCTCAGCGCGGTCTTGAGGAGCTTTCCCAGATCCACTGCGCAGATGGATTCTCGGCACCTAGTCGATGGCCTTATCATACTCAATTTTCATCGAGCCTAATGTCACAGGCATCACTCCATAGGTCACCCATCCTTGCTGGCATTGGTCTACATTCCAACATCAGTGACTTCGACTTTCCTTTGATAGAGCTGGATCATCGATACGTCCAGGGTCTCAATGCTTCGCCCTTTTCTTCGGAACTCCTTTATGCAGATCGGAAGACCAGCGAATTTGCGCTGTACCCGTCATACGATACGTCCTGCTCCGAACTTTCTCGACACGACTCTCCATTGACTGATGGCTCCTCTTCTCCGTCGCAGACTTGCGATACGTCCAGTGCCTCGCACGTTGACGAGTTACACCACCAACACGACATCGACTTCATGCACTTGATCAATAATCCTCTAGAGCTCATTCAAGGGCATCTCCCGCACGGTGCTCATGCCAATCTACTGGGACAACCACCAGGCATTCCATTTGGCGGAGGGTGTTCCAACATCTCTCTCGACAAGATCCAGAACTTCCAAGACACAGCGTTTGAGCACGACCAAGAGCACGCCAGCAGCGAGCTCGATGCCGACTGTGATTCGGACCACGAATGTCACGACATTCCCCTCGTCCGGCGATTGAGCGTCTTGCCGTATCCTGAGGATGAAGGCATCGGAGACTCCATCAAGGACGAATCCATCAGAGACTCCATGAGCGACCGATTCGACGACGACGGCGACGATGATGAAGAGGAACAAGACGATCCAGAATACACCCCCAAATCTGCCCGTCGAAACCCAAAACCAACAACTCGAACCCGTCCCATAAGCACAAGACGAACCTCCCACACGCGCAAACCATCCACCTCCTCCACCCCCAAAACCCGCATCGCCAAACCCAAATCAAAGAAACCCACCACAGCAGCAGCAGCAGCAGCAGCAGGTCTCCTCCCCCCTTTCCCCTGCCCCCTCGCCCCCTACGGCTGCAAATCCACCTTCACATCCAAAAACGAATGGAAAAGACACGTCAGCACACAACACGTCAAACTCGGTTTCTGGCGCTGCGACATGTGTCCCCGCACCGACGACGCCGGCGGAAACATTATCCACAACGATTTCAACCGCAAAGATCTGTTCACGCAGCATTTACGACGTATGCACGCTGCCCATCCGTTTTCTCGAGCCGGGACTTGCGCTACGAGGGGGGGGATGGGTGGGTCGGAGGAAGATGTTGCGGCGCATCAGGCTCGTTGTTATGTACGGCTTCGATCGAATCCGTTGCGTTCGGGGTGTTTGTTTTGTCCGCGCTCGTTTGAGGGGGAGGGGAGTTGGGAGGAGAGGATGGAGCATGTGGGTGCGCATTTTGAGGCGGAGAGGAGGAAGGTCGGTGGTGGGAGGGGTGTGGGGGAGTGGAGGGTGGATGTTGGATTGAGGGAGTGGCTTGAAGGGGAGGGCTTGATTGAGTTTGATGAAGTGAAGGGGGGGTGGAGGATTGGGGATGGGAGGCCTAGGAGACGGGATTCTGTGTTTGGGTGATGTGATGGGCTTGGTGTGGATTCTCTCAAGGGAATGGGGATGGGATTGGGATTTTGGGTCTGGTGTTTGGGTTGATGACCTTACGATGTTCATGATTTTGATACCCGCCTACTATCCTTCACATTTTGGGTTGCTGGAAGCCCTCGGGCAAGTAGAATGCTAGTCATTTTTCATCAAACTCTTTTTGACTTTGACTTCTCTTCCAGCGCTAGCTATCACACGTTACCAGTCTGATGGCTCGAAATGATCCCTCCGATTCCTCGATCAATTCGATCAATCCGGTATGCAGTCGAGGCCGCTCAAGCTAGATGCTGCAATATAGGACAAGTACCACCGCCACAAGATAACAGGAGCGTGAGGTGCAGAATACGATTCGCGCGAAATATTTCATCCCACAAAATCCACAAGAAAGTCCCAGTAAAACGATGCAGCATTCTCGATTCTCATAGTTAGAGCACAAGTCATCTTCGCATGTCTCCTCACCTCATCTCCCATCACCAGTACTCGTCCTTCCAAACCGTCCGCCCACATCCCTCCTGAAGAACTTTCCAATATTCTTCAGATTCTCATTGAGTTGACTGGTGCCCCCATCAGCATTGGCACTCCCATTATTCCCCGGCTCGGGCGTCGTACTCAGACTTCCACCGAAACCCGTCGCTCCGGCGAATCCAGCCGCGCTACCCAGACCCGGACTTCCGAATCTATCGACACCCTCCCTCGCCACGTTCATTAATGCGGATCCAAAAGTGCTGGCATCGAATTTCGGTGCTGTTGACACTGCGCCGGTGTTGTTAGATGTCTGAGCTACGGCGTTCAATTGAAGGCTGGTGAGGATGTTCCCATTCTCAGGTAATTTGGTGTACGTAGGTGCACCACAATGAGCTCTGAACAGATCAAGTAAAGAAGCTTGATCTTGTTTCCTCGTCCCTTTGAGCTCAAGGATCTTCTTGAAATTCGTTTCCGAGCGGTCGGCTATGTGGATCAGGTAGGCTTGCACCAATGCCTCCGGAGGCGAGGGTCGGACTTGGAGCGTTTTGAGGAGCGAGTCGATTTTAGATAGGGAAACGGTGGCACGTTTAACGTAGCTAGTAAATCGTGTTAGTGATTCGATGGGGGACTGAAAAAGGGCAAGAACTTACGCAGGAGGTGGTTGAGCACCTTCTTCTTGGTTGATGACAGGCAGATCGATGAACCCCTTCTTGAGAACATAAGAATCAAGAAGCATTTGCTCGGCACCCACTTCTGATATCGGTCGACACTGTACAACATTCGAGTTGTACAGCGTACTGACTTCCTCCACCAGAATGTCGCAAAACGTCCTCGCATATTGTGGTTTATGAAGATACTTGAGAATCTCCCCAGCTTTTTCGCGCACAACGCGAAGCATCTCAGACACGTACGTGCTTGAGTCACCCACGCTTTCGAGTCTTCCCCATGGCATATTGCGCATTTCACGCCAAAGTGGCTCGATCTCGAATTCGACTTTCTTTACCATTGCGCGGACTGCCAGGCCTGCGATGGCCATGGATGCATCTGCGGAGTTCTGCAGATCGACCTTGTCGCGTTGGTCCTCATCGATACGCACTTTGATCTTTTCCTCCAGCTGGTTGCAAGTCGCGTAGCAGTAGTCGGCGGTGTTCAATATCATGGTGATGTCTTCCAGCGACGGCCCTTGTGGGCCTGACTTTTCGCCCAAGAAGTAAAACAGCACAATTTGGTTATACTGTTCGAGATATTTGCCAAAAGTTTTTGACAGGTCGAGTAGTTGTGCTCCCGTGGACAGCTTGGCGCATTGAGCCAGAGCCAGCCGGTAGAAATGGAAGAGTTCCGTCGACGAAGGTATAACAGATTGAGGCGAAAACTCCTCTTCTATATTCCGCAGCGGTTGCTGGCGATACTTGGGTATCAACGCCGCCAGTTGCTTGTCCTGTGATTCAACCCACAATTTCATATACGGCTCGAATGCCTCCGAGATAATGTGGCCAACGGCATGTGCATGAACATCTGTAGAGTTCATGGTGTCCACGGAAGATCGCGATTCACCAACAAACCTGCGCTCCAAGCCGTGCTCAAAATTGAGAGTCTCTTGCAGACACGAGAGCAGCAGATTGACATCCAGCTTCTGACCGTCGACATTTCGGGTCGAACGTTCCAGTATGCCTTTGTAATCGTCTCTCGTGCCTTCGCAAAACGCGCTCGCTAGCATCTCTCCAGCACGCCAATATGCCGGAAATATGGACGCATGCTCAGCGTCATACGTCTTAAGCATCCGGTTGAAATACGAATACCTCAGCGAAATATTGTCGAGTGAACCAGCCTGCACAGAAGATCAGCCAAAGCCCCCCCTCCAAAGAGACACCCAAAACCAACCTCATCATTCCCCCTAAACAGTTTCCTATACTCCCTCAACTGCGTATTGCAATACCAGTTCACAAGCCTAACCCTAGCATGCTCCCCAAGCGCATCCATAACCAAACACGCCTCCCCAAGCATGCCCCTCCTCTGCCCAACATCTCCCTTCGTAAACGCCATCTCAAAGTCCTCACAAACCTGCTCCAACAACTCCCTCTGCAAATCAGCGACATTCCGACTCAGAATCGCAATCTGATCAATAGATCTATAACTCTTGAAATGCGCCATCAACTGTATAACCGCCTGCAGCAACTGCGCACACTCCCTATACTGCCTCGTCTTCGCCAACCCCCTCAACTGCTCATACGCCGTCGTCAACATTTGCAACCTCTTCAGCGCGGTCATGGAAAGCGTCAAATTCCGCTTCGTACCGTCGAGCCTCTTTATATCGGCCGTCATGTCCGTAATCGCCTGCTCGGTTTGTACAGCACGTTCCCTCACGCCCTCAATCTTCTTGAACAGATCTGCCAGTTCCGACTTGGCCTTTTGGATTCGGGCGACGCTGGAGGCGTCCGAGGCGAGTTGTGTTGCGACGGCGGTCGCGATGTCTTCGTCGAGGTCATCCTGGTAGTGGGAGAGGGCTTGGGAGGTATCGGAGACGGAATTGAGGGTGGAGGGGTGCGAGAAGATGGCGTTTAGGTGGTCGAGAGGGTCGTAGTCGTCTTTGGGGCATGTTAGTGTGACGACGGGGGTGGGTTTGGGATGGTCAGGGACGTACGGGAGTCTAGCGAACTTCGGGAGTCTTCGATGATTGCTGGCATGTGGAGTAGGGTGAGGAAGCACGGTTGGAGGTTTTACGAGGAGTGCATTTGTGAGCAATTGGTGGTGTATGCTCCTTGTCTGTCCTAGATGGAGATCATAAACTGTCCATGCGCAGGCACACCAATCAATGACATCGTCAGCCTTGTAATTACGAACATCTTCTTTATGCTCCGGCAGATCCAATACCAATTGATGTATGGTGTGAGAAAATGCAGACATCAAGTCACCGTGTTTTTACCCCAAGGAAAGGGACGGTACAGGCCAAGCTGTGGTGGATCCTCTTCAGCCTTACTCCTCGCGATCCTCAAAGCACAACGAAGGGCTACAAGCAAATCATGGAGTAGAGACATCATGTCAAATAACAACCAGTTTTGGAAAAATTATATGAGTGTGGGAGTATTTTATCGTCGTGGCAGAGTTCGCCACTCTTCTCATGAGAGTTTTGCCATTTTCATCAAAAGTTTCCACCGAGGATAGCCACGATACTTCCAATATGAAAGACCCTATCGGACGCGCCACATCAAAACAACAGAGAGAAAAACAGTGTCTTCTCCAATCCTCCATTGACGCGCCATCGCAAAGTGGGAAGGCTCCAACAGAACTGACAGTCACGAGCTCCAGCTCCCAAGAAGCGCATGGTCGAGCACGGACAAGCGTCTCAGCCTTTCAGTAGTCGAGGAAGAACTTCTCCTTCTCCGCATAAGGAGGAGGAGGAGCCTCGCTCCACTTGGTACTCTTTCCGAAGCAAAGCGCCACCTTCAACTTTTCAACGAAACGAGTCTTGGGCTTGGCCTGGAGACGAGTTAGTAAATCGTCCATCGTGCAATTACAAAGCGATATGATTGACAAACTCACTTTTCTACACTCAGCCTTGATAAGCGGGGTGATGGCGTTATAGCAATGTCTTGCAATCTGTCCTCGAGTGTGCTCGGAGATATCCCAGGTTTTGTAGGAAACAGTCATCCTGCGTAAATATCAACACCAGTCTCTTCTTCCTCTCCTGCTCCATTCTCGGTAGCGCGGCGGCGGGAAACTCACCAAGAATACGGCACGTCAACCATCCAATCCTCCTTGTTCTTAAACTGCCTTAACGCTACACCACCGTGTGGGAAGCTCTGGATAAACTGAACGGTGGCCTGCTCTTCATGTTCCAAAATACGACCGTAACGATCACACCCGAGGACGAAGAACAAAAACTCCCTCACGTCTTCGTTTGTCGCCTGGAGGGAGGGCAGCTTGGTGACTTCGTGATTGTGGAAGTTGGCCAAGGTGTATTCACGCCATGGCTGGGCTCGTCTATCCGTGACGGGATAGATCTTGGTTCGTTGATTGACTGCGTCGACATCCTGCTGAGGAGTGGTTGTGAAACCAGCGAATTGATTTTTTGTCCCATGGGTGGGGTGCTTGTAAACACTGTAGGCGGCCTCGTGGTGGCTGTCCCTGTGCTTGAAAGTGAAGCTTTTTTTCGCCATTTTTGCGAAGTGCGTAGAGAAGACGAAAGGGAAGAAAGAAGGTGTCGAGTTGGTGGAAGACGGGGACGAGCAATATAGTGGTGTCATAGCTGGCTCTCTTGTGAACCCGAGGAACGACTGCGGAGTATATAAAAGAGCTGTCTTTGGTTTTGGTACGTAGTGGGTCCAGAGCAGGAACACAAACCTTGTGAGAGATTTGACACACTCAATACAGCGCTTCGACGATGTCGGAAGCAAGCTGCAAGACACATGTTGTTGAGGTGTACATGGCCACCGTCGTGGTTGCATATCATCGCAATTGACAACTCTTTATGTTGTGCACAATTGTCTCGTAAAGCAAAAGAGAGTATGAGCGGACCTTGGTTGGAGTACTCAGAAAAACGGTCGTCCCGCAACGCTGAGATAATTCAACGATACACTGTCAAGCATGCCGGGCGTTCACCCGCTCATGTACCGAAAAACACTCGTTGGAGTACCGAGAACGCAAGCGATCTGCCACATCGGCTCCGCGCTGGTGCTTATGCGCAATTCAGCCGGACATTATCCTCTATTCGTCAGAGGATGCTTCTTTGGTACCTTTGTTGTAAGAGGCACTACAATTCCAATTGCCTATAATGACCGTATCTCGAACTATATTACTTTCGAGTTTTGGTCGGGTAGAATGACAGATCGGATTACAGTCACATGCCCCTAAAGCCTGGTCGTCGAACTGGTTTCTTGACAACACTGCCAGACTTTGATGGTTTGACCACGGCCGAACCTGGCTTTTTCAGGCCAGAACCTTTCATCCTGCTCATTTCCTTTTCCTTCCGCTTCTCCTCCCTCTCCTTATCTTCTGCCATCTTGGCCTCCAACTCTGCTTTTCGATTGAATTCAGTCTCGGTGATGCGCTTGTCCCTGGCTGAATATCCTTTCTCCTTGATTGAGTAGAAGACGGCACCGAGATCGGCAAGCCAGTGAGGTTCAACGGAGGTAACGCAGGACATGTACTCCTTGGATGTGAGAATGAGCTCGTGGTACACCACATAATCCGGAAGGTAGCCCAGTCCGTACAAGGCACTTGTGGGATGCAATTGAACAGTCACGCTCGTTCGAAGGTTGATGTATTCGCCAATTCCCTTGACCTTCGCGGCTTGATGATAGTAACCCGAGCAGATACATTTACGGACGACGTCCCAGTCCGTACCACAACTCACAGGCTCCATCTTGTGCGCTTTCATGATATCGCTGATCTGTTCACGAATTTCCTTTGCTCGTCGTAGCGCTTTAGGATGCAGAAAGTGCTTGATACACCAGCCGTCTGAATAGCCATTCATCTTCCATTGGTTGTATACGTGGAGGAGCGTGAGATGATCGGATTCGGGCACAAAGAACTTCTCTCTGGCAGCGTCCGACTCCTCTTGTCTTTCCTTTGGTCGGTAAAACACACTCGGAACAGAGAGCATGGCCACGATAGTTGCCATTTCTTCATTGCAGCCGTAGTCATTCGCAGTGAGAATCAGCTTTGCCAGCGAAGGATCCATAGGAAAGGATGTCATGTCCTTTCCAAGCTTCGTCAATGCTCCAACGTTGTCCAGCGCACCGAGTGCCCACAGATCAAACAAAGAGGTGGTGACCACGTCCTGCGGTGGAGCGTCCATGAAATCAAAATCAAGCAGATCCTCCACTCCTAGCGATTTGAGAAGTAGAACCGTATTTGCAAGATTGGTTCTTTGTAGCTCGGGTATCGTTGCAATGTAAAATTCGTCGCGAAATGCCCGCTCGGTGTATAAGTGGAAGCATTTTCCAGGTCCAGTCCTACCAGCTCGACCCGCCCGCTGCGAAGCGTTCGCCTGCGATATTGGTGTGATCTGTAAAGTGTCCATTCCCATTTTTGGATTGTAGACTTTGAGTTTCGAAAAACCAGCGTCCACCACGTACATGATGCCGTCGACAGTCAAGCTGGTCTCGGCGATGTTGGTGGCCACGATGACTTTACGGACGCCTGGGGGAGCTTTATCAAAGATCTTTGCCTGCAAATCTGCAGGCATCTGACTGTAAATCGGCAGGATCAAAAGTGGCGGAGGATCGTTGAGATTTTTCAACTTCTCTCCAACCAGCTCACAGGTCGTCTCGATGTCCTCTTGTCCTGTCATGAAGACCAGTATATCGCCGGCGCCTTGTGAGACGTGAATCGCCAACACTTGCTGGACGGCACTGTCCACGTAGTCCTCGCAGGGTGATCGCGAGAACTGAATGTCAACAGGAAATGTACGTCCTGGAATGTGGAAATCAGGCGCACCACCATAAAACTTGGAAAACCGATCAGCATTTAATGTCGCAGACGTGATGATGAGTCTAAGATCACTTCGCCTAGCCAGCATCTTTTTGATCAAGCCCATTAGCACATCAGTGTTCAAGGCGCGCTCGTGAGCTTCGTCCATGATGAGCACCGAGTATTTGTCCAAATCACGCTCATTGAGCGACTCTCTCAGCAGCACACCGTCAGTCATGTATTTGATGACAGTTTCGCTACTCGTGCAATCTTCAAACCGAATGGCGTAACCAACGAGCCCTCCAAGCTTGCAGTCCATCTCTTCGGCGACACGCTTCGCAACACTCATAGCAGCTACACGTCTGGGCTGCGTGCAGCCAATCAATCCCGTCTTGCCGTAGCCATCCTCATAGAGAAATTGAGTCAGCTGCGTGGTTTTACCCGATCCAGTCTGCCCAACTACGATTGTGACTTGGTTATCGCGAATCACACGGAGCAAGTCCTCCCTCACGGCAAACGCAGGTAGATACTGCCGTTGTTCTCGGAGCGTTTTATTCCGACTAAAAGCACTTTGTCCCTCGTCTTTCTTGAGATGCGACGCAAACTTGCTGTTCCCGTTCTTGGAAGCATCATCACCAGGCATAGGCGCAGCACTGTCACCCTCTTCCTCTTTCACGCCCATGACCTGACCCAAAATCGTACCAGCGACTTTCGTCGCCTCCTGTGCCTGTTGTTTCCTCTCTTTCTGCTGCCGCCTGGTTCTCACCACGGCACTGCCCTTCCGCGCAAACACTGCCATGTCACTCTGCGGATCTCGCACAGCCGGAACGGGATCGAGCTGCTTAGTGAAGACTTTCCGTCCATCCAGAAATGGCGGTTTGAGGTCGTGTACCAGAAGATGCACCCGAGTAGACTCCTCATCGTCGTCGAAATCGCCAGAGAAGTCCCTCCTTTGCGCGACATTGGAGGCAAGCATACGATTCGTTTCCCAAGCGTCAGCATCTTTTTGTCTTTGCAAGGCTCGAACATCTCCTCGACGCGCTTTCTTCTTCGCCACCAAAGCCTCCTCTTGCTGCTGATCGACCCATCCATTATCAAACCCGCTGAATGGATTGTGAGTCTCGTCGCCCAGCGTGTGCCCGTTCTCTTCTCCGCCATACCAGTCCCGATCGAGATCGTTCGCATCTTCATCATCCACACCGACTTCTAGACCATCAAACTCGGTTTGGCGAGGAGCTGGTGAGCGCGCATCACGAGGGTTTTCGGGCGTCTGAGAGCCTGGATTTGCTTTCGGATTGCGAAATCGATGCAAAACTAGATCAGGGCGAAGATCACCTTGGTCGTAAGATCGTGCCGAAGGAGTAGAGCGTCCATCTTCAATCCTTCGTCGTTTCTGGCTGCGCTCGGAGTCCATGGCGACAGCAATAGCGAAGGTTGTTGATGTTTAATGTTTTGGGAGTGATCTCAAAGACCCCTGCCCACGGAACGCATATGTGGGGCAGAAAAGTTCCAAGGTGCCCGCCAACGAAAACATTTTTGTACTGGCCTTCGCAACACAACACTTCCAGTATGTCCATGATCACTGCCCTAGGCTGGGTCGCTAGAGGCAAAGCGGCGCAATTTCCTACCAAATACATCCTGGACGACGAAGAACTGGGGCGCATCTCAGAACTTGCAAAGCTACAACTCGAAGACGCACAAGAAGATTTGGACGAAGCACGAGCAAGGGAGGACAAAGACAGTGGGGCTGAGGGAGGCGCAGAGAGCAAAAGTTCTGTTGTCGCAGATCTCCAATCGCATGGGTATTGTTATTCCTTGGGAGCATTTATGCCATCTCTCTGACAGTCGAGCAGCGACGTAGACAACGACCTGAAAGAATATGACCTGGAGCACTACGATGACGACGAGGAGCAGGAGGAGGAGCATTCTCAAGGAGCGCCTATGGGCATGTTCGCTGGTATTAAATCTCTGGCATACCACCAAGCCGGCGAAGAAGATCCGTATATCACGTTGAAAGAAGACGAGGAGGACGATGAAGAGCGGGAAGAGCTGCAGATATTGGCTGGAGACAATCTCATTCTAGCGGCAAGGATAGAGGACGAAATCGCACACCTCGAAGTCTATGTTTACGAGGATTCCGCGGACAACTTATACGTACATCACGACATAATGCTGCCCGCCATACCGCTAGCAGTAGAATGGTTGGACTTCGCTGTTGGGAAATCAGGCGACGCAGACACAGGCAGCAATTTTGTAGCGGTAGGCACGATGGATCCAGACATTGAGATTTGGGATTTGGACATTGTGGATTGCATGTACCCAAATGCTATCCTTGGACAGGGCGCAGAGACGGCGTCGGAAAAGGACAAGCTCAAGAAGAAGAAGAGAAAGAAGAAGTCCCTCAAGCCGAATGACGACTTCCACGTCGATTCCGTTCTCTCCCTCGCTGCAAACCGTCAACACCGCAACCTCCTCGCATCCTCTTCCGCCGACTGCACGATCAAGCTATGGGATCTGAGCACTCTCAAGTGCGCCAAGTCATACTCGTACCACACCGACAAGGTGTGCTCGGTGGCGTGGAATCCGACAGAGACGACTGCTCTGTTGAGCGGAAGTTACGACAGAACAGTGGTGGCAGCAGACATGCGTGCGCCCAACGCCAAAGCGCCGCGATGGGGAGTGGAGAGCGACGTTGAAGCTGTGCGGTGGAACCCGCACGACGCCAACTTCTTCTTTGTAAGTTCACTCTCCCTGGCTCTTGTACTACCTCGAATTCTAACACAAAAGCTAGGTCTCTACAGAGGCCGGCATCATACACTACCACGACGTGCGCAACGCTCCTTCCAACCCAGCAAAAACCAAGCCAATATGGACGCTACAAGCTCACGATGAAGCGGTATCGTCATTCGATGTAAATCAGGTCATTCCAGGATTCTTAGTTACGGGATCGACGGACAAGGAAGTCAAGCTTTGGAACGTGCAAGCCGGCGGGCCGAGTATGGTCGTGTCTCGAAACCTTGGGGTCGGCAAAGTTTTCTCGACGACGTTTGCTCCGGATGCGGAAGTCGGGTTTCGGCTGGCCGTGGCTGGGAGCAAGGGAGATGTTCAGGTTTGGGACACTTCTACGAATGCTGCTGTCCGGCGCATTTTCGCTGACAGAGTGGCGCCGGCTACGGGCGAAGTGACGGAACGACTGATTGGCATTGAGAACGATGACAGTGAGTCTGATTCAGGCGAAGAAGCAGAAGAGGGAGAGAGCGGCGACGAGGACGATGAGATGGAAGAGTGATGCAAGTTTGGCGACGATGGAGGAGGGTAAGCGGGCAAAACATTGTCAGCAAACAGGTTTGATGGAGAATGTGCGCAACTCGACCAATAGCATCCCAAAAGGCTCGGTTCCTCTGGCGGAAAATGGCAGTGACGTCGATGGCATTCAGCGGGAGAGATGTGAAGCGGTCCTGACAATGTTCACAAACGTCGAAGCGAAGCCTCTCCACCCTGGCCCTGAATGGGAGATGCGTGGCCCTGAACGGGGGTCGTTCAAATTAGCCATGTACCAGGCTCCTTCACAATGAGCAAACGAAAGTGAACAGATTCGTCACACGCATGTACCGCATTCGGCAGACGATACTGCAATCAGGAAAGGAGGTTTCATCAAGTTCCTGTTCCTCTCTCGGAAGCAAGGGAGATTTTCGCGTTGTCTGCGTGGAGGATGGTCTGGACACCAGTACAGTTTAGTTTGTCGCGCAGCTACCAGCTGTCATGAGCGGGAGTTTAGAAGGATATGAGCACAGTGAGGACGTCTGGTAGACTCGGCGTTTCAGTGACGGGACCAAGGCTAAGTAGGAAGCGTCCCAACTAGTGGAGTCTACTGTGCAGGCGAAGCAGGAATATTCGTGTCTTGGTAGTGAGCAGCGGCGCAATCGATAATAGGAGTCGGCAGCTGGGAAAGTCTTCCATTGTAGCCTGTGCCTATGGCCCTGCCCAATCGGCCGGGGGGGGGTGCCACTGCAAGGCACGGCCGAAGAAGCTTCTTTGAGATGCTAAGCGCTTTTGATCGGCGCCGGTGCAGACACGCAAGACGCATTCCCACTGACGGGAGGTCCTTTACCGCCCCGAAGACGGGGGAGTAGGCTGTGTTGCTGGAGTGGCAGTTGGCCGGCTGTGTTGCTGGAGTGGCAGTTGGCCGGCTGTGTTGCTGGAGTGGCAGCTGGCCGCAAGAATGCATCACCTGCAGCTGGACTCAACTGCGCTGCCTTGATATATCGCGCTCGCAATGCACTGCTGTCCATACCTCCGTACGTAGTGTACGTAGTAGATCAAAGGGACAAAGAGAGAGGAGAGATCCCCAGCTCTCCCGGTCTCCCTTCACCATCACCATCACCATCATCGTCCGCGCCTCAGAGCCCCGTCCGCCCCTGACTGGCGGAGTGCCGACGTTTCATCGCAAGCCCAATCACAAGCCAGAGGTTGCGAATGCGCTCCGCTGAAAACTTCTTCTTCCCACATCGCCTAACCGTCCCCGTCGTCGGCCCCCGTTGCTGTCCGGCTGCATACCTATACTCATCGTCCTCCCGATCCTTTATCCATTCCTTCACCAATCTCTATTCCCTGGCGGATCTGGTAGTTTCCCTCCTTCAGAACGACCAGCTTGTCAATCCTTGGACCGGCTCATTTCTTGTCATACCCTCATTCTTCACACCTCGTTCTTTGTTACAACATACCTTCTACCCGCTGCAAGCAGCTCCATCATCACTCCCTGCGACATCTACCACACGAACGCCCATATTTCATTGGAAACCTTTTTTCTTCATGCGTGGAGAGACATTCGGTCATTAAGCCGTGTTCTGTTCCATCACGAAACCACACACTCCCTCGTCCGTCACTTGACATCTGCATTGCTTGAAACATATAGCGGAACCACGAGTCCACTCCTTGTAATCCCCGGATTGCTGCACAAACCGATAGCAGATTAAACACACTGACTGCCCTGGAGTCTGCCTGCTGCCCTCAATTTATTCTGTCGCGGTCAATATACTTGACGTCTAGACCCCGCCTCACCACCACTCAGACTTCGCCGACTTTGTATTTGACACTGGTGTGGAGACGCAGAGCGGCAAACGAAACACCTGTCAATAAGATCGGCTGCCATCGCAAGGAATCCTCATTATGTCGTCCATATCAAGGGCCTTTACATTGCGCTCGAAGCGTACCAAAGATTTCACCAAGGAAACTTCTCCATCGACATCTCCAGTTCCAGGACGAGCAGCCAGTATGCGACATTCAGACAGACCAGTCGATATTCGAATGATATCTTCGCCCGTGGCCCTTCTGTCCACGACGAACATGCTATCCTACAATGCGCCCGACGTTTCAACTGTACGAGCACAACGCAAAGCATCCGCATCTGTTTCTTCAGGATCCTCTTCCCGCAGCTTGGCGGATGAATCAGATACATCGACAATATCAACCACCTCGCGCCATACAGCTTCCACCGATGTTTCGTCAATAGCGTCTTCGTCTCCAATTTCCTCGCCTAATCAGAAGGACCTCGACCGCACATCCTATTTCCCTTCTTCAAGGACCCTCAACAGATCACCATCAACAACTCTCGCACCACCGGTACCGCAACGACTCTCCAAATCAGTGTCATCTTTAGAGTTGAGACCAAGACTACCTCCTCTCGACAGCTCACCCGAGATTCCTCAACGAGCTCCCTCCCACAGCAAAAAGGCCCACGAAGTCCTGGCGCGCAAAAGGTCGTTGCAAACAATGTCCCGACAAAACAGCGTCAGCAGCATCAAATCGACCTCGATGGAGAAGAGGAATTCCCTCGAGTTCTTCAGCAGGAATATCACCGACGCCCCTCCCCCTTCCCTACCTGCACTCGGCTTCTCGACCGCACCATCGTTGTCAAATTCACTTCACAGCCCTCACCACTCGGCATCGCATTCGGGCAACCACCCATTTGGAAGAGAACTGATGCAGCTGGATGAGATCGCCGAGGAGTTTGGTGGCGCAGTGAGGGATGTCGAAAGAGAGGGAGACATCAGGACAATGAGACAAAAGGGTCTGCAACGGTTCCGCGCGGAAGATTACACGCGGGAGATTGAGAAACTGCTGGGTGGATTCTTGAGCCCGTACTCGCTACCTCCTGTTCCGGAGAGGGCAATCGTGTACCCCTCGCACGTTCAGCAACAGGAAGTCGCGTGGATTTGAGTTGGGCGTGTGGAGACCACGGATGTGGCGTGTACAGAAACACAGACAACCGTTGCGACCGCCAGAGAGTTGGACTTTCCAAAAAAACACCACGCACATCAAAAAAGGAACCGGTTTCCACACTCCGCACCACCCATCATCCTACTTTCCTGCACATAAACACTTTTCGCTACGAACGACACTATCAAACTCGATCCTTCCCTATATGACACTAGATCTGCTTTTTCTACAACACAAATTCACGACACTCTTTATATCCACGATAGCTTGCCATTTCCCTCCCCTTCTTGCTCAATTTCTTGTTTGCGGCGGGGGAACACGGGAGAATGGGGTCTGGCGATTGGGGATGGCTTTATACATGTATTGTTATTCTTATTATTATGATGTGGTGGGGGGGAAAGGGAGGTGTTGTAAGGTCAGGTGTGGGAGGAAACAGAGACACTTGGACCGAGTCTCTCTTCTTTTTTTTTGGGAATACAAATCTTCGTTGTTCCTGTTCACCATCCCCTCTGATTCTGTTTTTGCATGTGTATGTGTATGTATGTATGTATGTGTGCGCGAGATAACCCTTCACCCCCCCCCTTCCCCTTGGAAACCCTAACCGAAAATTTGCAAATTTCTCCCGTGACGTCACGCACTCGCCCCTTCTATATACCAATAGAACCTTTCCCGAGACATTACCACGTGGACACACTGTATCAAAGGGGTCTTATACCTATACACACTGTCCACCCGTTCGTCACGAGATGTCCCCTATTTTCGGTCCTGGTTTTATGAAGGGGGGGGGGGGTTACGATAGATACACGTATGGGGGGCAGGGGGTATTGGGAGAGTGGTATGTTAGGGAGTGGTATGTTAGGGAGTGGTATATTGGGGGAGTGGTATATTGGGAGAGTGGTATATCTGTTCGTCATAGGGAAAAAAACCCCTATTTTGGGCTCGGTTTTATGAGGGGATTGGGATTGGGATGGGTTGTGTGGAGGGGGGGAGTGTATTGGGAGAGTGGTTTATTGGGGAGAGTAGTATACGTGGGTCTTTGTTGTTGGTGGATATACGGATAGATAGTATCATGTGTTTGGATTTGGATGACGTATTCACGATGTGTAGAGGGTATATTGGGGAGAGTGTTATACATGTTCGTATAATGCGGATCTTATTACGCGTTTATCTTCGTAAAAATTGGGGTGGGAAGGGGAGGAGGAGCTTTGGTGATGTAGTTGTTTAGGATGGAGTATAGTTGAGTAGGATATGGTGTAGGTACAATAATAGTATCGCGAGGGTCCATCTTCAGCCTTGCGCGCGAGGTTGAAGGGAGCATTTCTAGGTAGACATTCTCTCCCAACCTTCCACTTCCCCCGCGCTCTCATCATAACAATCCCCACCCCACCCCCACAACNGCCGCAACCCCATCGACCCACTCCGTCGCCCTCCCCACCAACCCCTCCTCCCCCACCTCCAAAACCCACATAATCTCATTCACCACCGTCTCCCCCTCCCCCGCCCTCGGCGTCATGAAAAACTCACTCCCAACAACCGCAACGCCCCTCTCCCCATCCACAAAACAGTCCTTGACCCTGACCTCCCATTTCTCCAGCAGCGGCGTCATTTTCAGCTGGTGCGCGATGAAGCCGTCGAAGGTGAGGGCGTGTTGGAGGGGGGGCCGCGTGGAGACGAAGTAGGACGGGCTGAAGGTGATGGTGAAGGTTGGTGTTACGAGGGAGGCGAGGAGGGAGGTTTGGGGCGTGTTTTGTGGGGAGGGGTTGTGGGCGAGGATGAAGTTTGTTGCCGAGGTTTTTATTTGCGTGTAGCGCGATGACATTTTTTGGTGGTGGTGTTGTTGGTTTGGTTTGGTTTGATGGTGGAGGCGCAAGGCTGAAGCTTTGTTGGGCTGGTTTTGGGACGGAAAAGATGGACTGGATGGGTTGGAGGGTGAGGAGGATATATCAGGCTTTGAAGGGGGTGAGTTTGTTTTTTGAGGGGGATTCGATTGAAGTTGTTTTTGTCGTGTCTTACTGTCGTGGACGAGGTGGAGGGAGAAGGGCCGATGATGAATGATCACCCGGAGCTGAGGGGCCGAATACTGCACAACGTGATCAGCTACTGTGCATTGTGATGGAGCTCCAAGTTGGAAAGACCGGTGGATTTAATGTTTCCGATTCGACGTGAGGTCGTTGTTTTGACTCGGTTTATTTTGCTTCTTGTGACGATTCTCCCAGTCGTCGTCCGTTCGCAAACCATCCATCATCCACCATTTCCTTTCCCCTCCCTCACAATCTTCAAGCTGCAGTACATCCTCCTTCTCCGTCAAGGCGCCGCAGAGTTCTCAGTAAACCCACGGATTCTGTCTAAGTGCAGACCATCGAATGAACAAAAGCGATCGCCAGGATGAAACTTTGAAATGCTGACGTCCACTTTGGGCAGTCTTGGCCAACCCTCACGTCTAGAGTACGCCCGCCCAGACAACCTGCACACACAATCTCCAGCCTTGTTCTACGCTATCAGAAGAGCTTTCTCAGATGTGTGATCTCATTGTTGGAGAGACGTACGAGTTGGCTTGACATTGAGATTATTGTTGGGGAGAAATATTTATACAATCGCGAGTTCTCGCGTTTAGGGGTAGCTCTCGATGAAAGGGTAAAGGTTGTTTGGATAGGGGGAATTGTGGGTTCTTGGATATTCTTTTCCATCGTACGACCTTTGGATAACTGCTGATACAGTGCCTTGCGGCTTAAGGAAGGGAGGTTGTAAACTTGGAGTGATAGATCAGGATGGTGGCGTTATTGGTAGTACCTGCAGTCTGTAACTATCGTGTTAGCTCGAGATATTTGGAGCAGATTGTACTAGAGGGAGGTATATGGCGGAAATTACATCGCCAATCTGACATTAAGGTCGTACCATAATCTGTGCTGCGTGTCAGTTCCCTCGGCTCCTTAGAACAAGATACACCAACCCGAAGTTTAAGCATCTTCCATTCACGATCCACCATACCTGGCAATCTCAAGGCAAAATCTGCCATTTTCCACAAGATCCCATGTTACTTCCCCACCAAAGCAGGCACAACCTTGATCTTCTCAGCAACAGCGTTAGCCAGATCAACCTTGACACCGGCACCCGTCAAAACATGGATCCAAAGCCTCTGCGTATCACTCAGCCGATCGTTTTCACTCTTCACCTCCGCGAATCTGACCTCCCTCTTTTCAGGATGCCAAAGAAACAAATCAGGTACGCCACCACCCCGCACAGAATACTCTTGCGCCATGACTTTACCAATCGTACTCAACGCTTCGCCATCGAAGAATTCGGCAATCTCAAGTAAGTCGTCAATATCGTAGGACCAGTCGAGTCCTACCACGCAGGTCTGTTTTTCGTGGTGTGCGTCATAAACTTGTTTGATAAGCAGAGTCGCGTCGCCATTAGCGATTTCATTCAAGCGGCGAGTAATTTCGCTAAGTCGGGTGGGATAAAAGGCGTCCGTGTGGAGGTCGAGCGGGCATTGCTGGAAGGATGTTTGAAAAACATTTGGAACGTAGGTGAAGAGCACGTCGAAGAAGAGGTAGGCGAAAAGTGTGCGGACTATGCCGCCTTCGCTGTGATAGCCACGATAACCTTGTGAGCGGTAATGAGACAGACACATTGCTTCCACCGAGCATTCCCCATCATCTTCCAGAGGGTCGAGCCAGATGGTCTTCGTGCTGCGCGATGGGCCTTTTGGTCGTCCCGCTGTGGTAGGCTGGACGGGTGGCGCCTCACGGATGACTTGGGTTCCTTTGATTGTCACCTCCGTCGGCACAGCAAGTCGAACATGTGAGAAATCATGCTGCAGCCTCTTCGCGATCTTGAGCTTCTTCTCAATCTTGATGATGCGTTTCTGCAGGTCGTAGTGATAAATGAGATGCACCAGTGGATCTTGCAAACCATCTTCGCAAGTCGCCAGGGCAATCCGTCTCCAATGCTTCTTTTGTGTCTCCTCATCCCTCTTATCTGCAGGCGTTAAAGCATGCATGTAGTGTTCTTCAAGAAGAGCTCGCCGCTGATACCATGCGCCACGCCGAGAATGGTGGAATAATCGTTGCCCGAGCAGTTCGTCGAGAAGTTCATGCTCCTCCTTGTGCCGGTGTAGCTTCCCAAAAACGTCCGCGGCTTTGTGCATTACACGAGTGTAAACCCATGCTGGTGAGAGTCGACGCAAATATGCTCCCTCGCCGCTTTGATACACCTGGTCTTCTTTCCGCTGCTCTTCTTCTAGAAGGGCCCGCCACCGAGGATATATCTCTTCATAAATATCGATGATTGTCTGCCAGCCTTCCGCGGTGGGCTTTCCATTGAACTCCAGAATGTTGTCGACGCGATTTTGCGTCCTCAAGGATGCCTCAAACTCTACCAGCAATGCTCTCGATCCAAAAACGCTCGCAGAACGAGACACGATGTAATCTGGGAAATTCCATCGCGCTATTCGAGCCAGGATGATGGTGGTGAGAGACTTCTCAGTCCACTCAGTGGATCGATAAAACACTAAATGCACCCTCTGAAACAGCTTGAGTGGTGCAAGGCTGAGTCTTATGCAAGGACCGGTCTCGTTCATTATCTTCCGAGTGAAATGGGCATCGCGACTTCGGTCATCATCGCCGCTACTTGGCGTACCTGACCGTGACGTCGATTTCTCGCTCTTAATGTCTAGTGGTGATTCTCGTCCTTCCGAACGAATGGAATCTGCAGTGTCCGAACGTCGAAGTAAGCCTGTTTGATGCTTACTCGATTTCTGCAGTGCTTGTAACAGCTCTTTCTTGTTCTTCCCTCTGACCTTCGCTTCTTTTGCAATGACTTTGAGCTCCGTCAATTTCAGAAGAGACGATGCCTCCTCCAAAGTCGTGATCAAATCAGAATGATCTGCAAACGCAAATGTCTCGTCCAAATTCGTTCCAGGTGGTGGTTCCAACTCTCCAGGATGATTCTCAACCTCCGTTTCAGTCTTCGGCAACTCCCTGACCTTTTGCAACTCCTCGATAGCAGCATTCAAGTCAGCGATATCTCCGTGATACCCCAAACCCCCAATACGATGCCATGCACTAGTTTTCCTCAGAAATAATCTCACATAGAGATACTGCGCCTCATAACCCAAACCCTTCCAAAACCCAAACAACGCCCTCTCAGCCTCATCAAACAGATGACTCTCCTCGTCCAAAACAGTATCCAAGGCAAGATTAAAAGCATCGACATAAATTGAGCTCCGTCCCCTGACCCACTTCCGATCACCCATCCGACTCTCCGCCGTTCCAAGTTGTTCCAGTTCCGCAGCCCGCGCAGCCTCATACTCATCGATAGACTCCTGCTCATTCTTTATTACCGGAAGCGCATCTTCGAGATTCGTTTTCCTTGCCGTGAGATCCTCCCCCCTCTCTTCCAGAATGTCTCCGGCCTCGCTCTCGGCCTCTGAATCAGGGACGACTCTGGCTCGTTTGGTGGGAGACGGTCTTTTGGTCGGGGAAGCTTTCTTGGTTGGAGATCGTTTCGTAGGAGAGGAAAGAGCAGGGGTCCCATCGATGATATCGTCGCTTTGTTCCCGTCTGACGCGTTTCGTTGGTCTTGGGGAGGGGGCATGTGCCCCTTCTTCTTCGTCAAAGTTTGTGGATTTGGAGTGTTTGACTTTCTGGGCAGACATGCTGTTGTGCTTCGCCGGAGTACGTGGCTGTAGAGCCATGATGGCGGGGAGGGCGTCGAGAGGCGAACGTGTTGTTGTTGTAAGATACTATGGCAGGGGATGACGAGATCGACTGGCTTTGGATAGCGCGTCCAACGAGAAACGCGAAATCACGCTGCCGAGACATCTAGGTTAATAACTCCTCCTTTATTCCAATCATGCTTCGACATCTGATCGACGACGGATGTGCAGTATGGCGCTCTCGTCTTTCGATGACTTACTCGTTCCCAGCTGAGAAGATATCAACAATGCACGAGGAAAGAGAGTAGGGCGACAAGACACGAAGCACGAATACAGCATTCTCATTCATTCCCTCCGATTTACACCTCCTGTCCTAGACGCCTGGCTCTACTTCATGTCATAACCACTCAATCGGCCCCTTCGATATCCACCTAACCGTATCTGCAACCGACTCATTAAGCAAACCCTCCCGAAGCCAACTCAAACACCGCCCAAATGCAACGCCAGTAAAATGAGGATCCAAACGCCATGCTAGCTAGACATCCACCCAGGAGGAGTGCAATGCAACGCGATCCCCATCATATTAACTAAATTTACGCCCAGATAATTCCACGCAACAAGACAAACACCACCCTTTCTAGACCTAGTGATCCGAAGCATGGCGACAGTCTACTTTTACCGCACCGCCCAAAAATGAAGGAGCAAACAGCAAAGCAAGAGAAGAAAAGAAACCTGCTTTCATTAGACCTTCTCTCTACCTAATCACTCGAAAAGGTCTGTCAAATAAGAAGATAATGAAGACAGGCCTAAACACCACCGCTACCACCTCCCGCACTCGTGACGCCACCCATCTTCAATTTAAGCTTGAACTTCGGCTTCGGGGCTGCATCGCTGACCGCAAGGCCCGCCGCGTTGGAGCTTACATTGTCCGACCGGAGAGGCAGAGGTGGAGGGCTAGCAGCGTTGTTCACGGGCTTAGAGGGCTTGGTGATAGGCGCTGGACTAGACCTCGCCGAGTTGTTAGTAGAAGCAGAATGCTTGAGCGAGTGCGCCGCATTCACCGGCGGTGTTCCCGCTGCTCGTGGTGGTTTCGGAGATGGCTTCGGTGTCCGTGATTGAATAATTCGAAGTTCATCTTTCTTCGTAGGTAATTTGAGTTTCACAAGCAATTTTTTCTTCGGTCGTGGTGATGCCTGTGATGACTTTGAATGGGACGTGTTCTTGATTGAAATTGAGGAGCCTTTGGCCACGGAGGGGGGTTTCGGATTGGATGAGATTTTCGGGGTGGATATAAGCTTCGGACCACTCGATATCTTCGGACCAGTCGAGATCTTAGGACCAGACACAGCCTTCGGCGCTGGCGGCAAAGGTTTCTTTGGTTTCGGCAGCTGTGGCGCGGGCGCAGGCACATTCTGAGTTAGGGAAGGAGGCTGTGATAACGTAGGCGATGGTAGCTGAGCCTGGGACGGTACAATGGCGGTGAGAAGACTGGGAGCGGCAGGAGCCACATCGGGTGTAGCAACAGGCGAGAAAGGCTTTGCTACAGCGAATGGGGAAGGAGAGGAAGCCTTGGCTTTGTTGTTTTGCTTGACGATAAATGATACCTTCTGGCGCTTTGCTTGTGGCGAATCTCCGCTCGCTGAGGATGAACGGCGCTTCTCTGACTTCTTGACCTCGATTTTGGGAGCGGGCTTGAATCGGAACTTGTTGATTTGGAAGAAGCGCATCTTTCCATCTCCCTCATACCGCACATTCCAGTACCTGGGCATTTTGAGGCTGATCATGAGACTCTCGCTAGCCTCGTAAAGACGGCCGCAGAGATCGAGAAGCTCAGCAAAGTCTCTCATGCTGAGATGTGGAGATCGTAGAGCTTCAATGATTGCATCTTGCAACGTCTCGTTGTTACTCAACTCTCTCTTGAGCGAAGCCAGTGCGCCGTCAACTGTATCAAGCGGAAGCTGCTCTGTTGGTGCTGGAGCATCGTCAACGATCATAAATTGATTGACGCCTGTATCCTCTTTCTTCTCTTGACCTTTGGTTATCTGTAGGGCAATATAGCCCAAGCCCCGACCGATGATTCGCCAAAGCCTCTCTCGGACGAAATGTGAAGGCTCTGATCCAAATGAATGCATGATGTAACGCAGGAAATGATCTTTCTTCAGCATACCAAGAGTGACGAGACACTCAAAAGCCATCAATCGGACATCATCTTGATTTCCAGGTCTGGTGTACCTCAAGAAATGCGCCATCTTGAAAGGAACAACTTTGTTCTCGATCAGTCGCGTAAGGCTGCGCATTGAGGCAAGAGTGTACACGTTTCTGTATGAAGGAATCCATTCATCGATGCGTCGCAGGCGGTCGATCTCGTTGAGTGCCGCTCGTTTAAAGACAGCAGCGTCTGTTTCAGCCTGTATATCTTCCATTTCATCGTCTTCGTCCCCGAATGAAAAGTTGATATTATGACCACGATACATGCGACTCTCCACCAATGTCTCAGCAAGGCCAGCCATGAGTATAGCAACGTACTTGGAGTCGGAGTACTGATTATTCGAGTTGTCGTTGAACTTCAGCTTATCCAAGAAGAATCGTTTAATCTCAGGCGGAGACTTGCCTTCAGCATTCCGAATCCCAGCCATGGCCTGGGGAATAGTGCATTGTAACCAGTAGAGCCGATGGTCTGAGAAATCGTTTGAACGAGTCATAGGCGAGTTTTCGAAGCAAAAGAGGTGCTGAAACGCCTTTTGCAAATGGAACATGCCCAGCATTCCTACCTGGTCGGTGGCACAGCTGGCAAGCGCAGAAGCTGCCAAAGTTCGGACGCCATGAAAATACCGCGGGTCCATCAATGTGCGAGTAAAAATTGACGAGTGAAGAGCACTTGGCGGCTGTCTTGAGAGCCATTGAAGAGCCTACAGAAGTTAGCCTGAGGTCAAGCGAGGGCATCATGGAAGCTGTACCTCTATCTGCGCAACCACATCATTGTCCTGTTGCAGCTGCTGAACAAACATGTAATTGGGACTGGGCGAGTAGACGACGGTGCATATCCACTCAAAGTCCTTGTCGAGGCGGATCCACTCGTAAGCTTCTTCCTGCATTGTCGCCAACTCTTCTTGTGACCACTCGGCAAGTTTCCAATCTTCCACTTCTTGGTCTCCTTGCAGGACATCACCTAAGGCATACGTGACCGTCGCATCTTCGGGACCATCTTCATCGTCGTTCCGATTTTCATTTGCCGCAGCTGCACGTTCTTTTGCTCGCTTCGTTCTCTTGAGGCGCTTGTATTTTGTGTTGTAGTTGAACTCAACCTTCACGGTCTGTTCGCGAATTTCGACAATGTGCTCATATGGGCGACCATCTGCTTCTTGGACACGTACTGTGATCGGACCCTGGCTTGTAAGCTTTGACGAACTCGTGAATGTCAGAGAAGAACTTACTGTGAATGCTGGCTGAAGCGGTCCCGCATAGATCATGTTCTCGTGTTCCTTGACTTCTCGCATGAAATTCTCCGCGTTCAACACCGCTGCCTTGTCTCCCAAAACGTCATGGGACTGCGTTTGATTGATGGTTACCTCCACTGACATCTTCTTCTTATTGAACTTGTGCGTCACATGGAACGTGGGGCACCCAGCTCCGAACACCCACTGGTCAAAGAAAGATTGAAGCTTCTGGTGCGCTACCTTATCTGAAGTGTAAATCAATCTGTCTGTCCAGATTTCTCCGTGCGGAATTCTCCCCATGCGGGCGTCGGAGAGCAATCGTACCAGAACACGAGGTGCGCCAGTCGATGCATTTTGTTTCATAAGTCTCTGGTGAAAAATGAAAAATACTACAGGGGCTTTGAGTGTTAAAAAGTCGAGCTCCCCTTGATCGATGCCTAGAATTGATCCACAATCATAAATCGAAGGCCGGCCTACATCTTGTTGGACAATCTTATCGGCAGCTAGCTTCTGTCTGTAGCGCACTTCGTTTCGTCCCCAAAGTATTGCCATGAATATATCGGCCATAAAGTAGGATGCACCCACGATAATCCAGTAGTCCTTCGGCTGTTGGGCAGAGACGAAGACTCCAATCCACTGGCTTGCAACTGCATGTATGAGCTCGCGAGAGTTTTCGTAGGCTGGATCGATGACATTTTCTGGATAGAGTAGTCGCGAGCTGCAAATTGATAGTGTGGCTGTGTCCAAGACGCTAGGAGAAAGGTCGTCAACAAAGACCAGTGTGTAGCTTTGACAATCTGGAGCAAATGGATACGCCGTGTATGATTGCTGAAAGTGATCGATGGCCTATCTAATTAGTGACGTCAGACTAGTCAGGTCTGACCGAGTACACACCATTTGCAGAGGTATACCAGTGTTGCGCAGCTCTTCCTCCCTTCCGGGCAGGCAAAAACCGTGCACACTGACAGCCTGTTCCTTGAGCTGGTCTTCTTTTCCAGTTTCTCGAAACTGTGCAAAGTCGACTTTCTCGAAAGGACCAATTGTGAAACCAACATGGTGCGCGCCAACTGGTGTAGAACAGTGAAAGACCCATCTCCTTAATGTGTGGTCACCTGTATGGGGTGCCTAATCAAGTTTAGAAGGTGAGCTTTTTCAGGCGTGAGAACCATCACTTACATCACTGTCTTCCATCAGGCCAGAGCCAACAACCTGCAGCTCGAGATCTCTCTCCTCTTCTGTCAAATTGAAGTGCGCTCCAGGTTCGTCCTCATCAAGGTCCATAGCATCATCGTCTAACCCATTTGAAGAACTTTTGATTCCGTTGACCGCACTAGCACGCTTGGGTCTGAGAAAGTCGCCAATAGTTCGCGGACAGTCTATTCTCAACCTCCAAGAACATCTTGATGAAGCCGATCCCACAATGGGGAACGCAAAGCATGGAAGTAGCCCAGGGATGGAAGAGGCACAGGTGTACATATGTGGATAACGAGAGTCGCCCGGTTGCATTCCAACCCACCGTACTGCTTCTCTCGATTTCTCTACCACATAGCGCACCACAATGGTCAATGGAGTGTATACAAGATCCCCATCCTCGAAAGAGGCCGTCATAGCTGCGTCTATAGCACTATCGACGTTTGCGTTAGTGGTACCAGGGAACTCATTTGGGTTGAACTCCTTGATGCGCACGTTCTTGGGCAGGGCGACGTTGATAGTAGGTTCAGGCGGGTCCTTGAGTTCATGCTCAATGTTGCGCCGAAGTTGCTCATGCTGCTCGACGGTATAGACCTCTCGCACTCGATATGCCTCTTGTGGGTCGCGAAAGCGCGGAATGTCCACTGGGTGACCCTCCACAGTCAGGCTCTTGACATATATTCCACGGCAATTCAAAGGTATCGTCCGTAGGTCCTTGGATAGAGGGTGTATTGTGATTGTTGCAGAGCCGACCAGTTTGCGCGACCGAAAGTCCACATTGAGCTTGATATCCTGATGCGTTACTGAGAATTGAGGTTCTGTACTCTCCTGGGGCACCTCCGCTTCCACGACGGCTGGCATTTTGCTTTGCGGGCTCTACCTCGCAATCCTGGGGTGTCTTTGGAAGCGCAGCGTCATCTCTGACGGTGTTTTGGAGATGTACTGGGAGGACGGGCGGCGGAGTGGTCGACGAAGTGAGGAGTGTTGTACCGGTCGAGGCAGGTGTATTGGGTTGGCCTTGGTTGGAGCCCTCAAGTGTTGCCTAGAGGATACTGGAGTTGCGCAACCTTGGGGCTGTGGCAGAGTTATCGTCGAGAGAGTTCTTATGGGTATTACAGGGTTTTCTGGGTTGTGGGGATGACAGCGCGCTGCTCTTCCCGCTGCCTGATGTGGATGTACGAGAGATGGCATCAATCGACTATTGATGCCCTCCTGCGCACGTGATCTTGAACGAACTACTCTAGTATCAAAGTCGCTGGAAGTGTTGGATAACCAAACACCCGATTGTTGTGGTATTCAATAGGATACATTCGGTGTAATAAAGTATTTTGAGGCATCAAGGTGGCCCATTTTCACGAAAAAATGTAAACAAGAGGAGGAGTCGCAGGAATGAGTTTTCAGTAGCAGAAAATGATATCCGCAGGTATGCATGAAGCGGGCCAAACTATTCCTACACTTGTTTCCACAACAGTCGAATAGATATGTACAGATACAGAGCAGCCCATACTCCATTCGCTCGAAATCACAGAGCTTTGACATGCCCCACGGTGAATACCCAGACGAAAGCAAACCACGCCAAACGCCCTACCGTATGAATAACCGTTATACCTCGCTACTCCCGCCGGCATCCTTTAGCTCCCTATTCCTTCGTCGTCTTTTTCTAGCGTTTGCGCGAAGTGCCTCAGGCGTGATGTAGTCTTCAGGTAACTCGAAATCCTGCTCATCAAAGTCAGGAATCGGTTGACCAAAGGCCGTCACATGTCTGCTAGTTCTTGTTTCTCCCATAGCCTGAGCGCGCAAGTGCGGTGCCTTGTAGAAGCTAGTCATAGGAGGTGGTGTTTTTACGTCCCTAGCTAATGGCGCAGATATTCTCTTCCGTTTTGCTCTAGATCTTGGCCTGAGACCAGCTTCAATTTGAAGTTGCCGAGATGCTGAAGCATCGACATCGCTAGAGGCACAGGTTTCGTTGTCCTCATCCTCTTCCTCTTCGTCTGCCTCTTCTTCCTCGCGAGCTCGTTCTTTCGCCTGCCGCATCCGTTTCTCCTCTTCCTTCCAGGTTCTGAATCTTTCGACCAGGGCGAGGACCTCGGAGATAAAATAGTCTCGTTTGGGTTTCCAGCTCTTTTGATCGCCCTCGGTAATTCCAGTCACACCCATCACGCGAAGCCAATCTGGACCTTGCAGTCCCTCGAGCAGTCGTTCGAGATTCTCCTTTTCATGCTGTGCTCGCTCTTTCTCGATGTTCCTAGCCTGCTTCTCTTTCCGCTCTGATCGTCCATGACATTTGAGGTACAGGCTATCGGGCAGGGGATCATCTGTTGGATCCAACGGGCTGGAAGACAGAGATGGAGCGGCTATGGTCTTTGCATTGTTCACGTTATTGTGTGGAGAAGGAGGTACTATAGATTGTACTAGGATTGTTGGAGACTGTGATGGTACCGCAGTGTGTTTTGGCTGGGCCGGTTTTGAGATCCTCTCTTCCAGAATGTAGATTTGCTCGTCGGCGCGCAGAAATTCGGGGTTTTGGTCGAGGCCATTCAGAAGAATATCTTCGTAGTGTGAAAAGTATAAACTCAAATCACTCTTGATTCGCAGACTTCCATCTTTTGATCGCAGTGTTCTCGTTTCCCTGGACGATGAAGCAGATGCACCCGTCATGTTATTGCTGGGCTGAGGAGTGGCATTGCGGGATTTGGGTGTCGATGCGCCTGAATTTCGCACCGTGAGTCGCAGCCGTGTGCCATTGCTTGCTGGTGCTTTCGTCTGGGGCAGTGCTTCGCCAGGTATCAGGAGGTTTGAGGAAGGAGGTTGTGCAGGTGGTAGTGGCGATTGCGGTTCGGGTTCGACGACCTCAATCGCGGATGAGGACAATGGACGGCCCAACTCGCCAGCAGATCGTCCTACATATGTCGAATGCGTCTCTTGAGCGGGCGGCGAAGGTTTGCTTGTGTCGTCTCCCCTTCCGAGCGAGATTGGACTGAAATAGGAGAGGATGGAAGAGCTCGTCGAAGGAGTGGATTCAGACTTGTTGTTTTGGGTTTTGACGCGACCTCCGTTGGATCTTTTCAGACCAAGAGACGGTCTTACTGAAGTGACCATCATTTGAGTGAATTCGGAAGATCATCTTTCTTCATGTTACGCGAAAGAGGTTCTCCGACACTTCTGGGCGGCGAGGTGGTCGAATGAAGGGGTGCACTATTCAACGCTTCCCTTGTTTTGGGAAGCACGTTTGCAACATCAAACAAATTTGAAGCTGATGGATCATATAGCGGGCAAATCGGACACAGCTACTACATTCAAGGTGAATACCACAGGCTCAAGCAGCTTCTTCCGCAAATTAGAGGGACGGATAGAAGTGCACACATCATTCAACATGTTCTCACATTAGACATCCGACGACTTCAATTATAGCACTCGACATGATCTCTTTATAGAGCGACATAATGGATCCTAATGCAACATGGGCACGCCTCAGGCGACTATCATGTAGTGTAGGGAGATCAGCCCATTGGGAACGCCGACAACTCCTTCCTCGCAATGCTCCACTGACACATGTTACCGGCCCATCAACGCTCCTATGCTACTCTTTCTTCTTTGCAGCCGCCTCTGCCGCTAATCTGTCCGATTGATCTTCTTTCATGGCTACAATAACATATCCTATCAGGACAACATTGGCTATGACGGCCGCGAATCCGCCCGCGTACGATGCTTTCCCTAAGGGACAATCAGCAAATCATCGACATTCGAAGTACGGCAGTCCCTTCAAATGGCAACATGAACAGGAGAGGGCGAAGGGTGAGAATACCTTTGAAAATTGTGTTCAAGGTCAAGAAGTAGCTGCCTATTGGAAAGACAACCATAGCGAATGTGAAGGCAAGAAGTTTGAAAATGACAGATCTATCTAGATTGATTAGCACTTTAACAGCAATCTTCAAGGTGAAATTATGTGAATGACAGGAAGTTCGGTGCAATTTAGGAGGGCAGCAAATGGGTGGTGTGAGGAAGTGTGCTGTTGAGAAGTATTCTATAGAGTGGGGTCTTACGATTCGACAGCAGGCCTGATGTCTGAAGGGCCATCGGCAGGCGCATGTGGATCCTTCTCGGCAGATGTTTGATCTGATCGGACTGTTCTTCTGGTAGCCATGATGAGGTGGTGGGTTGGTGTCTTGGTGGAGTTATATGATAGCAACCAGTTGCAGGTCCTACAGGACAGTGGTGTATGAAGTAGGGTTGAAGTTCGATGTTGGTGTTTTATTAGGCGACACGAGTGGGAGATGTCTTTCCTTCTGCATAGGTACCTAGGAAGTAGTATGCCACAGTACAGGTATGTTTTGTAACATTCAGCCGGGTAGGATGCGGCAGGCTCGACGGAAACATCGGATGTGGCTTAGCTTAATTACATAATATACGAGAACACCGGGACCGGGACCGGGCACCTGCATTACCTAAGGTAGGAGAGAGACGAGCAGAGGGAGAAGCATATGCACAAACGACTTGACGCGCCTGGAAATGAGATTGAAATGATACGGATCTTCAAACAAATGGAGAATCATGAAGAGAGGATGATCATGTTGGAGAAACTCAAACCAAGGAAAGGTAGCCTAGCGGTCCCCGTGAGGCAACCTGAGGAGTCTTGAAGCCTCCCTACGAGACAGGGTATTCTTCGTTTCGCCTTCGACAACTTCGGAGATTAACAGTACCACAGCCTTATCGAGCTACAATCAAGGGAATAGAGGTGCGGCGTGACATGGGCAGAGTTATTAGATCTTGGGGCATTATCGGAACACAGGTATGAATAAATTGACCAGAACAATCTGTCAATTGACGTTTGATGTGTCGCCGAAAAGAGACGATCGATTTGAGATTGGTCAAGTTCGTTTTATCGATGGAGGTCCAGATGGAGGTTATGGGCAAGACAGGGGCCAGTCAATAGGATATAAATTGATCTTAAAGCGAACGATAATAACATCAGTCTATAAACAGCGGACTGATCTTTTACATAATTTCGCTAGCTTCAAACCCAGTCCTCATACGGCACCTTATAGCCTATTGCCTCTAAAGCTGCGCAGTATTCTTGCTTGTCTAGCCAGCTAAAAGTTCCTTCTTCAAAGTGGAGACATCTTAATAGGCTGTAGCAACCTCAGGCCTAACTTCCTCTTGATCCCAACTGGAAGACCCTATCGGATTGCACTAGCAACCGATTGTCGTAGCTGTGAGAAGTTTGAGGTTGTCCAGGAATTGCCGGGCAGTTTATCAAAAGAAGACCAAAATTTTGGCTAAGATAGCCAATTCTGCCGGGTAAGATGAACTGGGGAAGTATAAAGGTATGTCCTTTTGGGTCTAGCTCCATGGATGCCGTCTCAAAACTCTCGCGGCGTTGTCCTCCGCAAACAGACCGCTCCAACATTGGCGTCGGTATACCGTAGCGACATAGAGACAGTGCCACATCTTGTTTCGGAAGCCTTGGGGTTCTCGCTTTGTCTCTTCTCCGTCTGCGACACAATCGAAAGAATCGCGTTTCGTCACCTTCGCTTCACTCGCTTTGCCAAATTTCAACGCACCCTGTCACAACCATCTTCTTCGACGCCAACCACGCGACTTCGCTCTCTTGCACCCAGTAACCACAAGATATACTAGACCGTCGCTTGTGTACATCGCTACACCAGATAAACTGCATGGACTCGGACCCAATAGAAGAGACACCGCCGCGTCGCTCCACCGCCATGAACTACACCAACGCCCAGCCGAATACCTTGCAGGACGAGTTTGGCGAAGATGTCTTCGACGACGACACTATTCGACAAGCAGACACCATAGCCACGCAACCTCTCCATGGCCATCGACCAGGAGCTATGCCATACAGCTCCCCCTCCAACGTCTCGTCTCCTCCCATGCCGCAGCAGCACTACACTCAACCCACCCAGATGCTCCATTCCCAGCAGCACACTCCCCACCGCCATCACAATGGATCGCAGATACAGGTTCCTCACTCGTCGTCACCCCCAGCATTTCGAATGGATAACTCGCGGTTCGCTCAGCCCTCGCAAGCACCGCATTTCCCACAACAACCTCCCATGTTCAGTCGCAACATGATGGCGCCCCCGGGGACCTTCTTTCGACCGCCGATGCCACAACCAGCCTACCCTATGAACAATGGCTCGGGCCAGTCAATGTCGCAGCTGAGCAACTTCGACGATCCTCCTTTGGCTGCCAATTCCGACTCCGACGGCGACGGCCATCGCTCAGATATTCCCCCTCCGAATTTTGGCTTTCAGCAACGCATCGCGGGTTTCTACCACAATCCACCACAGATGAGACCTCAGGTGCAAAAGCGGGTCGCTGAAGACTCCGCGTCTGCTTACGGCAGCCTCTCGCGCCCGCCCAAGATAGCCCGGACAGTCCAAGCCAGGACTTTAACGAACAACGATTATCAGGATATAGAAATATCACATATAGAAGACTGGCAAGAGCGCCAAAGTGTCAGTCGAATGCGGAATATCCTTCCCAATTACCACATCTCCAAGTTGTTGAGCATGCTGAGGGCGAAGAGAGGCAATTATGATGATGCGATTAATGCCGTCATGGAAGAGATGGAAAAGCTAGAACGCAAGACCCCCGGCGCCATCGTCGATTTGTCTGATGATGAGGCAGAGATTGTGGGTGTTGCTCGAAGCACGCCCAATCAACCAGCACCTGCAAGGCCGACGGTAAAGCATGGAGCTGCGGCAAACGGGAAGAGTATTCTTGATAAATACTCCATGCTCAGCAATCCAAAGCCACAATTACACCCAAAACCAACTCCTCAACCCAGGCCTGTTGCACCGCTCTCTGCTGAACCAAACACTTCGCTTCCTTCGGAACCATCCACACCACTGCAGCCAGCCCGAAGACGCCTGCAGCAGGGTCGACGACCGGATCGTCGCCTAGACTCGTCTCCTGTCGCATCTCCTGCGGCCGCTTCTCCTCAGTCCATTTGTCTTCAGTCACGGACGAAAAAGCGCGTGGATCCCGATGAATATGTAACTGATGAGGAGTTGGAACCCGAGGCTCGCGAAGACATTAATACGCAGGCATTTGACTACTTCAACAAGATTGCGACTGAACAGGACCTACGCGACATGACCAATTGCACGGAGGAAGAGGCCAAGCTGATCTTATCCAAGCGTCCATTCAAAACACTGGAGTCCGTACGAAAAGTCGTTGTTCCTCTCAAGGAAGGGAAAAAGAAGAGAGCAGGAGGAAACCAGAAGACGATTGGTGATCGCATACTGGATAAAGTCATCGACATGATGACAGGATTAGAAGCAGTAGACCGAGTTGTCAAGCTATGCGAGGGATATGCCAATGACCTACGCTCCTCGCTAAAGAGGCTGGGTATTGACACTGAAAAAGCTGTCGCGAAGGATGCTTTGTCTGTGACCTCCTTGGACGATGAGCCAAAGATCGATTCTGGTGTCGTGACACCAGCCAGCGATATGCACACTTTCCCCCAGCAGCCGGCCAATATGAACCCTGAAGAGACAATGAAAGATTTTCAAATCGTAGGTATGAATTGGTTGAATTTGATGTACACCCAAGGACAGAAATGGTCGAAGAAGAGTGGTTGCATCCTCGCAGATGACATGGGCTTGGGCAAGACTCTTCAGATCATATCTTTCCTGTCTCATCAGCTAGAAAAGGGAAATAACGGCCCTCATCTGGTCGTTGTTCCCACCTCCACACTCGAGAATTGGCTGCGTGAGTTCAAGCGATTCGCGCCTGCGATCAACTGTGAGCCATACTCTGGCAGACAGTCTGAACGCTCCGAGAGACAATTGGAGATGGAGGAATACTTGGCTGATGAGACAAACACGCCTATACATGTCATTATCACCACCTACCAGTTGGCGGCTTCGGCAAAAGATAACATCTGGCTACGCAAGACTTTCAACTTCAACTCGTGTATATTTGATGAAGGGCACATGCTGAAGAATCGCACCACGGAGCGGTACAGAGCCCTGAAGAAGATTCGAGCAAAGTTCCGGGTACTGCTCACAGGTACTCCCTTACAGAACAATCTACAGGAACTTGTCTCTGTTCTTGCGTTCATCATGCCAGACCTTTTCGACGACTGTGAGGAAGATCTCAACCTCATCTTTCAACACAGAGCCAAGACTACCGACGAAGATCACGCAGCGCTATTGTCAAAACAGAGAATTCAGCGCGCCAAAACGATGCTCACGCCATTCATTCTGCGCCGAACTAAAGATCAAGTCATGAAGGACCTCCCAGCGAAAACCAAGCGCGTGGAGCTTTGTGACATGACAGAGGCTCAAGCTTCGATATACGACGGATACAGGCAGAAATCCCGAGAAGTTCTAAAAGCACGCAAGGAGGGCAAGTCTGTTGGAGATGACAAGGTGCCCCACATCATGCTTGAGCGACTAGCAGCCATCCACCCGATACTTCACCGCGCTCATTACGATGATGAGACGATCCGGAAAAAGATTGTCCCCAATGTTCCACGGAAGGGCACGTTCAAGGGCTGGAGCGACATCAAAATGTTCGAAGAGATGACTTGGTTCTCTGACTTCGAGCTGCACGAAATTTGCAAGAAGTATGGCAATGAAAGTAAGACGCTGTCGAGGCTGGCATTGAAGAATGACGAGTGGATGGATTCTGGCAAAGTTCACAAGCTGGTTGAGCTGCTCAAAAGGTTCTCTGCTGAAACTGCTGGCACGAATAAGGAGCCCAATCGCACTCTGGTCTTCTCCCAGTTCAAGAAGAGCTTGGACGTTCTTGAAGAAGTATTCGTGACAGAGGGCATCAATTTCACTCGTATCGATGGTTCAACAGACATCAATGATCGCCAGAACTACATCGACGAGTTCTACAGGAACAAGGAGATCCAGGTGTTCATGATCACCACGAAATCCGGTGGTGCGGGCATCAATTTGGCATGCGCCAACAAAGTCATCATCCTCGATCCGTCCTTCAATCCTCAGGATGACATCCAGGCTGAAAATCGAGCACACCGTATTGGGCAGACGCGCGAGGTTGAGGTGATCACGCTCATCAGCAAAGGCACCATCGAAGTGCTCATTCACAAGCTCGGGCAGTCAAAGCTGCAGCTTGACAAGCGAGTCGCTGGCGGCGACGACTCTGACGCCATCACCAAGCGCAACGAAGCTTTGTTGGAGGAAATGCTGATGAATGGCGAGGAGGACATTCCCACTCCGCCGAATGAGCTGGCTGATGGCGGCAACGTGAACGGCTCGGCGAAAAAGGAAGGCGAGGTAGGGGAGAATGGAGTCAGGGAAGAAAAGGGCATCAAGGATCTGAAGGACGCCTTTACTGAGGGCTTGATAGCGAAGGGCGTCGACGTCAAAATGGAGACGATGCAGAAGTAATCAGTGACGTTTGAAGCTCGGATCAGTTGAGCCCGTGATGTGGATCTGAGCCGAGATGTCAAGCTGCGGGCTTACACCAGCATTATTACCGCTTTGGAGTTTACGCATACCAAACGATGTCGCGCACGCACTTTCTTTTTTCCGGCGTTTCGTTCTCACATCGTTACCTACGATTGAATGTTCGGTGCACAGCTAGATTCTAGAGACATGTGCATTTCCTGGCGCTTGATGATGATTTTCAAAAATTGGGATCATGGATGGGATGACTGGATCGTGAAAGAAAGCTTCTGGGATGGTGATGGCTGAAACGTTAGATTTTTGGGCGGGATGGCAAGGGTATACAGAAGACATGCGGTGCCTAGACTTTGACTTAATATTATTGTGTCTGGTGGCGAGTGAGGATATTTCTTCTTGTAATCTATATTTCATTGTGGGATGCTGAGGCGTGAATCTTTGTGCCTTTATGGATGTGATTGGGACCGAACTTGGCCTCAAGCTTCAGCAACACCCAAGCAACACGATTCTTCATTGGAAGCCTGATGTCAGGTCTACCTATCTATTCGAGGCGCTGTCCTTTGAAAATGTCCCGGGTCCCTTCAGCGTGCCAGGCGTACTCGTGCGAATTTGGGGAGGAGTTTCCTAGCCGATGGAAAGTTTAGCGGTCTAGTTCCATGAGAACAAGCTGGAATCGGAGGAAGAAAGGGTCTCGAACGGAGTGTGGTACGGTGGGTAGCCTGTCCGCTTTATAAAATCTGCGAAGGGCGTCTCCCCATCAACTTTGCTCCATTCCCCCTTCCCCTCTGTCCTGCTTTTCTCCTTCGCATGGGTCTACCTCTTTTCAACCTCCACAACCAATCTTTCGAGATGCAACTTTTCTTCCAACCATTATTCTTTCGTCTCTTGCGGGCGTCTCCGGGAACCGCAGTCATGTCGTGGTCTGGCAACGCGACAGAGATTGCCACGCCATTGACACGAAACTCCCCGATGGCTGACGTTGGAGAGCGGGGGCTGGCTACACATGTCTTTATGCTGCTTGGAAGTTGGGCGCCCGTTTCTCCCCGCCGTCTCGTCTCACCTTTCTCAGCGGCTAATCTGGGGACGCACTCCCTGCTCCCATCAAGCGGTTCTCTGAGAGCTGCGATTGGAGTGTTGTTGGGACCCCCTCCTCCTCCTGCATGTGGCGAAAGTGTGGCTAGATCGGGCTGTCATGTTGTAAGAGTCTTAATTCGGAGCTGAATCCTGCAGTTGTGAGAGGAGGACCTCTATCAGCGCCCATGTCAAAGCGACGAGCAGCCAACCCTCAGGACCATCCACCAGCAAAGAGTCCAGACTTGCAGAGAATTGTGTAATTATAGGTCAAGGTTTCTGCTGGTTGCGGCATAGCCTTCAGCATCGCCCCAGTCGATGAGCCACGACCTTGGGATTGGATCAGCACCAGCTCTACGGCCCGTTGTTGGCGCAGTCGCCTTAACTGAAGTCTGGTTCCCTAATGTTGAACCACCAACGACTATATGTTCCGAGAGATCTTCTATTGATTACCGCGACGTCGTGCGCTCTGTTGCTATGTTTACCACTTCTTTCCTACCACTCACTGTCCCGTTTGATTATTGCGCTTGATAAAGATCATATGATGCCGTGCTGGAGGGGAGAGCCTTTCTCGCCTACTTTGTAACCATTTTTGTTGCCCAGCGCAAAGCAATGGCTGCTTTGAGTGGTACTGAAGTGGTTTGACATATCGTGCCGAGTCTTTTACTGACTTCTCTGTAGGACGACAAGCTGCACCTTCATTGAACGAAGGCAGCCAGCTCATCGATACTCCTTCACCACAAGTCCCCGCAATCGATATACTGGTTCCTCGAGAACCTCAGATCACACCTACTATGTCAAATGGTGGAGCAGAAGTCTTCACGACTGTACTCTATCCTTCAGTACCAACAGAAGCGCCAACTGCCAATGCTGTGCCTACCATCGTCACATACACAGGCACCCTGAATCCTTCAGAAGTTCCAGGCGGTTTTCAATGGACTGCTACTGCATCGGTGCCAGGCACGTCTGCACCGACGACACCGCAAAATACACCCAGTGTTGTTGTTCGGCCGACTGCAATTTTGACATCACCAGTTCCGAATAGCGTGTCGACAGCAACAAGAATCATGACGTCGCAAAGCTTCAGCATGAGCAGATCCTCAACCATCACCTCTTCATTGGAAAGCAGCAAAATCTCGACCACTTCACCCTCTTTGACGTCGTCTACTTCGACAGCTTTGAGTTCATCCATATCATCAACCTCGAAGACAGCCTCAAACACGCTATCAGCGCTTCCAACAGGCACCGGGCTGCCAAATAAGAATGAAGCACAAGAGACGCATCGACTTAGCAGTGGCTCTATTGCTGGCGTCGTCGTTGGTGTAATCAGTGGTGTCATTCTGTTAGTAGCTCTCGCACTCTTCGTTTGGTCACGGAAAAAACGAGCAAAACGACCAACATCCCCAGGCATCTATCCAGAAGAAGCTTATCTTTACGATCCACCTATGACTCCGCCACGGGGATCATTTCCAGTAGACATTGGAAGTGATGTCGGCCGTGCCCTGTCTCCCGTGCGGCCTGGAGCGGAAAGAGAGGGACTGATGAAAGGTGCTGAGGTAGCAGTTGTTGGCATCAGTCCCGCAGCTGCTGGCAAAGGACGTCCTGCATCCGGAGCCCGTCTCTCACGACAATGGAATGGCTACTCTCCAGTCGAACCTCAAGGCATGATGCAACGAAACTTTACTATCCGATTGGCGGAGCCGTCATCCAACCAAGCCAGTCCGGCTGTTGGCCATGACCCCTTCACAAATGGAAGATATGAACTCGCGGCAGGGGCGTCGAGCTCGCTGTGGCCCTTGAACCCCGACGCCGAATCCGGGCTCGGAAATCCACCAGGGACCGCTCTTGGATGGCCGTCCACTCGACCATCTACTGGACGACCATCCACTTCGCGTACGCAGGGCACGGAATACGGAACCCCACCAGGGACCGCTTCTGGACGATCATCCATAGGACCATTGACTAGGCCGTCGACAGGGCCATCGACACGACCATCCACCGGACGCCCCTCAACCTCGTTCTCGCAGGGCACGGGAAGCGGAATCCCACCCACAGCCGCTGGACCAAGAATCTCTGGCGTCGGCAGTTTGAATTATATAAGAAGAGTGAGTTCGAGTAATCCCAGATCATCCCTGTCCACTCCCACAGGCGAGACCATTCCAAGCCCTTACATGAAGGAGTTGCGGAAGGCTTGGGGTATGGATCAGTAAGGGTTTCTCGAGAAATTCTCATCACGTTTGCTGTTATTATATGTCGCCATTATTGTATTTCTAGCATGGCGCTGGGGAGCTCGATGGAGGCTCTGGGTTATGTCGGTCAGGCTCTGTTGCTTTATTGTAGGACTATGGTGTGGATTTTATGGAAGAAGACGACTTGGCGATGCGGTTTAGATATATCCCCCGCGAGTGCGAAAAAGTCTGAGGCTTACATAATCGAAAGTTATTCTTACAAAGCTGGGCTGCAAGCATACTAGTACTTCGTCTCACTCGATGCGCACCGATCTACTTGTTCCGCGTGGTGCAATAATGTCCTTGCAAGTCGTCCCGGGTGAAGCTATAAGTATCCATAGTAGGGTAAACCTCTTCCGATCCATCAGTCTCGGTAACATCCTCATCTACTGATCCAGGGGAATGGACTGCGCATGTACCGGTTCCTGTGCTACATACATCCTCCATCGCGATGCAGAGGAGGCTCAGCACACGACAGGACTTTGGCGCTCATCTTCGTGCCGGCTCCCGAAATTTCGAGCGAACATGGAAAGCCGTATTGACAAGGCCAGATGGAGGAAGTTGGTATAGCAGAAATCTCGATAGCCGACGTCGCCGCTGCATCTACTGTTGTATCATATCATCAAGCCAGGAACAGCTGTGGTATTCTTCCTGGGTGAGTGATGGGGATGGGAAGGTTAACTGCGATGATCTGTTATTAGTGTCTTTTATTTCCCACTCTCTGGTGTTAGTGATGGCAGCGTTAAATTCAAACTATGCTGTGAAATGAAGGAGTCGAAGCGTTCTACGCCTTTTCAAGGCTGCAGAATGGCGCTCTGCTCGGATATGCTGGTACTGAATATGCTCACATGGTACATGTCATGTTGAAGTCCGGATCCGCGCTCCAGCTCATTGTCTCGAGAAGGAAAGTGCGGGAAAATGGATGTGTGCATGATTTTCAGCCATTGGTAAACCGCTATCAGACCGATAAGCTACCCGCCCTCATAATGACAGGAACCCGATTATTTGGGAATGCAAGGACCGGCCCTTTATTGACACTCTCATACCACTGAAGCCAACTGCTAACGAGGTAGAAAAAAGATCCCCAGAGACTGGACAGAGAGCTTTGGTAGGTGCCGAAAGAATAATCGTTAGACATGACGCCGAAAATCGCAGTTAATCTGTTACGCGTCAGAATAGATCCATCAAAACTAAGCGTGACTAGAATGAGACTCACAAGAAGCCGACAGATCCGACTATTGCCCAAAAGCCGATCCACCAGGATATACGGTGTGGTAGAGGTCTGTACCATTTCTCTTGCGTGATGAGCGTGAACAGGATACTGGCGATTAAGAAACAAAGTGCCGCGATAACCTGAGGGACCCAGTATCCAGCAAGTGTCTGGCGCCATGTAAAATTAGACAGGATACCGGGCAGACCGATGACGCCACAGATGGCATATAACGTCACGCCGAACAGCTGGATAACGCAGGCGATGTATCCCATGTCTTTGATGTGATACGAGACCAGAGCACTCCAGGTCGGCCACCAGCGCCAGGTCATGTACTCGTGGAACTCTCCTTCTTTGATCGGGCCCATGTCTACTCCCCCGCGTCTGGGAGCGGGAGCCTTGCCAGAAGGGTATATCAATCCTGGCCGATCCGCTTTGTCCTTTGCCTTCCATCCAGCCTCAGGGTCCACGGATTTATCCCGATCGCTTTCCGAGTCCGATTCGTGGGAATGGTGATGCGGTATCATGTGGCCGAAGAACATGTGCAATCTCGAATCCATGAACGTCTTCATCTCCTCGTCCTTTCCGTCGAGGAATCTTTTCAAGGCTGCTCCTCCAAACGAGCCGTCGTTGATCGCTTCGAGGTACGACATTACTGCTCCAATTTGGTAGAGTAAGGAGCCAAAAAAGAATGTCAGAGTAGCTCCGTATTCGGCTTGTCCTGCAAAAACCGTGTCCGGCCATTGAAGGGGCACCCATGCCCATGCGGACGAAATGATGAAGAGTACCGATCCCCACGTATACGACCAGCCGGAGTAGAAGGCCATGTCCCAATAAGGGAAACTAGTGAGCATGTTCAAACAACCATAGACTGCGTTTCTGAGATGGATGTGTAAAGGAATTTTCGGCGCATCTCCCATGACGATGACCGATGATTGTCGCCTTGGCCTGGCTTCACTGGGTCCTCTGGAATTTTCGCGGTGCAGATGAAGTTTCCTCGTCATGTTCTCGGGCTGTGTTGCGCTGTCCGTGAATTTCAGATGCTGCGTTTCGCGAGAACCATTGCCTCTCGGTGCTGTCGGATCGATCTCTTCGTCTATGTCGCCCTGCTTCAAGGAGGTTGTTCGGGATGGGACATTTCCGCTCGCCTCTGCCGTCTCGTCGATGTGGCCGATTCCTTTGTTGCTCCCAGGCTCATACTCTGGTTTCTTGAACTTTGGCGATACTGGCGGGTCCATGCTGCTTCGGGTAATGCAAAATTCGGCTTTTCTGATGACGCATCTGGAAGAACTTGGAGCGCGAAGAGTCTTGAAGTGTTGAGAAGAAGTGCGAATTGTCGGAATTGAGGGATAGGAGAGCTCCTTGGAAGTGGATAGATCTAAGCCTTGTCTTGCAAGGTTTAGCTTGCCGCAGATGAGGCAATGACATCAGATAGGAGTGGGTGGGTACTGTATAAGTCGCCGACAATACCGCAACGCTTGGAGGATGGCCATTTCTGCAGCTTTGCTCTAACTGGAAGCGGGTTGAAGGAAGATAAGACTGAGATTCAAGCGCGCACTGGTGTCGATTGAAGCGGGATCGCCTTGCCAGCATATGCGGCCGACGAGATGGATTGCTTCTGGACCGCCTGGCATGGTTGCACAACGCGTCAGGTTTTGTGTGCTTTTGCCGTAAGTGGCAAGCCAGAGGTGTTGTCGATGGTGATAGAAACTGTCAATGAAAGAGTGGTCGTCGCCGGTTCCTGTCAACCGGAAATTTGCACGAAAAGGCGAGTTCCGCAATTACGCGTCGGCCCGAGTAGTACCCCGTAAATCCTCCCACGCACACGACACAACCTGGATTGACATCGAACATTATCTAAGCAGCCTTCGAAATTGGTTAAACTCATTATTCGTCAGTCATAAACCATTTCTATCCAGTATGATCAGAGCCTCGCGTGTCCTACCAAATACCCCAAGTGTGACAACGCCGGTCCAGAATCCAATCCTTTTCTATCCTCGACATAATCGAAACGTCCTCTACTTTCATGAAATATGAATCTGTCATCGATGTCGCAAAATGTCCGGCCTGGCTCGACTGCAAAATCTCGCAACATGGTGAAGGAGGAATGATCCATCAATCCATAAAAGCAACTCTCCCGCGACATCACTACCACTCCTCCAAACCGAATGCCTCCCTAATCCTTCCCTTCAAACTCCTCCTCCTCTTCTCCTTGACAATCTCACCAATCTCTACCGCCGCCTTGTCCACGGCGGCCTCAATGATCCCCTCTTTCAACTCCTCCCATTTCGGCTTGGGCCCAGCGGCCGGATATGGAACATCCCAAGCAGCGAGATCGGAACCATCATCCTGCTCTCTCGTGCGCACGCGGCTAGGATCTTCTTTGAGATCGCCAGGGTTGACGAAGTCTATGGTTGTGAGGTCAAAGTACCAGTACCATATGTCGCGCCATTGATGACAGTAATAGGAGGGAAGGTGTCCAGTGACGCCATATGTTTGCGAGGGCGCAAAGCGTGTGAAGGAGCTACCCAAAAAGCAAGTCAGTACCGCTGAATGGGACATAAGGGAAAGGCGAAGCATGCAGTTTACCCTGTTGCAAATTCCAAATCAGGTCTCTGCGTTCTTTGCGATCGATCACGACCCAAGCCGCATGGATTTCGCTCAAAGCTTTGCGGAACGCTTGACGAACCATGTCCCTCTCTACCTGTGGCAGCATCCAGTAATTTCGTGTCGTCAGGCGGTGACCTGTCACTTCCGTCATAAGAATGAGTGAAACGTAGACTTCTCTGCTGGGACACTCGTCATGAAGCACAGTTTTGTAGTCGAGTAACGTGGGCGCACTGGAGCATTTATTCATGGTCAATTGATTCAATGCTATCAATTCTTCCCGGGCCTCAGTGGCCATGATGGTCTTTCGGTCAAAGTGCTTCTTGTCTCTATTGTGTTTTCCCGTTATATGGAGTCTGCTTGTTAGAATTTGTACGGCCACTCATAAGAGATAATGGAGCATTCCTTACAGTGACTGGGCCTTTATGATTGCAGTTCGTGGTATCCCATCAGGCATGGATTTGCGACCACCAATAGAGCCGATGATCACCTTGAATATAACTGGTCGTATGAACGAGTTCGTATTCTGGTCGAAGCTACTTTGTGGGCCCGTGATATTCGACATAATGTTCCAAGTGGTGTCTGTTCGTGGAAATGTTATGAAGTGCTGGCATTTTTCAATAAACTGTGCTGGGTCCATGCAAGAAGTAGACAGGCGCTTGCCGTTGGGGTTCCTGGTAGGCGAAACCATCGTGACGTAGAAATGTGTGCACGATCGAGGGGAGTGAAGGAAGAAGCCGCAATTGCTCTGGTTGATCAAGGCAGCAGTTAAGTTTGTCAATGGCCTGGCTACTCGCCGGCGCAACAGAAATTATTTCGACGGTCATGTTAGTCATGATCAGAACTCACTCAACACAGAGACCGTTCCTGATCAATATGGACTACCCGTGTTCTGCCTTCAGAAGCAGAGCATACTTCGAATCCTCAACACATCCTCGGTGGCTCAAGAGGCTGTGCTGGAGATAATTCGACATGATGTCAGATTTGGTGTAGGGTTGTTATCATAAAAAGCCACCGCCTGCAAACTTCGAAGTGAAGTCGGCGGCACGGCTGACCATCTCTTTCCTTTTAGCATGGCCGATTTTCATACCACCGCCCACGTCTTTCTCACGATCAAAAGCGCGCTTGCTTGGGTCGTCTTCCTTTTCTTCTGGCTTTGTCTTCTTGTGTTCGTCATACAAGGACTTGCCACGATGCTTCTCCTGTCACAATTATCAGCATAGTTGTAATCATAGTAATGACCTGACTTACATTATATTCCTTGATCCTCCTTGACGCATCTTCATCCTCTTTACGCACTGATTGAGCAGTATTGACACTCGAATTTGCTGGAGCAGCTATCCCAAGCATCTCATTCTCTAACCTCTTTCGCTTCTGCTCTGGTGTCTCTGTCCAAGTAGATTCTATCCCACCTCCCGAGGGTCCGCCTGCCGCTTTCCCTGATCTAAACTTCCCCGGACGTAATTTTGTGGGATCCATCCGTGCTAATAAGCCGTCTTGTGTGGGAGGCATCATCATCCAGTCGTCTCGTTGTAGGCCTTGTTTGGTATTCTGGGTATCCAGATCGTGCTTTGAACCTCGATGATCTGGTTCTTCGTCATAACTTGACTGTACACATCAGTCCTGGCTCACCTTGTAGATACAATACAACTCACTGCTGTTGGAACATCGCCAGTAGGTAAAGATGGGCCCCATTCGTCATCGCTGCTGCTATCTTCGTCCTTCTCCTCTGCAGGCTGGGGAGGTAGTTGATCTAGAGGGGCTGGAGGAGGAGCTGGACCCAGGACCCGTCTGCGCTTCTCAGCCCCGTCTGGACTTCGAGGTGGAGATGCTGGCTTTCCCTTTGCGCTTTTGCTCGTGGCGGCCTCATCTTCCTCGGCCTGCCGTTTTCTTTTGGCTAGCAGATGTGGTGGAAGGTCTGGCCCAATCGAGGACATGGTGACAGTGTATTTCTGTATGATGTATTATAGAAGTAGTTGTAAATAGGTATGATCGAGACAAGGTCAAGGATCATTTACTGGAGCATTGGAAGCTATGGCGACAATCTGGCGGCGCCTGTTCCCACGAGTGCGCCGATGAGCTTCACACGCCGCGCATTACACCAACACTCTACTTTAAAGCCAATCCATGCTATATACCGTACTCCACGATCGAATCAAGGCTATCGACCGATCCGTCCTTCTCTAATCAGAAATCCTCCCTCCGCGTTCTCCGCCAGCCACTCGACCCTGCGCCCGTACATATTCCCTTCGAACATGTCGCGAGAGTTGCGGAGATAATACTCGATCCCGGACGATCTCATTAGACTCCAGTGTAGCTTTGGTGGTGCGATGACAGTCGCAGGGCGAGCCTCATGAGCTCCTCTTCGGACGACGACAACGCCGGTCCAGACAATACCGAAGTCGCCAATAATCGCTTGCTGGACAGTGTACAAAAAGAAGCTCCGAATGGCGGAGATAGTGATTCCGAATCATTCAGCCGGACGAGGTCCCCAGACTTGTTTGAGTCTGGCTCAGTCACTCCTACACCCGATATAAATGGCACTTCTTTCCAGGGATATGGTAAGGTGAAGAAGCAAGAGGAAGAGGACGCGAGCGTGGCGTCCTCAGAGATAGCACTCTTGAATGAAACTGAAGAAAGTGGGCATGTGGCGAGCCCGGTGGAAGGATCCGAGCAGACTTTGGAGACGCCAGATGACACTCCTTCGTTAAAGGTATGAACAGGCATTTCTTGCGAAAATAATAATCTGATAGTCTACAGGAATCCATTATTTCCTCCCCTGGCAGCAGTAAAGCTCCCTCGCGTATTTCCCTGGCACACAGACATCGTCCTGGAGCTCTACAACCCTTTGAACGACGATTCTCAGCCAGACTCACCCCTTCGCCGCTTGCGTCGCCTCGAAACTCGTCGCCTGCATTTCTCAATGCACATTCCCGCCAAACATCGGTGAACAGTATATTATTTCAGAGTCAAGATGGTTCAGAGTCGGACACTCCACAGCCTCCTTGGGAGGTGGTACGCTGGACGAAGCTGAAGAAGATTACGGGCACAGTATTTTCAGAGACGGGGAAGCGCAATTATGGAAGACCAACCGTGATATCCATTGGTGCTTCAATTGCCGTCGGGACGTCGAAAGGTCTGGCTTTGATTTTTGACTATCACCAGAGTCTGTCAGCAACCATTGGACTCGGGACAAAAGCTGTTGAAAGCGGGACTGTGACTGCCCTTGCAATCTCAGCCGATCACTCCACAATCGCAACTGGTCATGCAAGTGGCAGTATATTCACATGGGAGCTTTCCAGACCCGCGAAGCCATTCCTGCATATCCCGCCTATTGAACGAAAGCGACTAGCCGAACGCGCTTCAGATGGTCATGTTTCAGGGACTGCTGTCGTCCATGTGGGGTTTCTGGGCACAAGACATACGGCACTCGTTTCCGCAGATGAAGGAGGTATGGCCTTCTCACATTTGGCGACTCGAGGTTTCGGTGCTGTCGCGAGGACTGTTAAGACTACGAGAATACTGGGACGTTATCCCCCCGCTCTGGCTCTTGGAAAGTCAGCGGTAAAACCGCGGAAACCAAGCTCAGTGCTAGCATTTTCACCCCTTCCTCTCGGGAACGTGGAACAGCCGACTGACGACCTCGGGCTGACAGCACTTTTGACACCCTATCTACTGGTCATTGTGTCTACTACTCCCATTGCGGAAACGCAATTCAAATCTCCACGGCCAAAGGATGTCAAGCCGCACAGTACGCTCAGTGGTTGTCTTGCCTGGTTTCCTGCTGTCAAGTTGCGTAAGCCCATTCCCGGCTCAAATCAGACAGTGTCCAAGACCAAACTCGTCTACTGCTGGTCGAACATCCTTACCATCCTCGACGTCGACGCTGTTCCAAGTCAGGAAAAAGACAAATTAGCCGCTGTCAATTTTCGACCGCGAAGTCGATGGAAGAGCGAAGAGGCAATAGTTGGCGTGCAATGGCTGGGACGATCTGTTCTTGGTGTTCTCACCATCAGCCAGAGGCTGATCATCCTTGAAGATACCTCACTTCGAATAACAGACTCTTTCGATCTTCTACAAAAGCACATCTACCATCAGGATCTGTTCTCACGCCAATTGCAGCCCGTTGTGGAGCAGCTCGATGAAGAAGACGCCTCCATGCACGGCGTCGTTGCTGATGCATTCCACATGAGCTTCCGAGCATACAAAGGACGGCTGTTCCTGCTTGGATTCAACGATGTGTCCGTTGGTACATTGTCAAACTGGGCCGATAGACTCGTCGCGTTGATGGAAGAGGGCGACTACATCGCTGCGATTCGTCTTGCCACATCTTATTACTCCGGAGACACTGACAAGATCACCGTGGGCTTGCCCGAAGATGATGAGTCGCGCCATGCTTTGGTGCAAGAGAAGCTGCTCGAAATGATCACTGCGTCTCTAAAGTACACATTCGCTGGGACCGACTGCAGCGTTGATGACGAAAGACATGTGCAATTCAAAGAACTAGCCACAGCAAGCTTTTTGGCCTGTATGAGCATGAATGAAATCGAGTTTTTGTTCGAAGAGGTGTACGAGGTGTACGAACAGGCTTCTGTGGAAGAGATCTTTTTCGAGGTACTTGAACCATACATCCTGG